>CM030363.1:99605788-100253288 GCA_017893485.1 Hemerocallis citrina | reverse complement strand
CTCCGTATCGGCGACTCCAATTCACCGAATCGAGAACCTCTACATGCGTTGTGACAACTATAATTTCATCTCATTAACCGAATTCACATTCTAATTTTAATTTTTTTGTATGCAGGGGATTACTCAGTTTTTTGCTGACTCAAATTTTGTGTGTGCATGAGATTTAAGTTCAAAGAGGAATGATTGTTTTAATTTGGGTTTAAAATTTTTAAATTTGGTGACTTATTTGATGAGTTTTTTATTGGTTTTGATTTAAGGTGTACACAAGTGAGAGATGGATTATTTGGTGGCCTCAATTTGGGCTTCCAAACCATAGCAAGACAGGTAAGCTGACTAGCAACATAAAATAACTTGGCAAGCATGCAACATTAATTTCTTTACTATAAGAGAAAATACTATCGTGAAGTGTTCCTTTCACTGGTTATTAGAAACTATGGATAACATAACATATAAGAACTTTTAGTGTATGTTTGGATATATAGGATTGGGATGAGTGGAATTTACCAGTAAAGGGTGCAAATTCTCCACTGAAGAAAGACAGCTAAAGTAAATTTGTTATTTATCCATTTTAATTTTTTTTTTATATAGGTGTAATGGGGAGACAAAGTGGAGATAAAAGAAATGATTAGCTTGGATTAGAGTTTTGAAAACTTCATGTATTTCATTTGGGTTGAAATAATAATAAGAGGTATTTCAATTGCAAACTGAGCTCAGATAAACAAATGTTTAAATTATTTGTACTGCAGATTCCTTCACACATGCATTTGCGTTACTATTGTATTTAGACATACTTATAGTGGTTATGAGATTAAAGTAAGCTTTATAAAACCTATATGATAATGTCCTTGCATAACTATTACAAACATCTAAAAGTGATGCTGATGCTAAAAGAAACTCTATGCAGTGTTTCTAACAAACTGTATGCATTCCAGGTAAGTTCATGCTAATGATCAAGAAGACGATGGTTGGGTTTAAAGGTAGATATACTGTTTTCTCATATAATATATTTGCTACTTCAATTAATTTGCTGGAACTCCAAAACTATTTTATATAATTAAATTAGGTGTACCATTCCGAAGACGTGCCGTAGGCACGTGTCAACAGGCAAACCTAGTCGATCAATAAATAAGCAATCGTATTCTATAATATCTACGGAATCAGTCCTAACCCGTAAACATAATAGGCGCCTCTGACGTGTCTCCCATGTTGCTGGGCCCCACCGAAAAAGCCGGTCCAACTAATCTCCATATATAAACAAGAGTAATGCTACATCCACTAACAATTTCACTATCATTGTGTTCACTGCCTTGGGTGGCACACTCCAATAGGTAGGAAAAGATAGAATAGGTGGGAGAACGCTCCAATAGGAGTATGTCATCTAAGATAGTTGACAAAATGATAGTAAAAGTGGTAGTGGATGAAGCATTACTCAATTAACAATGAGCCGCCGCACACTACCAACGT
Source organism: Hemerocallis citrina (assembly GCA_017893485.1). Lineage (NCBI taxonomy): Eukaryota > Viridiplantae > Streptophyta > Magnoliopsida > Asparagales > Asphodelaceae > Hemerocallis > Hemerocallis citrina. Next base: position 100,251,824 of record CM030363.1, on the reverse strand, counting down.
AATACTCTCGCTAGTACAACTTAACCAGAATGTTCTCTACGCGCAACGCACCCCGAACCTACCTTTAAATACAGCTGTTTGTTTTTAGTGTAGTTTGTAAATCTGTTTCTTCCCCCAATCTTTCTGTCTCGATTATCTCGTAAACTCGAAAACACCGACGTTCTGGCTCTGAATCCGATCGTCGCGAGGTTGAAGGAGGTTAATGCCGAAAGGCTTCAAGGTATCTGATCGATTCATCTCTGCTTTGAATTTCGTGCCGAATTTCGTGCCGTGACTGTAAAATTTGGCGCAGAAATTAGGGTTCTGGTGTTTTACGGATGGAATTGGTTAAGTCTGTTAAGATGATGGTGTTAGGGTTTGCGATTGCCTATTTAGGTTTTACGGTTCGTTTATAGGGAAGATTATTGTTGTTCTTTGATTCTATTAATGAAAAACCTAGAACTTTATCGTATATTTAATTGAGTAGCTAAATTTTGTGGTTGGCTGATTCAGGGCTTATTGATTGATGGTGTTGCTATGTCTGTTGTTGGTGATTACGTTAAAATTGGTCTCGTTTCGTTGACTTCTTAGTGGTCTTCTTTTCCTTTTATCTATCCTCTGTTTGTTTGAGTAAAAACTTGATTCTGAACTGGCCGTGTTGTTTGATTAATGTTAGTTTAGTTGTTGGTGATTGGTTGGAATTAGTTTGATGAGCCGAATGGACTTGTTGTTTTATTTTTGTTTTTGCATTTTGTGTTTGTTTGTTTGTTTAGAATCATCCTCTTTTTTATTTAAAGAAAATGGAGCTCTTTGTATGATTGAATTTTGATGGATGTTCAGGCCCTGAGAGAATCACTAGAAGTGTGCAATATGGGAGTTAGAGGATTTTAATCAAGGATGAGTTTAATTTGGTAATAAAGAGAAACTGAAAGTCTGAAGCCCCTGTTTTAGGTATCAACCGCTCCGTCTCGGTTTCAACCGTTTCAGATTGGTTTCAATGGGGGTACGATTTGAAATAGGAGGGAGAAAATTGGTTTCAACCAAAACGTAGTCAATAGAGTTACAATAACTAAAGAAAAACAAAAAAAATGAAGAGAGAAAATAGAGAGAGGAAAGATTGAGTATCTGATCAGTTTGTTGTCTTTTTTTAAGTTACTGCTACTTTTGTTCTGCTTTCTATATTTTCGTTTGTTTTTATACCTAAGGAAGTGCGGTCGCTTGGAGAATAGATGCAGAAAATAGATGCAGGTTTGGCAGTGTTTTAAATGTACGCCGATATGCCCGATATATCGGCCAAAATTTAGGGTTTTTTGGCCTAACGTTCACAATACATGTGCATGAGAAGTTGATGTGGTTTTTGGGCCTATATCCGGTATTGCCCGAAAATTCGGCCGATATATCGCACATGTAGGTTATTTGAATAGGGTTTAACTTTCGGTTTTGAATTAAATCAAACCTGAAACCCATTTACCCATCTGAAAATAAAACCAGTACACATCTTAAAAGTATAACAGAAGCAGAAAAAAAGGCGCATTGAAAATAAATGAAAATAAAAATGCTATGACACGTTTGAAATGATTATGAAACTAAAAACTTTTATTGCGTTGCTTAGTTCATATTAGCTACTTTGTGATAAAAAAAATTCTTTTTTATCATGATTAATTTTATATTTATAATCTATATATTTTCGTTATGTTTAAATTTGCTATGCTTATTTTAGTTCATGCATATTTATGTTGTGCATCATTAATTCATTGTATATTATTAATGAGCAAATGCATATTACGTTCATTATTTTGTTTAGTTTCATAGTTTTTATGTTATTTATATGATGTTTGTGATAATGTAATTTGAATAAATGTTATGTAGATCATTTTTAGGGTGTATCTACATAAAAACCCGACATATACTTTTTATCCAGATATAATACAAAAATTCCTAGGCCGAATATTATACCGACATCTAACATTTAAAACCTTGGGTTTAGGTAAGTATATCTGAAGGATAATGAGTTGGAGTACCAAGGGATAATGAGTTGGAGTACTAAAGGATAATGGGTTGGGCCAAATCCAATTTAAATCTGACCCATCCAACTATTTCAGCCTAACTTAAGTTGTCTCTATGTTTCTATTTTCCGTCTTTTTCTTTCTTTCCATATAGCTTAATTTTCTTCATTTTGAATATTCATATATTTAGGCATCTTATATATACCAATATTTTTTATTGCTATTTATTTCTATATTTCTTACATAATTTCTTTCCATTTTCGTATATATCTCTTCTTTGTATAACTTGTTTGCCCTTTTCTTTTATCAGGCCTTGAACCTTTTGTTTACGAATTTAGCTTTTTTCGTAAGATATGGAACACATGCACTTTCAAACAATTTGCTTACAATGCCAAGCCTCACCATTTTGGAAAGCTCTTGACTTGCGGTTTCTTGTTCTGGAGACTTCCTTCTTGTCTCATTTGTTAACTGCACTTAAAGGACCAGCTGCTTTTCCATGATCATCAAGGGCAACCTGATACCACTTTCTGGTGAAATTGTTGTTTGATCTAATATGAGCTTTTTTAATTGTAAGCTGTTTTCACATTACTTTTCAATAAGATCTCACGCTGTTTACAAATTTTCAATTCATTGGTTCCCATGCAGTGAATTGCGGATACATCTTCTTGAAGTCAATTTGAAGTCCTGACAGAGTACGGTTTAAGTGGTGAACTTGCTAATTCTACATATTTAATTAGAACATCTGCTTGATATTTCATTTCCGAATTTATATTTCTGCAATTTTCCCCATGCAGGGTTTATTTCTTCAAGTTATTTACAGCTATTCTGATCTTCCATATCCTCTTTTGGAAGTCTGATGGGTGCTTGGTGAGTCTTTCAACTATTGAGGTTCTTGTGATTCTAAAAAAGCTGTTTGGAGCCGGAAGGATTTTGTTGGCGTAATCTTAAGATGGGTTTCTGTTTATCTACTCTGGAACTGGTTAAAGTAGGTCGTGGTCACAGAGCTACTTGTCAGTATTCTTCCAGAAATATGGCTTTGAGCGCAGTATTCTTCTTCCGGAGTGCACTTGAAGCCTACGTGTTTATTTAGTTTTTCTTTCCAAGCTTACACCTTTTGTCAGACACCAGATACTTCTCTGCTGGATGGTGTTTCTCTCCTAAATAAGACTAAGGGGTGTGCTTGGAGCTTGAGCTGAAAGAATGGAAAAGTAACTCCCTTACTCTCTTTCTCCCTCTTCTCTCTCGTTTTGTGTGTGTGTGTGTGTGTGTGTGTGTGTGTGTGTGTGTATTTAAATAGTTCTAATTGTAGTTGCTGCTTCTAAATATGATATCAGATGTGTGTGCGTGTGTATGCACGTGTATGCATGTGTTATGGTTATTGCTTCTGAATATGGTGTTCCATCTGATGCAGATTCGAGGTAATTAAGGAAGTTGGTGATGGAACCTTTGGGACTGTCTGGCGAGCAATTAATAAACAGAGCAGCGAAGTTTTATGTCTTGAATTATTTTGTTAGTGAATTCAAAAGAGTTTTTCTTTTCTGCGAAAGCATATTGTCTTTCCATTGATGTACGTATTCTCTGTTTGACAGGTTGCAATTAAGAAAATGAAGAAGAAGTATTATTCCTGGGAAGAGTGCATGAATCTTCCAGAAGTGAATGTATATTGCTATTCCAGAAGTCTTTTCAGTCATTTGCCTTTCTTCTGTGCACTTCTACAGGGATTCTTTTGTTTTCCAGTCTTTGCGGAAGATGAACCATCCTAACATTGTGAAGCTCAAGGAGGTTATAAGAGAGAATAACATATTATTCTATGTCTTTGAGTATATGGTATGCGATGTTGTGGTTCCTGCTATGATATGTCCTTATGTGTACAGCAGTAATGTTTAATTTTCCTGATTTATTGTATGATTCCAGGAATACAATCTCTACCAGCTGATGAAGGATAGAGATAGACTGTTCTCAGAGTCTGAGATTCGAAACTTGTGCTTTCAGATATTTCAAGCTTTAGCCTATGTTCACCTTAGGGGCTATTTCCACCGTGACCTTAAGCCAGGTGGCATACCTTTTAAAAAAAATATCAGCCTGAGTTTGCATATCGATGTTGATTTTAGTCAGTATATTGATATCGTTTGCACATACTATTGGCAATTGTGCAGAAAATTTGCTGTGTACTAGAGACATCATCAAAATAGCTGATTTTGGCCTTGCACGTGAGGTTTCTTCACAGCCACTATTTACAGAATATGTATCCACTCGTTGGTGAGTGCCGAGTTCTGAGGTCTTGTTTTCTTATTTTATTACTTCTTTGTTTATATCCTGCAGTGAATGTTGAATTATGTATGTGGATGTTGTAGGTACCGAGCACCCGAAGTTTTGCTTCAGTCTTCTGTATATGGCTCTGAAGTTGGTCAGTGAATACTTGATGTGCAGATACTTATTTAATTGGTCATATTGTATATTTGTGTCTTTGATAATTCTTTGTATGTTATATATAGATATGTGGGCAATGGGTGCTATTATGGCCGAACTCTTCAGTCTCCGTCCTCTTTTTCCTGGTTCAAGGTAATTTTTTAGTTCCTAAGAGAGCTTTTTTGCTGAAGCTGTTCTTTTTTAAACTTGAAACCAAGCACAGTGATTTCATTAAACTGCAAATTTTCAGACTGTTTTGGCTGCTTCATCTGAAGCAAACCTGAAAGAAGTCCCGATGTGTTTGTACATACAAGTCACAAAACCTACTCCTGCAATTAATTGAGCAAAAAAAACACAAAATCCTATACTTTCTAATTAATAAAATGAAAGAGATATCCCAATGTCTTCACCTTCAATCTAATTTTGCACATTCTGCATTGTGATAGAGGGTTGTATACTTCATAATTCATATATTGTACTTCCTGCTGGTGGAAGCCTATCACTTGTTAAGTTGTTATTTTTCTACGAAATTATTACAGTCTGCAATTACATGTTTTACATCAATTAACTATCCAATAAACACATTTAGTATCTCTATGCACATTGACGATTCCCAATTTCCATATTTTATCTATATATATAGAAGCAAATATGAAGGACGCAAAATATGTGATTGTTAACGTGCCCAGATGAATCACCCAATTAGAACTATAATAGTAAAGATGGTTGACTGGGCATCGGGAATAGATTCAATGATAAAGTTAAAAATGGGTATGGTTACGAACTTAACCTTCTTACGGATAACTATATGTTATGAATCTATCCCATTTAACTCTACTGCTAAAGATGCTGGTCTGGCACATGTATAACATTTCATTTTAAGTTATTTTTTATATCAATGATACTTGTATGATAGCAAAATCTACATCTGTTAGACATATAAGTATTTCCCAATGGATTTCAATGTAATGACAAGATATCTAATTGCTGAGCAAATTATGGACGTTGCTAGTTTCAATAACATGCAGCATTAAAAAGCCATAGACTTTACCTTCACCCTAGTTTTAGATATTCTTTATTGCATACATCTATAATAATCTGTCGTCTCAGTTTACTGCAGAGTTGCACTAATAGAAAAATATTGAAGATTAAGATATGTTCAGACTAATGTTATTATCAAGTGGGTGGTAATTTTTTTTGCGAGAGTTTCATGTGATTGTTGAGAATAATGATTTGAAAGTAGGCAGAAAATGTTGCAGAGAATGCCCGTTGTGGAGTAAGATTAGGTTCTAGCTTTTAAAAGTATGTCCCCATATTTTTTTTCTTGTATGTTTTTACAATTCTGTTATTAGATAAATGAACTTTGAGTAAGTTCAGATTTGATAGATGGAGCCAATGATGGCATATGCAAAAAACCCTTTACTACCTTCTAATTTACTAGTATATAGCCCACATGCATCACACATTAAAGAATGAATAGATCAATGATAACTCAACAAAAATGAGTAAAACTTTAAGACTTGTGAAAATGATAGAAATGCTTACATTCAAAAGTACAATCCTTGATAAAATTAAATAGAGCACTTTCAGATCAAAACATTTAAGGCTTATATCGTAATGCTTTCTTTTATTGAGTATACTTGAAGAAAAAGAACAAAACACTAAGGAGTAACAAGTCAATACTTTATGGCATAGTATATAGCTTGACAACAAGTATTTGACAGTATTAGGTTAGTTCCCTGCTGTAGAAATTCTTTGCAGATGAACCATCAAAAATTTAAAAATTATAGAAAATGGAGAAGTGAAAAGTTCTTACTTTGGTTTTATTGTTCCTGTTATGTACATAAATGCATTCTTTGAATTGTTTTAATAATTGTTCCTTCATGAATATCCAAAGCATAAAATATTAGAGGTTAAACTCAAAGATTGTTAACGTTCCTTTATGACAACTTCATGTCTTTGAGTTTCAACCCGCAATGTCTTTTGTCATGGTTAGTTATCATTAAAGGTTTGATAATACATTAAATCACAGACTTTATTTGATGTACACTGCAGGTGCTTTTTCTTGTTTGCATGTTCAACTTATTCCATTTCTTTGTAATAGAGTAGAGAGATTTCAATGAGTTATTATTACTTGATTTTCTATATGAGAGTATCGTAGTCTGCATCTGCTTGTTTGACCAATTAGCAATTCTACATATTAGGAAGTATAAACTGGATTTTTTAAGGTTTTGGATTGTTTATCTTTGTTCCGCTATTTTCTCTTCACTTCTCTTATTTCTTCTCAACATTATTGTTCTATAGTGTTGGAATCATATTACTAACATTATTTCCTTAATGCAGTGAGTCCGATGAGCTTTACAAAATTTGCAGTGTGATTGGTTCCCCAAATCAGAATTCTTGGCCTGAAGGATTGATCCTTGCAGACTCACTAAAATATCAATTTCCCCAGGTTTTATGATATTCTATTTATTTAATATCAATTTTGCATCTTATATAAACATTACTTGTGCATGATGTGTGTATTATGTTGTTGCACCTGTAAGGAAATGTTGGGATTTCTCTACTGTCTAGAACACTTGATGCGCTTGTTAATATGTTTAACTGAATTTGCTGCTTTTTTTAAAAAAAATCTGGTGTACTATAATGCTTATTCTACTAGCACAATTTGACATCACAAACAATGGTATCATGTTAGCACTTAATGTAAAAGATAGGTATTTGATGTATATTTGTCCCTTCTTTTTTTATGTTGCATGTCTTCTAAAGGGTAACAACATACTGGGCTTGGGCATATAACATATGTAGGAGCTCTTAACTTCTACAGTTAGTTTAAGCCAAAGCCGAAAGCCTATATATACGATTGGACCTGAAAAGGTTAGGATAGAACCCAGTTCTAGTATACCTTAAAGCTCTTTTAGCGCATAGCACTAGTGTATCTAAGATATTTTCAACAACAACACATGTTGTCTGCTGGTTAATTGATGTGCTTATTTAGTAGAGAACATTAAACCAAAGCTCTAATTAATACTTGTCGTTTTAATCATTAACTTGTTAACACTATATTTATCAATCTCTCGACACGTATGTCTGTCAAATGTAAACTATATATCTTGTCTTCAACGGATTTATATATATATGCGTGCATGTCAATAGTAGATATCAACTAATATATGTTTTATCAGGTAAATTAATGATATCAAGTATAGAGTCATTGCATTTATTATGTGAATGCCTAAAAGAGAGTTAATATATAATTCTATCTAAGATAAGACTTAGGCACCCAGATACCAATACAGACATGATTCGACATGGGCATGATGCAGACACACTTAACAGATAAAAAATACCTTACCCAAAAAAAAATAAAAAATCGGAAGTAGATATAACTACAATGAATTATGAAGTGTACTTGTCAAGTATGTTTCTTTGGATACAGGTTCCTTCAAACTAGAAGTTTTTGTGCTTTCGTAAATTATGTCCAACCTGCACAGACTTTTTTCCAAATACTTCTTTGGAAGAAATGGTGCTTGCAGATGTTCATTGTTGTGTTAGTTTGTGTTTTTTATAGGGTGATTTGACACTCTCCGATGCTTCAAGGAATACTTGATGCATTTTTGTTATCTTTGACTGTAGTACATTACCTTGTATCTTCTGACTTCTTCAGTCAGCTCCAAGCTCTAAGCAAACCAGCACAACTTATTTAGGCAATTTTTTTTAATTTCTTGTGACAGTTTACTGGTGTAAGTCTTTCTCTGCTAATCCCATCTGCTAGCAAGGACGCAATCAGCCTTATCTCAGTAAGCGTAGTTTTCTGAATTATGACAAGTTGTTTTGTTCTGTATCTCTTTCTATGTATTTTTCCAAGCACTAATTAAAAAGGTGAGAGAGACCCTTACCAAACCGAATTCATCAAAATCATAGAAATCAGTGATAGTAATTAAATATAGAAATTCTACACGTGCATAATCAGATGGGTACTATTAAGTTTATTTTTTTAATTGTACACACTGGATTTTTAAGAAGTGTGTTGCAATAAAAAATGCTTGTATATAATGCAGAGAGCTGGGACAACCCCCTACCTACATATAAACACCACCACCAACCCCACGCCCTGTACACTCAAACACACACAACACCCCTTAACCACCCAATAAACACATTGCACGCTTTTCTTATTCTTCACTTTTTTGTGTGTGATTTGGTCGGCCAATCGTGAACTTTGATGTTTGGGTCCTACAGTCACTTTGTTCCTGGGATCCACTGAAGAGGCCTACTGTGGCAGAAGCCCTTCAACACCCTTTCTTTCAGGTAAACCTTTGATACTGTCTTGTTCAGTTAGAAACAAAAAATATTCTATTGTGTCCTTGCCACTGTTTTTGCAGTGCTGCTGTTATATCCCTCCTTCACTTCACTCAAGAGCATCTGGATTACTAAAAACACCCCCGTCTGGTATGTTCCCTAATCCGGGCCTTATCCTTCAATTTATCCCTCAACTTATATATTGTAAGGTTTTAAAAATAAAAAAATTCAGTTGGAAAGGATGGAGCTTTGAAGCAGAAAACTACACCCAGATATTCTGTGGAAACTTCACCCTATGAAAAGATTGGCAACAATGCATCGTCTCCTGATCTCAAGGATTTATCAAGGGCAGGTGTGCAAAGAAAGCTGGAATTGTTTCATGAGGTAAGTTAGATTTTATGCCTAATAAATCCTGTGTCTGGATGTTTGTGTGTTCCTCTAATCCTTCTAGAAATTGCAGGATTGTGAGAAAAATGAAAAACACGTGCAGAATAACCTGAAACAAACTCCATATCGACCGCCGCCAGCAAGAAACTATCCAGGCAAGTTCTGTTCGGTTAGTTTATCTTATTGAAGACACCGCGATATGAAGATCATCTTAACTGTTTGGTATGAAGTCTGGTTACACAAATGAAAGTTTGTTCCGCTCAAATCACTTCCATAAGTGGGTTTGTTTTGCCTTATTTTTCCATCAAACGTTAGAGATGCATTTAGCTTTTTGGTGAGTGCCTTAGCGCCCATTAAATTAAGAGAGAATCGCCCCTGGTGGGTTGGACATGTCACACGTAGACCTAGTAGTATCTCATTTGAAAGAGATACTAAACTTAATTGGGTGGAACGGTGAGAAAATATATGATAGCTTGTGGGCTTAGTCTTACAGAAGATATTGCGCTAAACCGAGTAGAATGGAAAACCAGGATTCATGTAGCCGACCCCAACTACGTTGGGAAAAAGGCTTTGTTGTTGTTGTACCTTAGTGCCCCTCCCCCCAAACAAATAAAAGAAGACTTTTGTCTATCGTATAGTACTTTCTCTTCACAATGCTCAGCTATTTAGTCATCTCATGGCACATTTTGTCTGCATACCAAATGCAACCTAGCTCGATTCACGACTTTGCTATTTAATAATCCTTTTAAAAGGGACAATTAATGGTTTCAGTAGTTGAAAGGAATTGCAAACTGAAGATACAGAACTCACATACTATATATGTTATATAATTCATTATGTAGTTTACCTTTAAAATGTGATTATTGTTTCAATTTTTGTGTTCTGTTATGTATTTGACTCTCGAAACACATTGAGTAGTGAAGCACTGGAAAGCTGATGGCTCATGTGAAATTGATACTATGTAATTTGTATTAGTTACTTTTGAAACAAAAAGTAGGTGAAGCAACTAACTGAATGGCTCCTACGTGGTAAAACAGGTCCTCTGTCTTTAGTTTGAGTTTTAACATTATCACTTCCAAGAATTTTCTGCTTGTGTATGTGATAGTGTAAGTACTTTTTATGGTTTCAGACTTCTTTTCTTTATTCTGTGTTTCATTTTTATGTCTATATTTTGGGTGTTTGCTTGTTTCAATAAAAATAACTTTTGGTTTTCATCAGGAAATATAGGGAGAAACTTACAGAGGACCCACGATATTCGAAATGAGAAGGTTGTACCACAATCAATGAAAGAAAGGAACTTAGGGAAGGTTTCCGATGTGACTGAAAGTAGGCAGCAGAGGCCCCCGCCACAACCACCTGCCCAGTTTGCCTGGCCTTCCTCAACGAGCTGACTTGCTAGGTCAGAATTATGACAACGCCTTTGGCTGGAGTTATGGTCGCAAAGTTGCTGGATAACCTATGCAAAGAGATGCTGCTTGCCCATGTCCCTAGTGTTCCTTCTGTTAACTGTATTTCTTTATCGCATTTGTTGTATCGAACAGTCTCTTTCGCTTTCTGTTAAAGTTATTGGTACTGTGCTTATAAAAATAATAGAACTTTTTATAGGTTTGCTTGCTTATTAATGTACTAGATTTGCCCGTGGGCACGTGCCTACGGCACGTCTTCGGAACGATATAAAACACGAAAAGCCTGTAAATAGTAAAACAACAATTCTGTAGCTCAAGTTTGAATAGTATGACAATAATTAGTTGTAAATAAAAGTCCATGTTTTCATTAATATATGCGAAAAATAATTATAAATGGGGGTATAAAATCTAACTTCTTACAACTTTAAGTGTGGAGTTGAAGAGATATTTACTATTTTCAAAATAACATGTGCAAAAAAAATATTAAAATTCTTAAAATTTAAATTTATAAGTAAATATAGAAAGAATAGGAGAGAGAGATAGGGAGAGAGACAAAGAGAGAAATATGAAAAAGTGAAGAGAGAAGAGAGAGATAGTAATAAAGTAATAAGTTTTTTAGTTTTGGGGGGAAAAATTTTATTTTGGGATTTGAAATTTTGGTGGGAAAATATGTTTTGTGAGATTTGATCTAGGCCTTTAATTTTAGGGAGGATTGATTGTGAGCCACCTGATAGCTTTCTTTGTGTTTTATTATATAGATGGTATGCATGGTATGCTCCTCGAAATAAAAGTTTGACTTTGTTTGCCTTACAAATTGAGTTGCAAAATTCTTATGTAGATCATTTGCCTTAGCTGTGCCTGTCACTTTACATTAAACTAGTATGATGCACGTGCGATGCATGTGGAGGAATGAGAAGGACCAAAAAAAATCTACCAACACGTGCGCTGCACGTGTTTGCAAACATACAAAAAAAAATAAAAAATTGTTTATTTGTTTACCAACTCCATCTCTCCCATTATAATAGTTATAGATTTTATTAAGTTTGTTATTTCAGCGAGATCACAGAGTACATGAATGCCTTGGTTATTATTATCATTAAGCTTCTTGCACGTTGAAACTGCTGCAAACAAAAAGCAGAATGGCTGGTGGCTTCAAATTTGTTGTTAAGAAAAGTAGAAAATAGCCTTTTGAAATTTGAAATGCCTTCATACAACACTAACAAAACTTACCTTGTACATGTTGTGGTGTTCACCCCAATAGTGTTGGTCTGAGATTATCTAAAGTGTCTTTATCTTGTGCATCTTGTAGTGTTCACCCCAATAGTAAAATAAAGACTGCAACAAGTACTACATCAACGACTCTTTTCACCAATGCAAAATATGTCGTCTGGTTGGTCTGCAACTATACAAGAAGCGCACCACTATAGTTTGGTTTGCAACTATACAAGAAGCGCACTACTATATTTATGGTCGCTTTGGGGCTGTTTCAAGAAATTGATTTATCTCTATTTTCCAGTGTTTTGATAGAGTTGATTATTCTCTTATTCATGAAGAGATAGGGTCAATTACCATTCTCTTGATAAACAGATAGGGTCAGTTGACTTCCTTCTTCATGAAGAGATATAAATAGTTGTGGAGATAGAGTTATGACTCTTCTTTTGTAAAGAGATGGCTTCTAAACCGTCTCTTATGGATAATTATTAGTATAAAATTTTATTTTAGAAAATTATGAACTCCTTCGTGTTGGGCTGTTATGACAAGCTTGTTTTGGGTTGTTGCTCAACTCCCGCTAACGGGCCCGTTTGTAATGAAATTTATCGTTTTACCCCTGAGAGCTTTAAGATTCGTGCCCGACTTGACCGTTTCCGATTTGATTCTATTTTTACCCATATCACAAGCCTCCCACTCTCGAAGACTGAGTTTCACAACCTTTGAGGAGTAGTTTGCCCATTTTTAATGGTTTATAGTATTTATCGGAGTTCTTGGGGACGTTTGAATCTTGCTAGAGGTGTAACGAAGTTATTCTGAGTTTGTAAAATACCCATAATTATTTTTCAAGTTTTCTGAATTTTTTTGTGATTTTTTCAGGTTTTTCTAAATTTTTATTCAATATCCAAATTTTTATAATTAATTTTTGAATTTTTAATTAATTATTCTAAATTTATAATTACTTTTTCATAATATTAAAATATTTTATGAATTAACAATTATTTAAAAAAATTTAATTCATTCATTCGAATTTTAATTATGGGATACTGAAGAATCTTGGCGAACTGTTTACTGCATTGTATATTCTCGGACTTTTTGTAAGTTCTTGTATCTCAGATATTAGTTATTGTATTTTATTATTGTTCATATGATTATTATTATTGTATTGTTGAGCTTATTGGTATTGTACAACTTATAGATAATATGAGTTGGTATAGTTATATCATTCGCTGGGCCTCATGACGTGCCTGTGTTTCCATATAACGGGAAGCAGGGCGTGATAGGTTTTTAATGGTATCAGAACCAGGTAAGACTTAGGCATGTTAGCTAATATCTTAACCAGGTTAAACTCAACAATATGCATATCACGTTGATCACATGAACATGTAATAACTATCTTAAATCTGGATACTTGCCTCATTCTCTTCTATTTCTTCTCGATTCGTTCGATCGGCATCGTTTGTTCGTCTACAACATGTTTGACGGAGTCTTCCCGATCCGAGTGGCACAGTGAAAGTATGGTGGCCCCATAACCCAGGAGGACCGACATGAAGCTGGAGATTGCCGAAAGCATGGTTATGAGTATTTTGTGACTTCTTCCGTTCTTTCATCCTGCACTCACTATTTTCTTCCATTTCTTACATTCGTCCCCCATCCTTTGACTTATTATTTGGTATCATAATAGTTCATCCCTTTCCCATCTATATTATTTCCTATTCCGGTGCTGCCACCATTTTGTTTCTCTCCCTCTAACCATCTACTTCATTATCTCACAGGTTTTACACTTACTCTGTCCTAAGTCCCGCCTGAATGAATTTCGATGACGAAATTCTTTTTGTACGGTGGGTAGGATTGTAACTCCCGTTTTCAATTATATGAATTTTCATTTTTCTTTTCTTCGTTTTCTTGTACTTCAATTTCCTTATAAATTCTTTTTTTTATCATTTAAATTCTTTTTTGTAAATCCCCGATTTGACTGAACCAAAGCTCACATATAAATTTTCTACGTATTATTTTTGATTCAATTCATAAATTTTCTACGTATTTTTTTTGATTCAATTTCTTTTTATGAATTTTCATTCTCTTAAATTATTTTTGTATGAGATACATTTTTGAATCTCCTAATGAAACTCATTCTATTATTATTGCAACTATTTTTATTTATCCTATCCATTCTATAAATTATTTATTAATTTAATTTGTAAGCCCAACCCAATCTTATTTGTTTTGTAAACCCAAAATTCTAATCCAGACTATCAGTGTTTCATATTTTATTATTGAATAAAATCCAATCATATTTGCTTCTATATGTATTATTATTAGTATGTAAAGCTCAATCCTAGCCCACCCTATAATTTGTTTAATTATTTATTTTGTAAGCCATATTTAATTCCTAGTCCATACTATAATTATTTTATTATCTTTTTACAGATTGAAACCCAATCTTATACGCTTCTATTTGCATTATTTATTAATATATAAAGCCTTATCCTAGAGCCCAACCCAAATTCTAGATCCAAACCCATTAGCCCAAAATAAACCCGGAATCCAAGCCAACCCTACCCGAAAACTTGTTAACTGCACGCTACCACAATCTCCTGAATCTCCTCTAACTGCACAAGCCGGCCCACACTTTCCCCTAATTGTAGCCTCCATTAAACCTATTAATTCTACCCCCATTAATCTCCCCTACACCCCGACACCTCATCTCCTCCTTCACCATCTCTTCTCCACCTCGCCGGAACCTCGTCCCGGAGCTCCCGAAACTCGACTGCTAACTACATCCCTGCAACCACCCGAACGCCCCTCTCCTCATCATCTCGAGCCACCATCAGGTATCGCTGCCGTCGCCCTGCCTCTATGCCGACTGCGACCACCGCACGGCCACCCCCAACCAGCACCTCCACCTCCTCACCGAGCGCTACTCGAAGCTTCACCATCACACTGACGACAGCCTCTCGCAGCACCTCCTTGCTACTTCTCTCGCCGCCGAGCTTCCTCTCCTCATAGCGCCACCCTGCTCGCAGCGCCACTTGCCCCGCCGCCTCCTTCCACTGCCATCAGCACCAAAGCCTGCCACCTCACGTCTCCCCCTGAGTGCCTCGATGCTCACTCCGAGCTTCCTCCACTGCCTTTGCTCACCGCAGCATCGACAACCACCTTCGCTGTCGCTTCCGCCCATCCCGCATCTCATCCCCTTCGAGCTTCCTCCATCTCGAAGCCCTCGACTACCCCAAAGTTCCCGACTGCACTCCTAGCTCCATTGCTGTCTCACCCCGAAGCACTCCTACCCGAACTCCCAGCTGTCTACCTCTGCAGCCAGCATCCCGACCACCCCCTGGGCGAGCTACCGACCGCCAGCAAACCCGTCGCTGCCACCACAATCACCACCCAACTGCGCTCCTCCATCAACGTCTGTCAGCCCCCTTTTCACCACCTCTTGCTGCCAACAGTGATCGCCTCACCACCAGTCAACAACCTGACTCCTTCTTCCCCTTTGCTGCGTGTTGCTTGCTCACTGTTGTGGCTGCATCGTTGTTGCTCGCTGCCCTGCTGCCGTCATTCTTCTTGTTGTTGTTGTTGTGTATTGCCATCCCGCTTGTTTTTGCTGTCGTTCTCGTGGTTGCTGCCACTCTTGATGTCGCTGCCGTTCTTGTTGTTACTGTTGTCCTTGTGGTTGTTGCTGCTACTCATGTTGTTATCCTCACTCTAGCTCATCGTTGCCGCAGGGATTCTCTTCTCACATTCGTAATCACCATTAAAAGCAAGCATCTCTTGTACACTCTTATAGTTCTTGTGTAAGCACTTTCTTGACTTCTCGCAAGTAGTATTTCTATTGATTATCGTGTCGTGGAATCTGTTATCATCCATATTCATGAAAACACTCTTTGTAGATCTCAATTGTTGAATTATCATATTGTTACATACTTGTGATCGTTCCGTGTTTAAACCAATTATTATATGTTGCATTGAATCATTCCATTTGCCTCTATTGATTCAATACCCATCAAAGGATCGTAAATTTCATTGTCACTGTAAACATTGCATGAACACGAATTAGAGTAATATATAATATGCATATATAGATGAAATATAATGATTGAATGAATTTGGTTGTATGTAATAGTATGGCTATATCCATAAATTTGATATCGTAGAAATGATAATTTTCATCATATTGCTGCCAAGAATTGTATTTTCATGTTTTTAAATATAAATGTGTTGAATTTTGCATCTGATGAATTGAACTGGCATAATAGATAGATAGAACGACTCTATATCATGTATGGCATAATTATTAATACTACCGTTCACATTAATTATATTGACTGCATGTTAACGATTGATCACAACTGTTCCACTGATTATACTGAATGCATGTTAATGATTGACCATAATAAAAGAAAAACAAGCCGGTGTGATAAAGGGTATGACTCCGTAGTGGACAATAGGGCTGCAAACGAACTGAGCTACTCGCGAGCTACTCAGCTCGAGCTCGGTCAAAGCTCGGCTCGTGTCGAGTTCGAGCTCCAAGCGAGCTCGATAACGTAAACGAGCCGAGCCCGAGCTTGAAGGTACATGGGTTGTTAGGCAGAAGCTTGCGAGTACTCGGCTCGAACTCGGTCAAAGCTCGGCTCGTGTAGAGCTCGAGCCGAGCTCGAGCTTGAAAGTGAGCTCGATATATAAATGAGCTGAGCTCGAGGCTCAAGATATTCGGCTCGACTCGGCTCGTTTGCAGCCCTAGTGGACAATATAGGAGACTGTACTTGGAAGGGAGCTCGTAGTTTTCCTACTATTACTGATTACTGATGACGGATTATTGAATGTGGTATCCTGATTACTGAATGACTGAATAGCAGAATCCTATTTACATATTTCTCGAGTACATGATCTATAGAATTCACCACTAGAGTCAAATGTTCACTTGATTGATATGCATCCGAACCTGTGGTATGGAACACAGAATTGTGTGCATTAGGTAGGTTAATAAAAGAACTGAGAGACATATGATGAACACAGAATATTGACACCGATACTGAATACTGATTACTGATTACTGATTACTGATTACTAATTAATGATTACTGATTACTGAATACTGATTCTTGATTCCTAATCACCAGTTCCTAATCCACTGATTACCAACTATTGATGTTGTTACCAACTACTGCTTACCGATCGCTGTATTGACTGTTGTTTTACAGAATATTGACTACATTGTTTATCGACTATTGATCCTGCTATCGACTATTGACCACTGCATACTGATTGATTATACCGTGAAGTCCTGTTTTCATGTTTTCCATTTATAAATTTACAGTTGTTACTTGTATCGTTCCAGTTCCTTGGTTCATTATTTATCGTTATATCGTACTTCCTTGTTTAACTGCTTACTACTATTTGCGCTTGAAGCTTGCTCTAACGGGTACCCCCTCCTTTCTTTGATTTAATATTTATACAGGTACAAATGATGGGATATTGAAGAATCTTGGCAAACTGTTTACTGCATTGTATATTCTCGGACTTTTGGTAAGTTCTTGTATCCCAGATATTTGTTATTGTATTATATTCTTATTCATGTGATTATTATTATTGTATTATTGAGCTTACTGATATTGTACAGCTTATGGGTGATATGAGTTTGTATACTTATATCATTCGTTGGGCCTCAGTTATGTGTATGTGTTTCCGTATAACGGGAGGCGGGGCGCGACAGGCGTTGTTACCCGGGTTGACACTGGATATGGGGCGACATGGCGTGCCGAGGTAGTGCCACGTGTCTCGTTGACTAGTCAACATTGACCCGGTCAAGGTAATTTTTATTTTATTTTGTTTTTGTGACATGTGTTGCTTTTTTCCCTTTTTTTGGGTGGCTGACCATGGACACGTGCGGCGCACGTGTCCCAGGCCTCCTTTCTTCCCCTTCTTTTTTTTCTTTCCTTTTTTTGATAGGCTTTTGGGCTTCTTTTTTTATGGGCTTTCCCGCCAACTGGGGCCCCAAATAAAATTTAAAAAAATTAAATAAGAGGGGGCCCAATATTTTGGAGGTCTCCGGGGTTTAAAACCCCCGACCCCCCACTTTATGCCTCTCATTTCTCTCCTTTCGACCACTTTTTCTCTCCCAAAAAATTCGGTGAATTTTTGGTCCCCCGGCAAACTATTCCGACCGTACGGGTCACTTCAAGAAATTTATAATATTTTATTAGAATATCTAGGGTTTGATCCGTCGACGACTCCCCTTCAAATTGATCTGTATAGGAATGTATACCTCTCGACCGATGAGAAGAGAGAAAGGGAATGGGGTAGCAGAGCAGTCTTCTGTGATGGTGGAGACAACTGTAGAGGTGGATAGGAGGGCTGGCGAGTTTGGGAGATACCCATGCCTTCTAACAGGTCTCACCCGCATTCGTTAGTACTTCGATGACTTGGGGGATCTAGTAGAGCACAGTCTTCAAAACGAGGAGCCCGAGTTTTGTGAGGTGACTGAGGCTGACTTCGTCCCGAATATGTTATCAGAAAAGGATCTTCATCTAATTAGAGGTAGTTTCACAATCCCTTCTCAGTTTGAGCTTCTTCTGCTGTCACGCCCCGCTTCCCAAAATACGGAAATATAGACACGCAACTAAGGCCCAGCGAACGACATAATACGTCATTCATAAGCCGTAACGATCAACTCAATAATACAATGAATAATCACAACCACGCATGTAAGGATATAATCACATAAACTATGAATAAACTTCAAATATAACCATGGAAGAAATTCACTAATTAATATCCAACATCTGGAATAAATTGCGGGACAAAACACCCGAAAACAATGTGCAAAACAAACAACAATAGTGACAATGAAAGTTCGAAACAAGAAACTAAAAGCATGCTACAGGAAAGAACCCGGCTTCTTCATCTAGAATATCTGTTCACCAAGCCCTTCAGCCAATTCATCTCCTGCACCTGTGAATTCAACATCTAGAGTGGTGAAAAAATGTCCGATAGAGAAAAATGGACAACAAGTAGCAACAAGCAGGGAACAAGAAAAACATGCATGATAAGGACGAGCAACATGAACAAGGATCATGTAATCAAGCATGGAACAAGTAACAAGTGTAGCATGTAAACGAGTAACAGGAAGCATGTAAACGAGTAACAGGAAGCATGTAACTTGTAACAGGAAGCATCTAAACAGGGTTCAACTATCTTGCAACAGGTATCATGTAATTTATGAACAGGGATCATTCACGTGCTCAGTGTAAATCTTATGTCTAGCATTCTTTTATAAGTCCTACCTAATTCACGCAATCCTGCGTCACATACCACAAGTCGGGTGCCGTTTAGATTCTAATGGTGAATTTTATAGGGTCATGTACTCAGGTTTTTCAGTGACACTAACAAGAATCATAACGTGTAACCAAGCATAATGTAATCAGGAATCGTGTCATGTCATGTAATCGTGTAATGGATACTAGAGGTGGCCCTCGTCAGTTCTAGATTTGGCACTTAGTTCCATAAACTTGTAATCGAGTATCAAGATTCATGTCATGTAATCATGGATAACTATTACGAAAAATACTGGTCTCCTTCTGAGTACACTCTCCTATATTATCCACTACTAGATTCTTTCCCATATTACCCCATCTTGTTATTCCTCTTACAATGATTATACATGAACATGCAATAATGAGAACGAGTACTAGGACATGGTCAAGAGAAGATATCAAGAGACATGCAATGCAGGAGGTAGGATACAATTTATGAAATGCAAGAAAGTAATATGTTCATGCTTATATACAGGAAGTTACAAATTCTGGACAGCAAGACCTTGTTGTACAAAAACAGATTTCCTCGTTGCTAAGGGCAAGAAAATCAAGATCCGTCAGGAGTTCTAGAAACTAGACTCCCTACTAGTTCCAACGCATATACACACGACATATCATAAACACAGAATCTAGGTGTAAAATTATAATCTGTACTGATTTCATGTTCAGGCAGCATGGTTGTAGTTAAAACCTTGCATGTGAAAGTTGATCATGAATCTATTAAAAATATTCTAAAAATTCATAATCGAATTCTTAATAGTGATCCATGACAACAAAACAAATCACAGGTCTTAATTATTAATTTAATTTACTGTTTCTACTAGTTAAACATGATAATGCGTTATTCAGCTTGTAATCTGGAATGCAGATGTTACAGCACGAAAATCTAAATATCTTGTAATCTGTAAATTGAATTGCAAAACTGTCAGATGATCTGGATTCCAGACACAGTAAGCTACAATTCTCATTCAATAAGTTTTAATCAATGACAAATAGAATCTAGTAAGAAATGTGGTTCTTTACTGAACTAGCATACAGACAGCAATCTAGAATCATGTTTGCATAAATATATCAAGTCAAAAAATTTATCAAATAATTCTAAAAAAATTTAGGGTGACTCCTAGTCATGTCTAGTCATATCCAGATTAATATCAAGTCTAAATTTTACCATTAATATTTATTTTAATCAATAATTCATGCCAATGTTCTTGTAGACAGCGATTTGGAAATCTGTGACCCAATAGTGTTAAAAATGTGATATCTTACAAGTTATAAATCGGATTCCATATCCGTCAAAATTCTTGGAAAGTATATTCATGGATCTACAGAAGCTATTCACATGGTTTTATCAAATTCACACAGCAAGTGTTCCAAAACTTCAATGCAATATCAAATAGGCAGCAGGTCAGCAAGCAAATTTATGTTAAGTGTTAACTATTTAAATATGCAAGTATACAATTCCATGGAAATTAATTTACAGAAATTCTACTTAATTAATAGGATGAATTTCCTACTATTAACAAGACGATATTATCTCATTCATAGTATTTAATTCTACAAACCAACTCGAATCCAAACAAAGGCATCCAAATCAACCTACTATGTATAAGATGATTTTAATATTGTTTGTGTAGTGTATGCACATTATGAAATGCAACGGGACATGGGTTTGAGTCAAGGAAAACGACACGAAAAGATGACTACTACTTGGTTTCACCGATGAATCCGTAATAATCTCTTTGACAGGTAACAAGCAGACAATACATGACGAACAAATAATGAGCTACTTGCGGAAATCAAAAATTAGTTCTTGAACTAGAAACAACAAGAGGATTCAACAGAAAGCTTGACTTTTGATGATTAATCCGAATATGAAGAGAATAACAGGATAAGGATTCCGACGGCAACGTACGAGCAACACCCGTACAACGCACGTACTCACAAAAGCACGTGCAAAACACGTGCAATGCAACATACAGTGAGTGCAGAAACCAGCAACCTCAGTTGAATAACAAACAACAATTTTGGCCAACAGCAAACAACAACTGCAGCGATGTTGACGGTGGCAGCTGCAGTGGACTGGACGGTGGTAAGCGCTCAGGGGATCTACGAGATGGTGCTATCGATGGTGGACTGCGGCGTGCGATGACGAGGGCAGCGTCTAGACGGTGATGCGGAGGAAGGAGATGACTGTGGGATCGATGGTGTAATACCCCAGATTTTTAAATAATGTTTTTAAGATTAATAAATGGATTAAAACAATTTTTGGTGATTTAATAAATATTTTTCTGAAATTTATCTTTTTACACGTGCAAAACACGTGCAAATATCTTCTTGGGGAGTTCAAAATCAAAAATTATTTTGGGGGAAACCTATTATTTATTAGTAAGTATTATTTGTGAATTTTCTGAACTTTGCTAATATTTATTTGTCCTATTTGCAAATATTACAAAAAGAGGGTCTTTTGTGCAAAATTACCACTTGGAGTGAAAACTCCAGATTTTTGGATTTTTGGGTTGAGCATGATGCCTAGCCAACTCATAGGTAAAGAGTTTACTTTTCATTTTCATAAATTTGGTTTATTTTGCAAGTTTTGGTAAACAATGGTCTTTTTGCAAAATTGCCACTTAGAGGGCAAAAAGTACAAATTTCATTTTTCTGGGTTTTACAAGCAGTGCCGGCCAGTATTTGAGTGAGTTATTTTTGTTTTTTAAGTTAAATTGAATTTTTTTTTTATCTAATTACCAAGTATAAGGATTTATATATGTAAAGATATATTCAAAAGTAATATTTTACAAATCTATTCAAAAATCCTAATTACTTGGATTTCCAGCCTATTAATAAGAAAGTGCAGCCGTCTCTTGCTATGCTACACAAAGGGGTTTTCTTTATTATTATTTTCTTGGGATTTCAAACGAGGATCTTGGTTTTCTTACGAAAGGAAGGATTTTCTTATTCTCTTTATTTTTCTTCGGTTGATTCTTCAATAAGGTGAGTGACATATGCTTGATTTTTTTTTGTTCTAAGCATGTTGTATGTGATGATTTGCCTATTAGAAAGCATGTTAGGGATTGGTATGAAGACATATGAATTTTGATGAATAAATGAACTAAAAATTGAATCTTTTCATGAAACCTATGTTTTGATGATTAAAATTACACATAGATAACTTGAGATTTGCTAAGAACCTAATATAAATCATGAGTAGGTTAATTACCTTCACATACTTGCTGTTTTGCTTGTTGTATTGAGATTTTATGATGAAATTGCACAATTTGAACAAAAGATTGGTTTTTTACTGTTGCTATACTTACATACTCTACTGTTGGGTATTTTTGATAAATAAAACTTGATGAATGATTGTTATAATTGGATTTTTAATCATGAGTAAGATTGCTTTCATTCATGTTGTTACTATTTTGGCAAATACTATGATATTTGTATGATGTGGAAGAGTAAAACTGAACAAAACCCAACTTTACTGATGGGTATATACACACACTGTTATGATGTTTTGGATGTGCATGACTCGACTAATGCTTGTTATAATCACATATAATTATGAAATAACTGATATATGGGGATGTGTATGAGTGTTATGAATTACAGGATGAGTTTGAATCAAAAGAATCAAATTTTCAAGTAGGATTGAGTAATTAGAATTTTGGGTCTGATGCTCGTGGCCGAAATTGGGATTTTTAGATTTTTGCGAAGTTTTCGTTTGGATTTGAGTTGTTTTGGTACTGAGATAGTTTTGAACAGTATACTACTCCTATTTGATGAGTTTTAAATGTTATAATTGAAGGTAAGCCCTTATATGAACACTTACATATACACATGGACTGTTTTGAAGAATTTTTGTGAAAAATCACTTCTTTGAGATCTTGATGTGTTTTGATTTGTTTTATAAACTCATATATGTTTTATAAGTTATACTTTAGCATCTCAGGAAGTTTATTTTTGATTTCACAAAGTTTAATCGACGTATCAGTTGAAAACATGCACAAAATCTCAATCAGGCTGTTTAACAGCTAGTGGTCAACCGCCATGCTATTTTTTGAGAATTTTCAAAAGGGGCAGTCAACTGCCCTGTTTTTGAACTGTTTGGATAGTCGACCGCACCTTCTGTTTTGAGTCGTTTTGTTGAGTTTTCTTCGTTTCTTTTAAACAGTTATTTCCTCGATATTATGATTATTGCTCTACTGGTTTATATGATATTTTTACTACAGATTACAGTATTTTACAGAGGGTTATATTTTATTTATAATAGAGTTTTAATAGTATTCTTATGACCATATTAAGTGAGTTATATGTGTTTTCAAAAGAATTGATGTTTTGGTAATATTGTTCGACTTAAAAATGTGATTTTCTGTTATTTGATGGGTTTAATATTTTATTTGAATTATGGAATTTTATGAGCATGTTAAATGAAATTGGATTTTTGTTGATTTAAGAAGTTTTCTTTATATAAACGTTTTGATGATGGAATTATGAGTTTTATTTGAAAATTTGGTATTGATAGGTGAGTTGTGAATCTCTAGGAGTTGAGTGGGAGTCCTGTGAACCGGTAGATGAGATTTTGTAGATTTAGACTAGTGGGGTCTTGGAATTGTTGTTGTGGAATTAAGTCCAGCATGATACATTAACTCTAGAGAAGGGGGATTTATATATTTTTAATATATAATAACCAACTGAAGGACAAGCACTAGTGGAGATGTGATAAAACTTGAAAAACGTGAGTATATGCTCTTGGGTTTAGGTCCAACGGATGCGTTACAGGACATGTGTGTTGTTCTGTCTCGATAGGACATTTGTATGTTCGCGTGTCGAGGGTCTGTAGGCTTATTCACAGAGCATGCAGGGTGCATTCACGTGTTGAGGTTCAGCGGGCCTATTCATGAAATGTACCTTGTGTATCTGCACGTCGATGGCCTCAGAAGCCTATTCGTGGGGTATACAGCAGTGAGGTGATTCTCTGGTTTTTGAGCTATTCTTACATGATGCTTGCGCGTCGAGGGTTGTGATGCCTATTTGCGGAGTATTTCTGGATCTTGTTTCTATCACCATAGTATGATTAGTTGCATAATGAGAGATTAAACCCTATAAAGTGGAGAACGTTAAGGGCTTGCACCGGACCTATAAAGTATGGAATGCATAGAATCCGACAAGTGTGCATTAGAGAGTCAGCATATAGCATTGTATTTTCTTGACTTGGTTTTATGCATGTTGTTTTTTGTTTTTCCTACACTTAACACTTAGTCTAGTTTCACTCGATATTTTCATGTTTTATTTATTTCTATTTCATATTCCTTTCATTCTACTGTGGCTATGTGTTGATCATGACTTTATTCTTCATGTTTTACATATGTTGTATTTCTTTTGATGTCACTCACACCGTTATGGCTGACCCGTGTAGTTTTAGGGGTTAGGGTTATCTCTAGCCTCATATTTTATAGGTAGGTACCTATAACATTGAGATTTGGATGCATGTGGTAGAATGATAATGTGGCTTATGTAAATTGTAAAAGAAGTGTTGTAAAAGAAAAGATTGTAATTCAAGGTGTTTGTTTTTCCGTTGTGTTTTGTAAAGATTTGATGTAATAAAAGTTGAAAAAAATTATTTGCGCTTTGGCTATGTTTACTTTTACAATTGAGGTAGATACTGGGAATTGTGCCACGTATTTCTGAGATATTTTATTGGAAATTTGGCACACTACAGATGGGGTGGTGAAGGTGGCTGGCGGTGGATTGGTCATCAATGGTGATGGAGGGTCGACGAGGATGAGGCGGCGACGGATGGAGGAGAGGCTCGGGAGCGGTGGTTGAAGACTGGCGTTGGATTTCGGAGGCAGGCTCGACGAGGACGAAGAAAGCGGCTTGGGATAATTAGGCGGCGGTGAGTAGGATTAATTAGGGTTTTGTGATTAGGGTTAGGGGGTGATTAGGAGGTTTATATAGGAGATTAAGATGGGTTCTTTGGTAATGGGTTAACGGGTTACGGGTTTGGGTTAAGGATCCAATAAGGAGATGGGTTATGAGAAAAATACTAGATAAAAAGAGTAATAAATATGCAGTAATGAGAATAGAATGCACGGAAAATTTTTAAAGTTCAACGAAGATAAAATTGAATGAAATAACGAATTGTATAGAAGACGAACAGCAAAATTTTTATTATCCAATAGCAAAAAATTATAGAATTCCAGAAAAGAAAAGATAAAGAAAAAAAAATTAAGAGAAAAAATAAAATGAAAATCCGAAGAATCAGAAACAGGGGTTACATCTGCCTTACCCTGGAGCTAGGATGTGTACGACACTCCCCAACCAGTATTATTTCATCTCTTTCGATTCCCTTCATGCCGGCCTTCGTTTCCCGATACATCCCTTCACCAAGGAGGTTTTGAGGTGGTACTCGATCAGCCCGGTACAATTTGTGTCGAATGTGGAGGCGGGTGAGCGGCTTCATCTTACAATGTCGGGCAGTGGGTGTCGAGCTGAGTTTAGCAGTGCTTCGGCCGTTCTTTCGGCTTCATCAAAAAAGCAAATCAGAGTTCTGCTTCTACCTTACTCCTTATCTGTAACACCCGCAAAATTGAGTAATGACAATTTTTGCCCTCGTATGTTATGCATGTGTATTTTGTACGTTACAAGTAATATTTGTAACGTATTTTTAAATAAATGTCATATTCTGAGTATTTATATGTTTTTCATTTTCTCAAAACTCATTTCAATCCTATCTTTAGCTAACTCTAACATTTATTTTAATTATTGTGTTTTTACGTACATTGCACGTGTTTTCAATATACGTGTCGATTACGTATATTTTCTGTTACGTGAAATATCTATAACATTATTAAATATACTTGTTTTGTAATTTAACTGCTTTTCGTTCTCTCAATTTAATCTTTAATATTTAGCACGTGCATCGCACGTAAATTTTTATGTGCATTTTTAGTTATAAAATTTTCTAAGATGACAAGAACATTTTTATTCTCATTTTATTTGTCACAAATTGTATTATTTATTTTCTAATTAAAAACCCATGGGCCTAAAGTCCATCTTAAAATTCATTAGAAAATTTATTTAAAAGAAAAAGTTCATAATTTTATTCCACATTTTAAATGTACACTTTTTAAACATACACATTTGTCATGTAACAAATATATACATTTAGGCTATGAACAAATGAATGAGAATTGTGCACATGTGGTAAATCCAAGGGTTGGCCAATTCATGAAAGAGATGAAGGGGTGAGGTTTTGCGGTTTTGGTTTTATGAGTGGATATTTATTCATGATAATGAGTATTTATTTTGGGTAGTGGGTGTATCTTCATTCACCCATTTAGCCCTATAAACACCTCCTCTTGTTCATGAACAAATGCACACTAGAATCAAAACAAAAGAAAGAGAAGAAAATAAAGAGAGGAAAAGAAAGAGAGTTAGAGCATTTTAAGTTTTTGGCTAAGAGAAATAGAAGGCATGGCTTTGCTAGGAGGAGAAGACTAGCATCTTGTTGGGCTAGGAGCAACATTCAAGGAGTCTTTTTACACTTTTCTTTCTTCAAATAAGGGGGGTGACTTTCTTGAACTTTCTAAAATTTAGTATCATGCATGAATTGATATATAAAATTGATTATACATATGAGTAGTGGTTGATTTGTGATGATGATATTTAGAATGAAAATACATACTAAATGAAAGATTTTCATGTAGATAAGTTGAAATGATGTTGTTTGAGTGCATGGTAGTACACCATGATTTGATTAAGTGATTTTGATATAGATTTGTACACAAAGTTGCTAATTCCTGCAAAGAAAGTTACTGTTTTGAGTTTGTTTGCACTTCAGAAAATCATGTTTAATAAAATATTTGAAATCTAGAACTAATATTTTTTTGGGAGCATCTTGTATGTGTCAGGAACATCGCTTTAAAATTTCATAATATTTGGTGGTCGTTTACTATTTTAATAAAATCTAAACTCAGAACTAGTTAGTAGTTGACCGGTTGCTGGAAATCTGTACACATTTTGGTTTTTGATCAATTCAGAATTGCAAATGAAATAATTTGAGAAAAGTCAAGACTAAGAAATTGTAGTAGACTCTTTAACCTTTCTGTAAGGTCTAAGAAAAAAAAAATTCACAATGAATTGAGTTTATAATGAAGTTTACAAGACTGTACAATTAACAGTATTTCAGTATTTCGACCCTATTATATATTTAGAAGAATTCAGAGTTATAGATACAGTATTTTAAGAAAACTTATAATTAAGAAATTGTAGTAGACTTGTATATCTTTATTTTGATCTAAAGAACACAAAGTTTCGTGAAGTATATAATTTTCTATAATTTTTACAAGAAGCATGAACTGCAGTTTTCTAGTTTTGAACTTACTGTTTTGCAAATGAATCTAGATGAAGTAATTGAGGATGATTCTAAGTACTTTTAACTATAAAGTTATAGTAGAATCTTTTATGGGAGTAATGAATCTATCTTTTGAATAGAACTGAGATTTATAATTGAAATATGATTGAATATAAAATGTGTTTTATTGATAAAATTGTACTTTGTATTAGGAATGTATTCTTGAAGAAAAAATATATGTGAAAAGGCGTTTTTGTTAATCAAATAGACTTGGTAATTTATAAAAATGAATTGTTGGTTGTGTGATCAACCAAGAAGTGTTTACTTCATAGTTGGTAAATAAGAATGAATGAAAAGACCGAATACGATATGAATAAAGGAAAATGAGAACATGAATTATAAGGGTATGAGTACCCCATATTGTTGAACATAAAAAGATACTGATTCTAGAGACTTAGTGAGACCCAGGTACCGGCAAGTAATGATAATGATTAATTGATTTTGAGAAAAGGTCGGTATGGGCTATCGTTCTCGGTATATGGTTTAAGACCGGTAGGAGGGTAAGCTAGCTCTAGGTGGAAGTATTTATTCATGTTTTTAAATTTAAGGATTACACACTAAGTGAAGATGTAATAAAACTTGGACAAACGTAAGTGAGTTGCCTCTATATAGTCTGACGGTGGACTTCACGGTGGACTCCGAAACTGTGATTGCTTGCGATAGAAATGAGCCTTAATTAAATCTGGGGCTATGATTGGTTTGATGGTGGGCTGCAGGATCATGAATAATCGGGCAGGTGGGAGGCCGTTCTCCAATGTATATGCGTATACCGGGGCTAGAGGGACACTTGCGGGATGTTCGCATGACGATGATTTCCGTATAAGCTTGACGGTGGACTCCAGGGCTGAAATTTGTACTTGTGGAATGTCTAAATCTTGATTTATTACCGAGTAGTTTTTCATGGTGAGGGATTAAACTCTTTATTGAGGAGTACGTAGGTGCTTTCTCTCGGACCTATGTAGGATGGGGTGCATAGAATCCGAACGAGTATGCATTAGTGTCATTGTAGTATAACATCTGCATTGGGCATTAAGTCATATCGTACACTGACATGTTTAGGATAGTCACTCTTTACACTTTTATATGCATTCAAGTTTGTGTTTGTTAAAGTAAGAGATTTCGTTATAATACAGCATAGAGAGGATCGCTGTTTATAACATTGCGTCGGTTGTAAGCAACTGACGTGCCCACAGATTTTCAGTGCAGGGCTTGATTGGATTGACAAGGACTTAAAGACGATTGATGATAAAGATTATATTCATGATTAAAAGCTTATGTTATTAGAGTTGTACTTCTTGTTGTATTTCATTTAACTTCTGCTATGTAACTCTGTAACAAACATTGTTGTGTAATAAAAAGTTTTAATTTCCTTGTAAAATTGTACGAAGTGAAGTAAAAGATCTTGTTGTATTACGAATTACATGTAAATGGACTTTGGGGTGTTACAGAATGGTATCATGGGTCCATGGAGATAATACTTTTTATAAAAATGTATTTCATCATAATACTTTTTCATTCTCAAAAAAATAAAAATAAATAAATAAATAAATAAATCAAAGGATTGTTTTCTTATACTATTAATTCACTTTGATATTTATTATTTCAATTACAACCCTTAATCTTAATCTTTTAAGTTTGACTTACTCGTTTTCTTTCTGATGTTTCTTTTATGCTCTTTCACATTACTTATTACTCTTATATATTCTATTAAGTTTTGAACTAATACTTATTAAATTATTATTAAGACTATCATTTTTCTTGTTACTGTTTCTATTGGATTTTTGAATTTCAATTTTGTATGTTAAAGAATACTTTGATTTCACGATAATATAATTTTCCACTATTTTACATCGTCTTATTCATTTCAGTATATATTTTTTTTAACAAGATTTGAATGTTTTACTTGTATAGTTATGACATACTTCCATACATTATAAATCCTCTTCCTACTATTTTGTGATATAGTATATGTTCGATTTTTAAAATCTATCCATCTATTTTAATATTTTATCATTGTAATTTTCTACTCTTAATATCTCAACCTTTACTTCTAATTTCATACTTTATTAAACACCCAATATCCAAGTTCATATGGAAGATTACATCTTTCCATCTCCCGTTTTGGTACAACCTGATGTCGAGAGGGTAAATCTGCAACTAGACATCAATGGAGGCAAACCGTAAATGGATGTCGGGGAGGCAAAGTCTGCAATCGAATATTCAGAAGGCAAACTACAATCAGATGCAATTCTGAAATTTGACAAGCCTGCACTTGGACACCAACGAGGCGAACCCACAACAACAACAAAATAATGGATTTTTCTACTTTAATAACCCCCACTTTTGTTTACCTTTAAATCGTATATATAATTATTGTATTTGCTTTAAAAATTATTTTATACCCTTAACTAAATTTTATGCCCATACATTTTTTTTTCAACCTTTTTCTCTTGAATTACTAGTTCAGTCTTTATCTCGTAATATACAGTACTAATTCAGTTTGCGATTCTACCGCTTATTACTTTGATAAATTTTGATTACTAAGCCTATTAATAATTTGTTAAAGTATCGATTGACTATGTTTCTTTTTATTCTTTCCAATTTTTGTTTTCCAAACAATTTCACAATTAATGACTTAATTTATTTTTCCTTTTCATCTAATACTTTACCTAATATTATTTTTGTATGAAAATTTCTCTCAATCTATCATATCTTTTATTGTCACAATCCTTTTCTTATGCTATTTTTTTAGTTTTCTTGTCCCGTTCTTATAATTTTTTGACACTCATAGTTTTCCTATATAAGTTTACATTATTTTTCCACAGTACATATTTTTATGCTTCATTATTTTCTTAATATTTGTAGTTTTCTATATACAATAATGATATTTTTTCGTGGTGTGTACAAAATACAACTTTCACCCTAGTAAGTTTTGAGGACAGAACTGTTCTAATGGGGGGAAGAGTGTAACACCTTGCAAAATTGAGTAATGATAATTTTGCCCTCGTATGTTATGCATGTGTATTTTGTACCGTTACCAGTGATATTCGTAACTTATTTTTATATAAATGTCATATTCTGATTATTTATATGTTTTCTGTTTTCTCAAAACTCATTTCAATCTATCTTTAGACAACTCAAACATTTATTTAAATTCTTATGTTTTTACGTACATTGCACATCTTTTCAATACACATGTCAATTACGTATATTTTACTTTACGTGAAATATCAGTAACATGTTTTGTATTTTGACTGCTTTTCATTCTCTCAAATTAATTTTTAATATTTAGCACGTGCATCGCATGTAAATTTTTATGTACATTTTTACTTATAAAATTTTCTAAGATGACAAGCGCATTTTTATTGTCATTTTATTTGTCACAAATTGTATTATTTATTTTCTAATTAAAAACCCAGAGGCCTAAAGTCTATCTTAAAGCTCATTAGAAAATTTATTTAAAAGAAAAAGCCCATAATTTTATTCTACATTTTAAATGTACATTTTTTAAACATACACACTTGTCATATAATAAATATATACATTTAGGCTATGAACAAATGAATGAGAAGTGTGCACATGTGGGAAATCCAAGGGTTTACCAATTCATGAAGGAGATGAAGGGGTGGGGATTTATGGTTTTGGTTTTGGGAGTGGATATTTATTCATGATAATGAGTATTTATTTTGGGTAATCGGTGTTCCTTCATTCACCCTTTTAGTCCTATAAATATCACCTCTTGTTCATGAACAACACTAGAATCAAAAGAAAAGAAAGTGAAGAAAAGAAAAAGAGGAAAAGAAAGAGAGTTAGATCATTTTCAATTTTTGGCAAAGAGAAAGAGAAGGCTTGGCTTTGGTAGGAGGAGAAGGCCAGCATCTTGTTGGGGCTAGGAGCAGCATTCAAGGAATCTTCTTCCACTTTTCTTTCTTCTAATAAGGTGGGTGACTTCTTGAACTTTCTAAAGTTTAGTATCATGCATGTGTAGGAAAAATTGATATATAAAGTTGATTATAGATTTGAGTAGTAGTTGATTTGTGATGATGATATTTAGATTGAAAATATATGCTAATTGAAAGATTGTCATGTACGTAAGTTGAAATGATGTTGTTTGAGTGCATGGTAGTACACCATGATTTGATTATCCTTTTAAAATTTCGTGAAGTATATAATTTTCTATGATTTTTACAAGAAGCATGAACTGCAGTTTTCTTGTTTTTAACTTACTGTTTTGCAAATGAATCTAGATGAAGTAATTGAGGATGATTCTAAGTGTTTTAACTATAAAGTTATAGTAGAATCTTTTATGGGAATAATGAATCTATCTTTTGAATAGAATTGAGATTTATAATTGAAATATGATTGAATATGAAAGGAGTTTTATTGATCAAATTGAACTTTGTATTAGGAATGTATTCTTGAAGAATAAATATATGTGAAAAGGCATTTTTGTTAATAAAAGAGATTTGGTAATTTATTAAAATGAATTGTTGGTTGTGTTATCAACCAAGAAGTGTTTACTTCATAGTTGGTAAATAAGAATGAATAAAATGTTCGAATAAGATATGAATAAAGGAAAATGAGAACATGAATTATAAGGGTATGCGTACCCCATATTGTTGAACATGAAAAGATATTGATTCTAGAGACTTAGTGAGACCCACGTGTTGGCAAATAATGATAATGATTAATTGATTTTGAGAAAGGGCCGGTATAGGATATCGTTCTCGGTGTATGGTTTTAGACCGGTAGGAGGGTAAGCTAGCTCTAGGTGGAACTAGCTCTAGGTGGAAGTATTTATTCATGTTTTTAAACTTATGGATTAGGCACTAAG
The DNA here is from genome assembly GCA_017893485.1 of Hemerocallis citrina. Taxonomy (NCBI): domain Eukaryota; kingdom Viridiplantae; phylum Streptophyta; class Magnoliopsida; order Asparagales; family Asphodelaceae; genus Hemerocallis; species Hemerocallis citrina. Next base: position 100,219,560 of record CM030363.1, on the reverse strand, counting down.
TGGAGATGTAATAAAACATGGGAAACCGTAAGTGGGTTGCCTCTATATAATCTGACGATGGACTCTAGGACTATAGACCCAGTTTGACGGTGGACTCCGGGACTGTGGTTGCTTGCGATGGAAACGAGCCTTAATTAAATCTGGGGCTATGATTGATTTGATGGTGGACTCCAGGATCATGAATAGTCGAGCGTATAAGAGGCCATTCTCCAGTATATATGTGTATATCGGGGCTAGAGGGACACGTGCGGGATGTTCGCACGACGAGGATTTTCGTATAAGCTTGACAGTGGACTCCAGGGTTGGAATCTGTACTCGTGGAATGTCTAAAACTTGATTTGTTACCAAGTAGTTTTTCATGGCGAGGGATTAAACCCTTTATTGAGGAGTACGTAGGTGCTTGCCCCCGGACCTATGTAGGATGGGGTGCATAGAATCCGAACGAGTATGCTTTAGTGTCATTGTAGTATAACATCTGCATTAGGCATTAAGTCATATCATACACTGGCATGTTTAGGATAGTCACTCTTTACACTTTTATATTTATTCAAGTTTGTGTTTGTTAAAGTAAGAGAATTCTTTATAATACAACATAGAGAGGATCGATATTTATAATATTGCATCAGTTGTAAGCAACCGACGTGCCCACAGATTTTCAGTGCAGGGCTTGATTGGATTGACAAGGACTTAAAGACGGTTGATGATAAAGATTATATTTATGATTAAAAGCTTCTGTTATTAGAGTTGTACTTCTTGTTGTATTTTATTTAACTTCTGCCGTGTAACTCTGTAACAAAATTGTTGTGTAATAAAAAATTTTAATTTTCTTGTAAAATTGTATGAAAGGAAGTAAAAGATATTGTTGTACTATGAATTACATGTAAATGAAATTTGTGGTGTTACATTATCCCAGGGTGAAGCTAATCAACATCCCGGATTCAATCAAATTTTGGAAGGAGAAGTTTTATATAGTCCGTAGATGGGAACCGTGGGGGATCCCCACTAACTGGCAGACAGCAGTGCTGTGTCGGGTTAGGCACACCCGATGTTAGGGGAGGAGGAGAAGAATTTGTGTGAAGACCTCCTGTGGCAGGAGCCGTTTAGGCGGAGGCAGGTCACAAAGGAGGTTCTTTTTCAGGGGGGTCTGAGCCCGATAGACCATAGTACGACTTTAGCTCTTTAATTGCTTAAGTATTTTAGTGTCTTGTTTCCCGTATTCTACTTCTTGTTTTGACGTCACTCCTTGTTACCTTTTGGCAGATACCGAGGGTATGGACTTTGCGGTGATCATGTTGAAGCGCAGGGGCTCAGTTTCAAAGCACCCGAGGGGAAGAAGAGGAAGCTGTAACACACTGCAAAATAGCATATATCTATTTTACATTATAATCCGTGTACAGTTGAGAATTGCATGAAATTATGTATTTTTCTAATAATAATTGATTTTAGTTGAGAAATTTTAGATATATTAGTTATTCTGAACCTGATGAGATGTACTCGGGATATCTTCTCAATTAAATTGTGGTTTTGCCCCGATTGTTTTAACAAGACAATCTTCAGAAAAATAATAATTTTTATAAACATATATTTTTATAAATTCAAGTTATCTTATTTTTAAGTATATAGATAAATATCTATATATATATTGGATTGGATTATATATGATGTATATACATGAATACTCGAATGTATTTTTATATGTATATGTATCTATTTATATATAATTGTATGTATACATATTTAAATTTAATTGTAATGGATTGAATTTTATAGTTGTATGTTGGATGTAGGATGTATATATATATATATATATATATATATATATATATATATATATATATCATTGTATATCATTGTATGCATATGAATTCATCTAGAGTTCTCTCTTCTTGATCATGATGATCAAATTAAAACCTAGGGCCAGGATTGATTCTAAATGTTCATTAAAACCCCTCCACCTCACTCTTTCTTCCCCAAAAAATCCTACCGACCTATCTCTCTATCTCTCTCTCTCTCTTTCCTTCCCATTTCAGCAGCAAAGAAACCCACCCTCTCCTCAATGGCCGGCAACCCACACCCCCCATCTCCATCTCATTTTCACCCAAAAACCCTCACCTCCATCTTCTTCTATATCTTCTATTCTCCACCTTCTTCTACTACTTTCTTCATGGGATGAGAAAAGAAAGAGAGGATGAGAGTTGATTATTTGTAGATACAAGATGATCAAGGAGGAGGTGTAGATGTGCTCAAGGAGGAGAAGAAGCATTCAAGAGCATGGAGCTTGAAGATTCTCCAATTAAATTTGGTGGGTTGTCTTCCAACTTTAGATAATTATTTTGATATGGTATTGGATGTTCGATTTTTAATAGAGGCTTATTGCCATGTTTTGTATGATCAAGAGATTATAAATATATATGTGTATGCTTATATGTTAGCATAATTGATACCATGCTTATATATACACTTGATGTTGTATGGTGCGTAAGTTAGAGAATTTCTAACTCACAATTGGCTTTGAATTTGGTTGTAATACTTTTATGGTAAGTTCTACTATGAGTATAGAGTGTCCTCAATTTATTTCATAATTTTTAGATTACATTTGATAGCCCAACAAAGTGTGCATTTTCGAAACAGAGAGCAAGGGCAAAACTGGCTATGTCCTGTTTTTAGAATGACGTTTGAAAATTCGTATCTTGGAATTGGTATAGTATCTTGAGCTCAAACTTTTTGTAGAGATTCTTAAATGTGTTAAAAACCTTAGTTTCAGATACCATATTTTTCAAAATTTATTTGATATTTCTACAAAAGTTCAGTTGGTCGACTGGTTGGGATGGCAAACTGGCTCTATCCAGATTTCAAACTGAAGTTCAAACAATTTTAATTATTTTTGGTTATAGAATTTCACAACGAGAATTTTTTGATAGCATCTTCTACGTGTCTAGATCATGTTCCTAAAGTTTCAAAATTGTTAGACATTCCTTGATTCTCTTTAAAAATTGTATTGCAAAAGAGTGTTTGCACACTGTCAGGAAAGCAGAACTGATTTTCTACTAAATTCAAAAGGGTATAACTCTTTGAGTATTTTGAATCTTGATGAGAAATTTTGGGAATAATGAACTTGTATATGTTTTGTTCCTGAATCTTAAGTGTCATAATAATTGGAGGTATGGTTGCATTGATATTAATTTTTGAACACATCATGTTCAGTTCAGTTCAGATTTCAACTAGTCAGTGAATTTATAGAATTCTGGAATTATATGTTGAGAATCTGGAAGAATGATCAACTAGAGGTTTGTAGTACTGTTTTAAATTTCGGCCATATCAGCTGAAATTTCGTATCGGCAACCTTGCCGATACGAAAACACATATTTACTGAATATTTCGTTTTGACCCGAAAAGTTAAAATTTCGGCCGAAATTTTCGAAATCTCGCCCGAAACGTATCAGCCCGAAATAACAAAATATCGGGCCTCAAATTAAAATGTGAGTTTGGGTTTTTTCTTTGCGGGTTTGGTGTATTTTAACCATATCCGATATCCGAAACCCAATTCTTAAATTCAGAAGAACCATAACCCTATTCCCAGTTTCTTTCGTTCTTAATCGCTCTTCTTCAGCCGCCTCTCTCTCTCTCTCTCTCTCTTCTTCAGATCTTCGATTCTTCGATTCTTCAATTTGAGGCCTCTCTCTCTTCTTCAGATCTTTGACTCTTCATCGTCAACATCTACAGAAGTCCACTATCTCTCTTATTTGTCTTCGACCTCGTCGCCTCGCCAACATCGCAGTGCACTCATCGTCTTGGTCTTCATCGCCATTAGCGCAACTCTCTCTATCTCTCTCTCTCTTTCTTCTTCATCGCTAACAGATGCAAAGCACTGCGTCTTCGTCTTCGTCGCCAAGTAGCAGCACACTCTTCTTCGTCTTCTCGCCCACAATGAACAGCCCCAAGTAATCTCAACAACTTAAAATTAGATTTGTTTGTCTGCTTTTGAATGCATTTAATTTATTTGTCTGCTTTCAATGTATAGTTTTCTACTATTTAAGGAAGCATGTGCTTCATTGCTGTATTAATCGTTGAGTTTATTTTTACTTGAATGGTTTCTATAATTTCTACATCCAAGTTTGAATATCTCCATGTTTCCTTCTTAGTTTGGTATGTATCTTTAATTGCTGGGTCGCTTTGTCAACAAATAGAGCTTTGTAATTCCATAAGCCTTTATACTTGAGCTCTCAATTATTTCATTAATAAGCTCTTTATACTAGAAATATTACTGTGGATGCTCTTAGTGACCAAAGGTTAATTTTATGATGTCCAAATATCCTATTTACTTTATTTTGATCCGTGAACATGTCTTTCTAAAATACAGGAATGATGGGTTCTGGGAAAACTACTGTGGGAAAGATTTTATCAGAAGTTTTAGGTTACTCTTTCTTCGACAGGTCTGTTTGTATGCATAATAATTGCACAATTACCTTTAGCCTTCTTATGGTGATTTATATGCAGTTCTTGTTATTTTTTTAGTATGTTGTTGCAGTGACAAATTAGTAGAGCAGGTTGTTGGCATGCCTTCTGTTGCTTAAATTTTCAAGGAGCATAGCGATTCTTTCTTCAGAAATCATGAGGTATTATTCCTACATTTTGAAGATGCAATAATCAATATACAATATCTAATTTTGTTTCTCAGTCAACTCTACATTTTACTTTAGAACAACAGACAGTTAAGTCTTCCCATTTTTCATGCTCCTGTACAGATGAGGTTTTAAGAGACTTATCTTCTATGCGTTGATTTGCTGTTGCAACTTGAGAGGGCATAGTGATTCGGCCAGTCAACTGGTAATTGAATAAATAATTGGGAAAAAATTCTTCCAATTTAGAGTTTTAGAATTAGTGACCATACAATATTTTTTGTACTCTTTTGGATTATCAGGAGGAACATGAAACAAGGGATAACAGTTTGGTTAGATGTCCCTTTGGAGGCTCTTGAAAGGCGAATCGCGGTTGTAGGAACAGCTTCGCGACCTCTTTTGCATCAAAAATCTGGTGATCCATATACAAAGGTATCTTCATTACTATAACATATTCTTTGTGTCAGAAGTGGTATCAAGTAGAAATCTGTCTGAGTGTACTCCATGAGTTTGAAATGAAAATTTGTTGATTTATCTTATATACTTGAGAAGTATCAAAGATGAAGCCACGATCCTGCAACAAGAATGCAAAAAATGTTAAAAGTTATGTAGGATTAGAAAGTAGTAAATAGATACACTAATGTTAAATGACATGTAGAACATTTAATATATTGTTTAGTAAAATGTATATATTTATTGAGTATCCGAAATGAACATCCGAGATGATCCCATTTCCTCGAGATCTCCTTCGATATCTCCTATCCGAGACGAAACACCCCTTGCCGAGATGAGTCCGAAATCCGAGATTTAAAACCTTGGTTTGTAGTAGAGATTTTTAGCTTTCCAAAACATCTAGAATCATGCGATTTTAGTTTGTGGTTTGAAAGATATGATTTTTCTAAGTTTGGGCCAGTGCAAGTCCTAAATAAAAGACCTTGTTTTGTAGAGTAGCTCATATTCCTGTGTATACCTGATCAGAAAAATGGGGTTTAGAGTGCTTTAATGGGTAATTTTGAGGATGTGATCAATTAGGAAGTTATAGTAGACACTCCCAGCTTTCCATAGAATCCAAGATCGCGTAATTCCGATAAGTGAGCAATTTTTTATGTCATTAGCAAGATGCAGCATTTACATTGAAGAAATGTAAAACTGAGAACATATAGGAATTTTATAGTATCCAGATGGCTAAATCTGAAGGAATGGTTAACTAGAGACTTGTAGTATAGAGTCTTAGCTTTCCAGAATGGGTAAGATCATGCAATTTCAATTTGTATTTTGAAAGTTATGATTTTTCAAGGTGCAACAACTATATTTCTTTGAACTGCTTATTATTAGTAGATTGCTAAGGGGTTTTCTCACTTTAGTTGGCATAATTTGGGATAGTTGTCAACTAGAGAAATGAAGTAGAGGATTACACCTTGTTATAGGATCTGGAATCATCAAATTTGGGTTAGTAGATGAATTGATATGGAATTTTCTACATGCTAAAGGATTATGACTATGAGTGATTTGAGTTTTAAGATGTTGAATAATTATCCCTATTAAGCACTTTATTTGGAACTAAGATAAGATTTTTTGTACTTAGTACTCATGGTAGAGCAATATGGTCGATTTGTTGTATGTGGAGCTCGTATCTAGTATAGCTTGGACCTAGTCTAGGGTTGTTGCTACCCTAGGGCTATCAACCCTGTCGGCAAGTATTGTAATTGAATTCTTCCGCCTCGAGAACTAGATAGTCATCCCTCGTGTGCCGACGAACTCTTACCCAATGGATTGATCTCAGACCCGGATACTGGATGCAATCCAAGTCAGAGGTGGTGGCGAACGATGGAGATCGGATCGCCAGTGTTTGAGTTAATTGACCAAGTCAGATTCATTTCTGACTTAGGTATTATTGAAACTATTTTTATGATCAGTGTATTAGTACCATGGGCCTGTCAATAAGTCAGGTGTTGATGTTTATGTATGTTTACCTCTATTGTCGGGTGTAAGGCTTCCCTAGGGTCATGGGCCGGGGATTTGGTCGAGGACCAACAGGGGTATGACAGCCGATGAGTATCGACTAGCCGGGTTATTGATTTGACAGACTAGTCAGGGAGCAATTATTTGATAAAACTTTGTGCATGATTTTGGGTGACAAACGTATTTTTAGTAAACTATTATTTAATTAAGTTTCCTTACTTTTTGCTTAAAACCGAGTTGAGGTTAGGAGTGATTCCCTATAATTCGACTTGTTCTAAGGACCAGCATTAGGCGGGGATAATCAGGGTTGTCTCTTCCTGTCGTAGGGATACGGGCTGTGTCTTCTCACTAGCTGAGAACATGGGAGCCGTATCTCGCTCTGTTAATTTTTGAGGTACCTTTATAAGAACAGGATGTTCCCTTGTTCTATGTTGGTGGACACGAACGGACCATGAGGCTATGGTTTTGTAGATCTTCCGTGCCATGGGTATGCTATAGTGTATCTGTAAGTTCGTCACGACTTTTGAGAGAGGTCCGGTGCGCCGGTTATTAGTGGTAAACGGGAACACCCCGAATTTTCTGTAACCTCCTCAATCATGTTATACTTATCGAGAACAGGAAGTGTACAATAGTAGAATGTATTGCATGGCGAGGGTTCAAAACCCTGAAACTGGAGGAATCGACTTGATTTAGAGCGTATGTAGTATGTGATGCATGTGTGTCCAAAGTCATGTTGTTTCTGTACATTGAGTACTAGACTAAGTGCATCTGTTTTTTGTACATTGTGTACTATGTATTAAACTTCAGATCATGGCATACACTGACACTAGGAAATTAGGATGCACGTTTCTGTTTTCATCAAAAGGGTTGTGATTGCTAGTTGGAGATCGTTGTTTTCTTATCAACATTGCCTTAGTATATGTACTGATGTGCCCACTCAATTAGGTGCTGGACACCGGGTCGCAAGCGCAAGAGGACTCAAGACAAGTAGGGCATCCAAGTAGAGTAGTTATGCACCTATCTACCATTCGAGCAGGTGCAAGAATATCAGAGTAGCGCAGCAGAAGATTCGAGCTACAAGGTGCATTTCAGGGAAGCAGTTTGACCACTCAGTGGAGTTCCAGTGGAAGATCAGTTGACTATCGATCTGAAGGACAGGCAAAATGTTGGGTAGTATTTGTAATACTTTAATGTAATTTGTATTCCTTGTTCAAGAACAAGATAATGATTGTAATTGATGATGTAATGATTTTATTTGGCAATAAAAAGTTTTTAAATTCCTTGTTATTACTGTGTTGAGATGTATTTGAAGGAAAAGATTCTAGTTCGTGTCACGGATTCTGGTAGTGGGATTCGGGGCGCTACAGAAGTGGATGGTGACAATGCTTGGGGGTGTGATGACGGCTAGGAGCTCGTCGCCAACTTTGCCTGCTGCGGACTTGGGCTCACCCCAGGCGTCTTCTCGGAGTCCTGCTCCCGGGGGCACTTCTTTAGCATATGTGCTCGAGCAGGAGTGACCACCCCGACTATTTTGCTTATGCGGCTCACTTTGATCGGCTCAAGATGAAGTACACACTGGACTAGACCATCAAGCTGCACGATAGTTTTCCCAGAGATGCAAATAGCTGTTTGGAGGCGATTCGGCGTGTCCCGACCCCGAAGGACAGGGCTAGGATGGCTACGGAGGGGCGTGATTTTTTAGCCTTGGAGTTTTCTCAGGCCAATATGTCGCTATGTGCTGTTGTTTTGCTTTCCTTTGTTCATTCTTGAAGATGCCGTTTGCTTCTCCTAAGTTCTAAAGTTATTTGTTTTCTTTTTGTAGATCACCTGCCAATTTAGAAACCTGTTTATACAGGTTATGGAGGATGAGAAGCACTGGGGGTCATTGGTCGACAAGGCCAACTCAGAGAAGGCGAAGGCCGTGAAGGCCTGGAGGTGGTCGAGATCCAAGCTGAGGCTTTTGGCGAACGGGTTGCTCAACACGAGGCAGGGTTGCAAAGGATGAGGAGGCGATCATGCTAAGGAGTATGCAGTTGCTCATGTCAGGGTTGAGGCACCACTTGTTTGACAACACGAAGAAGTCCTACCGCAAAGCCATCGACGATGTTATCAAGTGCGTCCCCCACTTTGACGGGAAGGGGTACCCTATGAGCTTGTAGCCTGGAGAAGAGCTGATACCGGGGGATGAGGAGGAGGAAGATGAGGAGATGGAGCAGGGAGAGACTACTGCTATGGAGGCAGACGGTCCCATAAGGGGTGCAAGAGTGAAGGGGAAGGAGGTTGTCAGGACCTCTTCCTCCCCGGTTCCGTTTACCGAGGTGGATCATTGACTCCTCTTCTTTGCTTTTGTCGTAGTTTTTGTTTACTTGCTTATTGTATGTGCTTCATAGAGGACTGCTCACCACTTGATGTATCTTCCTCTCTTTGAATTGCAATGAAAATTATTTTAGTACTTGACAGTTCTTCTTTGACGACAACTATTTTTGAAGTGTTAGATTCAGACTCTTGAGTCTTCACATATTTTTTAGCTTTGATTGCCGCCATTGTAGTGACCCCCTACTATTTTTTATTAGCAGGTTGTTGTATATGTTAAGAGTGATCCCCACAATGGCAAGATTGCCCATCTCTGTAGCAAGCTACGTGCGGTGGAGTTGGGGCTTATTCGCTTACGAGAGAAGCTATTCAATGTGGAAGTGGAGCTCGACTATTTGAGGAGAGTGTTTACCAAGAGGAATATCGAAGCAGGTTGCCTTGATGACTGTCCGCGGGAGATGCCTCCACCTGAGGTGCAAGGATGCATACGCGATGGTGAGATTCCTCTTGCTGAGATGATCGTTGGGAGGGACTTAGAGTTTAAATCCCTTCATCGTTCTTTGAAGAATGTAGTGCTTGAGAACATAGTACTTGAGAAGAGCTTAGAGGTTGCTCATTTGAAAGAGGTCGTCAATGAATTCTCGGCAAAGACTCATCCAAACTGTTCGGCGTGTGCTCATACAGTCCTTTGGAAGATTAGGGTGAAGGATGCCCAGCTCAAGGAGAGGCTATGAGCAGGAAGTAGATATCCATTGGTTGAAACAAATTCTTGAGGGTGCCAGGATCAGGAGCACTTCTAGTTCTCGTGACAACATAAATCAAGGGAGGTCATTTCATGAACTATCTTTGCATCCGCTCGAGCTCTCTGGGAATTCGGGAGATGCCCAAAACGGAGTGGCCAGTTCATCAAGTGTTGCCTCGAATGGAGGGGCGGCGTGTGTTGATGATCATGTTGCTCCGACTTAATCCGCGGGTTTGGTCTTCCCTCAGGATCGTTTGAGAGATCGAGGTGGTGCTTTGGTAGCCTAGGGTATGCTACGCGTGTCCCTTAATAGGAATATCCCCTTGCCATAAGGGAGTAGAGATGACTCTGAAGGAGACTTGTAATCTTGTTGATTACTTCTTTTGAACTTGTATTGAGATGATGATGTGAAATGAAAATCTTCTGAGTGCTCAAGAATTGTCTCTTGTTCTCTTTAAGTAGTATCACTTCGTGCTAGAATAGCTGTGGAAACTCTAGTAGATGGCTAGACCTCTTGTGCTTCTGTTGTGAAAAGTTGTGGGAGTATCCTTTGTGAAGGGCTTGACCCCTATTTTTGTTAGTCGAAGTAGATATCATGTTGCGATTGCTTGTTCCGAATGGCTAGTTAAATTCTCTAACTCGGTTGTTTGTACATTATTAAAGCAACTTTGTGTTAGGGGTGTAAACTCCGAGCTTTTTAAAGCATTTCAGAAGCAGATCAAGTGACGAGTTGAGTCTCTGAGCTTGCTCGGGGTGCGTGCTACTAGACCAACTCTATGAACCACAACTATCGACTCCGAGCGGCTTAATGAAAAGTTTTTAGAGCAATCAAATGGCGAATCGAGCCCCGCATGCTTACTCGGTGTGCCACATAGCTAGAGCGAATCTATAAACCATGAGTATGGACTCCACTGTCCGGGAGTTATTTTGGGAGTAGATCAAATGGTGAGGCGTACTCTGTGCTTGCTTGGTGGTAAGTGGCTAGAGCGACTTTATGAACCATGAGTGTAGACTCCGAACATGTTGACGATGAGTTTTGGGAGCAATCGAATGGTGAGTCGATCCCTGCACACTTACTCGGTGGCAAGTGTCTAGAGCGACTCTATGAACCATGATTGTGGACACCGCACTTGTCCAGGGATTGTTTTGGGAGCAGATTGAATGGCGAGGCGTGCCCTATCCTTGCTCGGTGGCAAGTGGCTAGTGTTGGTGTATGCCCTAGAGATCAGTTGTATACTGACATTACTAGTTTACACTGTATCATGATAATTTTCTCATATATGAGATGTTTCATTTATTGTGTTATTTATTGTGATTAAATGAACATAATAAAGTCCATAGAATAGTAGGTTCAATACCATAGGATATCAAGTACATGATTTGATTGTAAGATCCTATTGGTTGCAATCAGAACACTATTCTTAAATGTCCATAGTCAAGTATTATTGTGAATTAGGACAAGAATAATACATAGAGACTATTATGTGTATAGACTGATGACCATATCTCATGGGTCATGGATATGAGATATCAAGTCTTCACATGGGTACATATTAGAGTAATAATGTACTGGACTGACCCACCATGAGAACGCTGCATAGATCATTACCTGAGTATCATAAGCAGTTCTCACACTGCCCATGGTGTACGTAGTCCTTTGACTTGAAGTCACTACGGTTCCATATATGAGAAGTTATATGTTTTAATATCGTCAAACGTTGCCTGTAATAAGGTGATTATAAAATCGACTATTGGATATACTACAAATCATGCGGAGGGATGCGAGTGACTTAGATAGGATTTTTTCCTCTTACATAACTGGAGCGATATTGTAACCCCCATTCCCGTAAATACGTATTTTCTGAATATTTTCTGTATTTTGGTTAGCTATAAATCTATTTTACGCACTCGTTTTGGATATTTTACTAAGTGTTTTATAATCGACAATTATATTCACTTTAAATAATGATATATTTTTTATTTTTAATTGATCAACTATTTATATTTTATATTATTCCTGTTTGAATTTTAGTGAACTTATTAATCACAAATTCTATTTTGATGCATATTATTATTATTATTGTTATTATTGTTATTATTATCATTATTATTATTATTATTATTATTATTATTATTATTATTATTATTATTATTATTATTATTATTAATGTTATTACTATTATTATTATTATTGGTATTACTATTATTACTACTATCATTATTATTATTTTTTGTATTTTCATTGTTATTATTTTTATTAATATTTGTTGTTATTGTTATTAGTATTATTATTATTGTCATTCTTATTATGAATGTTGTTACCATTATTATTATTAGTATTTTATCGTCATGATTCTTCTTATTATTATTTTTTGTAAAGCCCAATGTCATTACAATTATTATTATTATTTTTGTTAAAGCCCATTGATTTTGACCTATATTGTATTATTTAATTATTTAATTTGAAGCCCGATCCAAGCCCATATCCTATTGGATTCTAACCCAAATCCTAGTCTACCCTAAATCCATTAACCAAAATAATCACCAACAGCCAAATCCCCACATTCTCTCCTATTCACTGCTTAATAACTATCCCACTATCTTTTTGACCCTAATAATCAACCTATTGATTCCCCCATCATCTTAATAAGTGATACTATAACCCCCACATCCCACTAACTCCCCCTTTTTATTATTATATTAATTATAATACATTTTATTTTAATAACAACCACTCTCGGCTCTCTCTGTCCCCCTTCCTCTCTTTCTCTCCTCTCTGTTTTCCCCCAACCGAAGCATAGCTTCCCCCAATGCCAGCGTTGCCCTCTCGTTGACTCCGACCTCGAGCACCCCCGCCTCGTCGACCTTATGTCGACCACCGTCCTCGAACCCATCGCCATCTCGCTGCACCTCAGCCTTCGACAACCACACCCATCGAAGCTCCTCCCAGTCTTCGACCATTTGGGCCTCGTTTCTCCTCGCCACCGCCTCCTTGCCATGGCCTTCCGCCATTGCCGAGTGCCGCCTCCTCCTCCTTCATCGAGCCACTCTCCAGTCGACTCCGCCCTATGTTCACCTCGTCGCCCAGTCGCGACCCCACTCGACATCCCGTTGTCATCCTCCTCCTTCCTCCATCGTCCCGCCATTTTCGCAACTCGAGCACCGCCTTCATCCCCAACTGCTTCCAACCATCGTCGTCTCCATCCTCGATCACTGCCAACCCTGCATCTCCTCCTTCATTGCCGAAACCCAACAGAGATTCTTCAACATCCCATCGAACTTCACCCACTGCCTCCAAGCCTGCGCCACCGCTACTCTACCAACAGCAGTCTCAGCCATCGCCAGCAATGCCCCTGCCACTTCCAACCATCTCCACCTCCGGCCTCGTCGAGTGCCCTGATCTCTGCTCTTCCCGTCACCCTAATCCTCTCCATCTCGTCTGTGACCTTCACCCCGCAACCACTGTAGACCCCCATCACCACCTCGTCGTCGTTATCAAGCCCAGAACGCCTCACCGTTCGCCTCCTCTGTTTCGGAGCGAAACAGAATCTCGCTCGAGCCGGGTTCTCGTCGCTGCGTCGCTCCTTGATCACAGTGCCGCCGCCAGTCACCCTGAGCACTCTCACCACCAGCGTCGCCAGTCCTCGTTGCCGCAGTCGCCGATCGCCATTGCTCTCCCTCCTCCATTGTTGTTCGGTGTTCCACAGTAGGGGGGATTGATTTTTGGTGTATGTTGTTGTGGAAGTGTCACGTCCCGCTTTTCAAAAACAAGGAATACGAGTACGTGACATTGGCCCAGCGAATGATTGACGTCACCCATAAGCTGTTTATTCGATTAACTCAACAATATAAATAATACAGAACAATTGCGCATGCAATAATAATAATCTCATGAACAATAATACTCGAAATTAAGCAATAAAAATATCCAAATACAATAATAACCCAACGTCTGGAAACAAATAACAATATTCGGGACATAAGACCAATACAATAATGAATCCAATCCAAATAATAGTAAGTCTCAAACATTAAGTTTATTTAAAATAATGAGCAATTTAAAAGCAGTAGTCTTCAGAATGTCTGTTCTCCAATTCTAGCAGACAATTGTTCTCTAAAATCTGCAATTTAATAAGTTGCAGGAAGAGGAAAAGAAAACAAAGCGCCTGTCAATGCAAGTTACGAGTCGCTTGTAGTGCAGGATATAAGTACATGGGAAAAAGGATAACTAATAACATGGAATAGGCATGATAACAAAATATAACAACTAGCATGACAAGATAAATAAGTGTAAGTAGCATGTAATAAGTATCGAGTGAACAAGTATCATGTAAACAAGTAACAAGTAATGAGTGTCAAGAATCAAGTAACAAGTATCAAGTAGTTAGTGTCAAGTGATTAGGTTCAAGTCTTGTATTATTACTATCTAGGGCAGTGTACTTCATGTATCCCATACTACATGGTTGCTACAACAAATAGTTTCGCTTTAGATTTCATAGTGGACCATAGAGGGCAGTGTACTCAGGCATCATGTAAACGGAAATCATATCATGTCATGTAATCGGTAATGAATTCTAAAGGTGACCCCCGTAGATTCTAGAGATGGCCCTCGTCAACCCCTGACGTGATACTTAGTTCCACGTGGCACTTAGTTCTATATAACTTGTAATCATGCAATGGATTCTAGAGATGGCCCCCGTAGATTCTAGAGGTGGCCCCCGTCAACCCCTTGACGTGGCACTTAGTTCTACATGGTACTTAGTTCTATATAACTTGAAATCATGGGAAACACATGCCCCCTTCCGAGTACACTTACCTATATTGTCCACTACTAGATCTTTCCCTTAAACCCCGACTTGGTTATTTATTATTAGTATCAAACAAGCTTGTATGTGTCACGAACAGGGCAAGTATATCATGGCATAAACAAGTAACAAGTTCAAGTTGCAAGATAACACATAAAAGGATAAAACAACGAAATTTCTAGTTCAGGACAGTAAGACCATACTGTAGTAAAACAGTGATTTCCAGTGTTACAAATATGCAAACCTGAATCCGTTGAAAGTTCTAAAAAATAGACTCCCAACCGAATCCAGCGAATATAAATAAGTCATATAGTACTTCACAAAAACATAGCTCAAAATGATTTGAATCCAGAAAATATATTCAGCCAGAAATCAGGAAATCATATTCAAAGTCAGGAAAACAACATAAAAACAGCATAAAAGCTCAATAAATAAATCCAAAAAAATTTGAGGTATTTCCCTATATGTCTAGTATCATAATATAAAGTTTCATAATTTTCCAGTAAGATTAGAATAGCCAACAAAATTCAGAAAATATCAAGAAACGATAGTTTGGCAAATCAGGAATTCCCAACTCTGCTATACGAAAACTGTAATATCTCGCAAACCGTGAAACGAAATCCAAATCCGCCAAAAGAAGATGAAAATAGACAAAATAAGCTAACTTTCATATTTCATAAATATTTTTCATACAGGAAAAAGAATTAGGGTGAAAATACAAATCTTTACAAAACAGCGAGAAAAATCCAGCAAGTATAGTCTTTATAAATAAGCATGAAACGGTATATAAAACTTTTCAATAAAATCCACCAAAATTCTGGGTAATCCCTAAATAGATATAGAAATACTGTGCAAAATTTCAGATCAAAGTAATATGTCCACCAAAATTCTGGGTAATCCCTAAATAGATATAGAAATACTGTGCAAAATTTCAGATCAAAGTAATATGCTTAGCACTAGTATCCAAATAGTTTAATCATCGAAATCATCAAGAAACGAAATCTGGAAATGAGATACACCTATGTAGTAAAACAATCATATCTCACACATACGAAAACAAAATCGATCAAGGTCAGAGAGTTTGGAAAGAAGATGGATTTATCTAAAAATCATGTTTAATACTGAAGTTAGGATACTGACCTTAATATGGTCTAAAATACCAATCAAAACTGATCATCGACAAAAATACAGATTTCCCTCTTAACAACAAATCAACATACGACATACGAAACTCATTCCGAACACAACCAACCATGTTATAGAGTCTACTAAGTATTTCCGTGTTTCCGTGTTTCCGTGACACAGGGCTCGCACGTGTTTTCGTGTTTTCGTGGCTCGTGTTTTGTCGTCCGGGATCCTAATCCATTTATTCTCAATAAATTGGATCTAACGTCATTCTAAAGGCAAGTCATCTCACCCTTGAATTGTATTGTATCATATTCGAGAATGTTTATTGAATTCCGCAAGTAGACCTATATTGACTATCGTATATCTTCTATTGTTATCTATCATTGGGATACTAAGGATTTACACGAGCGACTCCAAGTAGTAGTCTTGATTTCGTGCCGTCTTTTGCCTCCAATGTATAGAGATTGTACATGCATTCATGTAGTTAATTATTGAATATAGAAATAGAAATTATTATTGTATTTCATGTCATGACATTACACAACTATTGTAAATTGTATACTAGTGTTAACTGTTCATATGATTGATGATGGTGTATTAGTTAATTGTAATTAGTAAGATTATGGACATTATACATCTAATACCATATTCACATAGACGTAACTTGCTGTGATTTATGATTGTTAACCCCTAACTTATCGTTCATAACATTCTAATCACTTTATTCATGAAAATTATATTGAGACCCTGAAATTTACTGTCAACCTGAACATTGTCATGATGCTTCAACCTAGAAACTGTCATCAAAATCAATAACTTTCTGAATATGAAATGTAGCACCGAGTGTCTAGTTTCCAGAACATCAAGAATTTTTGAATTCTGACTTATATTGCATGAGTTGTGACCATTTTACTACTGTTGCATTGTATTTGCAAATTTATGCATATACCAGGTTAAGCTGATGAAATAAATGAACTAATGATCAAATGTTACCATGGTAATTTCCAGATTGATAGTTAGCATGTTTAGGGTAATAAAAATTATTGTTGCTAATTTTTAAAATGAATATTTACTGCTTTTACAACTAAAACTAGTTAACATCGATAACCAGCCAGAAATGGTAACCAGTAAAGAACACTGAAATTCACCTTGCTACTGTTATCAGAATTTGGACTTTAAATATGCATTGGAACCAGACAGGAGTCTAGTTTCTAGAACTTCTGACGGATCCACATTTTCTATTCTGTAGCAATGGAAATTCTAATTTTGGTACGACAACCTACTTCTGTCCAGAATTGGGTTTCCATGTTTGATAATATATAACTGAATCTATAATGTTGAATTTGGTGTATTTTATTGTATGGAGTACATTACATGATTTTAGGGTTGTGTTGTCATCACTCTAGTGTCCCTTATTAATTGCCTTATCATTTTCCCACTAATAGTTCTGTCCCTATTGTTCCCTATCAGTATCATAATATTGCCAACCAGTATTGCATGTTAATTGAATAAAGAATATTAATCAAGCCGAGGTTAAGGGTTGACTAGGGTAGTTGATGATATAGTGACTGTACTCGGAAGTGTGAGCCTCGTTCCCAAAATATCGTTTTCGTCATTGTGCAAGAAATTGCGAAATGGCCAGTGTTATCGTCATTGTGCAAGAAATTGCGTCAATGGCCAGTGTTATCGTCATTGTGCAAGAAATTGCGTCAATGGCTAGTGTTATCGTTATTGTACAAGAAATTGCTGCAACAGCCAGTGTTGTTATTTTAATGTTATATCATACCGAGTACATGACCTATAGAATCTACCACTTTAGTCTAAACGAAATTGATTGTATGCATCGAACCTGTTGTTATAGGATACAGTAGTACGTGCATTAGTTAGGATTAAAATGAATAATAGACTTAAGATTTTCATCGCATCGTCAATACATATTGTCATCATTATTGAACAGCGTTATCGTTATTGTCATCGTTATCAATCATCGTTATTGCACATTGCATTGTTACCATTTTGTCATTGTTCATTGCCATCGACACTATTGTTTATTGAATTCATTGTTATACTGTAAATGCCATTGTTTCTCTGTTTCTCTACTTGCTATCCACACTTGCTCTAAGGACATGTTTTTCTCTCTTTTAGATGAACAGCTTACAAGTAATCAAGGATAATTGCCTGATGGACTAGGAGAACAACAATGGTGAAAGAATTGAATTTGCATCGCCGCCTAAATAATTATTGTTTTGTTTTGAAGATTTAAATAAATTGAAAATTGTCATTTCTTGTACTGTGGGCTTTTGACCCGAATATTGTTATTGTTGATTTTAGATGTTGGATTGTTATTATGTTTGGTTATTTTATGCTTAAATTCCAAGTATTGTTATTCATGTGATTACTCCTTTAATATATGCGTGGTTGTATTACTTCCTGTTTATATTGTTGAGTTGAATCGATAATAGCTGATGGATGATGCAAGTCATTCGCTGGGCCATGTCACGTGCTTGCATTTCATATTTTTGGGAAGCGGGCCGTGACAGATATCTACGGCCCCTTAATTGAGTGAGACTGCAAAATGCATGGTTGTTCTCAAATGAGTCAATATGAGATATTGAGCTCATTTGTTTTAGAAAGTCTACTCGGACATCAAGAAACCAAAGGTTGAATTATACAAGGGTGACACGCTCTATGCCTTGTAATCAATTAGATATCTGGACAAGTGGACTAGACTACATGGTAACACTGGTCATGGATAGGTTATGTCAAATCACTGATATTCCCGTTACTTGAGTAGCAGTGATGTATTGGTAGATAACGCTCACTGTATGTAATACTATAATATGATTTTAGTATTACTATCAACGTAATAGGAACCTACTGGGTCACACACTTAGAATAGATCGAAATTGAGAGTTAAATTCAGAAGATAAATTTAATTGGGGATCCAAATAAGACTTGGACTCCTGACAATGGTTGGACATTTAATTAGATTAAATGGGATGACTAAAGTTCAAAGGCCCACACTCGAATCTGACCTAGATTAGATTGTGAGCCCACCAACCTCATTACTCTCTTAGGTTGATTTTCTGCATATATATATATATATATATATATATATATATATATATATATATATATATATGATATGTATCTGTGAAGAAAAAAATTGTTGAGAAAAACCCTAGCCGTCACAGAAATTTTGAGAGAGAGAGAGAGAGAGAGGGATTGTGAGGAACATCCCCTTCCTACAGCTAGCATCGCAGCATGAGGAAAAGTTTGATTTGATCCGTTCGTGTGGATATCGTAGAGGCACCCTAATATTGTAGTGCAGTGAATGGCATACTGTAGAGACAACATTTACATCTTCAAGGTATAACTCCTAAACACGATTTATGGTTTTTGCATGGATCCATGGCTAGGTTTCGATATTTTTTTTGTAATTTTTTTGCTGTATATTTAATCTGTGATTACCATTGAAACCTAACAACTAGAGCGATACAATGAACCATGAGTATGGACTCCAAACTGGTTGACGACAAGTTTTGGGAGCAATCGAATGGCAAATCGAGCCCTGCACACTTACTTGGTGGCAAGTGGCTAGAGCGACTCTATAAACCATGGGTATCGACTCCGCACTTTTTCAAGTGTTGTTTTGAGAGCAGATCAAATGGTGAGGCGTGCCCCATCTTTGCTCGGTGGCAAGTGGCTAGAGCAACTCTATGAACCATGAGTATAGAAAGTGGCTAGAGCGACTATATGAACCATGAGTATGGACTCCGAACATGTAATAGCCCAAATTCTTCAAATAATTTTTTTAAGATTTATAAATGAATTAAAATGATTTGGTGATTTAATAAATATTTTTTTGAAATTTACCTTTTTACACGTGCAAAACACGTGCAAATATTTTTTTGGAAAGTTCAAAGTCAAAAATTATTTTGTGAAAAATCATTATTTATTATTATATATTATTTGTGAATTTTTTGGATTTTTTTAAATAATTATTAGACCTATTTGCAAATATTACAAAAAGAGAGACTTTTGTGCAAAATTACCACTTGGAGTGAAAACTCCAGATTTTTGGATTTTTGAGCTGGGTATGATGCCTAGTCAACTCAGAGAAAAAGAGTTTACTTTTTGTTTTAATAAATTTGGTTTATTTTGCATGTTTTGATAAAAAATAATCTTTTTTGCAAATTTGCCATTTAGAGGGGTAAAAGTGTAAATTTATTTTCTGGATTTTTCAAACAGTGTCGGCTGACTATTAGGTTATTTGTTTTTATTTTAAATCTCAATTAAGTTGGTTTTATTTAATTTCCAAGTATAGAGATTTATATATGTAAAGGTATATTTAAAAGAAGTATTTTGCAAATCTATTTACAAAACCCTAAAACCTATATTTTCGGTCTATTTAAAGGTAGAGTGCAGCCGTCTCTTTGCTGCAAAACACAAAGGGATTTTTTATTATTATTTTCTTGAAGTTTTCAAGCGAGGATTCTTGGTTTTCTTGCGAATGAGGGATTTTTCTTATTCTTTATTTTTCTTCGGTTGTTTCTTCATAGTGGTGAGTGACTTAGGTTTGTTTTCTTATTGTTCTAAGCATGTTGTATGTGTTGATCTTTTTATTAGTGAGCATATTAGATGATGATGTGAAGATATAATGAATTTTGATGAGTAGATGAATTAAAAGTTGAATCTTTTCTTGAAACTATGCTATTAATGACAAAAACCCTATTTTAATGACTTGTGATTGTTGAAGAAACTAATAGAGATCATGAGTAGGATGTTTTCAATTATTTGGTTGCTGTTTTGAATGTATATAATGGGTTGAGTGAAGTTATTGCATAAAAATAAATAAGTTTGAACAAGGGTGAGATCTGCTTCTGCTGATATGTACATACACACACTGTTGATGCCTTAAACTTGCTAATTAGTCTCTATAATTGCTTATAAACATGGATAAACTGATATAGATGATTGGGGGTATGTATACAACAAGTTAATGAATTTAAAGAAACAAGCTTTGAAGTGAAAGAAGAGATATTCCTTTCGGATCTGTGTGTGCATGTTTTGTTGATTTTTGGGCAAATTGAGGACTAAGATGGTAGGGCTAATTGAGTTTGAATTTGGCAATCACATAATAAACTTTGAGAGGAAATCAGGCTTTTAAAGTAGAATTTCTCATGTACAGGTTGAGCTGTTTTAAAAACTGATACTGAGTAAGAGCCTCTATTAAAATTGATTTTTTTGGTTGAAACTTGAACTAGTTGAACTGAGTATGATTGTCCATTTCTTTTTTGATCTAATATACACCTATATACACTGTTTGCTTCATGAAGGGGAGTTTTAGACTCAGTATGGGGGATACTGAGGTAGCAGGTTATTGTTTGTGCCTATGCAGATATATACATACATATAGAATTGCCATATTAAGAGCAAACACTGATGCTTAATTATCCTATGCATATACATATATACTACTTACCTTTTTTTTGGAGAACTTTTGTGAAAATCTCTATTTGAGATCCTGATAGGTTATGATGTGTTTTAAATAACCCCTACATGTTATACTAGAGATGATTGATCACCTCACGAAATTAGATTTTGGTTTCACCAAGCCTATGTGCGTATTAGTTGAAGACATGCACAAAAAACCAACTTAGGTAGTACATTGGTGAACCTTGATCTGATATGAGTTAGGTAGTCTTAAGGTGATTTGAATTCATTACTGTACCGGTATACAATAAATCCTTGAAGTTTACTAATGTACTGAAGGTCCTAATACACCTTATTTACCATAAAAAAGAATCAGTCCTATATCTTTAATTAATTAGTGAGTTGGTTAAACTGGTGAATATCAGTTCTTTTACTGTAGGCTGTTGCTGCTGCTACTTCCTGTGTATGTGTACACATGATCTAGAATCCATCTTTATGTACACATCCAGTATATGTGTTTAAGTAGTAGTTGAGTGTTTTGTTTTGGTAGTCTCTTGGTGTACGCAGTAAAGGCACTTCTACATCTGCATATGCTTCACTTCAATAAAAAGGGGACTTTTCTATGTACCTTATATATACACTCATATGTCATCAGTAAAGGGGTTTTCTATATATATATATCAGTTATGTATAATCTACATATGTTCTTTTCAACTCAGTAAAGGGGATTTTCTATATATATTATATATATACACAGATACTCCATATCAGTAAGAGGATTTCTTTCTATACCATATATTTACACATATATACTTCACTTCAGTAAAAGGTTTATCTTTGTAACAGATATATATATATACATATACTTCATATCAGTGAAGGGAGTTTTCTAAATCTTCTATGTTTTTGTATATGCTCCATTTTTAATCTGTGTGTTTCACCTAGGTGACGAGAGATTTTTCTATATATATAGATCAAAGATACGTATACATACATTTCAGTAAAGAAGACCTCCCATATATATATATATATATATATATACAAACAATATAAATGGAACTCTCACTGTGAGTAGGTTAACAATGAAATAAAAGGAAGTGACTAAAATGGAAATTTTATTTATTTTTTTGTCTTAATGGTTGAGTCGTGAATCTCTAGGAGTTGAGTGGGAGTCCTGTGAATCGGCAGATAAGATTTTGTTGATTTAGACCAGTTGGGTCTTGGGGTTGTTGTTGTGAATTTAAGTCTGGCAGGATACACTAACTCTAGAGATGAGGATTTTTGTGTTTTAATAATAATCAACTTAAGGACAGACACTAGTGGAGATGTGATGGAACTTCGGAAACGTGAGTATATGCTATTGGTTTTGTTAGTCCAACGGATGTGTTCCAGGACTGTGTTGTTCTGTCTCGAGAGGACATTTGTATATTCGCGTGTCGAGGGTCTGCAAGCCTATTCATGGAACATGTAGGGTGCATTCACGTGTCGAGGGTCGGCAGGCCTATTCACGAAATGTACCTGGTGTATCTGCATGTCGAGGGCCTTGCAAGCCTATTCCTGGGGTACATGGTTGGGAGGTGATTCTTCGATTGTTGAGCTATTCTTACATGATGCTTGTGCGTCGAGGGCTGTGATGCCTATTCGCGGAGTAATCTGGGATCATGTTTCCATCACCGTAGTAGGATTAGTTTCATAACAAGAGATCTAACTCTATAAAGTGGAGAACGATAAGGGCTTGCACCGGACTTATGTATTGTGGAATGCATAGAATCCGACAAGTATGCATTAGAGGGTCAGCTTATAGCACTAATATTTTCTTGACTTGGTTTTATGCATGTTTTCCTACACTTGACACTTAGTCTAGTTTCACTTGTTATTTTCATGTCTTACTATTTACTATTTCATATTTCTTGATGTTTTCATGTTATATCTATTGTTATTTCTTATTTCATTTATTCATGCTGTTAACACATGTTGCTTATGACTCTATGTCTCATGCTTTATTTATGTTGCTTTTCTTTTGATGTCACTCACACCGTTATGGGTGACCCCTGTAGTTTTGGGGATTAGGGTTATCTCTAGCCTCATGTTTTACAGGTAGGTGACTATAGCTTGGAATTTGGATGCTTGTGCTAGAAAGATAATAGAGCTTATGTAAATTGTTAAAGAAAGTGTTGTAAAAGAAAAAGATTGTAATTCAAGGTATTTTGTATTCCGCTGTATTTTGTAAACAATTAATGTAATAAAAGTTGAAATAAAAATTATTAGTATTTTTGGCTATGTTTACTATTGCAATTGAAGTTGATGTTGGGAATTGTGCTACGTATTTCTGATATATCATATTGAAAATTCGGGGTGCTACAGAACAGGTTGATGAAAAGTTTTGGGAGCAGTCGAATGGCGAATCCAACCCCGCACACTTACTCAGTGACAAGTGGTTAGAGCGACTCTGTGAACTATGTGTATGGACGCCACGCTTGTCTAGATGTTATTTTGGGAGCAGATCAAATGGCGAAGTGTGCCCCACCCTTGCTCGGTGGAAAGTGGCTAGAGTGACTCTATGAACCATGAGTATGGACTCCAAACAGGTCTGTTTAGGTGCTCTATCATGCACCGCTTCCTAGAATATGGAATTATAGGCATGCAACTAAGACCCAACAAACGATATAAGTATTCCAACTCACATCATTCATAAGCTGTGTAACTACCGTTTTCGTTCTTTTCCCTTTTCCCTTCATTGTAATATTTTATTTGCATTTGAATAAAATACTTTATTTTTCCTTGATCATCTTAATTAAATTTTGTTCATGAACTATTCTTTTTCTTTTTGTTGGGCTATTTTCTTGTTGATCCTATTTTTATTTGATTGTGAGTATTTTATTTTAATCCATATTGTCTATAAATTCATCTCTTCTTGAACCCAAAACCCAATTGCAATTAACCCTAGACCCAAACCCATTATTATTGGATCATAGACCAATAACCCAACAACCTAATTGCATTCTATAAATACTACCATAATGCAAAGCCTAAAAATACAACCTTAAACAATCTAGCAGTCTCTCTTTCTCTCTCCTCTCTCCCCGTCAGCCGACCCCCCATCTGCTCACCTTCCCCGACCACCATCTGCCTCTTCTCCGACGATCTCTCTCCTGCAACCCAACCCTGAGCGCCGCCTCCGCCTGCGATGCTCAGCACCACCCGAAGACCCCCTCTGCTACTCCTCTTTTCCTTCGACAGCAGCAAACCCGAGACCCCGAGCGCTGCCTAGACCGGTCGATGCCGCACTCCTGAGCACTGCCTGTCTCCACCGACACCTCCAGCTGCTAGCCCAAGCCAAACCGCAGTCGAGCCCTTGCTGTTGGTTGCCTTTGTTGTTGTTGTGTTGTGTCTTTCACGTATTGTTGCAGATTCGTGTTTGTTGCTCCGAGATCCTAATCCCGTTATTCTTTGGTATTCGAATTAATCGTCTATAAGGCAAGTCACTTTCCTCTTGAATTAATATTGTATCAAATTCAAATTTTTATTGAAATTCTTGCAAGTAGATCCAATCGTTCATCGTATCGTATATTATTGTTCCTCTTTCGTTGAGTATATTGAGGGTTTACACGAGCTAACCCTAATATCCTAGACTTCATGCCTTTGTTGACTCCAAAAATTAAATCTTTCATGCATTCATGTAGTATTGATAGTAGGGTTTATTCATACAAACAACATACAAATAAACTATCGTAGAATTGAATGCTAGGTTGTGTGCTTGAATGATCGATTAATGTTTTGTTGTTGTTAAATAAGTGTATGCGTGTATTCTAAGTTATGTTTACCATGCTATTGTACCTACCATGCTGATTATAAAATTTATTGACTAATTGAATTGAAACCCATCATGTTAGATTGCTTTATTTTATGAAATATATTGAAAATCTGTATATTTACTATCTGTCTGGAATTTGTAAGACGTTTTCGACCTAGTATTTTACATCAAAATTAATAGCTTTCTAAACAAGAATTGTAGCCCTATGTCTCTAGTTTCCGGAACATCCAAGATATTAAATTTCGAGTTGTATTGCAAAAGTTATGATGATTTTACTACTGGTGCGTTTTATTTCCAGAAATTCATATTTATGCATATCTTCATGTATAAACTATTAAAAAGCTAAGTTAATTTTAGAATAATTCTCTAATAATATTTAGAATGATAGTTAATATTTTTAGGAGTCTAATGAATATTTTTAATGAATTTATAATTGAGTTTTCGGTAATTCTAAAGATATAACAACTTGAAGTCGATTTTCAGTCAGAACATGTAATCTGTAATGAACTATGTATTTCACCTAGCTACTGTTGTCGGACTTTGTATTTTAAATATGCGTTGGAATCATTGGGAAGTATAGTTTCCAGAACTTCTGACGGTTTCTGGTTTTGATTTTTGTACCAGCGGGGAAACTGATTTTGGTACATTGACCTCTTGTTGTCCAGAATTGTGATTTCAGATTTCCTTAATATAATTATACAAATATTATTGTATTGTATGAATTGAAGTGTATGTGTTGCATTGCATGATCCTAATTTGCTATTGTCATCATTCTATTTATATCATCCAAAGTTATCATCCTATGTTTTATATTGTTACTATCGTTTATCCAATATCTCTAAATTGCATAATGTATTGTTTGCATCGATAAAATAATTAACAAGTCGGGATTTAAGGGATTGACTTGAGTAGTGAACAATATAGAGACTGTGTCGGCCAGTGTTTTATCGATTGATTGTTGGAGCGCTGACTATGGCACCCCAATCTTTTGTGTATGTTTTCAGTCTATCGCTTCAGTGTATCATTATAGTGTATCATGCAACAATGTTGCTATCGTATCAGTATTATCATGCCGACACATGATCTATAGAATTCACCACTAGAGTCTAAACTGCATTGATTGTATGCATTGAACCTGTAGTATGGGATGCAGTAGTACGCGCATTGGTTAGGTTGAAAATTAATAGACTTAAGAATTGACACAATATCGATATTGTATATTAAACATCACCGTTTCTATTGATATCGAATATTGTCTAAGTGATATTGACATCGACCACTGAACATTATCATCGAATATCGAATCATCGTTTTATAACCATTGTATCGACTATCATTGGTATTGATTATTACTATCGTCCATTATTATTGATTCATATTGACCCATTGAATTCATTGCTATATCGTTATTGTCATTATTCTTTGCTTTCTCTACTTGCTATCCATGACTTGCTCTAAGGACAAATTTTCTCCTCTTTTTGGATGAAGTGTTCACAGGTGATCAAGAAGAATTACCTGCAGGAATTGGAGAACAAGCTTTCTAAAGATTTATTACTTTCTAGTTGATTGTTATTTCATTGGACTTATTGTATTGAAACTTATTATAATTGTGCTTGGATTTATTATTGTATTAGGCTTATGATCTGGATATTATTATTTATTTCCAGATGTTGGATTATCGTATTTGGTTATTTCATATTGTCTTAATCCAAGTATTATTGTTCATGTAGTTGTTATTATTGTATGCGCAATTGTTTTGTATTAGTTATATTGTTGAGTTGAATGAGTAAATAGCTTATGGATGACGCAAGTCATTCGCTGGGCCAATATCACGTGCTTGTGTTTCGTATTTTTGGGAAGCGGGGCGTGACAAGTTTTAGAGGTATAATCTCAAAAAATTTGAAAAACAGATCCACGTAGGTAATAAAATAATCACATGAACAAGAAATGATATACAATAATCTTCATAGATAACCATCATCTGGAAATACATAAACTTCCAGTCAAAATGCTCAGGAGTATATAACCAGTTGTGATGACTAACTAGATAAAATAGCAAATTAGAATGAAATAAGATAATATCCCATCGCGGTCAGCTAGAAGGTCTGCTCACCGAGTCCCCCAAGTATTTCACCATCAGTACCTGCATAAACATCATCTGAGGTGTGTGTGGGTGGGTGGGGGGGGGGGGGGGAGGAGGGGGGGTTGGTAGGGATGGCAACCGGGCCGGGCTGACCCGCGACCTGCCCACACGAACCCGGCTCGCTATAATCCGGTTCGGGTCCGGGTCTAACCCGCAGGTTGACCCGGGTCGACCCGAGTCAGAAAAATCACGAACTCAACCCGCTCGAACCGGCCCGCCCAACCTGTTGACCAAGTCAAACCCGCCCATCAACCCACGGGTCGACCCGCGGGTTTGGACCCGTTTGACCCGAACGTTCGACTCATAAGTTTTTTTGTCTTTTTTATATTATTATTATTATTATTATTATTATTATTATTATTATTATTATTATTTGTATATCCCCCTATAAATACTCCCCTTAATTCGATCTAAAAATTTTCACACCTTACTCTCTTACTCTCTCTACTACTAATCTACTACTACTCAATTCAATCTCAATTAAATCACGTTTTTTCAACAAAGAAGCAAGCAACAAAGAAATGAATAATCAATAATATGTGCATTTTTTCACTTTTATACAGTAATACTTATTATAATTTTTTTTAAGTGAAGGTGTCAAAAAAAAATCAAACCGGGTCAACCCGCGACCCGGCCCAACCCGAAATGGGTTCGACCCTAATGGGTTCGCAGGTCGACCGGGTCAAAATTTCCAATTTTGAACCCAGCTCAGCCCGACCTAGTTAAACCACCGACCCGACCCGAACCAGCCCAAGTCAGCCTTCAACCCGGGCGGGTCCGACCCGACCCGGCCCAGACGACCCGAATGCTAACCCTAGGGAAATATAGATAATTGAAATATGGAAAATTTCATGAGGCTCCATCCAGATAAATTCTCGGGCACTAAGGGTCCACTTGAAGCCGAGCAATGACTTATTCGGACTGAGTAGCTGTTGACAACAACACAAATCTTGGATGCCGATCGTGTCGATTTCGTGAGCATCCAACTTGTTGATCTTGCCTACATCTGATGGCAAGCTGAGGCTGAATGATTGGGGCGACCCATCCACTAGGCCCTTTTCACTGAGAGCTTCCTCACGAAGTTCTTTCCTAATGCCACCAAGAATGAAATGGAACGATAGTTTGTCTCACTAACTCAGGTTCGTCAGATGGTGTTTAATCATGATTTTTTGTTGTTATGTTATAAAGTACCGACGTTAAACTAACAACTATCTTGAATCAGAGGAGTCGGACCGTGGACGAGTACGCTGCAGAATTTACCCGACCGAGTCATTTTGCTACTTCTATGGTGGCGAATGACGAAGATAGAGGCCATCGTTTCTTGTTGGGCTTGGACATTGAGATTCAGGACCATCTTGCTGCCCTGCGACTTCGTTCTTATGCTAACATCCTAGATGCTTCTAGAATTCAGGAGTAGACTAGTATGAGGAAGCGTGCCATTCCGTGGTCTATTCCGCACCCTGTTGCTGCCAGGCCTTCTGGAGGGCCTATTAAGAGGCCAGTTCCGACCCTTCCTGCTAGGGCATTGCCATACCCACCTTCTATTCAAAGGCCACACTTGATCTGTTCGTACTGTCACAAGACTGAGCACTTGTGTCAGGACTTTCGGATAGCAAATCGCTTGTGCGTTCTATGTGGAGGCAATGAGCACATGGTTCGTGATTACCCTAAGTCCAGATCCCTTGCACCGGTTGGAGGTTCCGCTCCACATGGAGCACTTTCTCGTGGTCAGGGCGGACCACCACTCCCACCTCAAAGGCAGATCTTTGATCAGAGGAGAGCTGCTCCTAGGGGTAATCTTCCTGCAAGTCATGGTCAGGCCTACAACCTGACTACGCAGGATGCTGAAACCGCTTTGGGCGTTGTTGCAGGTATATCTTTAGTTGTGTTTATTTGGTTTTTATTTTTTTCTTGCTATCTTGTTATTATATTCTGTTGCTTTATCATGTTATCCTCCCATCCATGTCTGTTTCTTGCATTTTTGCTTTCTACATATTGTGTTCTCATTCTTGACTTCTTCCTAGGCATTATCCTTGTTCACTCCTTTTCCGCTCATATTCTTTTTGACTCTAGTGCTACTTATTCCTTTGTTTCCTCCCGCTTTGTCGATCTGCATCACTTGGCTAGCAGCACTATGCCAACAACATGGAATATTACTATAGGTGGAGGTGTTGTCAAGTGTTCTCAGATTTGTGAGCAGAGTCCCTGGATTATTTGTAGTGTTGATTTTTTCGCCAATCTGATTGTCATCAACAATTCTAGTTTTGATGTTATCTTGGGGATGGAATGGCTTGGTGTTACTCATGCTGTAATTGAATACCGTGTGAAGAAGGTGGTGTTCCGAATGCCAGGACGCCAGGAATTTGAATTCTGTGCCGGTGAAACACCGCTTGCTTGTGTGGAGAAGTTGGCAAGTAAGAAGCCGGAGTGATGGAAGAAGTGTGTGCAGATGGTGATGTTGCACCGTTGGTCGTGCGAGACTTTCTGGATGTTTTCCTGAAGAATTATCGGGATTACCGCCAGATCGTGATGTGGTGTTCGGTATTGATGTTCAGCCAGGTACAGCTTCGATCTCTAAGAGTCCGTATAGAATGGCTCCTGTTGAGCTGACTGAGTTGAAGGAGCAGATTCAAGAGTTACTGGATAGAGATTTTATCAGGCCGAGTGTCTCGCCTTGGGGGCTCCTGTACTGTTCGTCAATAAGAAGGATGGTAGTCGCAGGTTGTGTATTGACTACCGTGAGCTGAAAAATGTCACAGTGAAGAATTGGTATCCGTTGCCAAGGATTGATGACCTATTTGATCAACTGGGAGGCGCTTCTGTATTTTCGAAGCTGGATCTTCGTTCTGGTTACCATCAGGTTAAGGTGAAAGCCGAAGATGTGCAGAAGACTGCTTTTCGAACAAGGTATGGGCACTATGAATTCTTGGTGATGCCTTTCGGAGTTACTAATGCTCAAGCTATGTTCATGAGCATATACAGGGAAAATTAAAATTTTTTATTACATCAATTGTTTACAAAGCACAACGGAAATTAAAACACCTTGAATTACATTTTCTTTCTTTTACAGCACATTCCTTTACAATTTACATAAGCCATATATCATTCTACCTCATGCATCCAAATTCCCAGCTAAAGGCACCTACCTGTAAAACATGAGGCTAAAGATAACTCTAACCCCCAAAACTACATGTTGGATCCTGTAGGCGAGGTAACAAACACTAGAGGGGGGGGGGGGGTGAATAG
Organism: Hemerocallis citrina; assembly: GCA_017893485.1. Taxonomy (NCBI): domain Eukaryota; kingdom Viridiplantae; phylum Streptophyta; class Magnoliopsida; order Asparagales; family Asphodelaceae; genus Hemerocallis; species Hemerocallis citrina. Next base: position 100,189,352 of record CM030363.1, on the reverse strand, counting down.
TGTTAATTAAAATAAACTGCGGAATAAATAATTTTTCTTCGGTGCAGTCGACTTAGGAGTGAACCAGTCGACTGAGATGACCAAATAAAAGAAAATACAAACAACTCTGTGCAGTCGACTTAAAGTTGAGACAGGCGACTGAAGACACAGTTAATATTTAAAGATACGAGACTAACCAGTCGACTGATAATGTGCTGAGTCGACTGTTCAGACAAGTTTCACAGAACTAAACAAACATAAAACGTAAATGCAAGTTCAAGAGAAACAATCACAGAGTACACACGATATATCCTGGTTCGGTCCTTCCGACCAACATCCAGTCCCCAAGCAACCCACTTGAGATTTCAACTATTCTTGAAAAACAAGTTTACAAGAATACCCTACGGCGTTCAGACAACAACCTTGTCTAACCCGTAGTCCTTTCTCTCAACCAGAGAAAGCAGACCCACTCTACCACTGATGTGGCTAAAAATGGGGGTTTAATCGAGACCGTCCAAATTGGGCACGAATCCAAGCCCAGGGGTAAAACGATAATTTCACTTACTAACAGGTCTGAAACGGGTACTGGTTCTCCTCCCCAAAGAACCGTTAACCCGCGAACGGATCCACCTCAACTAGGTGCGGGTCTCAACCCGCAATAAACCCGGTCCAACAAGATAGAATTAGGGTTTCTGATTAATATTAATCAACGGCCCTGATTCATATCTATCCTTTCACTGGGGATTAGGGATTACATTCCTAATCTGTTTACAAGGAGAATATTCCTTATCAGATCACGGGGATCACATTCCTAATCTGTTCCCTAAGACGCCTATAAATACCCCCCATCCATCTCCATTAAGAGGTAATCAATCTTTCTCCAGTTTTTGCACTCTTTCATAATCTCTCTGATTACTGACTTGAGCGTCGGAGGGTGCGTCACCGGGAACAACCCCGGTGTCTCGCACTTTTTGCAGGTGTACGGTGGGAGCGACGATCAAACCCCGGTGGAACAGGTATACAGGTTTACTATTCAGTTTTCCTAAGAATCCACAAATACTATCTGTTTGCCCCCACACCAAATTTAGCGGCAACAGATTGGCGCCGTCTGTGGGAACTTAACGAATAGAAACCTCTCCTCTTCCCGGTGAACAGATCTTCTCCAGCCATGCCTCCTAGGAAAGTCAGATCAAGATGGTCCAACAGAGGACCCAACCCTGACCAGCAGCAAGAAGTTCCCATCCAGCCTACCCAACAGCAGGGACAGCTTCCTCCTCAAGCAGAGGACCCACTCCAACAGGACCTTCCTCCTCCAAATCAGCCTCCTCCAAAGGGTCCTAACCCTCAAAAACAGCCTCTCCACCAAGAACACGTCTCCATCCACAACGCCTCTACGGACTCTATGGCCTCCCATCATCCCCGAGCCTCTGGTCGCCACAATACCGCCCTCAACCGCCAGAAAGATGATGACCTTCGCCGCCATCTGGATGAGAAGCGGGCCCGAGAGGGAACCTCCCGCCAACACCGTCCGGACGAGCGGTACCCTCGCCACCAGGAGTATAGAAGGTCCCCTAACCAGAGGGGTCGGAAAGAATCCCCCGGGCACTACCGAAGACGGCCACACTCCCCTACAGGTCGGCAACAACCCAGGAACAATGAGGCACCCATCACACGTGCCGAGTTCCAGCAGTTCCAAGCGACCGTCCTACAAGCTCTCAATCTCCGTCCCAACACCAACGCACCCAAGATTCCATCTCCTCCTCCGGTCCGAAGCCCTCGCCGACGGTCCCCATCTCCTCGTCCTGCTCCTAGCAACTCCCGGCGTACCCCAAGTCCTTGTCGCTCCCGAAGTTACCATCGTCGTAGCCCTCACTCTCCCTCATACGAAGACGAGTCTAGAGGCTCGGCTGATTATCGTTGGAGGGACGACACCATGTACCGCCGTCTTCATGAGGTAGAGAGGCGCCTGGGTCAGATAGACCGAGAAGAAGAGCTTAGGGGGAGGACCCTACGTCCTAGCCGACCCCCTTTCTCCCGAACCATTGTGGATGCACCTGTGCCGTTCGGCTTCAAACCTCCCCAATTTGAGACTTACACCGGGGAGACCGACCCAGTTGACCACATCGAAAGCTTTAAGACCTTGATGCTCCTCCATCAAGCTTCCGATGCCCTCCTCTGCAAAACCTTCCCCGCAACTCTCAAGGGCCCAGCTCGAGAATGGTACTCTCGCCTTGCCCCCTCCTCGATATTTTCCTTCAAGCAGTTCGAGACCCTTTTCGTCACCCATTTCGTAAGCAGCCGTAGGGCTGAGAAGACCAGCATCTCCCTATTGCACCTCCACCAGAAGAACGGGGAGAAATTGAGAGACTATGTGAAGAGGTTCACAGCCGAAGCCAGGTCCATAGCATCCCTCGACCAGTCGGTCGCTGCGGCAGGCATTCCAATCTAATGTCCTCAATTCCAACCTCCGCTCCTCCCTCGCCAAGAAGCCTCCACAGAACTTTTCCGACCTCCTCCTTCGCAGTGAAAAGTACATCCGGGCCGAAGAGGCCGAGCAGCGACCCAACTGGGAGGGGTCTTCCTCCGGGTTTAAGAGAAAGGGAACAGAAGAGGAAGGAGCCAAAAAGCTCCAAAAGGATAATGCCGGCCAGCGCCGACCTCCCCCCAGATTCGAGAAGTTCACTCCCCTCACCACTAACGTCTCAACTATTCTGATGGAAGTCGAAAAGGAAGGGATAATACCTCCTGCTCCGAGGATGAATACCCCCGCCAAGAGGAGAGATAAAGAAAAATGGTGCCGTTATCACCGGGACCACGGGCATGACACCAACGATTGTCGTGCCTTAAAGAACGAGATAGAAGCCCTTATCCAGAGGGGGCAGCTGACCAGGTTTGTAAGAAAGGACCGAGCCGAACTTCCTCCCCCGCCTCGGGGGGCTAACAAGCGTCCGGAACGAGAAGAGACACCTGACTTTGAGGAAGAGCGAGTCCTCCACCTCATTCATGGGGGCCCAATGGGGGGCTCCTCGAACTCCTCTCGGAAGGCATTTATAAGAGAAGTCAACTCGGTCCGAACCACCCCTCCTCCCAAAGGCCTCGGAGTGCCTGTCACATTCTCAGACGAAGATCTTGAAGGAGTTCGCACCCCACATTGTGACGCACTCGTCATTAGCCTCCACATGGCAAATTTCAAAGTGGAGAGGATACTGGTGGATAATGGTAGCTCTGTGAACATCCTCTTCCTCGCCGCTTTCAAAGGCCTAAAGCTCTCCCGAGATAGACTCAAGCCCGCCGGTTACACGCTCCATGGGTTCACGGGAGTGCCAATGACTATTGAGGGGGTGATTACCCTCGACGTAACCGCTGGCAAAACTCCTACTACCCGAACGGAGTCGATGGACTTCATGGTCGTAGATGTCCCAGCAGCCTACAATGTCATCTTGGGTCGCCCCGGCCTGGCCGCCCTTGAGGCCATCCCTTCTGCCTACCATCTCAAAATGAAGTTCCCCACTCGGGCCGGAGTAGGGGAAGTAAGGGGCAATCAGGAAACGGCCAGAAAGTGCTACATGACCTCTACCACCGGACCTGTCCTCTCCTTAGACACTTTGGAAATCCCCCAAGACACTGCTCGGCCAACCTCCGAGCCGGTGGACGAATTGGAGGAAGTGCTCTTCTCTGAGCAGGATCCGAACCACAAATTCTTTGTTAGCAAGACCCTCCCGTCCGCCCTATACTCAGACATTGTACAATGCATCCGAAGGAACCAAGACCTCTTCGCTTGGTCAGCTGCAGATATGCCCGGTATCTCTGAAGAGCTCTTAGTCCACCGCCTAAGCGTTGATCCGGGGTCCAAACCGGTTCAGCAGAAGAGGTGCAAGTTCGCCCCCGAGCGTCAGCTCGCTATTAAAGAGGAGGTAGACAAGCTCTTGAAGGCCCGGTTCATACAAGAGGTGAACTATCCTGAGTGATTATCGAATGTGGTAATGGTGAAGAAGTCCAATGGGACTTGGAGGAATTGCATTGATTTTACCGACCTCAACAAAGCTTGCCCCAAGGACCCATTCCCTCTTCCGAACATTGACACCCTGATCGATGCAACTTCGGGACATGAGCTCCTTAGCTTCATGGATGCCTTTTCAGGCTACAATCAGATCCGGATGTTCTCTCCGGATATCCCGAAGACTTCATTTGTGACCGACCAAGGCCTCTATTGCTACAGAATCATGCCATTCGACCTAAAGAATGCAGGGGCAACATACCAACGCCTCGTCAACAAGGTTTTCCAGGCTCAGATCGGCCGGAACATGGAGGTGTATGTTGACGACATGCTTGTGAAAAGCGTCCGAGGCGTTGATCATGTAACCGACCTCCAAGAGGCATTTGACGTTTTGAGAAAGCACAATATGAGACTCAACCCGAACAAATGTGCGTTCGGCGTCTCATCAGGGAAGTTCCTCGGCTTCATGGTTAGCCGACGAGGAATTGAAGCAAACCCAGAGAAAATCAAGGCCATATTGGACATGGCCCCTCCTAGAAATGTCAAAGAAGTTCAGAGATTAACAGGCCGCCTCGCCGCCATAGGACGCTTTCTCTCAAAGTCCGGGGAAAAATGCCTCCCCTTCTTCAAGGCCCTCAGGGGGGCTAAAGGTTTCGAGTGGGGACAGCAGCAACAGGAGTCCTTCGACCAGCTCAAGGCTTACCTCGTCAATCCCCCTCTCCTCAGCAAACCGATCCCTGGTGAACCCCTCTACCTCTACCTGGCAGCCTCCAAGCAGACCCTCAGTGCAGTTTTAGTGAGGGAAGAAGACTGGGCTCAGAAGCCCATTTACTACGTCAGCAAAGTGCTTCGGGACGCCGAGCTCCGATACCCGAAGATAGAAAAGATGGCTTATGCCCTGGTAATGGCCGCGAGAAAGCTCTGCCCGTATTTTCAATCCCATTCGGTGGTCATTCTCACCGACCAGCCGCTGAAGCAGGTTCTTCACAAGCCCGAGACTTCGGGTCGCCTTATGAAATGGTCGATCGAGCTGAGCCAACACGATATAACTTATCAGCCTCGGACCGCGATCAAGGCTCTGGCGCTAGCCGAATTCATAGTTGAGAGTACTATCCCCGAGTCCAGCCAAACAGTGAAGGGACCACCCGTCTGGTCGGTTTATGTTGACGGATCCTCTTGCAATGAGGGAAGCGGGGCAGGGGTCATCCTGGCAGGCCCAGATGACTTCATCCTTCAATACTCCCTCCGTATAAACTTCAAAGCCTCGAACAACGAAGCTGAATACGAGGCGCTAATAGCCGATCTTGGAATGGCTCGAAAAGCAGGGGCACAACGCCTGCGGATCTTCAGCGACTCTCAGTTGGTCGTCAATCAGGTCCTCGGCGAGTATGAAGCCCGCGATGACAGGATGGTTAAATACTTAGCCAAAGTCAAGAGCCTCATGGCGCTGTTTGAAGAGGCCCTCATCCAAAGGATCCCCCGAGAAGAAAATGCTCAGGCCGACGCCCTATCCAAATTAGCCTCTTCCTCCCTTCAAGGTCTCGAGCAGACCGTATTGATAGAAGTCCTCCTGAAGCCGAGCATAGAGGATGACACGCTTGACTCCGTTGAAACACTTGCCTGTCCTCCTCGAAGACAATTGGATGAAACCTCTCGTCGAGTTTTTAAGGGACGGACTCCTCCCCGAGGATCCCAAGGAAGCACGAAGAGTAAGAACCCGAGCTGAACGTTACACACTAATTGGAGGCATCCTATATAAACGCTCCTTCACCCAGGTGGACGGTCGGCCCTACCTGAGGTGCCTCTCCCCCGGACAAGTCGACTACGCCCTGCAAGAACTTCATGAGGGCATCGGCGGGGCCCATTCTGGCTCCAGAGCCCTGGCGCGCAAAGTGTTGAACTACTGGTATTTCTGGCCCACTCTCCTTCGGGACGCCGAAGGACACGTTCGGCAATGCAGCTCCTGTCAGAAGTACTCCGACATCCGATGCCTTCCACAAGCACCACTCGCTTCCCTATCAAGTCTGATCCCCTTCGCAATGTGGGGGATGGATTTACTAGGGCCGTTTCTGCCAGCCCCCGGACAGCTTAAGTTCCTAGTCGTGGCAGTCGACTATTTCTCGAAATGGATAGAGGTCGAACCCCTGGCCACGATCACCGAAAACAAGGTCGTTCAATTCTTCTGGAGGAGCGTGATCTGCCGATTCGGCATCCCCAGGGTCCTAATTACGGACAACGGAACGCAATTCACGGGGGCTGCCTTCCGAGCTTTATGTGAAGACCTCGCCATACAACACCGGTTCTCCTCAGTCTCTCATCCTCAGTCAAATGGCCAGGCCGAAAATGCCAACCGACAGATCCTTTCAGGCATTAAGAAGAGGTTAGACAAGTATTCCAAAGGCTTGTGGGTCGATCAGCTGCCCAACGTGCTCTGGAATTACCGCACCACGAAGCGGACCCCAACAGGCGAGAGCCCATTCAATCTCACCTACGGGTCCGAGGCCATCATCCCCCTAGAAGTCGGGTTACCCTCTCCTCGTCTAATAGCTTATGAAGAAGAGCAGAACGCTAGGGAGCTCAGAACAAGTCTAGATCTGATAGACGAAATCCGAGAGAGAGCCGCCATACGCCAGCAAACTTATCGAAGAAGGATCGAGCAAGCGTACAACAAAAGAGTCCGCCCAACGAACCTCAAAGAAGGGGACCTGGTCCTCCGAAAGTTGGCCATTTCATTCCCTGGTCAGAAAAGCAAATTGACCCCGAACTGGGAGGGACCTTACAAGATTTCTAAAGTAATCCGCCCCGGCACATACAAGCTAGAAGACCTCGAAGGCAGGGAGATCCCCAGAACTTGGAATGCCGACCATCTCTTAAAATACCAAGAGAGAACAACAACGCCTCTCTAAGTAATTCAAGATGTCGAACCGTTCCTTTCCTATTACTTGTAGTGATTTTCTTTCATTTTTTCCTTGTAATAACGGCTAGCAACTTTAGAAGCAGCTGACCATTGGATATTAATACATAAAGTTTTTTCATATTTTTGCTACTGTTTACATCTCTCTACTTTTAACTCTTCAATCTAACGATGGTTCGGAGTCCAACACTCGGCTCGACTCGCCCATAGGCGAGCCAGAAGTAGATCGCCGTTCAGAATTGCTCCCACAGCCGTTGAATGGTTCGGAGTCCAACACTTGGCTCGATTCTACTTCGCAAGTTCGCTTTTGAGCGAGCTAGAAGTAGTTCGCCATTCCCACAACCGTTGAACTAATCTAATGATGGTTCGGAGTCCAACACTCGGCTCGACTTTACTTCCCCGGCTCGCCCATAGGCGAGCCAGAAGTAGATCGCCGTTCAGAATTGCTCCCACAGCCGTTGAATGGTTCGGAGTCCAACACTTGGCTCGATTCTACTTCGCAAGTTCGCTCCTAAGTGAACTAGAAGTAGTTCGCCATTCGGAATTGCTTCGACAACCGTTGAACTAATCTAACGATGGTTCGGAGTCCAACACTCGGCTCGACTTTACTTCCCCGGCTCGCCCATAGGCGAGCCAGAAGTAGATCGCCGTTCGGAATTGCTCCCACAGCCGTTGAATAGTTCGGAGTCCAACACTTGGCTCGATTCTACTTTGCAAGTTCGCTCCTAAGCGAACTAGAAGTAGTTCGCCATTCGGAATTGCTCCCACAACCGTTGAACTAATCTAACGATGGTTCGGAGTCCAACACTCGGCTCGACTTTGCTTCCTCAGCTCGCCCATAGGCGAGCCAGAAGTAGATCGTCGTTCGGAATTGATCCCACAGCCGTTGAATGGTTCGGAGTCCAACACTTGGCTTGATTCTACTTCGCAAGTTCGTTCCTAAGCGAGCTAGAAGTAGTTCGCCATTCGGAATTGCTCCCACAACCGTTGAACTAACCTAACGATGGTCGGGGTCCTATGGCTCGACTTTACTTCACCGGCTCGTCCTCAAGCGGGCCGGAGGTTGATGGCCTTTCCGAACTGCCTCCACGACCACCGAGCCAAGCGGACGAGGTACCGACCCTCGTATATGGCGAAAAAACCTTCCGAGGCGAAACCACCGTCAGATCGTCTCAAAATGTGTGCTAGAGTGTGATGAACGGATCTGATTAAGCCACGTGCCCACAAAACGACAAGATAGCATTTTCTTGGGACTTGCGCCTCTCTCCTCGAGACCCGCACCCTAATAATGATCAGCCGTGGAGATCAAGCCACGTGGCCCAGCCTCGGAACATTTGCAATTCTGTCGAGCCACTGAGTCGAACCGGTACGAAATAAGTAGAAGTCAGGACCACGGCTCGCTAACTACCCCCATGACCGTCGAGCCGAGCGGACGAGGCACCGACCCTTGTATATGGCGAAAAAACCTTCCGAGGAGAAACCACCGTCGGATCATCTCAAAATACGTGCTAGGGTATGATGAACGGACCCAACAACGCCACGTGTCCGCAAAACAACAAGATAGCATTTTCTTGGGAACCGGACCCGCCTCGAGATTCGTGCAAACATCCAAAGGCTGTGATCGCCTCGCTTCGCTCAGCTCCAAATGCCGAGCGACAGGCAATCAGAACCAACCTTGGGCAAAAGTCACTCCGGTCACCGAGCGGGTGTCCAGCCGACCCGTGCCGAGCGAGTGACTAGCCGAGCCTCGAAAGAAAGTTTGAGTTAAGGTTTAGGGGACCTTCCCCTCGGTTCTGGACTTTGGTCATCACCTCATCCACCGTGATCTCCCCTGACCCTGACACCCACATCGGAGTCGTCAGAGTCAGGAGAAGATCATGGTGGAAGAGCGACCACCCATCCTCCCGAAGCGACCTCCCCCTCGGTTCCGGACTTCGGTCACCACCTCTTCTACCGTGATCTCCTCCGATCCTGACCCCCACATCCGAGCCGTCAGAATCGGGAGAAGATCACGGTTGAAGAACGGCGACCCATCCTCCCGAAGAACCTTTCCCTCGGGTCCGGACTACGGTCGCCAACTCTTCTGCCTTGTCCTCTCCCGACCCTGACACCCACATCGTAGTCGTCAGGAACGGGAAAAGAACAAGGCAGAAGGGTGACCACCCCTCCGAACCTCTCGAGGCGAGAATTTTTCACAAGGCTGGCATCCGCCCAAGGGCAGACACCATCGATGCCACAAGAGTTCAAGACTGCAATGACTGAAACCACAAGGGGGGTGTGGTACTTATAGCCGTCCCCCAAGAGACTGCCATTATGACCCTCGAGAATCCAACAGTTATGCCTAAGGAGCTGAAGCGCCGCGTGTTTATTAAAGGGCCCCACTCTCAACGCCCTTGGGAAGGCGGAACGCCCCCACGGATCCCGGAGCGCCATTTAATGCTGTTAGGGAACTGGTCCCATCTTTTCAGCACGACGCACAAAACAGCCACACCTCAGCCGTGGCACCGAGCCGCACCTGAAGGCGACGAGCAAGATTCAGAACCGCGGCTAAAGCGTGAGTTCCGAGGCCAAGATGCTCGACGAAGCAAACACTCGCCCCGGGGTTTAGTTCGAGCCTACCCTAGCTAGCGCAATTACAGCACAACAAGAAGCCAGCAAAGGACAGTTCGGATAAATCAACTCCAATTTTATTAATATAACTTGGATAAATTTACAAAAAGATTACAACAAAAGACAGTTCGGAAGCCCAAAGACACGACACGACCCGTTCACTGCCTCCGCGGAAGGGGGACGCTCCGATTCAGCGATACCTTGGGTCGGCGCTTTTTGACCTCCGAGCTCGTCTCTAGACCAACGAATCGAGACGCCCCCTCGCCGCTGACCCTGACAGTCGCTCCAACCGAAGCACCACTTGAAGACACCGCTACCCCGCTTTGGGCGTCAGCTGCCATCCTACCTATAATGGGGGTTCGGCTCGCGGCTTGATAGAACGTAATCCCTCGCTCAATCTCTTTGCGAGTGCAGGAAGTGCTCCGGACGTTAGCCCTCACCAGCTGAGGTTTGAGCCGAGCAACCTCTTCCTCCAGTTCGACGATCCGGTCCTTCAACGTGTCGTCCTTTACAATCACTTTGAATCGAGGAAGTTTCACCGAACCAGGATACTCGGCGCTGTCAGATATAACGCGGTGCAAATGGGTCACCTCGATGCTTTTATCGACCATCACCCTTTGCAGCTGTTCTACCTTCCTTGCAAAATCATCTCGTTCGGCCGAAACTTGGACCAACTCTTCCTCCTTCGCAGATAGTTTGGCCTCGACTATCCGCAGATGGTGCAGTTCGACCAACACCTCACTGTACCTAATCTCTAAGTTGTGAAGTATTCTCCTCGTCAGATGAACCTCGCCCTCGAGACGATCCTCCCGGGACCGCTGAAATAAATCTGCTCGGCGCCGATCCGCCGAGGTGATAAGAGTCTGCTCGGCAATCTGAAATGAAAAAGGGACAACATTGAAGTACTATATGGCCGAACCAAATACTTAGACAGAAGTCCAAAATCAAAACACAACTTTTCATTCATCAAAAGCGGTGGCCAGTCCGCAAAGGCATTACACTGTTTGAAAGAAAACAAAACAAAAAACTACAAGAATTTGCGAGGGAATCAGGGGTCCACCTGCGTCGCCGCTTCAACCACGGGCGCGTCGCCAGGTGGCCCCTCGATCCTCCCCTCGACCTGGGCGTTCGGCACAGGAGGGTCGGCCTCCTCCTCCTCGTCTTCGCCTTCTAGCTTGTCGCCTTCGGCTCCCTCCTCCTCACCGCCTGAGGGCGACCCGGGCCACAGTCTGTAGCCGACCCGCTCGAAGCCGGGGACACGATCCTGAACATGGTCGAGTGCCCTCTGATAGGACCTCTCCATGTTCTCAGCCATGTGTTTCTTCGCTTCAGCTTCGGCTTCGGCCTCGACCTCGGCCCTGATCTTCACGGCCAGCGCCTCTTTCTCCGCCTTCAGGTCGGCCAGGGACTTCACCGACCCGGCCAATTCCTCCGCAGCCTTCGTAGCCTTGGCAGACTCCGCATCGAGCCGCCCCTTGACCCTTTCCAGGTCGGCTTCAAGATCAGCGACCCGGACTTCCAACGCCTCGGCTCGCCTCTGCTCGGCCTCGAGTTCCCGGATCGCCTTGACCTTCGCCGCCCTGTCTTTGTCGCTGGCGGCCCTCAGCTCCTTCTCCTGCTCGGCGAACGACTCGAGCAGATGGCCGAAGTGGCAAGTAGCCTGCGGAAGACAAAGGTAAGCACAATGTGCAACCCGAGCAGTAAACTTGCAGAAATTCGCAAAGAGAAACTTACCGACATGAGCGACCGAGCCACTTCGTAGGTGTCGTCGCCGACCATCCCCACCTTCAGTGCAACTCTGTCCTTTGGGGTCGCCAAGTGCTTGACGAACTGCACAGACATCTGCGAGTTGCCGAGGAATCCGTCGTGATTCTTCACCTGCCAGTTCGGCACAAACAACTGCTTGTGCTGCTCGGTCAGGATCTCCTCGGTTGCTTTGGTCAACAGCGGAGCCTCGAGCGACAAAGCCGCGGTGACGTCAAACGCCCCCTCAATCTGGACCGGGGCCACAGGGACCGAAGGCTCCTCGGCAACGACCACCTCCGAAGGCGCCTCAGTAGTCGGAGGAGGCAGGGTGGTAGTCGCGGCAACCGTGGGCTGCGGAGTCAACGAGACAGCTGCGGCCGCCCTCTTCCTCTTCCTGCCCCCGGCCAACTTGGACCTATCAGCCATCATAGCGTTGAAATCAATCTTCATCGCTTTTGCATCAGACAACAAAAAACAAATCAGCGAGATGAACTAAAGACTTGAAAGAAAAATGAAAATAAATGAGATGTCAGGAGCATACTCGGGTCGATGGGGCTAAGACCGGACCCGAACAGCACCTCCTCTGTCAACTCCCTCCAACTCAGCAGGGGAAGGGCCATGATCTTCCTCGCCACCTCCTCCTCGGCCTCAGACAGTACAGGGTCGGCTCTCGCAAATTTCGGCACCTCCGGTTTCTACCGGGTCGGAATGTGCCGTATCGCCTCCCCCCTTAATATAAAATACTTCTCTTTCCAACCCTTAATTGAGTCCGGGTTTTCTATGATCCTAACAACCTTCCTCGGCCCCAAGTAGTACCGGTGCTCCGTCTTGTGCATCCGGTTTATCCTGTACAGGCCTCGGAAGACTATTAGGTCCGGCTCTACTTCAGCTTTGCGGCACTGAAGCAAGAAGGCATTCACGTGACGCCATGTGTTCGGCATGAATTGGGTCGGCGCGAGGCAGAACCAGCCGATGATCTGGAGGATGAAAGGATGCAGCGGAAAACGTAGTCCGGCATTCAAGGAGTCGAAGTCGAACATGCACATATCCGACTATGACAGCTTGGAATTCGCTCGCATCCCGGGGCCGGGGATCATCAGCTTGTACTCCAGAGGGATGGCGAATCCCTTTCTGATCCGAAGGAGATCCCTCTCGGATAGCACCGAAATGAGCTCGTCGGCTTCGGTGGGAAGGGCCGGGTTAGGTTCTTCGAGGACTTTCGACTTTCCGTAGACTGCTTTCTCCAAAAGGTTGCCCTCGTACTGCCTGACCCCCGAATGCCCGGACAGAACAGAGGGATATCGTCCCATCTCGGGGGCTTGCTTCGGGTTTTCCACAATCACCTCAACCACGGGAGATTGGGTCGCCACCCTCCTCTTCTTCTTCTCCTGCCTCGCCTCGGTAGCCGACGGTTCGGCGACCTGCTTTCCCTTCCTTCGGACCTCCGCCCTTCTCCTCTCCTCAGCGCCATCATCGCCCGAAGACAAGGCCCCACTCCCCGAGTTCACTCTTGACATCTCTAGAAAAAAGCTAAGGCTAAGTAGACTGACCTTTGAAGTGACGTTCACGGTCGGAATGTGCTCGCCGAAAATCGCCTGGCCCACGAGACAGCTAACGTCACCACCTTGGAGCAAGAGTCGCTGCTAGCAGAGAACTTAGAGAACAAAAGTGAAATCTTGGAGTGAAAAGTAAGAAATGAGCTTGGGGTGGAGGAGTGAAAACTTATAACCCCAAGGGATAGTGGGCCTCCTTGGGAACCTCAAAGGCCTACCAAGAAGCCAAAGCGCCAAGCGGAAAGTAGCGACGTTTCGAAAGGCAAAAACCTCGAATCACTCAAGTCTATGGCTCTACCACCGGTCTGCCAAGCCGAGCTATCAGACAGCCTGGCTAAGCAACCGAGCTACTGAGTCCCTTCAAAACATCAAACTCCATACCTCGGCTGACGTCGCCGAACCTCCGAGCCGAGATGACGAGGAACCGACCCTCGTATATGGAGAAAAATCCTCCCGAGGCGAAGCCACCGTCGGATCTCTCCAAAATTCGAGTCAGAATCTGATGGACGGTTCAGATTACGCCACGCCCACAAAACGACAAGATAACGTTTTCTCGTGATCTGAACCCCATCCTCGTGATTCGCATCATGATGGACGGACCAGATCCTACCACGTGTATCTTTCGAACTGCCTGCCATCGGCCTGCTCAAGCCGAGCTACCGAACAGCTTAGTCGAGCAGCCGAGCTACTGGGCTCGGAAAAGTGGTACCATCATGAGACGCTTCCTTCAAAGTATCCAACTCAGCACCTAGGCCAACAGCACTGAGGCTTCGAGCCGAGAAGACGAGGAACCGACCCTCGTATATGGAGAGAAATCCTTCCGAGGCGAAGTCACCGTCGGATCTCTCCAAAATTCGAGTCAGAATCTGATGGACGGTTCAGATTACGCCACGCCCACAAAATGACAAGATAACGTTTTCTCGTGATCTGAACCCCATCCTTGTGATTCGCATCATGATGGACGGACCAGATCCTGCCACGTGTACCTTCCGAACTGCCTGCCATCGGCCTGCTCAAGCCGAGCTACCGAACAGCTTAGTCGATCAGCCGAGCTACTGGGCTCGGAAAAGTGGTACCATCATGAGACGCTTCCTTCAAAGTATCCAACTCATCGCCTAGGAAAACAGCACTGAGGCTCCGAGCCGATATGACGAGGAACCAACCCTCGTATATGGAGAAAAATCCTTCCGAGGTGAAGTCACCGTCGGATCTCTCCAAAATTCGAGTCAGAATCTGATGGACGGTTCAGATTACGCCACGCCCACAAAATGACAAGATAACGTTTTCTCGTGATCTGAACCCCATCCTTGTGATTCGCATCATGATGGATGGACCAGATCCTGCCACGTGTACCTTCCGAACTGTCTGCCATCGGCCTGCTCAAGCCGAGCTACCGAACAGCTTAGTTGAGCAGCCGAGCTACTGGGCTCGGAAAAGTGGTACCATCATGAGACGCTTCCTTCAAAGTATCCAACTCAGCGCCTAGGCAAACAGCACTGAGGCTCCGAGCCGATATGACGAGGAACCGACCCTCGTATATGGAGAAAAATCCTTCCGAGGTGAAGTCACCGTCGGATCTCTCCAAAATTCGAGTCAGAATCTGATGGACGGTTCAGATTACGCCACGCCCACAAAATGACAAGATAACGTTTTCTCGTGATCTGAACCCCATCCTCGTGATTCGCATCATGATGGATGGACCAGATCGTGCCACGTGTACCTTCAGAACTGCCTGCCATCGGCCTGCTCAAGCCGAGCTACCGAACAGCTTAGTTGAGCAGCCAAGCTACTGGGCTCGGAAAAGTGGTACCATCATGAGACGCTTCCTTCAAAGTATCCAACTCAGCGCCTAGGCCAACAGCACTGAGGCTCCGAGCCGAGATGACGAGAAACCGACCCTCGTATATGGAGAAAAATCCTTCCGAGGCGAAGTCACCGTCGGATCTCTCCAAAATTCGAGTCAGAATCTGATGGACGGTTCAGATTACGCCACGCCCACAAAACGACAAGATAACGTTTTCTCGTGATCTGAACCCCATCCTCGTGATTCGCATCATGATGGACGGACCAGATCCTGCCACGTGTACCTTCCGAACTGCCTGCCATCGGCCTGCTCAACCGAGCTACCGAACAGCTTCGCCGAGCAGCCGAGCTACTGGGCTCGGAAAAGTGGTACCAGTAAGAGACACGACCTTCAAAGTTTCCAACACAACACCTCGGCCAACGACGCATAGACTCTGAGCCGAGATGACGAGGAACCGACCCTCGTATATGGCAAAAAAATATGCCGACCCATATCAGCCGTTGGATCTTGTAGAAAAGCGCGCTCGTCATGATGGACGGCCCAGATGCTGCCACGTCCACTAAACAACAAGATAGCATTTTATGGGGATCCACGCTGAGATGAACGGCCCAGATGATGCCACATACCTCGGTGGATCCGAGCCGAGGAGACAATCCACCGAGCTGAGGAGCTAGTCCATCGAGCCGAGGCGCTGATCCTCCGAGCCGAGAGGACGAGGAACCGACCCTCGAATATGGCGAAAAAACTCGCCGACCCATACCAGCCGTTGGATCTTGTAAAAAAGCGCGCTCGTCATGATGGACGGCCCAGATGCTGCCACGTCCACTAAACGACAAGATAGCGTTTTATGGGGATCCACGCTGAGATGGACGGCCCAGATGATGCCACGTACCTCGGAGGGTCCGAGCCGAGGAGCTGGACCACCGAGCCGAGGCGCTGATCCTCCGAGCCGAGGAGCCGAGGAGCCGACCCTCGTATACGGCAAAAAAGCCTGCCGAGGAACTGGGACCGTCTGATTACTCCGAAATTCGCGCTCCGCGCAGATCGAAGGTCCAGATTACGCCACCTCATAAATTAGTATTTAAAAATCGATTTTTATCTATTTAAATCATTTTATTTATTTAAAAATTGTGAAAAATTGCTAAAAATTCGGAAAAATTAGCTAAAAATTTTAGAAAATAATTAAAAATTCGGGGGGATATTTTTGAGCCCCTGAACGAACAATTATTGCCTAGAATGTACTGTTAAGCCTCCCAAACGATTGGTTAACGCATCGCAAAAATTAAATAAATAGCCCGAAAAAATAGATAAAAACTCGATACGGCTTCAGAACATCATATGGATTAAAAAAGACGAAGTTACCGTGCTACCCACTTCAAGATTCAAAAATCCCCCAATCGGACTCCGATACAACTCCACTAGCCACTAAAACAGTCAAACTACTCCTCAAAGACTGATCATCCTCAGCCTTTAAGAGTGGGGGGCTCGTGATGTGGCTAAAAATGGGGGTTTAATCGAGACCGTCCAAATTGGGCACGAATCCTGAAGCCCAGGGGTAAAACGGTAATTTCACTCACTAACAGGTCTGAAACGGGTACTGGTTCTCCTCCCCAAAGAACCGTTAACCCGCAAACGGATCCACCTCAACTGGGTGCGGGTCTCAACCCGCAATAAACCCGGTCCAACAAGATAGAATTAGGGTTTCTGATTAATATTAATCAACGACCCTGATTCATATCTATCCTTTCACTGGAGATTAGGGATTACATTCCTAATTTATTTACAAGGAGAATATTCCTTATCAGATCACGGGGATCACATTCCTAATCTGTTCCCTAAGACGCCTATAAATACCCCCATCCATCTCCATTAAGAGGTAATCAATCTTTCTCCAGTTTTTGCGCTCTTTCATAATCTCTCTGATTACTGACTTGAGCATCGGAGGGTGCGTCGCCGGGAACAACCCCGGTGTCTCGCACTTTTTGCAGGTGTACGGCGGGAGCGACGATCAAACCTCGGCGGAACAGGTATACAGGTTTACTATTCAGTTTCCCTAAGAATCCACAAATACTATCTGTTTGCCCCCACACCAAATTTAGCGGCAACAACCACCAAGAGTGAAACAACCGACTCTACACCCTAGAGTCTAACTCTCCAACCGAGAGCAAAAAGAAAACAATAAAAATTTACAGTCAACCTATAGCCTTGTTTGTGTTATGTGATGTGGAACGTGGCTAAAAGGAGGTCGACTTCTATACCCAGTCCAGAACGAATTCCGATGTTATACTGGATTGAGTGTAGAGAACCAGAAATTTAGAACTTGAAAGCTTTTTTTTTCTTTAACACTTAGAAATGCTCAAAGATTGCTCGGAATTGTTAAAAAAGTTGTTAGATCTTTTTCAGTGAGTTCTGAACTCTATTTATAGAGTGAGAATTCCTGGATGTTGGGAGAAAGTTATTCCAACTGTCAACCAACGGATCTAAGAGCTTTTGAATTTGAAAAATCGATTTTGAAAGCAGAAAACGATCAAAAGCACTTGAACAGTCGATTGGGTTGCCATAATGAGTTGACTGGTCAGAGTTTGAATAAATTTAAACAGTTTTGTACTAACAGTCGACTGATAGAAACATTGGTCGACTGGTACTCAAAAGTTAAACCAATTCAAACTGTTTTGACCTTATTTTTGATGTTTTAAAAACACACATTGTAAAATAGTCAGTGTATGTGTGTGTGACAAGGCTTTACATCATATTAAGACTCAAAAAAAATAAGATTACATTGTTTACAAGACATGACTATAATTGACACTTTTAAGCTTGAGACTTTGGCTTGAGTCTTGAGTCTTGAATGAAGCTTTAACCATTGTCTTTATCTGGAGCCTTTGTGCTTGTTCATTTGTATTATAAAATAGATTGTATCCTTGTTGTATAGCAAGAATACAACATGCATACATAAAGATGTATTATAAAATAGATTGTATCAGTCGACTTATAATGGAAGCAGTCGACTGATCAGAGAAAGAATAAACACACACACAATTAAAACACAAGTACATTAATATCACAAATACAGTAACATCAGTCGACTTATACTTTTAGCAGTCGACTTACCAGTGAAAAAAAATAAATACACAGAACAAACAGAACAGGACACAGTAAACAACTAAGAGGTATTTCTCCCCCTTTGTCATCAACAAAAAACAAAAGATAACCAGTCTTGTGCATAAATAAACACAGAAATAGCTGTCTCATACATAAATAACAAAGTCTTTTGCAAAAAAACTAATAACAAAGAAATAAGGAAAAATTCATATGAAAACTAATAACAAAGTCGTTTATCAATCGTAGTCTTCCGAGTCTTCATCAACAGCTTGAGATGGAGGGGGAAATTGAGAAGTAAAGAGGTTGGTTAGGTGGGTGATTTTGGAGTCAAGAGAGTCAAGCTGAGAATCAACAGAGAGTGAATGTTCCATAAGATAATTGACACACTGATAAAGAGTAGATGGATCTTCATAATTAGCATGAGGACGAGATGAACTAGAAGATGCTGATGGTCTAGCAGAAGATGCTAGAGGAACTTGTGAAGGAGGAGGAGACCTAGGGGAAGTTCTAGGAGGAGGGTCAAGAATCTTCATATGAGCTAAACTAGCACGATCGAAGCATTCATAGTGCTTAACGACATTGGTCTCGGAGTCGAGATCAATATCATAAGCCTGAAAAACACGAGTAAGGAGACCTCCAAAGGGTAAGAAATGAGTATGATTTTGTTCAAGTTTGGAAAAAATGACACGACCCCAATTTATGACAATCTTACCAAAAATAGCATAAACAGCTTGTTGCAGTTCCATTAAATACTGATCATAACTTCCTCTTTTGGGAAGAATGTTATAAGCAAGTATTCTTGCAACCAATTTTACAACAGGTGTTATATTTTTACTAGTCATTGGGGGTCCATGATTAGGCAAAAATATTTTAGATAAAACAGAGAAATCATCAAGGATAATGTCACCTAGATCGAGTCCCTCGTCATCAATACCCATTATGAGATTTATTCTCTCGGGTGTGAGAGTCATCTTAGTATTTTTGACTGAGGAACGGATCACAACATCTCCATCTTTCTTTTGAACAACTCTCATGTTCGTGTAAAAAAGATAGATAAGTTGGGGATAGTAATCAGGTTGATTGACTAACGAAAGTTACTCATAAAGACTGCAGTTTTGGAAAAGGGGAACTAGGTTAAACCGATCTAAGTCATTGAAATTGACAAATCGTCCTGGAAAATGACAATGCTACACATAAGATACCACTGTTCTAATAGATCAGGACTTAAAAGATACTGGGAGTAATCTTGTGATGATGAACTAGCATCATGAGATCTTTTAGAACGTTTGGGTGCCATAAGAAAGGATCAAAGGGAAGATTTTACCAAGAGGGAAGAGAAAGAACAACTAGGAGTCGAGCAGCAGCAGCACGGCAGTCGACTTCTTCTTCTTCTCTGGCCTTAGGGTTTCGAATTTGAGGGTAATGGTAAAAGTGAAGATGGAGGCTGGGAGAAGGGTTTTTAACTGAAGATAGATGGCTGTGATTGAAGGGGAAGAGATCAACGGCTGATGGAGAGGTCACGGGTGAAAGGAAGAGAAACTTTTATCTCAAAGACTGTGTGATGAATCGTCGCTGAAGACAATTGAACTTGCGACAGTCGACTGATAGGGTAGAGCAGTCGACTTAGTCGAGAAGAGACTTAATTTTTATATCTACTGATCAGTCGACTTGAAGAAGGTTCAGTCGACTATTCAGAGAAAAAAATAAGTATATATAAAAATACAGTACAACCGACTTAATCAAAACACAGTCGACTTGATAGATGAAATTTTCAAAAAATATCAGTTAAATTACATATTCCAAGTTCTCTTCTTAAGTTAATAAAAGTATCTTCTTTAAGGGGTTTGGTAAAGATATCTGCTACTTGTTTATCAGTAGAGATAAAGTCTAAAGATATATCTCCTTTTAAAACATGATCACGTAGAAAATGATGTCGAATATCAATATGTTTCGTACGTGAATGTTGAATCGGATTTTTAGATAGATTAATTGCACTGGTATTATCACACATAATTGAAGGTTTTTCAAAGGAAATACCATAATCTAATAAAGTTTGTTTCATCCACAAGATTTGTGCACATGCCAAACTTGCAGCGATATATTCAGCTTCTGTAGTTGATAAGGATACTGAATTTTGCTTTTTACTACACCAAGAAACTAGTGAATGTCCCAAAAAGTGACATGTCCCACTAGTGCTCTTGCGATCAGTTTTACTACCAGCAAAATCAGCATTGCTATACGACAAAAGTTGAAAATTATCGGTGCGTAAATAAAATTAATCATAATCAGATGTGCCTTTAATGTATCTTAAAATTCGTTTCACAGCTTTTAAATGATACTCTTTAGGACTAGACTGATATCTAGCACATAAACATACGCTGAACATAATATCTGGTCTACTTGAGGTAATATATAAGAATGAACCAATCATACCCCTATAGAGTTTTTGATCAACACTCTTACCTAATATATCTTTGTCAAGGGTAGTAGTAGTAGCCATAGGTGTGGATTTACTACTTGTACTATCCATGTTAAACCGTTTGAGTAATTCCTTTGCATATTTTTCTTGATTAATAAATATGCCATTTGAGGACTGTTTAATTTGAAGTCAAAGGAAATAATTGAGTTCACCCATGTGACTCATCTCAAACTCGTTTTTCATGGTATTAGCAAACTCTTGACATAGATTATTATTATTAGAACCAAAGATTATATCATCAACATATATTTGTATGATTAAGATATCATTCTTAACTCTCTTAATAAACAAGGTAGTGTCTACTTTACCTATCTCAAATCCTGTTTCTAAAAGAAATTTTTTCAGACGATCATACCAAGCACGAGGTGCTTGTTTAAGACCGTACAAAGCCTTTTTCAATTTATAAACATGATCTGGGAATTGTTCATGTTCAAAACCTGGTGGTTGTTTAACATAAACATTCTCTTTAATGAACCCATTAAGGAATGCACTTTTAACATCCATTTGATAAAGTATAAAATTCATGAAACAAGCAAAAGATAATAAAATTCTAATTGATTCTAGTCTAGCAACAGGAGCATATGTTTCATCAAAATCTATACCTTCTTCTTGATTATACCCTTGAGCAACTAGTCTAGCTTTGTTCCTTACAACTTGTCCTGATTCATCTAACTTATTTTTGAATGCCCATTTGGTACCAATAATAGTCTGATCAGGAGGTCGTGGAACTAAATCCCATACATCATTCCTTATAAATTGGTTTAATTCATCTTGCATGGCATTCATCCAAAATTCATTCTCACAAGCTTCTTGTATATTCTTAGGTTCAAAATCCGAAAAGAATGCTGTATGAGAAATCATATTAATATGAGATCTTGTCTGAATACCATGGGAGATGTCACCAATTATTAAGTCATGAGGATGATCTTTAACTTCAACAAAAGATTTTGGTAAAGTTGAAGATATCACAATAGGATCAGTCGACTTGACAGGTTCTTCAGTCGACTGCTTTGATTCAGTCGACTGGGAGTCCTTATCAGTCGACTTATCAGCCAGACTAGTTTGTTCTAAAGATTTAATCACATTATTTAAAGGTGATGAATCCGTTTCATCGTCTTTATTTAAATTTGATGAAGGCAGAGATTCATCGAATGTAACATGCATTGACTCTTCAATAGTCATTGTAGACTTATTGAAAATTCTATATGCTTTACTCCTATTTGAGTATCCTAAAAAGATACCCTCATTAGATCTAGGATCAAATTTATCTAGATTATCTTTAGTGTTCAAAATAAAACACTTATAACCAAATGTCTTAAAATAAGAGACTTTAGGAATTTTGTTAAAAAACAACTCATAACAAGTCTTCTTTAGCTTAGGTCTTATAAGAATCCTATTTAAAACATAACAAGCTGTAGCAACGGCTTAAGCCCAAAAATATTTTGGTAAATTGCTTTCAACAAGCATGGTACGTGCGCATTCTTGCAAAGTCCTATTTTTCCTTTCAACCACTCCATTTTGTGGTGAAGCTCTAGGAAATGCAAATGAATGTGTTATACCATTCTTGTTGCAATATTCTGAAAATGTTTCATTCTCAAATTCTCCACCATGATCACTTCTAATAGTGACTATGGTTAGAGATCTTTGATTTTGAATACGTTTACAAAAATTTGTAAATTCATCAAAAGCATCATTATTATGCTTTAAAAAGAATGTCCAAGTGAATCTTGAAAAATCATCTATTAAAACAAATACATATCTACTTTTATTTAAAAAGGCAACTCTAGTAGGGTCAAATAAATCCATATGAATTAATTCGAGCGGCCTACTAGTAGAAATTACTTCTTTTGTTTTAAAAGTTGATTTGATTTGTTTTCCTAGTTGACATGCATCACATAACTTATCCTTTTTAAAAGATAGTTTTGGCAGTCCTTTAACTAGGTTATACTTAGATATTTTTGAGAGATTCTTCATATTCACATGTCCAAATCTTCTATGCCAAAGCCAAGATTCATTGTTAGAAGCTATTAAACAAAAATCATTTAAAAACTCAATTGTATTCAAACACAATTCATAAATATTGTTTTTACGAAAACTTTGAAAAATGATATTTTGCATAGTAGAGTCATAAATCAAACATGCATCTTTTTCAAATACTATTTTATATCCTTTATCACACAATTGACTAATACTTAACAAATTATGTTTTAATCCACTAACTAACAACACATTTTCTATAGTGGGGTTAGAATTTTTACCAACCATGCCAATTCCTATGACTTTTCCTTTGTTGTTATCACCAAAGGTAACTGTTCCTCCATCGATGCTTTGAATGGTGGATAGAAGGTTGGCATGTCCGGTCATATGTTTTGAACACCCGCTGTCAAGTATCCAGCGATCTTTCTTGGGTACCTATAAAATATTCAAGGTAAATATGGTACCCTTTTTATTGGGTCCAAAACATATTAGTTTGGGGGAAAACCAAACACATAATGAGTTTGATTTTCCTTCTTAAGCAGGAATAAAATTAATAGAATTACACATATTTAATAAATATGAATTGATATACGCAATTCTATCATTCTGATTTAAGTTAACTGGAACCCATACAAATTTGTTCTGTCCAGTCGACTTTACAGTATCCTTCAGTCGACTTCTACTAACAGTCAGTCGACTGGATGATACGACAGGTCGACTTATATGAGGTTTTGATCTTGTTGAATAAGATTCAATTCCTCTGGACAGACGGCTGATGGAGGGACTCAGTCGACTTAATCGAACGTCAGACTTGCTTTTATCACTAAAATTTACTATCTTAGGCTTTTCAAAAAATTCATATAATTTATGTGTAACACTAGAAATAGATTCTGATTTATTTCTACTAGTGTTTTTAGAAGAAGATTCTTTTATAGAAGAATTTTTGAAACCAAGACCATATTTTTGACTAGATTTCACTTTGCCTTTGTTAAACTTAGACACGTTCTTGGATATCTCTTCATAATTCTTTTTTAGAGATTCAAGATCAATATCTAAACTTGCAATGCGAGAATTTAAAGATTTCACTTCCTTATCAAGGTTAAGATTTTCTTGAGAAAGTGTTTGATTAACTTACTCTAGATTCTTAACTCTAATCTTTTCCTTTTTCAACTCTTGAAAGATTTCATTAAAAGCATCAAGTAAATCTTCTGAATCAAAATCATTACTTACATGATCTTGTGAAGCCATAAAGCACATGTTTGCAACTTCATTGTTTTCATCAGTTTCTTCTTCTGAAGAAGAATCACTGTCATCCCATGTTGCTTGATAAGCCTTCTTGTTCTTGGCAAACTTATTCTTTGTGTATTTGTCCTTCTTGAAGTTGGATGATTTTCCCTTATTCTTTGTATTTTCTATGGGACAATCCTTCTTCATGTGACCTGTTTTATTGCACCTGAAACAAGTAGGAGGATCATTAGAATCTCTAAATTTGAAATTGAACTTACCTTTCTTTAGGAATTTTTTGAATCTTCTAGTGAACATGGCTATCTCCTCTTCATCTTCCTCCTCATCTTCTGAGTCTGTCATGGCTTTAAAAGCCAATGATTTCTTCTTTGCCTGTTGTGATTCTGCATCCTTCTTTCGCTCTTCAATTTGAACCTCGTATGCCATTAGATTTCCCACAAGATTCTCAAGAGAAAGTTGTGACAAATCATTTGCTTCTTCTATTGCCGTGGTCTTCTTTTCCCATTCAGGAGTGATTGCACGAAGAACTTTTCTAATCATCTCTGCTTGAGTGTATGTCTTTCCAAGTGCCACAAGTGAATTTGTAATATCAGTAAATCTAGTGATCATCTCGGATACAGTTTCATTTTCCTTCATGCGGAACATCTCAAACCTGTGAACAAGAACAGATATTTTAGATTCTTTCACTTTGTTTGTTCCTTCATGAGTTACCTCGAGTGTATGCCAGATTTGATGTGCGGTTGTAGCATTTGATACACGGTTGAACTCTTCCTTTGTGAGAGCACAAAATAATGCATTCATTGCTTTTGCATTATTCATAGTTTGGTTCTTCATATCATCATTCCATTGTGCATATGGAATAGTAGGGGGCAGTGTATTCTGTCTCCGTCATGTTCCATATTTCATAGTTGATTGATTGGAGGTAGATCCTCATTCTGCACTTCCAATAATTGTAGTTTGTTCCATCGAAGAGCGGTGGCCTTTGTGTAGATTGGCCTTCATGGTACTGATTAGCATTTGAAGTAGTTGCCATAGCCTTTAACCTTGCTCTGATACCAAGTGTTGGATCCTGTAGGCGAGGCAACAAACACTAGAGGGGGGGGTGAATAGTGTTAATTAAAATAAACTGCGGAATAAATAATTTTTCTTCGGTGCAGTCGACTTAGGAGTGAACCAGTCGACTGAGATGACCAAATAAAAGAAAATACAAACAACTCTGTGCAGTCGACTTAAAGTTGAGACAGGCGACTGAAGACACAGTTAATATTTAAAGATACGAGACTGACCAGTCGACTGATAATGTGCTGAGTCGACTGTTCAGACAAGTTTCACAGAACTAAACAAACAGAAAAAGTAAATGCAAGTTCAAGAGAAACAATCACAGTGTACACACGATATATCCTGGTTCGGTCCTTCCGACCTACATCCAATCCCCAAGCAACCCAATTGCGATTTCCACTATTCTTGAAAAACAAGTTTACAAGAATACCCTACGGTGTTCAGACAACAACCTTGTCTAACCCGTAGTCCTTTCTCTCAACCAGAGAAAGCAGACCCACTCTACCACCAAGAGTGAAACGACCGACTCTACACCTTAGAGTCTAACTCTCCAACCGAGAGCAAAAAGAAAACAATAAAAATTTACAATCAACCTATAGCCTTGTTTGTGTTATGTGATGTGGAGCGTGGCTAAAAGGAGGTCGACTTCTATACCCAGTCCAGAACGAATTCCGATGTTATACTGGACTGAGTGTAGAGAACCAGAAATTTAGAACTTGAAAGCTTTTTTTTCTTTAACACTTAGAAATGCTCAAAGATTGCTCGGAATTGTTAAAAAAGTTGTTAGATCTTTTTCAGTGAGTTCTGAACTCTATTTATAGAGTTAGAATTCCTGGACGTTGGGAGACAGTTATTCCAACTGTCAACCAACGGATCTAAGAGCTTTTGAATTTGAAAAATCGATTTTGAAAACAGAAAACGGTCAAAAGTACTCGAACAGTCGACTGGGTTGCCATAATGAGTCGACTGGTCAGAGTTTGAATAAATTTAAACAGTTTTGTACTAACAGTCGACTGATAGAAACATTGGTCGACTGGTACTCAAAAGTTAAACCAATTCAAACTGTTTTGACCTTATTTTTGATGTTTTAAAAACACACATTGTAAAATAGTGAGTGTATGTGTGTGTGACAAGGCTTTACATCATACTAAGACTCAACAAAAATAAAATTACATTGTTTACAAGACATGACTATAATTGACACTTTTAAGCTTGAGACTTTGGCTTGAGTCTTGAGTCTTGTCTAGAGTCTTGAGTCTTGAATGAAGCTTTAACCATTGTCTTTATCTGGAGCCTTTGTGCTTGTTCATTTGTTCAGCTGTATAATAGTGAGTCATTTGTGTAGCACCTGCAACTATAAAGTATAGCAAGGATACATGTGCAGTGTGTTGTGATCATCAAAATCAAGAATCAACACTACAGTGGTCAGCCATAACGGTGTGAGTGACATAAAAATAAATGCAACATAAATAAAATATGAAACAAAGAATCGTAAACATCATGTATTAACAGGTAAACATCATGTATTAACAGCAATGATAAATGAAATAAGAAATAACAATAAATAAAATACGAAAACATCAAGGATTATGAAATAGTAAATAGTAATACATGAAAATATCAAGTGAATCTAGACAAAGTGTCAAGTGTAGGAAAACATGCATAAAACCAAGTCAAGAAAACATCAATACTATATACCGACTCTCTAATGCATACTTGTCGGATTCTATGTGTCACGCCCCGCTTCCCAAAAATACGGAATACGAGCATGTGACAAAACCCAGCGAATGATTTTCATCATTCATGAGCTGCAGGATCGACTCAGCATCATAACAAGAATATAACAAACGATATATACAACCACACATGCATGAATAATTTATTAAACAACAGAAACAATTGAAACAAAATAATAGTGTCCCAAATAATTCTCAAATCTGGATCAAATGTTAAAACTCGGGAACATAAGCCCGTTACAAGTTTTTAAGTAGCAAGAAATAAATAACTCAAGAAAACAAAATATCTAAACAAGTCCTTGCTCCAAGCGAAGCCTAGAACGTCTGCTCACCAATTCCAGCAGGCAGCACGTCTCCAAAGTCTGTATATATAAATATAAAAAGGGAAAAAATAGGGAAAACAAGATAAACGCCCTTAATGCAAGTTAGGGCTGCAAATAGTAAAAACAAGTACAAGAAATATGGAACAAGATTTGGAATCAAGAATATAATAAGGATGCGACAAGTAATGGGGTTTCAAGAAATTAGCTAGCAAGAAAGACAACTCGAGAGACAAGATTGAGTAACAAATACTAATAGTAAGACAAGTGGCTAGTGAACATGTAATGGTATCAAGCATCAAGTCATAAGTATCACTTACAAGTGTCGAGTAACAAGTAACAAGTCTAATGCGTCAAGTTGTTAAGTACAAGTATCAATTAGCAAGTGTCAAGTATTATGCTCAAGTATCAAGTCTCATGTATCATGTCGTCAAGTATCAAGTAAGCATGTGTCATATTCAATTATCATGTGTCAAGTCTTGTAGTTATTACTCTCTAGGTAGCACTTCATGTGCCATCCTTTTATCACATGGTTGCTACAGTCAATGTAATTTCGTTTAGACCTAGTGGTGGATTTTAAAGGGCAGTGTACTCAGGCATCAAGTATCAAGCAAGCATGGTTCATGAATCGGAAAATAAAATAACAAGTTTACGAAACAAGTTCGTGAATCCACTAACAAGTTCAAGAACCACACAGTGGGTTCATGAATCAAACAAGTTCATGAGCCAAGTAATGGGTCCATGAATCGATCAAGATACAACAAGTTCATGAACCAAGTATTGGAAAACACGGGCCCCCTTCCGAGTACACTTACCTATATCATTCTACCCTATGCATCCAGATCCCCAGCTAAAGGCACCTACATGTAAAACATGAGCCTAGAGATAACTCTAACCCCCAAAACTACAGGGGTCAGCCAAAACGGTGTGAGTGACATCAAAAGAAACAACATAAATAAAGTATAAGGCATAGAGTCATAAACAACATGTATTAAAAGCAAGAATAAATGAAATAAGAAATAATAATAAATAAAACATTGAAAACATCAAGGAACATGAAATAGTAAATAGTAGGGCATGAAAACACCAAGTGAAACTAGACTAAGTTTCAAGTGTAGAAAAACTGAAAACAACATGCACAAAACCAAGTCAAGAAAACATCAATGCTATATGTCAATTCTCTAATGCATACTTGTCGGATTCTCTGCATTCCACAATACATAGGTCCGGTGCAAACCCTTATCGTTCTCCACTTTGCAGGATTAGATCTCTCGTTATGCAACTAATCCTACTACGGTCATGAAAACAAGATCCAGAATACTCCGCGAATAGGCATCACAGCCCTCGATGCGCAAGCATCATGTAAGAATAGCTCAAAAACCGGAGAATCACCTCCCAGTCGTGTACCCCACGAATAGGCCTGCGAGGCCCTCGACGTACAGATACACCAGGTACATTCCGTGAATAGGCCCGCCGAACCTCGACATGCGAATGCACCCTGCATGCTCCGTGAATAGGCCTGCAGATCCTCGACACGCGAACATACAATGTCCTCACGAGACAGAACAACCAACAGTCCTAGAACGGATCTGTTGGACTAATAAAACCAAGAGCATATACTTATGTTTCCCAAGATCCATCACATCTCCACTAGTGCCTGTCTTTAAGTTAGTTATTATTAAAACACAAATTCCTCATCTCTAGAGTTAGTGTATCCTGCCGGACTTAATTTCACAACAACAACCCCAAGACCCAACTGGTCTAAATCAACAAAATCACATCTGCCGGTTCACAGGACTCCCACTCAACTCCAAAAGATTCACAACTCAACCATCAATACCAAAACTTTTCATTTTGATCATTTCATTTCATTGTTAACTTACTCAAATAAATTCATTCATTCATATTGTTTGTATATGAGTTTATGTATATATAGGAGGTCCTCTTACTGAATAGAAGTATGCATAGGTGTATATAAATCCCTTTACTGAGTTGCAGCTCTTGATTATATGCATATGTAAAAGATATAGAAAAACCTTTTATTGTGATGAAGTATATGTATATGTATATGTATATAATAAATAGAAACCCCTTCCACTGATTGAAACATGCGAGTATATATATGATATATAGAAAAACTCCTCTTTACTGATTAAAACATATGAGTATATATATGATATATAGAAAAACTCCTCTTTACTGAATAAGAAGTATGCACAAATGGGTATATATATGTATATTTTACTGAATATGAAGTATGCACAAATGGGTATATATATGTATATTTTACTGAATATGAAGTATGCACAAATGGGTATATATATATATATATATATACCTCTCTTTCACTGAAATAGGAGTATGTGCACAATTGGCTATACATATGTATCTGTTTTACTGAAATAGGAGTATGTGCACAAATGGGTATATATATGTATCTCTTTTACTAAAATAGGAGTAGGTGCACAAATGGATATATATATATGTATCTTATACTGAATATGAAGTATGCACAAATGGGTATCTAATTTAGAAAGAAAACTAAGGAGTCAGATTTGCAACTGGAGCACGCACGGGCACCTGTTGAAACAATTGAGGAACAACAGAAAATGTTATATTCTGCACTTATTGATATGGAAAAATTGATAGAGGATCTCAAGGGGAAGATTTCAAAAGCTGAGGGCAGAGCTGAGAGGGATAAATCTAAGTGCACACTTCTTACTCAAAACAATTTGGAGTTAAACGAAGAGTTGGATTTCTTGAGATGTCGATTAGAATCTATGGAGACGTTTTTGAATCAAGTAGATGCTACAAAAATTGCTACTGCAAAGGACATTTACATGCAATTAAATTTAAATATCAAAGACTGACTGACTACTTCATCAAGGACATGTCCAGATGAATAGGATCTCAAATGCTTATCTCAAGACTCAAGGTATCAACATCATTACTCTCCAGCATAATTTTTTTTTGCAGGCATACCAATAATTAAACTTTATGACGAGGTGTTGTAAGATTGCCCCCCCCACAAACATCAAACTTCTTGGTTGAATACCTCTCAAGTTTATACTAGTATTAATCAAATCACTATGGCATTATTCTGAACTCAAGTACAAATTCAAGTTACCAAAAGATAGCAACTAGAAACTCCTCTTCTTGCAAAAATAAAACTAAATAGTAAATTCAACTTTGTGATCCACAAAACTATAGATATGCCCATGCTCTTATGCGTTACACTAACATAACATGTGAAATAATGGAATAAATTAATGTAATGATCTTAGGAAAACAACTTACTCATGATTTCTATTAAGTTCTTTAACAATCTCAAATCATCTAGGTGTAGTTTACTCATCATTAGCATAGTTTCAAGTAAAGGTTCAATTTTTAACTCATCTACTCATCAAATTCATCATATCAACATACAATCCCTAACATGCTTCCTAATAGGCAAATCATCGCATACAACATGTATAGAACAAAAGGAAACAAACATATGTTACTCGCCTTATTGAAGAAATCAACTGAATTAATAAAGAATAAGAAAAAGCTCTTCTTTTGCAAAATCCAAGATCATCGCTTCGGAACTCCAAAAGATTAATAGTAAAAATATATTTTATTTTTGCAGAGGAGAGGGACGGCTGTAGTGGCTCTTTTATAGGCCAAAATCTAGAGTTTTTAGGGTTTTACAAGTTTATGGAAACATCCCTTAACAAATTATTACTTAGCATATATAAACCTTTCTTTAAAAAAGTAGTTAAATAAGTTAAATAAATTTAAATAAAACCAAATATTTTTACTTCTGAGTTATCCAACCATCAAGCAGAGCCCAGAAATTAAAAAAAATCGGATTTGTACTAAAAGTGGTAATTTTGCAGAAAAGTCCATCTTTTTTGTAATATTTGCAAATATGTCATAAAATATTTGTAAAAATCCAGAAAATTCAGAAATAATATCTAATAATAAATAATGAGTTTTCCCAAAATAGTTTTTGACTTTGAACTTTCCAAAAAAATATTTGCACAAGATCCACTTAAATTCCATATTTGCAAAAACACCATATTTATTTAAATCTTTACCAAATCAACTCTAAATAAAAATTAAATAGATTTTATTTTCAATGATGACCATGGAAAGCCCAAAAATTGGTAAAAACAAATTTTCACTATTTGTTTGAGATCAAAACAACTTTTTACTTAAAATCCCATCTCATTCTAGATATTTACAAAAATAGTTTCTTTATTCAGAAAAATCTCAAAATTTAGGATATACTTAATTATAAATAGGAAAAAGTATCCAGAAATTTAAAAGTGAAGATTTGCACCCAAAAAAATATTTACACGTGTTTTGCACATGTAAGATTGAGAAATTCATAAAATAGTCAAATAAATTCAATAAAATCTGAAAATTAAAACATCATAAATAAATGAGGAAAATCAATCATTAGCCATAAAATTTAAGAATTCAAAATTTGCTAACTCTGTACGTGTGTTGTACATGCAAAATTGCAATTTCGATAAAATAATCAAAATAGTCAACTTTAGCAATTTAATATTATTTAATATGCAAAATAAATTATTTTATTTTGCGAGGTGTTACATCACTCCCCCTTTAGAATAATTTTGTCCTCAGAACTACTCTAAGCAAAAGAAAACAAAATACAAAACTTACAAAATAGTTTAGAAAATTTACACTATCATTATCTTTGTAGTTGGATTAAATTACTAAGCAAAACAAAAAAATAACATATAATTATAGCTCGAAGAGTAAAAGGTGAAAACTGACATGGCAAAAGTATAAGAAATCCAACAAAATTCACAATGAATCTCAAAACGCGAGAAAATAGTAAGACTAATCTTATAGAATAAGAAGTCAAAAGTAAAGAGATAAAACCAAAATATAAAAAGGTTGATAATCATACAAACAATGAAAGAACACATACTTAAAGGTTATAAAAAAAATAGTTTTGAAAAATAATCAGTCAAGATAAATAGAAACACGAACAAATTTTGCTAAGTAAAGAAATATTAATAACAATGAATGTAGAGACATATACTAATGAGTATTTTAGTGAATGTTGACATTATAATCAATACTCTAAAAACACATTAAAGGGTAACAAGCAAAATAAACCAAAATATATATATGCAAGAAGACTTAAAAGAAGTTCAAAAGTATTACAAAAGTAAGCGTCAAATCATTAATTAGGAAATGAAACAAAAGTAACTGAAAAATCTAGAATGTTAAAGAATTGGAAAACGGTAGCAATAAATAGTAATCACAAAAGAACGAAAACTTAGACCATAGTTTATGTACTCAATCTTAAAAATGTTGTAAACACAAAATAGAGTAAAATCAACTATACTAGTTCAAATTGTATGGAAACATAAAACAAAATGTCATAAATAAAATATTTCTTTACCGTTAGTTTCATTATATAAGTAAAAAGTATTGAAATATCAATTAGCAAATAGGTAGAAAATCTCTCGCCTTAACATCAAGTTGCAGATTTGCCTTCACGTCATGAGGTTGCAGGTTGCCGTTTGGGGATTCGGTTGCACATTTTGTCTCCCCGATATCCAGTTGCAATTTGCCTTCATTGACATCGAGTTGCATATTTACCATCTCGACATTAGGTTGCACCGAAATGATAAAATGGAAGATGTAACCTTCCATATGCACAGGAATATTGGACACTTAATTTAAGTATGATGTTATGTTTCAAAAATTCGTGATATAAAATAGTAGAAAAGTAAGAAATGGAGTTGAAAATCACACGATGGAATATCAAAATAGATGTATAGATTATAAATATTAAACACAATAGTACAAAATAGTAATAGTTAAATGATTTATTAAAGTAAGAAGAAAAACAGAATGAAATACATGCATAAGCACAATGCAAATATGAATGAGAACTCGGTTAGAGATAGAAACTAAAAATAAAATCGATTGCTGACAATAAAAGAAACCGAATAAAAAGTAGAAATAAGTTAATTAAAAAAAGTTATTTAGTAAGCAAACAAATGTAAAACAGTAAAAATGATAGGATACAAGAGTGAGAAATAAAAAACTAAGGGACATTTTAAAAATACAAGAAAATAAATAATTAAAAGAATATAGCGGAAGATAATTAAATTTAATAACTGAAAAAAATACTGGCAAAAATCATAGAATCCAAAAATTATACACAATGAGTAAAATAGAAAAAGATATAGTGAATATTAGTAAGTAAGATAGAAAATATACAAGTTGAGGGGGTAATAATAAAATATCAAATGCATAAAGCGGACAAAAGAGGTCAAAAAGTTAGTGAGAAAAGTATATGCTTCATGCAAAAATAACCAATGTACTTGCGATAAAGAAATTTTATTCAAGTCTAAGCATACAAACAATCTAAATCTCATTACAGGTCTTCATGACCAAACAATCAAGGCACACACATCAGATGTCTACCAAGGTACTCACACTTCTAATGTCCACCTAAGTTCCATTTAATGTCTACTTGTGTACTCACACATCTAATGTCCACCTAGGTTCTCACACATCAAATGTCCATTTATATTTATTCCCGGTACTATGTTTAAAATTACTAATTGAAGCATGCTCTGATACCAACTCTGTAGCGCCCCAAATTTTCAATATAAAATCTCAGAAATACGTGGGACAATTACAGAATCAACTTCAATGTAATCATAAACATAGCAACCAAATACAGAAAAAATTAAAACTTTTTATTACATCAATTGTTTACAAAGCACAGCGGAAAATAAAACACCCTGAATTACATTTTCTTTCTTTTACAACACATTCCTTTACAATTTACATAAGCCATATATCATTCTACCCCATGCATCCAAATCCCTAGCTAAAGGCACCTACCTATAAAATATGAGGCTAGAGATAACCCTAACCCCCAAAACTACAGGGATCAGCCATAACGGTGTGAGTGACATCAAAAGAAAACAATATAAATAAAGCATAAGGCATAGAGTCATAAACAACAAGTATTAACAGCAAGAATAAATGAAATAAGAAATAACAATAAATAAAACATTAAAAACATCAAGGAGCATGAAATAGTAAATAATAGGGCATGAAAACACCAAGTAAAACTAGACTGTGTCAAGTGTAGAAAAACAGAAAACAACATGCATAAAACCAAGTTAAGTAAACATCAATACTATATGCTGACTCTCTAATGCATACTTGTCGGATTCTATGCATCCCACAATACATAGGTTCAGTGCAAGCCCTTATCGTTTTCTACTTTACAGAGTTGGATCCCTCGTTATGCAATTAATCCTACTATGGTGATGGAAACAAAATCCAGAATACTCCGCAAATAGGCATCACAGCCCTCGACGTGTAAGCATCATGTAAGAATAGCTTAAAAACCGGAGAATCACCTCCCAACCGTATACCCCACGAATAGGCTTGCGAGGCCCTCGACATGCCGATACACCAGGTACATTCTGTGAATAGGCCCTGCCGACCATCGACACGCGAATGCACCCTGCATGCTACGTGAATAGGCCTGCAGATCCTTGACACGCGAACATACAAATGTCCTCTCGAGACAGAACAACAAACAGTCCTGGAACGCATCTGTTGAAATAACAAAACCAAGAGCATATACTTACGTTTCCCAAGTTCCATCACATCTCCACTAGTGCATGTCCTTAAGTTAGTTATTATTAAAATACAAATTCCTCATCTCTAGAGTTAGTGTATCCTGCCGGACTTAATTTCACAACAACAACCCAAAGACTGGTCTAAATCAACAAAATCTCATCTGCCGGTTCACGGGAATCCCACTCAACTCCTAGAGATTCACAACTCAACCATCAACACCAAAACTTTTCATCTTGATCAAATCATTTCATTGTTAACTTACTCAAAGAAATTTATTCATTCATATTGTTTGTATATGAGTTTACGTATATATATGAGGTCCTCTTACTGAATAGAAGTGAGCATAGGTGTATATAAATCCTTTTACTGAGATGCAGCTATTGATTATATGAATATATAAAAGATATAGAAAAACTTTTTATTGTGATGAAGCATATGTATATGTATATAATATATAGAAACCCCTTCCACTGATTGAAACATGCAAGTATATGTATGATATATAGAAAAACTCCTCTTTACTGATTAAAACATATGAGTATACATATGATATATAGAAAAACTCCTCTTTATTAGATTAAAACATATGAGTATATATATGATATATAGAAAAATTCCTCTTTACTGAATAAGAAGTATGCACAAATGGGTATATATATGTATCTTTTACTAGATATGAAATATGCACAAATGGGTATATATCTGTAACACCCCGCTAAATAAAATGATTTATTTTGCATTATTAAATAGTATTATATTGGTAAAGTTGACTGTTTTGACATTTTTCTTGAAATTGCAAATTTGCACGTGCAACACACGTGCAAAGTTAAGAATTTTGAATTCTTGGATTTTAAGGCTAATGATTGATTTTCCTTATTTATTTATGATATTTTAAATTTTCAAATTTACTTCAATTTATTTGACTATTTTATAAATTTTTCAATTTTACACGTGCAAAACACGTGCAAATATTTTTTGGGTAAAAATATCCACTTTTAAATTTGCAGATATATTCTCCTATTTATGATTAATTATATCCTAAATTTTGGAATTTTTCTGAATAAAGAAACTATTTTTGTAAATATTTCAAAAGAGAGGGGCTTTTATGTAAAAAACCGTTTGGATCTCAAACAAATAATGAAAATTTATTTTTACTGATTTTTTGGCTTTACATTGTCATAATTTAAAATAAAATCTATTTAAGTTTTATTTAGAGTTGATTTGGTAAAGATTTAAACAATGGTGTTTTTGCAAATATGAAATTTAAGTGGATCTTGTGCAAATATTTTCTTGGAAAGTAAAAGTCAGAAATTTTTAATTGAAAATTCTAATATTTATTTTTGGATATTATTTCTGAATTTTCTGGATTTTTACGAATATTTTATGACATATTTGCAAATATTACAAGAAGCGGGACTTTTGTGCAAAATTACCACTTTTAGTACAAATCCAATTTTTTTTTAATTTCTGGGTTATGGTTGATGGTTGGATAACTCAGTAGTAAAAATATTTGGTTTTATTTTAATTTATTTAACTTGTTTAACTACTTTATTGGAGAAATGTTTATATATGTAAAGTAATAATTTGTTAAGGGATGTTTCCATAAACTTGTAAAACCCTAAAAACTCCAGATTTTTGCCTATAAAAGAGCCACTATAGCCGTCCCTCTCCTCTACAAAAATAAAATATATTTTTGCTATTAATTTCTTGGAGTTTCGAGGCGATAATCTTGGATTTTGCAAAAGAAGGGCTTTTTCTCATTATTTATTAATTCGAATAAATTTCTTCACTGAGGTGAGTGACATATGTTGGTTTTCTTATTGTTCTAAGTATGATGTATGTGATGATTTGTGTATTAGAAAGCATGTTAGGGATTGTACGATGATAATGTGAATTCTTGATGTGTGGATGAACTAAAAATTGAATCTTTTCATGAAAACTATGACTTTGATGATTAAACTTTTATATAGATGATATGAGATTGTTAAAGAACCTAATAGGAATAATGAGTAGGTTAATTCCCTTCACATACTTGCTGTTTTGATTGATTGTATTGAGATTATTTGAAGAGATGCACAAATTTGGATGAAGATGAGTTCTTTTAATGTTGAGTATGCATACATACATTGGTTGAGGCTTGATGAGTAAAGAACTTTCCCTTTTGATCTAAATATCATGCTAAACAATTGTAGATTTGCGTATTGGTTATGGATTATCGTATGAAGAGTTAAAATGCACAAAAATATTGTATTTTTGTAATTTAAATCCCAGTTTCTAGTTTTTTTTTGTTTGCTAATTTTTGGGTGTATTTTCCTGATGAAGATTAGGGTTTAAATTTTAAAACCCTAGAACTATCGGGTTGGTGTTGTGATTTTTTTGTTTATTTCAGATCTGACTGCTATTTGGTCAAGTTATATATGCTGTCTGCGAGTTGGGCTGGTGGTGAATCATTTTTTGAACTCAAATAACACAGAGAAAGTGGTGTGGCATTCTGGCAATCGCATACGGCTTGAATGGTGGAGGTGCTGGGTTGTTTTCAGTTTTATTTTATTTTTTATTTCATTGGTTTTGGGGTCTGCATGCACTCTTAAGGCTCTGGTAAGTAGGTTTGGGTAGATTAAATAAGGAAGGGGCTTCATTATATGTGAATATGGTTTTAATTTAATTTGATTAGAATCTTAATTTAAGTCATACTTTAGTTCGAGTACATTAAGATTTGAATGAGATTCATTAAGATTGGGTTTTCATTGCATTAGGATTTAATCTTAATTACAAATGGTTTTCGATCAAGTTGATCTGGGCGGAATTTCGGCCTTGGTTGCGGTCAGTGTTGGGTTAAATCGGAGTAAAATTTGGTTTATAGTTCATTCTTCATATAGTCTAATTAATTTCAGACTTTAATTATTATTAGTTTCATATCTTAATAATGTTTCATAATCTGTATGGTTTCATATTTTTGTTATTGATAGTTTCAGATTTTAATAATTTCGAATTGGTTGGATTTCAATTGTTTGATGTTGAGATGAAACTAAACATTTTACTACTCCTAATTGATGAAATTTTGTTGATTTTACTGATCAATACATACACCTATGTACACTTCATTTCAGTAAAGAGATTATATATACACATATGCACACTTCTATTCAATAAGAGGACCTCCTATATATATATATATATATATCCTCATATACAAACAATATGAATGAATGAATTTCTGTGAGTAAGTTAACACTGATATGAAGTGACTAAAATGAAAGATTTATTTTGTATTAATGGTTGAGTTGTGAATCTCTAGAAGTTGAGTGGGAGTCTTGTGAACCGGCAGATGATATTTTGTTAATTTAGACCAGTTAGGTCTTGGGGTTGTTGTTGTGAAATTAAGTCCGGCATGATACACTAACTCTAGAGATGAGAATTTTTGTGTTCTTTAATAATAACCAACTTAAGGACAGGCACTAGTGGAGATGTGATGGAACTTGGAAAACGTAAGTATATGTTCTTTGTTTGTTAGTCCAACGGATGCGTTTCAGGACCGTTTGTTGTTCAGTCTCGAGAAGACATTTGTATGTTTGCGTGTCGATGGTCTGCAGGCCTATTCACGGAGCATGCAGGGTGCATTCGTGTGTCGAGGATCGGCAGGCCTATTCACGGGATATACCCAGTGTATCTGCACGTCGAGGGCCACGCAAGCCTATTTGGGGGGTACACGGTTGGGAGGTGATTCTCCGGTTGTTGAGCTATTCTTACATGATGCTTGCGCATCGAGGGCTGTGATGCCTATTCGCAGAATATTCTGGATCTTGTTTCCATCACCGTAGTAGGATTAGTTGCATAACGAGAGATTTAACCCTATAAAGAGGAGAACGATAAGGGCTTGCACCGGGCCTATGTATTGTGGGATGCATAGTGTAATCCTTGTTTCCCGTATATAGATGTATTTTCTATGTATTTTCTACATTTAAAATTTTTGTAAATTATTTTTCCGCTTTCACTTTCTTTTTGTCAAATTGTACTATTGGATCTCTTATTAAAATCTATTTTCGATCAATAATTGTATTTGTAACTATTTTGTATGATTTTATATTTTAACACAAATCTTATTATTGTTATTATTTTTATTATTATTAGTATTCCTATAAAATCCCAATTTTATATTTTGTTGGTTATTTTTATTTTTTATTTTTTTCCCAAAACCCGAAACCCATTTTTTTGTTGGATTTAATACCCTATTTCTTATTGGATTTTTTTTATATTATAAAAACCCAATACACATTAAAAACCCAAAATCCATCACCCATTTTCATATTGGATAATCCAATACCCTATAACCCACTTTATAAACCTATCCTATACCCTAACCCTAACCTACCCTACCCTAATACTGTTTAAACCCAATTTTACCCAGCCCCCACCCCCTGCACTATTCCATCACCTTCCTCTCTCCCTTTTCATCTTCATCCCCTAGTTCGTCTCATTCAACCCATCTCCCTCCCGTCGCTTCACTCCAACGCGTCGCAACACCAGACCCGTCACAACCTCCCCGCAGCACCCCGACAGCAGCGCCAACACCTCCATCCCCTGCACTCTCTGCATCGCGACTCAGCCAGAGACCAGCCACATTGATGCCAGTGCAGTGCCCCGCAACAATGACCAGTGCCAGACCCTCCCTATCGCGCCACCACAGCATCAGCCTATGTACCCCCATGCTCCACCGTCGCGTCGCCCTCCGCTGTACAGCCAACCCTGTCGGTGCCCTTCCACAGCATCTCCGTCTCTCCCATGCGGTGCGCCCCATCGATGACGCAGCCAACCAGCGACAGTGCGCTACCCGCATTGTGCCCCCACCCCGATGCCACCCACTGCAGTCACGCGGTCAGCAGCCCCGACATATGCACGTAGCTTCCCTGCGTCGCGTCGACCACAGCGCCGGCGGCCGTCCTTTGCCTTGCCGCCAGTCCCGCCGCTCGCCGTCGCCAGAGCCATTGATCGGGTTGCTGTTTGTTGAGTTTGGGTCTTCTTTGAATGTAGACCGTTCGTTTGATCAGATCTTGATTCTTAATCTTGTTCTTGATGGTTTGATTCTGGCCATCCAATCGTTTCCGATCATCATCAAGATCTGATCATCATTTCCTCACCTTTGATCTCGGCCATCCGATCCTCCATTTGATCATCACCAAGCCATTGGATCTAGGCCGTCCGATTGTTGATCATCGCGATCGTGATCATCATCTTGATCTTGATCTTGATCTTCGATCTAAGCCGTCCGATCGACCGATCACACTTGATCTCGGCCCTTGATTGTCTCGTTCGTCTTCTACTTGGTAAGTTAAACATTTGATCCACTTTTTATTCTCATTCATGAAATTATCAATCATGATATTTTTACTCTTTTGGTACTCTTCTAAATTCTTATATGTTTTATTTTCGATCTCGACCGTTGGATTCGCTTGATCTTCATCTTGATCATCGTCTTGATCATCGAGATCCGTGCCAATCGTGCTCGTCGCCTGGGACTCATCTCCGTTATTCCTCCGTCGGATTCGTCGGCTACACCCCTAAGGCAAGTATCCTTCTTGTACAATTTTTTATTCTAGTACAAGCATTTAATTGAAAATACTACAAATAGGTCGTACCTGTGACTCCTTCTTGTCTCATCATTTGTTGATCTTGAATTATTCATCATCGATCCCATGATCTCAAGGGTCACAACCCTTTGTGGATATATTATACAAACTAGTTGGACTCATTTTATCTCCTAGTCACTTGAACACATGAAACTAAAAAACCCTAAACTTGTAGATGTGTGTTGTACCATGTATGTGATGATCTTGTATTCCTTTGAGTGAGAAATAGATGTTACTTGCTGATTTGATACCCGCTACATCCGTGTTCGTATCACACACTAATCTAGACTCATAATAGTCATTTATCATGCAACTTGTATATAAAAGAAATTTACACTTACTGTTGTTCTTATCTTTATTTGCTGTTTTGACCTCTATAAAACTAAAATCTGGACTTGAGCTCTGAATATGAAATGTAGTCCTAAATGTCTAGTTGTCAATAACATCCTAGAATTTTTTAATTCCAAGTTACGGTCTAGGAGATATCGCAGTATAACTGCTGCTATGTCGGTAATCACAGATTCACAAAAAACTACTGCACCTCTTTAGTTTACAATTATTTTAACTATGCTATCAGCAAGTAAATGACTTGAAATTTTGTATGATATTACTGGACACCCTAGAGAACATTTCCAAATTTTCTCAGAATTAATTAATAATTTTTCAACACTGTTTCATATGTACAAAGCCGGTTTTACAAATTCTGGCTGAACACAAAAGTTGTATAATTTGCTGTTTTGACACATGTTTCCACAACTTTTATGTACCTTAATTATATGCGTTGGAGCCGGGTAGGAGTATAGTTTCTAGACCTTCTGAAGGATCCACATTTGCTATCTTGTAGCAACGGAAATTGCAGTTTTGGTACAGCAACGTCATGCTGTCCAGATTTGAGTTTTCGTTGTTCTTGATACTTTGATTTGTTTTGACCCTCGAACATGTATCCTACCTAGCCTAGACTTATTCCATGTTCTTGATTATGTTTACTTGACTTGTTTCACACACTTTCATGCTTGCTTGATAATAAAAATGAATAATAAGCCGGGGTTTAAGGGAAAGACCATAGTAGTGGACAATATAGATAAGTGTACTCGGAAGAGGGCCCGTGTTTCCCAATACTTGGTTCATGAACTTGTTGTATCTTGATCGATTCATGGAGCCATTACTTGGCTCATTAACTTGTTTGATTCATGAACCTACTGTGTGGTTCTTGAACTTGTTAGTGGATTCACGAACTTGTTTCGTGAACTTATTATTTTATTTTCCGATTCATGAACCATGCTTGCTTGATACTTGATGTCTGAGTACACTGTCCTTTAAAATCCACCACTAGGCCTAAACGAAATTGCATTGACTGTAGCAACCATGTGATAAAAGGATGGCACATGAAGTGCTACCTAGATAATAATAACTACAAGACGTGACACATGATAATTGAACATGACACATGCTTACTTGATACTTGATGACATGATACATCAGACTTGATACTTGAGCATAATACTTGACACTTGCTACTTGATACTTGTACTTGACAACTTGACACATTAGACTTGTTACTTGTTACTCGACACTTGTAAGTGATACTTATGACTTGATGCTTGATACCATTACATGTTCACTAGCTACTTGTCTTACTACTAGTATTTGTTACCCAATCTTGTCTCTCGAGTTGTCTTTCTTGCTAGCTAATTTCTTGAAACCCCATTACTTGTCGCATCCTTATTACATTCTTGATTCTAAATCTTGTTCCATATTTCTTATACTTGTTTTTACTATTTGCGGCCCTAACTTGCACTAAGGGCGTTTATCTTGTTTTTTCTATTTTTTTCCCCTTTTTATATTTATATATACAAACTTTGGAGACGTGTTGCCTGCTGGAATTGGTGATCAGACGTTCTAGGCTTCGCTTGGAGCAAGGACTTGTTTAGATATTTTGTTTCCTTGAGTTATTTATTTCTTGCTACTTAAAAACTTGTAACGGGCTTATGTTCCCGAGTTTTAACATTTGATCCAGATTTGAGAATTATTTGGGACACTATAATGTTGTTTCAATTATTTTTGTTGTTTAATAATTATTTATGCATGCGTGGTTGTATATATCTTTTGTTATATTCTTGTTATGATGCTGAGTCGATCCTACAGCTTATGAATGATGAAAATCATTCGCTGGGCTTTGTCACACGCTCGTATTCCGTGTTTTTGGGAAGCGGGGCATGACACATAGAATCCGACAAGTATGCATCCCCCTCCTGCAGGATCAGAAAAGGTTGTATTAAAGTTACGATCGGTAATAACATTGTAATTCGGCATATAGCATTGATGTTTTCTTGACTTGGTTTTATGCATGTTTTCCAACACTTGACACTTAGTCTAGATTCACTTGATATTTTCATGTCTTACTATTTACTATTTCATAATCCTTGATGTTTTCGTGTTTTATTTATTGTTATTTCTTATTTCATTTATCATTGTTGTTAATACATGATGTTTACGATTCTATGTTTCAAGTTTTATTTATGTTGCATTTATTTTTATGTTACTCATACCGTTATGGCTGACCACTGTAGTTTTAGGGGTTAGAATTATCTCTAGCCTCATGTTTTACAGGTAGGTGCCTTTAGCTAGGAATTTGGATGTATGGGGTAGAATGATATATGGCTTATGTAAATTGTAAAGGAATGTGTTGTAAAAGAAAGAAATTGTAATTCAAGGTGTTTTATTTTCCGCTGTGTTTTGTAAACAATTGATATATTGAAGTTCCTGTGTTTGGTTGCTGTGTTTATGATTACATTGAAGTTGATTCTGGAATTGTGTCACTATTTCTGAGATATTATAATGGAAATTCGGGGTGCTACAATATATATATCTCTCTTTTACTGAAATAGGAGTATGTGCACAAATGGGTATATATATGTATCTCTTTCACTGAAATAGGAGTATGTGCACAAATGGGTATATATATGTATCTTTTACTGAATATGAAGTATGCACAAATGGGTATCTAATTTGGAAAGAAAACTAAGGAGTCAGATTTGCAAGTGGAGCATGCACGAGCATCTGTTGAAACAATTGAGGAACAACAGAAAATGTTATATTCTGTACTTAGTGATATGGAAAATTTGATAGAGGATCTCAAGGGGAAGGTTTCAAAAGCTGAGGGCAGAACTGAGAGGGCTAAATCTAAGTGCACTCTTCTTACTGAAA
This sequence comes from Hemerocallis citrina, assembly GCA_017893485.1. Lineage (NCBI taxonomy): Eukaryota > Viridiplantae > Streptophyta > Magnoliopsida > Asparagales > Asphodelaceae > Hemerocallis > Hemerocallis citrina. Next base: position 100,146,362 of record CM030363.1, on the reverse strand, counting down.
CCAATTTGGAGTTAAACGAAGAGTTGGATTTCTTGAGATGTCGATTAGAATCTATGGAGAGGTTTTTGAATCAAGTAGATGCTACAAAAATTGCTACTGCAAAGGACATTTACATGCAATTAAATTTAAATATCAAAGACTGGATGATTGCTTCATCAAGGACATGTCCAGATGAATAGTATCTCAAATGCTTATCTCAAGACTCAAGGTATCAACACCATTACCCTCTAGCATAATTTTTTTTGCAGGCATACCATTAATTAATCTTTATGATGAGGTGTTGTAAGATTGCCCTCCTACAAACATCAAACTTCTTGGTTGAATACCTCTCAAGTTTTTGATATATCGGATAGAGCCAAACGGCTCCAGCCATCAAAAAATATATTAATCAATAAAAATAGTTAAGTTACAGACAAAAATAAATGGTTTTACAAGGATTAAAACAGAAAAAAGAATACATAAAAGATTACAAAAACGGCTGATTAGCATGCCAAACGGAGGGTGCGAAATAAAAACAAGGCGCCACACCGAGACAAAAAGAAGGGGGCGGAGTCATCGTCCGGTAAAACCAAGCATCTGATGGAGCCAAACAAACATGCCATACCCGAAAGAAGATCAGGACGAAAAGGCAGAGCCATGAACCAGGAGGCCAACCCTCCCTACTCGAAGACAACCAACTCCACTAGCAGTCCCGGGGAACTCTAGCAGCACAACGGGGGCAAAACATACTGCCCATACCACGGATGGCAAAGCGAAGCCAAAACTCAACTATGCACCAGCTGAAGAGTTGACACGGAAGCTGCTTTCCTCGCAAGAATACGTGCACTCACTCGAATCTGCGATTTATTAAAGACTTTCTTATTGTATCTCCGCCCCACGGGGGGAGGTGCTACCTTCACCGAGGGGGGCGATAAGGTCGCAAGGTCAGAAGATCTAGCTTCGACGAGGTGAGAAGGGGTAAAGAAAAAACTGGGAACCACCGACGCGGCTATAGGAACGGCGCTAGTAATAAAGGACAGACGGGGGAAAGAAAAGTCATCCATGAACGGAGAAGACTTAGGGGGAAAATAGTGCAGGAAGGGTTTAACTTCCATCAGGAGCTGATTGAGCCACGATTGAACCCCTAAATGTTGATACAATGAAAATAAGCATCCTGGAAAATGAAAAGAGAACTTAGAACATTTGGGAGAAGATATCCCCAATGCACAAGGAGGATTAAAAATCAAAGAGGGGGCCTCAAAAGAAACAATAGCCTTGTCTGGGTGCACTTGGGGGTCAGAAGTGCGGCAGTGCAGAGCGAGCCCCCTCGCACAACTAGACCAAGAATGAGAAGAGAAGTATGATGTCACCAATCCAGAATTTGTAATTAAGTTCCAACTCAACGAAGGAGCCACTGAGATAGATCGTGGATGAGCCTTGAAAGAACCCAAGCGAGGGAAGGAGACGAGTTTCGGATAAACCTTACGATCCTTAAAAAGGTTAGCAATATTAGGAGGTCGAAGAGTAGCCAGAGAAACACAATCAGGAGAGAAAGAAGTGGTGAAGTTCTTAGCTGGCAGATAAACAACAACAGAGGAGTCAAAATCCTTACCAGTTACAATACTAAGATTACTAGCCAAGCAAGCGTGCAGTTTGCGCTTTAAGAGGGGATAGCTAAGAAAGGAGAGGAGTTTGGCCGGAAGGGAATGGCCTCTGGGAAAACCCAGGAGTTTCTGAAGGGAGAAACATCGACTGCGAGAGCGACCAAACTTATCACAGAAAAAGCACTTCAGTTTATTCACACACTCACTTTTAAAATGCCCAGGAAGGAGGTACCTGAAGCAGACCGGATGAGGGTCAGACCACCGAGGAGAAGGGGAATTAGAGAAGATGGGAGAGCACCGATGATAATCGGTGCCAGCCAAAAGAGGAGGAGACAAGTCCCCCTTCCAATCCGGAACCGTATCTAAACTGGAGGAACTAGCTTCAGACTGTAAGAGAGCCATGGTAGAAACCAGCCCTAGATAGGCTTAAAGCAAAACACTAATAGAGGAAATGTACAGGACAATGGTACCATACACAGAACAGAAACACACCCTCCAAAACAGTACTACCAAAGACGAATCCAGCACAGGCCAAAGAGTGGCAATAGCACCCTCCAAATAGAGAGAGAAAAAAAGGGGATGAAATAGATGTCGAGAGGTTTAACAGAACAACCGAGCAGCTCGGAGCTGATAAAACCACAGATTGTGTTTATCCCCAAGGGGAGCACAATGCAAGAAAAAACAATCGGTCAAGCTGGACGATCCACAGCTCTGGGGACCGAAACTGCGCTCAAAAGAGACAGCAATGCACAATGCAAACCCCAAACGTCACACCCAAAAATAATGCTACCAGCAAAAGAAGTTAACTAATATATCAGACGAACTCACAGTGAGCGGTCAACCGGACGGACTGAAAAGCCGCGGGAGGGGGAGCAACTCTGGAAGAAAACTCACCGAGCAGTGGAACTTCGGCGAGCGGGGACCGGGCGTCACCGTGGAGTCTGAGTCAGGGCGACACCGGAGGGAAGAGAAGCACGAAACTCAAACTTTGGGGGACACGCGAACAGCTGAGGAGAGAAGGGGAGCAAGGAGCGTCAAGGAGCAGCTGGGAGCCACGAATGCTCCGGCGAGAACCTCCGACGGGAAAACGGGATCGCCTAGGAATGGAAGGAAAGTAAAAAATGGGGATCTGGGTCAGAAGCTTTGGACGAGGAGAACAAGATTAATGAAAAGAGGATGGGGGAAAGACGCGAGGCATGGCCGGATCTGGGCCAGGAAAGACGGAGGAGGGAGCCGAGTTCAAATCGCCAGGAAAAAGTACAGAACTGTGGTGACCTTCACTATTCGAATACCTCTCAAGTTTATACAAGTATTAATCAAATCACTATCGCATTATTCTGAACTCAAGTACAAATTCAAGCTAGCAAAAGATAGCAAACAGAAACTCCTCTTCTTGCAAAAATAAAACTAAATAGTAAATTCAACTTTGTGATCCACAAAACTATAGATATGCCCATGCTATTATGCGTTACACTAACATAACATGTGAAATAATGGAATAAATTAATGTAATGATCTTAGGAAAACAACTTACTCATGATTTCTATTAAATTCTTTAACAATCTCAAATCATCTAGGTGTAGTTTACTCATCATTAGCATAGTTTCAAGTAAAGGTTCAATTTTTAACTCATCTACTCATCATCATATCAACATACAATCCCTAACATGCTTCCTAGGCAAATCATCACATAAGACATGTATAGAACAAAAGGAAACAAACATGTGTCACTCACCTTATTGAAGAAATCAACTGAATTAATAAAGAAAAAGAAAAAGCCCTTCTTTTGCAAAATCCAATATCATCGCTTCGGAACTCCAAGAAATTAATAGTAAAAATATATTTTATTTTTGCAGAGGAGAGGGACGGCTGTAGTGGCTCTTTTATAGGCCAAAATCTGGAGTTTTTAGGGTTTTACAAGTTTATGGAAACATCCCTTAACAAATTATTACTTTACATATATAAACTTTTCTTTAAAAAAGTAGTTAAATAAGTTAAATAAATTTAAATAAAACCAAATATTTTTACTACTGAGTTATCCAACCATCAAGCATAGCCTAGAAATTAAAAAAAAGGGGATTTGTACTAAAAGTGGTAATTTTGCACAAAAGTCCCTCTTTTTTGTAATATTTACAAATATGTCATAAAATATTCGTAAAAATCCAGAAAATTTAGAAATAATATCTAATAATAAATAATGAGTTTTCTCAAAATAGTTTTTAACTTTGAACTTTTCTAAAAAATATTTGCACAAAATCCACTTAAATTCCATATTTGCAAAAACACCATATTTATTTAAATCTTTACCAAATCAACTCTAAATAAAAATTAAATAGATTTTATTTTCAATGATGACCATGGAAAGCCCAAAAATTGGTAAAAATAAATTTTCACTATTTGTTTGAGATCAAAACAACTTTTTACTTAAAACCCCATCTCTTTCTAGATATTTACAAAAATAGTTTCTTTATTTAGAAAAATTCCAAAATTTAGGATAAACTTAATTATGAATAGAAAAAAGTATCCAAAAATTTAAAAGTGGATATTTGCACCGAAAAAAATATTTGCACGTGTTTTGCACATGTAAGATTGAGAAATTCATAAAATAGTCAAATAAATTCAATTAAATCTGAAAATTAAAATATCATAAATAAATGAGGAAAATCAATCATTAACCATAAAATTTAAGAATTCAAAAATTGCTAACTCTGCACGTGTGTTGCACGTGCAAAATTGCAATTTCGAGAAAATAGTTAAAATAGTCAACTTTAGTAATTTAATATTATTTAATAATATAAAATAAATCATTTTATTTTGCGGGGTGTTACAGAGTTAGGACTCTTCTTTTGTAAAGAGAGGTGATTTTTAAACTGTTTCGTATGGATAATTATAACTTTAAAATGATATTTTAGATAATCATGAAATCCTTCGTGTTAGCTGTTATGAAAACCCAGCTTGACAATCTTGTTTGGGGTTGTTGGACTTGAAAGAGGCCCAACTCCCATTTACAGGCCCGTTTATAGTGAAAATTACCGTTTTATCCCTAAGAGATTTAAGATTCATGTCCAATTTGAACGGTCCCGATTTTGTTCTATTTTTACCCATATCAAGTGCAATTGAAATAATGTGGTTAAAATTCTCCTTCCCCTAGTGAGCCACATAGTAAAGTTCAATAAGGTGGTTGATTAGAGCGAAGTCTTCATGAGATTCACATTTTGATACCACATGGCACATGTGTAGAGAATCTGATACTACTTGTAGTGTCAATTGTGGAACACACATCGCAATAAACAGTTACACTCAAAACCTAGATGCACCAAACATAAGCCACCACAATATTTGCAGGATCTCACAATTACACGAACACATAATATGCAGAGATAACCAATACTTCTTATTCCTCAAGAAATACAAAGATTACAAAGAGATCAATAACACTCTCTCTCTTTGTATCTCTCTCTCTCTCTCTCTCTCTCTCTCTCACCCCTTTGAAGCACTCGGCACTCTCCTCTCTTGAAGTAATACAATGATACTATTCATCAATCATCTGTTCAGTGTTACAACTCTAGAGTCTACAACCTCTTATATAGCCCTCAAGTAAACTCTAAAAGATAAACACAAGTACAGCTTATTGGACCCGAAACTCATAGCCCAAATATAACAGCGACGCTTAATGCGGTCAACTACATAAACACGTGGTCACTGTAATAGTGTCTCACCAGAACAGAGGGTTAGACAGTCGATTGTGCGGTCGACTACAAAACTCTAGAGGGAGAGCCTGTGCATGTCGGTCGACTGTCAACATGAAAGTTGAATATAGTTCGATTTGCCTTCTTCTCTTACTGCGTTGCTACCTTTTCCTCACTGCTGCGTGTCATCTCTTCTTCTTCTCCAACTTCCACTTCATGTCTACGTATATTTGAGGCCACAATCCTGACAACATTCGCCTTGATTCTTGGTATGAATCTTGGATGTCTAGCTTCTTATTTTCCCATTATACCCGTTGTGAATGCTTTAGACGAGACCGAGCAGGTATTGCTCTTTCGACATACAGTGCCAGTGATTTATTGGAAAATGTTACAGTGGTTGCAATCGAGTGGGGTAAGAGAAGAAGACAGCAAACTGTAAGAAGGTGATAGACCACTTCACAAACGAGTGTATAAGTGTATTCAAGAGAGAAGAAATGGGAGTAGGATGGATCAAAGTGGGAAGCTCTTTTTTATGGCACTTTATATGCAGGATGCCAATGAGCATCCAAATTCTTCCAGATTGAATAATGACGAGTTCCCTCTGAGACACTCTATTCCCATTTCTATTGGCAGGCAACGATATACAAGGGCACCACTCATTTGGTTCTTCTGGCTTAACGGCAAATATCCAGAAAATTGAAATGAAGATGTTAGTAGAACTGGGGGCGTATCAGCATTTTCAAAATATAATTCAGGTATTGTTGCTACTTTTTTCGGTGTGGGGACAATCAAATGATGTGGATTCTTTTTTAGGATCAGTCAAGAATTTGACCTTTTGACTTTCAGCAGTGATGACTGCCTTTAACTGCAATTGACTCAACGATCTGACTCGTTTGTGCCGTAAGATTTGATTCGCGTGGTGGCGATCTCCTCGATGACCTGCAAAAAGCCTGATACACCGGAATTGATCCCGATGACAGACCCTCCGACGCTCAAGCCAGAAATCAAGAAAAATATGAGAAATCTTTTTTGGAGCAAACTATTTACTCCCTGTTTCTCGTAGAGGTAGGGGCGTATTTATAGTTGCATTTGGGAACAGTTTTGAGATCATCATTTTTCTATTTCCTAGTGTTTTTTTATAAGAAATAGAGCTTAAATTCCTTTATGATAAGAGATTTGGTTTAAACCGCCTCTTAGGAATAATCTTGAATTTGAATAACTCTTTAAAAGGATCCGGGTTTATTTAGATTGGGTTGCCATCATAACTCAGTAATACAGATCCGTTTTGGGTTATTGGGCCTTGGAAAAGACCCCGTTCCCGATTACCGACCCATTTACAACAGAAATTACCGTTTTACCCCTGAGAGTTTTGAGATTCGTACCCGATTTGAACGGTCCAGATTTAGTTCTTTTTTTGGCCATATCACAAACCCCCAACTCTCGAAGACACAATTTCATAGCCTTCGAGGAGTAGTTCGCCTGTTTTTTATGGCTTACAGAATTAATCGAAGTTCTCGGAAACATTTGAATCTCGCACGGGGTGTAATAGTGTTCTTCTGATTTTCTAAAGTACTCAGAATTATTTTCAAGTTTTTCAATAATTTTTGTGACTTTTCAAAAATTTTGCCTATTTCTAATTATTTAACGAATTTTTTATTCAATTCTCGAATTAAATAATTTATTTTCAAAAAAATAATTATTTATTTTAATTTAATAATTATTTTTTGAAATATTTTAGAAAATATTTTTCCCAATTTAACAATTATTTTTAGAATTTTTAATTAACTTCTTACAATTTTAATTATTTTTTTCGAAATTTTTAAATAATTAATTTGATTTAATAATTAAATATAGAAACTATTTAAATACCTGGTGATGTGGCACAATCCGGAGAATTGATCGTGATCGATTCAAACATCATCAAGATCAGACGGTCAGAAGAGGTGGAAACGACACGTGTCCGTTGATCGTTGACCGTTGACTGTTGACCATTTGGCGTGATTTCACGATCAGGGGCACGTTTGCTCGGAGTCTACCACCGAACGTTATGTTGGTGTATTGATGAGTATAATTTATATCTGATTTTATTACTCATTTAACGTATAAAAAATATGAGTTCGTGTTTATTTATTTGAATTTCATCTTATTTCTACTCACTTTTAGTTATTTATTTGTTTTTGAAGGAATAAGATGGATGTTATGATTATGGACTCAAATACACGAAGTTATGGAGCTTGGGGTTTGAGAATAAAGGAAGGCGAAAATACAGCAAGAACATCACCTGAATCTGTATCGGCTATTTTGAACCTGAACTGGGATCTAAATGAAAGTTCTCGGTCGTCGAGTCTTCTTCGAAACGAGTACTCTAGCATCAAAAACGGAGCTCTGTATCTCCGGGAAAGTCAATTTTTCTACAACCTACGCACAGAAAACAGCTTCGCGTAGTCGACCGCACACCCGACCGAAGTTGCGGTCAACCGCACATTCGACTGGTCCCCTCTCTATCCAGATTTCGAAATTGCAGTCGACCGCGCAGTCGACTAGTCCCCTCTCTGTCCAGATTTCGTAAAAGTGACGGTCGACCGTCCAAAGTTGCGGTCGACCGCATCGGCGCTGATGATCTATTTTGAGTACGAATTTCGGGTCCAATGGATGTATTTCTATATCTCCTTTTAGGGGTTTCTTCGAGGGCTATGTATAAAGGCGAATGCGAACTTTAGAGAAAATCTTGGAGGCTGGAGAAGAAGAGGGATCTTGACGACTTCAAGCAAAAACAACAATAAACGAGTTCTTTCTTCTTTCTCCTTTTTCATCTATGAACAATTTTGTTAATTGTAATTTTATTATGAACTAAATTTATTTTTCTAGGGCTTCGATGTAACCTAGTTTTGAGAACACAATTTTTAATTCCATATTATATTTCTATTTTTCCATGGTTGTGTGTTAATTTTTGTGCTTAATGCGTACAATTATTTGGCCAACTATTGTATGATTTATTGGATCATGGAGAGACCGAGAGGTAATTTGTGATTTAGAACTATAAAATTAAACACCATTGATTAAGCAAAATTAGAGATAATTTACAGCGATTTATGTGACCATTAAGAAATCTACAGAACTTAATGAGTCTTCGATTAATTAAATTTGCATAGAGATATGACAAACTGTTAATTGGAGATATTTTTGGTATTGTTCGAGAGAAAGCATTAAATAATTTGAAAATTTTGGTCTACAACTTGAAAAAATAATCTTGTTATTCATATGGATTAATAAATTGTGTGGGATAAACTCGGTGAAGTCAAAAGCCCCAGAATTGATTTTGCAATTAATAAACAATATAAATTCATAACTCATCTCTCTTAATTAATTTTGTTAGTTTTTCTTTAGATTAGATTAATTTAGTCGTTTTCTTTATTAATTTCGGTTTTTCAAATAGTGATTCATCTAGTAATATCGGTACTCAATAAAATAATTAGTCCCTGTAGGTTCGACACTCTTTTCACTTAACTATACTACTTGTTGCGATTTTGTGCACTTGCAAATATTCACATCAAGTTTTTGGCGCCGTTGCCGGGGACTAGTTATTCTTTTATTAATATTGAAAATTGTTAGATTATTACTAGTTTGGATTTTATATATATATATATATCTTTATTTTCTTTTGGCTTACTTTTTTATTTTTTTATTTTTTATTTTTTAGTTTTTCTATTTTTTTCTTCAATAATTATATTTCATGACATACAAGTGCATTATCATGAAAAATTATGAGAACAAGGCATGCTATGCTCTCAATTCAAGGAACAATATCAAGCATAAAGAGGCCGGTTATTGAAGCTAACGATTTTGAAATTAAACTGGTGATTATTCAAATGATTCAACAAACTGTTCAATTTTGGGAACTACCGCACGAGGATCCTTATGTTCATATTACAGACTTTCTAGAAATTTGTGACACTTTCAAGCACAACGGAGTATCAGATGATGCAATCAGATTGAGACTCTTTCCTTTTTCACTACGAGATAAGGTGAAGGTTTGGCTACATTATCTACCACCCGGTAGTATTACTACTTGGGAGGGACTTGCACAAAAATTTTTGGCTAAGTATTTTCCGCCAGCAAAGACAACAAAACTAAGGAATGATATTGCCACATTCACTCAATTTGAGATCGAGTCTTTGTATGATGCATGGGAGAGGTACAAAGAGTTATTAAGAAAGTGTCCTCATCATGAACTACCAAAATTGCTGCAAATTCAAATATTCTATAATGGTTTGGGAGTTACACATCGATCTATGGTTGATGCAGCAGCTGGTGATGCACTTATGAGCAAAACTCACAAAGCATCCTATGAACTTTTAGAGGAGATGGCATCAAATAATTATCAGTGGTCTTTAGAGAGAACAAAACCAAGAAAAGTGACTTGAGTTTTTGAACTTGATCCTATTTCTACTTTAAATGCAAAATTTGATATTTTATCTAAACAAGTAGAAAATATAAATTTTAATGCAATTCAATCTAATATGATTTGTGATCTTTGTGCAGGAAATCACTTAAGTACAGATTGTCAAGTGGGGAACCCTTTTGCTCCATCAAATGCCGAACATGAAAATTTTGTGTCAAACTTTCAAATACAAAACAATCATTATGCAAACACATACAATTCAAGATGGAGAAACCACCCCAATTGTCCATGGAACAACAATCAAGGAGTGATTAGACCACCTCAAAATTTTCCACAGCAAGAAAAGAAGCCGACACTTGAAGATATATTTATGCACTACATGCAAAAGACAGAACAATACATGCAGAAGGCAAATTTGGCAATACGAAATAATACGGTTTCCATTCACAATCTTGAGGTACAAATTAGTCAAGTTTCAAATATTCTAAATGAAAGAAATGCAGGAACATTACCAAGCAACACAGTTGTCAATCCCAAGGGGCATGTCAAAGCAATAACACTAATAAGCGGGAGGACAATTGAGCAACTTGTCATGTCGTGCTTCTCAAAATACGGAATACGAGTGCATGACGAAGCCCAGCGAATGATCTTAACATCATTCATAAGCTGTAGGATCGACTCAGCATCACAACAAGAATATAACAAAAGAGAGATATATAACCAAGCATGCATGAATAATTTATTAGCAACAGAAACAACTGAAATATAATAAAACATTCAAATAGTTTCAAGTCTGGATCAAATTAAAACTCGGGAACATCAGCCCGTTACAAGTTCTTAAATTTGCAAGAAATAATAATCCAAGAAAACAAATAATTCAAGAAATAAATTTTCTAATCAAGTCATTTCTTCACTTGAAGGCTAGAACCTTTGCTCACCAATGCCCGCGGGTAGCTCGTCTCCAAAGTCTGCTTAATAAATATGAAAAGAAAAAATAGGGAAAAACAAGAGAAAATGCCCTTAGTGTAAGCTAGGGCCACAAATAGTGAAAGCAAGTACAAGTATGGGGAACAAGGATTGGAATCGAGAATGTAACAGAGACATAACAAGTAGTGGAAAAATCAAGAACTAGCTAGCAGGAGGGACATCTTAGTAACCAGGTTGGATAACAACTACTAATGGAAAAACACATGTCAGGTGAACCTGTAGGGTATCTAACATCAAGTGACAAATATCAAGTCTAATATCATGTAACAAGTACCAAGTCTAGTGTCAAAATTTTATTTCAAATGTCAGGTCTCAAGTAACAAGTTGTCAAGTATCAGGTAACATATCAAGTTCAAGTTCAGGTTTCAAGTCTTGTGGTGATTACTAACTAGGTAGCACTTCATGCATCCATTCTTTTACTACATGGTTGCTACAGTCAAATCAGTTACGTTTAGACCTAGTAATGGATTTTATAGGGCGGCGTACTCAGGTATCAAGTATCAAGCAAGCCATGGTTCATGAATCGGAAAATAAATAACAAGTTCACGAAGCAAGTTCGCGAATCTACTACCAAGTTCAAGAACCGCACAATGCGTTCATGAATCAAACAAGTCCATGAGCCAAGTAATTGACTCCATGAATCGAACAAGATATAACAAGTTCATGAACCAAGTATTTGGGAAACACGGGCCCCCTTCCAAGTACACTTACCTATATTGTTCACTAATATAGTCTTTCCCTTAAACCCCGGCTTGTCACATTTATTAATTTTTATCAAGCAAGCATGCAAGTGTGCAAAACAAGGTATGAGAAAGTGGTGGGAACATGTGTCCAAACTTCGAATTTCACAGCTCAAGTGTTCAGGCAGAATTTATGTATTTGTATTTATACATGTGAAATAGTGTTGAAATAATGTTAGTTAATTCTAAGAAAAATTGGAGATGTCCTATAGGGTGTCCAGCAACCGCATATAAAATTTCAAGTCCAACGCTTGCTGTTAACATGGTTAAATTAATTCGCAAAGTAAAGGTGTGTAGCAGTTTTGCAAATCTGCGTCTACCGACACAGCTGCAGTAAAACTGCAATAACTCCTAGACCGTAACTCCAAATTCGAAAATTTTGGAGTCTATCGACATCTAGACATCCTTGGATACATTTTCTATTCGGGGCTCGGGTTCAGATTCTAATGTTAAATGGGTCGAAACAGCAAAAGAAGATTTAGGACAGCAATATGTGGGAATAACTTACTAGTATAAATTACAGGAAAATTTGTTATTAGGCGTCTAAGCTATTGTGTGATATAAATACAGAATAATGGTGGTCAAAACAGTAAGTAATAATTATTTCTCAAGTCAAATGGTTGCAAGATCATCAAACACAAAATGTAACATGTGTCTACAAATCTAGGGCTCCTTAATCTCATGTGTTCATGTGTTCAAGGGGTAAAAGAGTCCAAATAATTATAGTTTAACACAATGAAATTTTTGTGACTCTTAGAATTATAAAATTTTGGAGGTTTGATATTGATCAACAACGATGGTCAAGGAGGAGTCACAATTCTAACTATTTGTAGTATTTTTCAAGGGATGCTTGTACTAGAACAATTAAAATCGTACAAGAGATACTTACCTTAATTGACGACGGTAGATCTGATTGTTGAAGAAAATTGGATCGAAAAATCCTGGGCGAAGTCTCCCAAAAGCACGTGTTAAGCACGTGCGAAGATCGACCGTAGATCGAGTTTTCCCCACACCAGATCCAAGCCCAAACACAGAACAGCGAACGGGATCAGCTGCACCAAAACACAGAACAGCGAAACCACCCAATCAGAACTCTCCCGCACACCGGATCGATGCCCAAACAGCAAACAGCGAGCGGGGATCTGCTGTGGCCGAACGTGGGATAGCAATTAGATCGAGCTCGAATGCACGGATCTTGGCGCGATCCTATGGTCGAGATTCAATCCTGCCAATCACTGTTTCTTCTTCTTCTTCGTTCTCTTCTTCGACGAACACAGAGGGAGAGAGGGAATGGCGATGGCGGCGGCTTCGATGTGGCGACGCGACGGCGTGACAGCGATGACAAGGAGGACGAAGGTGGCGGAATCAATGGCGCGACGTCGAGAAGCGATGCAACGCGCGGCGATGACTCTGTTCCTTGGGTTCGAACAGGGGAGAAGCGGAGAAGAAGCCTGTGGTAGTGCTGTAGGGTTGACGAGGCGACGGGGAGTCGAATGTGATGGTGAGGGAGGCGAAGGTGATGGAGGTTGGGCAATGGCGAGTGGGTTCAAAGATGGGGACGATGGTGAAATGGGTTTCGGAGTTTGGTTGATGGCGGAGACGACGGTGGGTTGGGTTTTGTGGAGATGATGGAGGAGGCTAGCGACGCTGAGGTGGTTGTGTTGACAAAGGTGATGGAGTGTCGAAGGCGATGGTGAGGAAGGCGATCGGAGATGGGGATTGGTTTGGCGAGCGAGTAGAGCGGAGGAAGGAGAAATGGGGTAGCGGCGGTTTGTTAAGGGTTACACGGTAAAATGGGGTTAGGGTTAGGGTTATATATAGTGGGGTTTTGGGTTTGTGGGTATTAGGGTACCCGAATTGAATAGTTACCAACAGGAGAATTGGTCAAAATACAATAAAATAGGGAATAAAGAGATAAATGAGAAGGAATAGTCAATTCTTTATGAAGAACGACACAAAGTGCACACAAATGAATTCAATAAAAGGACCAAAAATTGAGTCGAAAATAATTTGATAATTTTATTCGAATAGAAACAAAATATTGGATCACAAATTGATAAAAGAGTACAATGGGACAAAATACATTATAAAAAATACAAATACGGGGAAACAGGAGTTACACAACCACTAGAAGAAATTGCCAAACAAAATGTGGTTGCAAAGGAAGAAGAGTACGAACCAATTGTGGAGGAACAAACTCAGCATGAGAAAGTAACTTTTGATGTTTTAATTCCATAACGTTTCCTCCTGAAGAACAGTCGTGTATTCAAGTAAGTAAAACTGATTTAATTATGGGCAAAAAATATAAGGCTAAATTTGAAATGTTTCCAATCGAAGTATGTCCAATAAATTCAGCAAGTCTTGAATCTGAAAAAGAAAAAGTTTCAGAATGTGTTATGTATTTGGATGCTGCACCATCTATTCATTCATTTTTTCAGCAAAAATTTAATAAGGTAGGGATATCGAAGACGTCATCATCAAGAAAGAAACGAATCAAACTAGAGCTTCAACCTGATCCACACCTGAAGAGAAGAATTAGAAAAGATGTCTTGATCTTGTTAGATCTTGGCGTTACATAACCATCTCACCTCCATGTCTGGCTGAAGACTTAAAACTTAGCGCTTCTTGGGAGGCAACCCATATTTTATTTTTACTGCATTTAGATTTGAATTTTCTTTTAGTTTATTATAATTTTAAATTTTGATTTTATTTTGTAGGATTGCATAATTTTGAAGTCACCGGGCGAAACTGTTTTATACACCTACATTGATGGCTATTTTTTAGCAATATGAAGTCAAGATCTGGAAAATTGATTCAAAGAGCGATTGTAGATAATTGTCTTAGCTTTCTAGCAAAAAAAAATCAGCCAACTTGGACATCGACAACTCTAGATATTGCAGAAATACTGAACGCCGCACGTGCAGAATTTTTAAGACAAATCTAGGGAGAAATTCTGAACTTTTTGCATTCTTTTTGTTTTTCTTTTTCCTTTCCCATTGAGGACAATGTGATATTCAAGTTTGGGGGGAAGGTTTACAAATTTATTATTTATTTTTGTAAAGAAAAACAAAATAAAAAGGATTTCAATTAGGCTTACCATTATACTTTTGGGTTCTTTATTGTGCTAAAGTATTGAAATATTTTTTTTTAAGGATAGACAATTGCTTATAAAGCAAGATTAAGCATACTTATTTACTATAGGATTATTAAATTTCAAAATTTCTTACAAAATTGTACGAGTCATGTGATTATACATAGAAAGAAAAATGTGATACTTTTTCTTGTGATTATCCCCTTTGATCTAGTCCTAAACAAAGTTTAAGTAAATAGAGTAATAATGAATATATATATATATATATATATATATATATATATATATATATATATATATATGGGAAAAAGGGGTATGAGCAACTTGCTCATTTAGTAAATAAGTAATTGATGATATGGCATACATGTGATTGGACAATTTTTAAAAGGGTTAGCTGTCCAATGTATCACATGCATACCACATAATCAATTGCTCATTTACTAAATGAGCAAGTTACTCATATCCCTTTTACCCTATATATATATATATATATATATATATATATATATATATATATATATATATATATATATATGTCACGCCCCGCTTCCCAAAAATATGGAATACGAGCACGTGACGAAGCCCAGCGAATGATTTTTACATCATCCATAAGCTGTAGGATCGACCCAGCATCATAACAAGAATATACAAGATGAATATATATAACCAAGCATGCATGAATAATTATTAAGTAACAGGAAACAATTTAAACAAATATTAATATTCAAATAGTTCCCATGTCTGAATCAAGTGTAACTCGGAAACAAGTCTTAAACAGTAGAAGAAATAAATACCTTAAGGAAAGCAACCATTTAAACAGGTCCTTGCTCCAAGCAAAACCTGAAATGCCTGCTCGCCAATCCCAGCAGGAAGCTTGTCTCCCAAGTCTGTTTAGTAATATAAACAGGAAACAAAGGGGGAAACAAGGGAAAATGCCCTTAGTGCAAGCTAGGGCCACAAATAGTGAAAGCAAGTACAAGTAAGGGAAAAACAAGAATTGGAATCAAGAATAAACAGAGTTATGAGGAGTAGTAGGCAAATTCAAAGACTAACTAGCAAGAGGGAAAAGTCTTAATAACTAGGTTGGATAACAACTGCTAGTGGTGAATCACATGTCAGGTACACCTATAAGGGTAATTAATATCAAGTGTCAAACTCAAGTCTAGTGTCATATGTTATTTTAAATGATTAGGTCTCAAATGTCTAGTCATCAAGTCCAAGTGTCAAGTTATCTAGCTCAAGTTTCTCAAGTCCAAGTCTAGTTCAAGTTATCGAGTCCAAGTTATCAAGTTCAAGTCTAGTGGTGAGTTACTAGTTAGGTAGCACGACATGCATCCATTCTTTTACTACATGGTTGCTACAGTCAAAGCACTTTCGTTTAGATCTAGTAATGGATTTTATAGGGCAGCGTACTCAGGTATCAAGTATCAAGCAAGCCTTGGTTCATGAATTGAAAATTAAATAACAAGTTCACGAAGCAAGTTCGCGAATCCACAAGCAAGTTCAAGAACCGCACAATGGGTTCAAGAATCAACAAGTTCATGAGCCGAGTAACCGACTCCATGAATCAAACAAGATACAACAAGTTCATGAACCAAGTATTGGGAAACACGGGCCCCCTTCCGAGTACACGTATCTATATTGTCCACTCTATAATCTTTCCCAAACCCCGGCTTGTTATTGTTATTAACTCTTATCAAGCAAGCACACCTAAGTAAATGTTGTAAATTAATTCTAGAAAAATTTAGGGATGTCCTAGATGATGTCCAGCAGCTACACACAAAATTTGGGGTCAAACGCACGCTGTTTGTACAGCTAAAATAATTCGCTAAGTCAATATATACAGCAGTTTTTACAGAACTGCGCCTACTGACACAGCTGCAGTATAACAGCCATATCTCCTAGACCGTAACTCCAAATTCAACCATTCTGGAGTCTATCGACATCTACACATCCTGATCTACGTTTCATATTCAGGCCTCGGGCCCAAATTCCAAAGATAAGAGGGTCGAAACCGCAAATGAAAATCCAGACAGCAACATAGGGAAATAATTCACTAATGTAGATTTCATAGAATTATGTAATTTGGTGTCTAAAATCATTATGTGGCACAAATACATGGTAATGGGAATCAAACAGAGAATAATAATATTTTCCAAGTCATAATAATCACAAATTGCCAAAACACTAAATTTATATGCGTCTACAATTTCTAGGGGTCCTTAATTCATATGTCCATGTGATTCGCAAGTTCAAGGAGATAAAAGAGTCCAATTGAATTATTATTTAATACGAGGAAGTTTTGTGACTCTTAGATTGGTGGGTTTGAAGGTTCAAATTGTTTTACTATGATATTTCAAAGGAGAGTCACAACTAACTACATGTGGTATTTCAAGGAGACTTGTACTAGGACAATAAGATGTACAAGGTTACTTGCCTTAAATGACGATTAAAATCTCCGCTTGTTGAAGCAAAAAGAGTAGAAAAATCCCCGGAAATATCCTCGAAAAGCGCGTGCAAAATCTGATCGAAGATCGAGCTTTCCTTGCGCACAAGATCGGCTCAGAACAGCAAACAGCAAAAGAGATCCGGTGCGGCACGAACAGGAAACAGCAAAACGATCCAATCAGATCGCTGGGAAGCAGCGGATCTGAGGCCAGAACAGCGTACAGCGATCTGGGATCCGGTGTGGGCAAAACACGGAACACCGAAACGTAGCCAATCGGATTCTTCCAAAGCAGCGGATCCGATCCGAACAGGTGACAGCGGATCCGGGATCTGCTGTGGCGAAACACGGGGCAGCGATCTGGTTGCACGAATCTTGGCGCGATCTGACGGCTGAGAATCGCTCCCGCTCTTTTCTCCTTCTTCTTCGTTCTTCTTCTTCGTTCTTCTTCTTCGTTCGAAAACAGAGCGAGAGAGCGGGGAGAGATGGGGGGTGCAGCGGCGACGGCGGGGGTTCTTCGACGGCGGCGCTACGTCGGGAAGCGACGGCGCGGCGATGGAGATGATCTGTTCGGTTCGAGAACAGGGGAGAAGCGGTGAGGCGGCGACGACGTCGAGAAGCGACGCGCGGCGGGCTCTGCTCGTGGTTTCGAACAGGGGAGAGGGAAACAGGGATCGGCGGCGCTGTGGGGGGATGGAGGCGACGCCGATGGGGGTTTGTGGAGGCGGTGGTGCTGAGGGGGTCGACGAGGCGGAGAGGGGTCGAGTAGAGGTGGTCGGAGGCGTTCGAAGGATTTGAACGTCGAGGGAGAAGATGGGTTCGGAGGCGTTGGGTTAATGGCGATGGTGACGGAGTGGGTTGCAGTGGAGGTCGACGAGGATGGATAGGGTATGGCGAAGGTGATCGGAGTGGGGGAAATCTGGGTTGGCGGCGGTTGCGAAGGTTAAGGAGAAGGGATCGGGGTGAAGACGATGAATAGCGGCTGAGTAGAGATAGGTTTAAACAGTATTAGGGTTAGGGATTAGGGTTAGGGTTTAAATACTAGGGTTTGAGGGTATTGGGTTTAGGGTGATAGGGTAGGATCCAATAGGAACTCATCGGATATGGGTTTCATTAATGGGTTGGGGAAATTAGAATGGGTTTTAAAACCAAATAAGAAAAGTATACAGCTAGAGAAAAATAAATAAATAAATAGATCAATAATAATATAGTACCCAAATAAATAAATTTTTGTGCATCAAATTAATACTCAAATTATACTAAGCGCAATAGAAGAAGATTTTTAATTCAATAATCAAGATTAGTAATATTAATAACAACAATAACAATTTTGACATACATATCAAAAATGAGATTTGAGACAACCAAGTTCATAAAAATCCAAATAGTATTAAAATAAGGTACAAGTAGCCGATCACTTAGAAAATAAATATTAAAGCTGGAATATACTGTTATTCGAAGAAAATACAATTTCCGGTTCGAAAAGATTTTAATAGAAAACCCAATTCGAGTTTAAAATAAATCTTGAATTTATAATAAATCAAAATACGTAATTTATTCACAAAATACGTATTTAGGAAAACAGGGATTACAAATCCTACCCACCTTACACAAAAATTTCGTCCTCGAAATTTGCTTAGGCGGTACATAGGACAGGATAAAGTAACTTAGGGTCGGTTAATAAACAAGGGATCCAAGGAAAAGTCAACTTGGTGGTAACACCAAAATAAGAGGGGAGTGGATAACAACGAGGTCAAATGGATGGCATGAAGGAGAATAACAGTATCTAAAGGATCCAAATAACACAAGATAATAAATACGATGAAGGAGTAGGCAGAACTGAAACCAAGGAGATGGAAGACTGGAAAGAAATGAATCCAATAATGAATGAGTACATGATGGCAGGATGGAAAGCAAGAAGGAAATAACCGGTATCAAAACGAAGAAGAACACTGAACACCACAAGACTTGCAAGATAACAAGGCAAGGAGGTGAACGAATAGAAAGAGCTGGAATCGAAGAAGGGAGCGACAAGGGAAGGATGCACCACGCAATGAGTCAATGGATGAGAACAAAAGCAAGAAATAGGGGATAGCAAATGGTGCAAGGAATGGAACAAAACACAATACAAGAAAGGAGAAACAACAACATGATCCTGGGTCCTGTGGGTCATGGGTCCACCACGCTTTCGCTGCGTTACTCTGATGGTGACACTCCCAGCTCCAGACATGTCGTTGTAGACAACGTGACACCAAGCGACGATCCGAGCAGGAAGAAAGGAATGGGACGCCAAGATCAAAGAGAGTATGGGCTCCAAATAGAGATAGACAATAATGCAAAATGGATATAGGGCTTGAGCTTCAATTTTCATAACTAAAAGATAGAATACATATCCAAACAAATGGCCTTAACAGGAATAATAATAGTAACAATATCCATGATAATAATACCAATAGCAATAGAAAATAATAATGACAATAAAAACTAATAATAACAATGATAATAACAAAATTAGTAATAATAGTAACAAATTAATAATAATAACAATAATAATAACAGAAATCAAAACCATCATAACCATACAGGTAATAATAACATAAAAATATCAACAATACTAATAATAACGATAATACATACATGACAAAATAGAATTCAACTCATTCATGAAATAATGCAATAATAGTAATAATGATAGCATTAAAAATAACAACAATAATAAATAATATGATAATAGCAATAATAACAGTAATATCAATAAAGTAGTAGTAATAATAATAGAAATAATAACAGTAATAAAGGTGATAAAAATAATAATGATATCATCAATTGAAACGACAATGATAATAATAATATCAATAATAACGAAAATATTCATTTACCATCAGTTTTATTATATAAGTAACTAGTCTTGAAATATCAATTAGTAATAGATAGAAAATCTTGCCTCCTTAACATCAAGTTGCATATTTGCCTTCACGACATCAGGTTTCAAATTGTCATCCAAATATTCGGCTGCACATTTTGCCTCGCCGATATCCGGTTGAAATTTGCCTCCATTGACATCGAGTTGCATATTTGCCATCTCGACATTAGGTTGCACCGAAGTAGTGAAATGTATATAAAATTGAGCATGCTCAGGCTCAAAATAAATTAATAATAATAATGATAGGAACGTTAAAAATAATAATATCAATAACAACAATAATAACAAAATATCGATACTATTAACAATAAGAATAACAATGATAAGAATAATAATCATAACAATGATAATATCAGTAATCGCAAAAAGAATGATAGCAATAATAATAATACCAACGATAATATTAAAATATTAACAGCACTAGTAAAAGTAATAATGTAAGACAAGATATAGTTTGTGCCCAACATTTTTATGGACATAATTTAATATCAACAATAATAATAAAGTAATGAAAACAACAATAAGAAATCAATAATAATAACAATAATAATAATACTAGTAATGATAATGAAAATAATAGTAATAATAATAGTAGTAGTAACAGCATTGTACAGCAAAATAAGAATTTGTCTTATCAAAATAATCCAGTAGAAATATATAGTCGATCAAAAATGAAAAGTAAAGTTAAAATACAGCATTGTTCGAAATAATAAAATCTTTGTTGAGAAACATTTTTATAGAGATTGAAAATAAATATAACAAATAATGATCAAAATATGGAAAGTATTCGGGAAAAATAATTATAAGGAGGAAATAAGTAGGAGAAAAATGAAGCTACACCCAATAAGGAGTTAGAGAGAATGATGAGTAGAAGGGACGAAGGAAAATTAAGGAATTGAATATAAAGGAAGAAGGACGAGGGCAAAATCGGAAATTGAAGAGATTATGGCAGAGCATGATACTCCGAGTGAGTCAACAGTTGAAGAAGAATGCAAGGCACGAAGAGCAATAAACGTCACACGAACTGGAATAAGAAGGGATCAACGAGGCAAGCAGAAAATAAAAGATCGCTTGCATCAGAATCAAAAGAATAGGGGTACGGAAGAATAATTTGTACCCAATAAGAAATCAACAAATCAGGACGAATGCAAGAGATGGAAGGAAGCAAGGAGTCAAAGAATTGGATATGAAGAAATCAAAATGGATGGGATAAGACTTGTATCCAGATCGAGTTGACTATTAAATTATTCATGTGGTTGCATGGCCTGTTTAATATTGAGTTAATCCTGACTGAGTCAAGCGTGTCTAATGTATTAGTTAGACTAACACATTAGCCAAACCTGAGCTCTGATACCACTAAAAACCTTGTCACGCCCCGCTTCCCAAAAATATGGAATACGAGCACGTGACGAAGCCCAGCGAATGATTTTTACATCATCCATAAGCTGTAGGATCGACCCAGCATCATAACAAGAATATACAAGATGAATATATATAACCAAGCATGCATGAATAATTATTAAGTAACAGGAAACAATTTAAACAAATATTAATATTCAAATAGTTCCCATGTCTGAATCAAGTGTAACTCGGAAACAAGTCTTAAACAGCAGAAGAAATAAATACCTTAAGGAAAGCAACCATTTAAACAAGTCCTTGCTCCAAGCAAAACCTGAAATGCCTGCTCGCCAATCCCAGCAGGAAGCTTGTCTCCCAAGTCTGTTTAGTAATATAAACAGGAAACAAAGGGGGAAACAAGGGAAAATGCCCTTAGTGCAAGCTAGGGCCACAAATAGTGAAAGCAAGTACAAGTAAGGGAAAAACAAGAATTGGAATCAAGAATAAACAGAGTTATGAGGAGTAGTAGGCAAATTCAAAGACTAACTAGCAAGAGGGAAAAGTCTTAATAACTAGGTTGGATAACAACTGCTAGTGGTGAATCACATGTCAGGTACAACTATAAGGGTAATTAATATCAAGTGTCAAACTCAAGTCTAGTGTCATATGTTATTTTAAATGATTAGGTCTCAAATGTCTAGTCATCAAGTCCAAGTGTCAAGTTATCTAGCTCAAGTTTCTCAAGTCCAAGTCTAGTTCAAGTTATCGAGTCCAAGTTATCAAGTTCAAGTCTAGTGGTGAGTTACTAGTTAGGTAGCACGACATGCATCCATTCTTTTACTACATGGTTGCTACAGTCAAAGCACTTTCGTTTAGATCTAGTAATGGATTTTATAGGGCAGCGTACTCAGGTATCAAGTATCAAGCAAGCCTTGGTTCATGAATCGAAAATTAAATAACAAGTTCACGATGCAAGTTCGCGAATCCACAAGCAAGTTCAAGAACCGCACAATGGGTTCAAGAATCAACAAGTTCATGAGCCGAGTAACCGACTCCATGAATCAAACAAGATACAACAAGTTCATGAACCAAGTATTGGGAAACACGGGCCCCCTTCCGAGTACACGTATCTATATTGTCCACTCTATAATCTTTCCCAAACCCCGGCTTGTTATTGTTATTAACTCTTATCAAGCAAGCACACCTAAGTAAATGTTGTAAATTAATTCTAGAAAAATTTAGGGATGTCCTAGATGATGTCCAGCATCTACACACAAATATTGGGGTCAAACGCACGCTGTTTGTACAGCTAAAATAATTCGCTAAGTCAATATATACAGCAGTTTTTACAGAACTGCGCCTACTGACACAGCTGCAGTATAACAGCCATATCTCCTAGACCGTAACTCCAAATTCAACCATTCTGGAGTCTATCGACATCTACACATCCTGATCTACGTTTCATATTCAGGCCTCGGGCCCAAATTCCAAAGATAAGAGGGTCGAAACCGCAAATGAAAATCCAGACAGCAACATAGGGAAATAATTCACTAATGTAGATTTCATAGAATTATGTAATTTGGTGTCTAAAATCATTATGTGGCACAAATACATGGTAATGGGAATCAAACAGCGAATAATAATATTTTCCAAGTCATAATAATCACAAATTGCCAAAACACTAAATTTATATGCGTCTACAATTTCTAGGGGTCCTTAATTCATATGTCCATGTGATTCGCAAGTTCAAGGAGATAAAAGAGTCCAATTGAATTATTATTTAATACGAGGAAGTTTTGTGACTCTTAGATTGGTGAGTTTGAAGGTTCAAATTGTTTTACTATGATATTTCAAAGGAGAGTCACAACTAACTACATGTGGTATTTCAAGGAGACTTGTACTAGGACAATAAGATGTACAAGGTTACTTGCCTTAAATGACGATTAAAATCTCCGCTTGTTGAAGCAAAAATAGTAGAAAAATCCCCGGAAATATCCTCGAAAAGCGCGTGCAAAATCTGATCGAAGATCGAGCTTTCCTTGCGCACAAGATCGGCTCAGAACAGCAAACAGCAAAAGAGATCCGGTGCGGCACGAACAGGAAACAGCAAAACGATCCAATCAGATCGCTGGGAAGCAGCGGATCTGAGGCCAGAACAGCGTACAGCGATCTGGGATCCGGTGTGGGCAAAACACGGAACACCGAAACGTAGCCAATCGGATTCTTCCAAAGCAGCGGATCCGATCCGAACAGGTGACAGCGGATCCGGGATCTGCTGTGGCGAAACACGGGGCAGCGATCTGGTTGCACGAATCTTGGCGCGATCTGACGGCTGAGAATCGCTCCCGCTCTTTTCTCCTTCTTCTTCGTTCTTCTTCTTCGTTCTTCTTCTTCGTTCGAAAACAGAGCGAGAGAGCGGGGAGAGATGGGGGGTGCAGCGGCGACGGCGGGGGTTCTTCGACGGCGGCGCTACGTCGGGAAGCGACGGCGCGGCGATGGAGATGATCTGTTCGGTTCGAGAACAGGGGAGAAGCGGTGAGGCGGCGACGACGTCGAGAAGCGACGCGCGGCGGGCTCTGCTCGTGGTTTCGAACAGGGGAGAGGGAAACAGGGATCGGCGGCGCTGTGGGGGGATGGAGGCGACGCCGATGGGGGTTTGTGGAGGCGGTGGTGCTGAGGGGGTCGACGAGGCGGAGAGGGGTCGAGTAGAGGTGGTCGGAGGCGTTCGAAGGATTTGAACGTCGAGGGAGAAGATGGGTTCGGAGGCGTTGGGTTAATGGCGATGGTGACGGAGTGGGTTGCAGTGGAGGTCGACGAGGATGGATAGGGTATGGCGAAGGTGATCGGAGTGGGGGAAATCTGGGTTGGCGGCGGTTGCGAAGGTTAAGGAGAAGGGATCGGGGTGAAGACGATGAATAGCGGCTGAGTAGAGATAGGTTTAAACAGTATTAGGGTTAGGGATTAGGGTTAGGGTTTAAATACTAGGGTTTGAGGGTATTGGGTTTAGGGTGATAGGGTAGGATCCAATAGGAACTCATCGGATATGGGTTTCATTAATGGGTTGGGGAAATTAGAATGGGTTTTAAAACCAAATAAGAAAAGTATACAGCTAGAGAAAAATAAATAAATAAATAGATCAATAATAATATAGTACCCAAATAAATAAATTTTTGTGCATCAAATTAATACTCAAATTATACTAAGCGCAATAGAAGAAGATTTTTAATTCAATAATCAAGATTAGTAATATTAATAACAACAATAACAATTTTGACATACATATCAAAAATGAGATTTGAGACAACCAAGTTCATAAAAATCCAAATAGTATTAAAATAAGGTACAAGTAGCCGATCACTTAGAAAATAAATATTAAAGCTGGAATATACTGTTATTCGAAGAAAATACAATTTCCGGTTCGAAAAGATTTTAATAGAAAACCCAATTCGAGTTTAAAATAATACTGAATTTATAATAAATCAAAATACGTAATTTATTCACAAAATACGTATTTAGGAAAACAGGGATTACAATATATATATATATATATATATTATGAATAAAGTCAATCAACTCCAATATTTTGAGTTGCTTAGTAACTAGGGGTATTCATCACCAATGTTTACTTTTACGTCAAACGACAACTTGAAATATGAGTATACAAAACACTTTAAGTTTATGACTTGTTGAGTAGCCGGGTGAATTCATCACAAATATTTGCATTCGTATCAAAAGGCAAGTGACAACTTAGAGAAGAGGAAAAAAAAACTCTAGTTTGCTACTCGGTTTGTAGTAGTGAGAAGGAAAAATCACAAATGAAGTTGTTACATACTATAATTACATTAATTACATGACAAATATGATTGGGTTTGGAATTATGAATAAATAATTGCACCGGAGAAAGTGAGGATGCTTGATTTTACTTTATTTGCTATTGTTAATTGAAATTTTGATGCTTACATGATGAGATCTCTTGGTGAGATGAGTGAGCCTATTATTGATTAGTAATCCCTTATTCATAGTTTTACTTTTTGCTCGAGGACAAGCAAAATCTTAAGTTTGGGAGTATTTGATGAGTGTAATTTTTATCTGCTTTTATTACTCATTTAACGTATAAAAAAGGTGAGTTCGTGTTTATTTATTTGAATTTCATCTTATTTCTACTCACTTTTAGTTATTTATTTATTTTTGAAGGAATAAGATGGATTTTATGATTATGGACTCAAATACACGAAGTTATGGAGCTTGGGGTTGGAGAATAAAGGAAGGCGAAAATGCAGCAAGAACATCACCTGAATCTTGGTCGGCTATTTTGAACATGAAGATGGACGAACCTGAACTGGGGATCTAGATGAAAGTTGTCGGTCGTCGAGTTTTCTTCAAAACGAGTACTCTTGCGTCAAAAACAGAGTTCTGTATCTCCGGGAAAGTCAATTTTTCTACAGCCTACGTACAGAAAACAGGTTTACGTAGTCGACCGCACACCCGACCGAAGTTGCAGTCGACCGCATAGTCGACTGGTCCCCTCTCTATCCAGATTTCGAAATTGCAGTCGACCGCGCAGTCGATCGGTCCCCTCTCTGTCCAGATTTCGTAAAAGTGACGGTCGACCGTCCAAAGTTGCGGTCGACCGTGTCGGCACTGATGATCTATTTTGAGTACGGATTTCGGGTCCAATGGGTGTATTTCTATATCTCCTTTTAGGGGTTTCTTCAAGGGCTATATATAGAGGCGAATGCGAACTTTAGAGAAAATCTTGGAGGCTGGAGAAGAAGAGGGATCTTGACGGCTTCAAGCAAAAA
This sequence comes from Hemerocallis citrina, assembly GCA_017893485.1. Classification (NCBI taxonomy): domain Eukaryota; kingdom Viridiplantae; phylum Streptophyta; class Magnoliopsida; order Asparagales; family Asphodelaceae; genus Hemerocallis; species Hemerocallis citrina. The sequence continues at coordinate 100,120,361 of CM030363.1, read as the reverse complement.
CAACAATAAACGAGTTTTTTCTTCTTTCTCCTTTTTCATTATGCAATCTATAAACAATTTTGTTAATTGTAATTTTATTATGAACTAAATTTATTTTTCTAGGGCTTCAATGTAGCTTAGTTTTGAGAACACAATTTTTAATTCCATATTATATTTCTATTTTTCCATGGTTGTGTGTTAATTTTTGTGCGTAATGCTTACAATTATTTGGCCAACTATTGTATGATTTATTGGATCATGGAGAGACCGAGAGGTAATTTGTGATTTAGAACTAAAAAATTAAACACCATTGATTGAGTGAAATTAGAGATGATTTACCGCGATTTATGTGACCGTTAAGAAATCCACAGAACTTAATGAGTCTTCGATTAATTAAATTTGCATAGAGATATGACAAACTGTTAGTTGGAGATATTTTTAGTGTTGTTCGAGAGAAAACATTGAATAATTTGGGGATTTTGGTCTACAATTTGGAAAAATAAACTTGTTATTCATACGGATTAATAAATTGTGTGGGATAAACTAGGTGAAGTCAAAAGCCCTAGAATTGATTTTGCAATTAATAAACAATATAAATTCATAACCCGTCTCTCTTAACTAATTTAGTTAGTTTTTCTTTAGATTAATTTAATTTAGTCGTTTTCTTTATTAATTTCGATTTCCCAAATAGTGATTCATCTAGTAATATCGGTACTCAAGAAAATAATTAGTCCATGTGGGTTCGACACTCCTTTCACTTAACTATACTACTTGTTGCGATTTTGTACACTTGCAAATATTCACATCATGTATGCCCTAGAGGCCAGTTATGTATTGACATTACTAGTTTATATTTTATCATGATATTTATTTCATATATGAGGCATTTTATTTATTGTGTTGTTTATTGTGATTAAATGAACATAATAAAGTCCTTACAATACTAGGTTCAATACCATGGGATATCAATTGCATGACTTGATTGTGAGATCCTATTGGCTGTAATCAGAACACTATTCTTAAAGGTTCCTGTCAAGTGTTATTGTGAATTAAGACAACAATAATACACAGAGACTAGTATGTGCATAGACTGATGACCATATCTCACGGGTCATGGATATGAGATATCAAGTCTTCACATGAGTACATATTAGAGTAATAATGTAATGGACTGACCCACCATGAGAATGCAGCATGGATCATTACGTGAGTGTCATCAGCGGTTCTCACAGTGACCATGGTGTATATAGTCATTTGACTTGAAGTCACTACGGTTCCCTACATGAGAAGTTATATGTTTTAATATCGTCAAACAGTACCTGTAATAAGGTGATTATAAAGTCGACCATTGGATATACTACAAATCATGCGGAGGGATATGAGTGACTTAGATAGGATTTGTCCTACTTACATAACAAGAGCAATATCTATAGGCCCCTTGATTGAGTGAGACTGCAAAATGCATGGCCATGATCAAATGAGTCAATATGATATATTGAGCTCATTTGTTTTAGTAAGTCTACTCGGACATCAAGAAACCAAAGATTGAACTATATAAGGATGACACTCTCTATGCCTTGTGGTCAATTAAGATATCTGGACAAAGGGATTAGACTACATGGTAACATTGGTCACGAATAGGTTATGTCTAATCACTGATATTCCTGTTACTTGAGTAGCAGTGATGTATTGCTAGATACCGTTCACTTTTTGTAATACTGAAATATAATTTTAGTATTACTGTCAACGTAACGGAAACCTAAAGGGTCACACACTTAGTGTCACGCCCCGCTTTCCAAAAATACGAAACACAAGTACGTGACATTGGCCCAACGAATGACTTGCGTCATCCATAAGCTGTTTACCCATTCAACTCAATAATAATAACAATACAAAACAATTGCGCAGGCAATAATAATAACCACATGAACAATAATACTTGGAATAAAACAATATGAAATATCCAAATACAATAATCCAACATCTGAAAACAAATAATAATATCCGGGTCATAAGCCCAATATAATAAAAAATTCAATCTCAATAATAATAAGTCTCAATACAATAAATTTAATGAAATAACATTCAATTATAAACCAGTAATTCTTTAGAAAGCTTGTTCTCCAATTCCTGCAAGTAATTCTCCTTAGACACATGTGAACACTTCATTTAAAAGGATGAGAAAAATTGTCCTTAGAGCAAGTCATGGACATCAAGTAGAGAAAGTAAGGAACAATGGAATCACGATATAACAATGATTTTAATGGATCAATAGGAATCAATAACATGGAACAATAGTGATAATCAATACCATGGTAATCGATGCAGTGGTTATAAACAATGATTCAATATTCTGAAACAATGTTCAATGGTATCAATAACACTTAGACAATATTCGATATCAATAGAAATAATGATATACAATATGCAATGTCGATGTTGTGTCAATTCTTAAGTCTATTAATCATTTTAATCCTAACTAATGCACGTACTACTGCATCTCATTCTACAGGTTCGATGCATACAATCAATTTCGTTTAGACTCTAGTGATGAACTCTATAGATCATGTGTCGGTACGATGATCACTGATGCGATAACCATATTGTACACGATATATTATAATGATTGACTGATTCATTGATACACTTATATGATACATGAAAGATTGGGGTGCCGTAGTCAACATTCCAACAATCAATCGATAAATACTGGCCGACACAGTCACTATATCATTCACTACCCTAGTCAATCACTCAAATCTCAGTTTGTTAATTATTTTATCAATGCAATAATACATTATGCAATTAGAGACATTGGATGAATGATGTAACAATAGATGAACAATATGATGATAAATTTGGATAGGACAATTAGAATGATGACAATAATATATTAGGATCATGCAATGCAACACATACACTTCAATTAATACAATACAATGATGTATATATAATTATTTTAAGAAAATATGGAAAACGAATTTCTGGACACCAAGAGGTCATTGTGCAAAAATCAGTTTTCCCGCTGCTACAGAAATGAAAAACTAAAACTGTTACAAATTCTAGAAACTAGACTTCTACACGATTCCAACGCATATTTAAAATACAAAATCCGACAACAATAGCTAGGTCAAATACATCATTATTTACATATTATATGTTTAGACTGAAAATTGACATCAAGTTGTTATATTTTTAGAATCAGCGAAAACTCAATTATAAAATCATAAAAAATATTCTTTAGACTCCTAAACATGTTAACTATCATTATGGAAATTATCAGAGCATTATTCTAACTTTAATTTAGCTTTTTAATAGTTTAAATATGAAAATATACATGAATCTGAAATTTTGGAAATAAAACACAGCAATAGTAAAATCATCATAACTTTTGCAATACAACTCGGAATTCAGCGATTCAAGATGTTCTGAAAACTAGAAAAATAGGGCTACAAATCTTATTCACAAAGTTATTTATTTTGAGATCAAATACTGGGTGGATGGGCAAAATACAGACAGCAAGTAACATACAGATTTTTAAAATTTTCACGAAATAAAGCGATTAAACATGATGGTTTCACTTTAATTAGTCAATAACTTCATAATAAACATGGTAGGCATAAAAGCATGGTAAATACAATTAAGAACACACACACATACTAAATTAACCACATAATTCATCAATTAATTATTCAAGCAATCAACCTAGTATTCAATTCTACTATAGTATCTTTATGTGATGATTATATGAATAACCCTATTACAAATACTACATGAATGCATGAAAGATTCGATCTTTGGAGTCAACAAAGGCATGAAGTTGAGAATATTTGGGTTTGCTCGTCTAAACCCTCAATATACTCAACGAAAAAGGAAGAACAATATACGATACGACGAACAATTGGATCTACTTGGAAGAATTTCAATAAAAACTTGAATTTGATACAAGATTAAATTCAAGAGAAAAAGTAACTTGCCTTATTGATGATTAATCCGAATACCAAAGAATAACGGGATAAAAATCTGGCAACGGCCAATCCCAACGAACAGGAAAGCAAAATAGCAATGAGATTGACGCCGAAGATGATGATGATCCTGATGCTGATCCGATGATCTGATCTCGATGATTAAGATGTTCACGGCGATAATCAATGATCAAGAAGATCAAGGGCCAAGATCCACGGTGGATAAACAAGTGATCAAAGTACAGATGATCAAGATCAATGGCGATCGACGGCCGAGATCAAGGTGGTCATGGATGATGGAGCACTGTTGCTGCTCAAAGCCAGACGAGCTCGGGGCAGTGGTCGACGACAGCGGTGAATGGCGGCTGACGGTAGACGGTTTGTGGGGTGGTGCACAGGTGCAGGTGACGAAGAGGACGACAGCAGGTGGCTGGAGACGGCTATAATGGTGAGGAAGGGAGGACAGCAGAGGTTGGGTTCTCAATGGTGTTGTCGAGGTAGCTCGACGGCAGGGGGTGCTCGATGGAGACAGACGAAGGAGAGGCTCGGGGACAGGGCGGTGCAGTCGACGCTCGACGGCAAAGGCGGAGGCGGGTGATGGGTTCGAGCGGTTCAGAGGTGCAGGTAGTCGACGGGACAGCTATCATGGTTGCTCAGGATGATAAAGGAAAGATGGTGGCATTGAGACGATGGTGAGGAAATGGGGGCGACGACAGGGCGAAGGTGAAGCAGTGCAGGGGCTCGACGAGGTGAGGAAACAATGGGGAGAACTGGGGAGAGCGACGAGGATGCAGGATACAGTCGACGATGAGTCGACCAAGGGCGGTTGGCGTGCTCTGTTTCGGGTTTCGAAACAGAAGGAGGGAGGGTGTTTCGGAGGTAAGGGATGAACAGGAGAGTTGTGGCTAGGGTTGAATAGGCTAGGTTAGGGTTATGGTAGAATAGTATATATAGGGAAAATTGTGGGTTATTGGGTTAATGGGTAGCAGTTAGGATCCAATAGGAGGTGGGTTTGGGTTTCTAGATCCAATAAAAGATAAAATAACAAATAAAATAGGGTTTATCAGAAAATATAATTTGTATTACAATATTGAAATTTATTTGAAATAACTATAAATACAATTAATAAATAGAACTGGATTTTTAATAACCAATCAAAAGTAATAATAATAATAACAATAGCAATAATAATGATATGTATCAAATTAGGATTGGAGATTAACAATTTATTAAAATCCAAATAGTGATAATATAAAATATAAATAGTCGATCAATTAGAAATAGAAAATAGAGTTAAAATATACTATTATTCGAAGTAAATATAATTTTCGATTCGAAAAGATTTTAATAGAAAGTCCAAAATGAATTTAAAACAAAAAATAAGTTTAAAAACAATCAAAATACAGAAAATATTCAGAAAATATTTATTTACGGAAATAGGGGTTACACTAAGAATGGATCGAAATTGAGATTTAAATTTATAAGATGAATTTAATTGGGAATCCAAGTAAGACTTGGACTCCTGACATTGATTGGACATTTAATTAGATTAAATGGACTCACTAAAGTTCAAAGGCCCACACACGAATCTGAACCAGGTCAGATTGTGAGTCCAACAGCCTCATTGCTCTCTTAGGGTTGATTTTCTACAACTATATATATGATACACATCTGTGGAAAAGTATTACATAAGAAAACCCTAGCGATCACAGAAATTGTGAGAGAAAGAGATCGTGAGGAACATTCCCTTCCCGCAGCAAGCACCGCGGCATGAGGGAAAGCGTGATTTGATCTGTTCGGGTGGATATCGTAGAGGCACATTAATATTGCAGTACTGTGATCGACATTCATTGGAGACAGCAGATCCATCTTCAAGGTATAACTCCTAAACACGATTTATGGTTTTTGCATGGATCCATGGATGGGTTTTGAATTTCTTTGTAATTTTTCCGTTGTGTATTTGATATGAGACTACCATCAAAACCTAACACGTTGAAGGTGGTTCGGATGGGCGACACGTGTCCCGTTGACCGTTGACCATTGATGAGTCAACGGCTTTTGCGTGATTTGATGACCGGGGAATGTTTGCTCGAACCCTGCCACCGAACATTGAAGGTGGTTTGGCTGGGCAACACGGGTTTTGCGCGATTTCACAATCGAGGGTTGATAGGAGCCTGCCACCGAACATTGAAGGTGGTTCGGCTAGGCTACACGTGTCCCGTTTGACCGTTGACCCGTCATTTGATATTCCTACCTATTTGAGTTTTGTCATTTAGTCTTCGTGGTCGTTTGGGCTCCTTAGTATTGTGAGCATCTTCAACCGTTTGGGGGCCCAAGAAGCTAAAATAATGCCTCTTGTCTCTATAAGACTCCAACCCCCTCCCCTATTCCCTCATTCTCTCTTTTCCTCTCTCAGAAAGAATTTTCTTCTCTTAAGTGGTTCTGCTAGCGGTCGCGGCTAGGCGTTGCATTTTTCGGCGATCTTTTCCGACCATAGCTGTCACAGCAAGGTAAAAAAATACATATTTTTGTTTTTATATATATTTTATCAAAGATGTCTATGGTGTCTTCGGAGACGAGACCTCCCCTTCGAGCCACGATGGAGATCGGCAACTAATTCTCTCCTCGAGATTGGATAAGGGGAAGGAGGTGGTGGAGCCGGTAATCGTAGAGACAGTTGTTGAGAGAACAAGAGAAGAGGGGGAGTTAGGTAGGCTTCTGAGCCCTTTGACGAACCTTGGCAGAGTTCGGGACAATTCGGTCGATCTCTTGTCGAGAGTGGTATACGGAATGACACCTTCATATGGGAGAACAGACCACGCAAGCACTCCGAGGTTGACGACATATCATCGATACTTTCGGAGGAAGATTTAGGTCGTATTCAAGAGTGCTTTATGATTCCAAGGGAGTTTGACCTTCTCCTTCCGGGACCGGGTATTAGAGCTTGTTCGCCGACCTCCCCCGACACTTGCTTCTTCCCGTTCGACCTCTTTCTCGCAGATCTTTGTCTGCCTCTTCCAGCATTTTTGACTAAGGTTCTAAAGTGGTACTCCCTTAGTCTGATTCCGTATATGCCGAACAGGTGGAGGCATGTCAACGGCTTCGTTCCGCAGTGTTAAGCGGCGAGGATCGAGCCTTGACTGAGTGTTCTTAGAAGGCTTTACTGGATTCACCAAAAAAATAAGTCGGAGTATAGATATTATCTCTCACCTTATCGAGGTGTGAAGTTGATCAATAATCCCGACTCCATCAAATTTTGGAGAGAAAAATACTTCCTTATTCGCAGTCGTGAGTCATGGATGATTCCCACAAGTTTGAGAAAGGAGGTGCCCAGGAAGGTGAAGGCCGAAACCGTTATGAGTCCCGAGGAGCATGAGATGGTTATAAAACATCTGAGCCAACCTCCTCTAAGTTGGAAAGATGTAACCGAGGAGTTTCTCTTCAGGGGGGACTCAGTCTAATCAACCCTAGTATGCATCTTTGAATTTTTCTTTCTTTTTTGTAGATATCGTATCTTCTTTCACTTCATATTTTAACCTTTTGTGACTTGTTTTGTAGGAGCTATTGGTATGGATTTTAAGGCAATGATTTCCAAGCGTTCCGAGTTGAGCGGCAAAGCCCCTGAGGAAAAGAAGAGGAAGAGAGCGGCCGCAAAGCCTTCGTCTGCGAAAGCTGCTACAGGTTCTGCATTTGCTTACCCAGGCGTAAACTTGGAGTCTCCCCCTTCCGCTTCTCCTGCCCCATCCTCACACTCGGTGCAGCTCCTGCACTGGAAGCTCCAGTCGAGAATGGAGTGTGTTGTGTGAGGATGGTTGGGGGAAGAGGACGAGGATGATGCTGGAGGGCCGGAGGCTGCGGTGGTGTTGGTGGGTAAAGGACGGGGGGCGAAGCTAGAGCGGGGATGGGTTGACGGAGGCAGTACAGGGGGAAAAGAGAGGTAGGGGGTGACGGCTGGGTGCTTAGGGTTTTGATGATCATTAGGGTTGACAGGGGTATATATATGAAGGAAATAGGATGTGGGTTTGGGTTGCGAGTTGCGGATTGGAATCCAATAGGAGAGGGGGGATAAGGTTTTGCGTTTAAAATCCAATAAGAATGGGGAAAGGAAAATAAATAAATAAAAATAGAATTTTTAATATACAATCAAAAGTTATAACAATAAAAATAATAATACCAATAATAATAATAATAACAGTAACAATAATAATAATAACAATAATAACAACAACAATAATAATAATAATAACAATAATAACAAGGTCATATACAAAATAGGATTATATTACAATTTGAAAATTATTTGAAAATAACTATAAATACGATTAACGAATAGAAATGAATTTTTAATAACAATCAAGAAATAACAATAATAATAATAATAGTTAATAAGATTACACAATAAAATAAGATTTGGTTTTAACAAATTCATTAAAATAATCCAAATAGTAATGTTACATTTGATTTGGGCTAAAATATAAATAATCGATTAATTAGTAAAAAAAATAGAGTTAAAATACACCATTATTCGAAATAAATATAATTTTTTATTAGAAAAGACTTTAATATAAAATCCAAACCGAATTTAGCACAAATGAATTTATAGATAATCAAAACATAGAAAATACACAAAAAATACTTATTGGCGAGACCAGGGGTTACACATCCTGTTGAAGTGGGTTGCGGAGTCAGAGAAGGAGCTGAAGGCGGCGAGTGACCAGGACCAAGCTGAGCGAGCAAAGATAGCTAAGGCATTGGAGGAGGCGATGCGCTTGTCAGAGTCTCAGGCATCACAAATCGCCTGGCTAGAGTCAGCTTTGGAAAAGGCTAACGACCAGGCCGCCCAAGAAAAGAAGAGGGCGGACCGAAGAGAAGGAGGATGTGCTGAAGGCAGCGAGGGATGGATCTCCTAGCCGAGGGGAGGGAGAAGGCACAAAAGAGAAGGAGGATGTGCTAAAGGCGGAGAGGGATGAAGTCAAGAATCATCTGGCCTCGAACATGGTGCAGTTGTATGCCAGGGCTCTTCGGCATGTCGAATTGCTGGTCCCGGGGTTCGATCGCTCAGGATACTCCCTGTATTATCCCCTTCCTGAGGACGAGGGGAAGGAGGGAGAGGAGGGAGAGGAGGAAAAGGAGGAAGGGGAGGAGGAGGAGGAGGAGGAGATTGTTGTAGCGGACCCTAAATCTGGTTTAGTAGTCGTTCCGGAGGCGATTGAGGGGAGCGGTCGAGAGTCTACTCCTCCTGTGGATCAGTCGGCCGAGGTGGACACTTAACTCCTCTCATATTTAGTTTGTTTTTTATTTTTGGCTTTTTAGTTTTGGTATAAATGCCTAATAGCGGACTGGCCGCCGCTTTATTGTATCTTTTCATTTCAATGAAATTTCCTTCATTCTCATCTTGTGTGATGTTTGATTCTTCTTGAGTTTTCGCGCATCCTATGACTTAGTTGTCTTTGTTAGAGTGATCTATAATTTTCTTTCGTTAGCAGGTTGTTGTGTACAATGCACAAGATTCTCGAGATCGTGAAGTAGCCCGCCTCCATTCTAAGCTTCAAGTGACGGAAATGGGGCTCTCTTTTTTCCAGATAGGCTTTCCAAAGCGGAAGCGGAGCTTGGCTACTTGAGATGAGTCTTAACCCACAGGGATATCGAGGCGAGGCGTGATGATGAGATTCTCCGAGAAGTACTCCCAATTGGTGTGGAAGATCACTCTTGAGGTGGATCAGCTGTCGGGAAGTCTTCGAAGCTTAAATCCCTTCGCCACTCTTTGTTTGCGGTCACAGCTGAGAGAAATGAGCTGAAAAACGTAGTGCTCGAAACGAGTTTAGAAGCAGGCCATCTCAGGAGAAATATTTTTAAATTTTCATAGGGGATCTGAGCAGGTGGTGTGCCTCGTTTGAAATTTAGAGTGAAGGATGACTCTCTATAAGAGAGACTTGTTGAACTAGATACTGAGAACAACCGTTTGAAGCGCCTCCTTGAAGGGGGCAACGTTCGGAGCACTTCTTGCTCTCGTGAAGAGCATGCCTAGGGTCCTTCCACAAATTTTCTTTACGCTTACCTGAGGCTCCGTGAAACCCCGGTGACGCTCAGAGTGGTGTGGTCGGCTCATCTAGTGGAGCATCAGTTGGTGGGGAAAAACGAGCAATATGCCCTGATGGCGCGACCCAATCTGTGGGTTTGAATGTTGCTTTAGATGGTTCGAGGGGAAGTGATAGTGCTGGTTTTTCAGTGGAAAGCCGCAAACCGCGTGTGTTCTTAAATAGGAATGTCCCACTACCACGAAAGAGTTGAAGAGGCACTGAGTGAGATTTTGTAACTCAAATAGAGACATGTTCTTTCTTCAACACTTGTATCCAAATAATTTTTTTGAAATAAAATTTTTGTCAAGTGGTTGAGAATCGTCTCTTGAGAATTATGTCTGGTTGATTTTAACTTGGTTCAGATGGCACTCTTATGACAAGATATTCCTACTGTCACGCCCCGCTTCCCAAAAATACGGAATACGAGCGTGTGACGAAGTCCAACGAATAATTTTAACATCATCCATAAGCTGTAGGATCGACTCAGCATCACAACAAGAATATAACAAGTATACACAACCACGCATGCATGAATAATTTATTAAGAAATAGAAAACAATTGAAACAAATAATAATATCCTAAATAATTTTCAAGTCTGGATCAAAAGATAAAACTCGGGAACATAAGCCCGTTACAAGTCTTAAGTAACATCAAATGAAATAACTCAAATAAAAAATGAAATGGTTAAAGAAAGTTTTTCCCAAGCAAGGCCAAGAACGTCTGCTCACCAATTCCAGCAGGCAACACGTCTCTAAAGACTGTTTATAAAAATAAAAGGAGAAAATAGAGAAAACAAAAAAAATGCCCTTAGTGCAAGTTAGGGCCACAAATAGTAAAACAAGTACAAGCAACATGGAACAAGATTTGGAATCAAGAACGAAATAGGGATGCAACAAGTAGTGGGGATTCAAAAAACTAGCTAGCAAGAAGTACAACTCAAGTGACCAGGTTGGATAACAAATACTAATAGTAGAGTAAGTGGCAAGTGAACATGTAAGGGTATCCAACATCAAGTGACAAGTATCAAGTACAAGTGTCAAGTAACAAGTCTCAAGTCTAGTGTCAAGTTGTCAAGTACAAGTATCAAGTCTCATGTATCATGTAGTCAAGTATCAAGAAAGCATATGTCATGTTCAAGTTTCATGTATCAAGTCTTGTGGTTATTACTATCTAGATAGCACTTCATGCATCCATACTTTTACTACATGGTTGCTACAGTCAATCAGTTACGTTTAGGCCTAGTGGTGGAGTTTATAGGGCGGTGTACTCAGGTATCAAGTATCAAGCAAGTCATGCTCATAAATCGGGTAATCATATAAATAGTTCATGTGTCAAGTTATAACAAGACAAGTCATGAATCATATATATACTAGTTCATGGATCAATAATATACTAGTCCATAAATCGATTTATAATAGACTAGTTTATGAATCAAATATATACTAGTTCATGAATCGAATAATAATATACTAGTTCATGAGACATGTATCAAGTGGGAAACACGGGCCCCCTTCCGAGTACACTTACATATATTGTCCATTACTATGGTCTTTTCCTTAACCCCGGCTTATTATTTATTATTATCATCAAGCATGCATGAAAGTGCACGAACAAGTCAAGTAAACATAATCATGAACATGGAACAAGTCTATGCTAGGTAGGGTACATGTTCGAGGGTTAAAATAAATCAAAGTATCAAGAACAACGAAAATCTCAAATCTGGACAGCATGAGGTTGCTACACCAAAACTGCGATTTCCGTTGTTACAAGATAGAAAATATGGATCTATCAGAAGGTCTAGAAACTAGACTCCTACCCGGTTCCAACGCATATAATTAAGGTACATGAAAGTTGTGGTAACATATGTCAAAACAGCAAACTATACAGCTTTTGTGTTCAGCCAGAATTTGTGAATCTGAGTTTATACATATGAAACAGGGTTGAAACAATATTAATTAATTCTGAGAAAATTAGAGAATGTTCTCTAGGGAGTCCAAAAATAGCATGCAAAATTTCAAGTCAATTACTTACTGGTATTATAGTTAAAATAATTGCAAAATAAAAAGGCGCAGCAGTTTTTGTGAATCTGCTACTACCGACACAGCAGCAGTAAAACTGCGATATCTCTTAGACTGTAACTTGGAATTCGAAAATTCTAGAAGTTATTGATAACTAGACATTTAGGGCTACATTTCATATTCAGGGCTCAAGTTCAGATTTTGACTTTAAAGGGGTCGAAACAGCAAGTAAAGTCCAGAACAGCAGCAAGTGTGAATGTCTTTCATATACAAGTTGCATGATAATTGATTATTATGAGTCTAGATTAATGTGTGATACAAATATGGATATATTGGTTATCAAATCAGCAAGCAACATCTATCTCTCAACTCAGAGGAATGCAAGATCATCACATACATGATACAACTCACATCTACAAGTCTAGGGTTTCTTAGTTTCATGTGTTTAAGTGACTAGGAGATAAAATGAGTCCAAATAGTTTGTATAATATATATCAACGAAGGGTTGTGACTCTTGAGATCATGGGATCGATGATGAATAATTCAAGATCAATAAATGATGAGACAGGAAGGAGTCACAACTACAACCTATTTGCAGTATTTTCAATTAAACACTTGTACTAGAACAAAAATTTGTACAAGAAGAATACTTGCCTTAGGACGACGTTAGGTTAATCCGAATAAGCGAAGAATAAGGGATCGGAATCTCGGTGACAAGGCAACAAGCAACGATCACTATAATCACGATCGGGCACGGATCTCGATGATCAAGATGGTGATCAAGATGAAGATCAAGCGAATCCAACGGCCGAGATCGAAAATAAAACATATAAGAATTAGAAGAGTACCAAAAGATTAAATTTATCATGATTGACAATTTGATGAATGAGAACAAAAGTGGATCAAATGGTTTACTCACCAAGTAGAAGACAAACGAAATGATCAAGGGTCGAGATCAAATGTGATCGGTCGATCGGACGGCTGAGATCGAAGATCAAGATCAAGATGATGATCATGATGGTGATAATCAAAAGAGATCCAACGGTCGAGATCAAGATCTTGATGATGATGGAGACGATGATCATGATCACATGATCAACGATCGGACGGCCTAGATCCAATGGCTTGGTGATGATCAAATGAAGGATCGGATGGTCCACAATCGAAGGCGGTGATGGAGATCATAATCATGATAATCAAGGAAGATACGACCCATAATCAATGTGGTCAAAGCCCAATGGAAGCCATAATAGCTTCGGCCCTGGTTTGACGACGGGGTTGCTGACTTCGACGATGACAGACAGCGATGGTGAACAGGGGTTGCTGGTGAGGGTTATGTTGGCTGAACAGGGCAGAAACGCAGCATAGGATTGACGGTCTCGCTGTTGCGGCTTAAAAAGACAGCACCGCTGCTGTTTATTGCAACGTCTGGAGGAGCACAATGCACGGGGGGAGGTTGATCAAGATGCTGGGTGGCGCAACGTCGGCAGGGAGGACCACGGGGAACCACGGTTGCTGTTGTCGACTGAAAAGTTGCGACATGGGGTATGCGGGCGGAGCCACAGGTTTTCGTGGCTGCTGCGGATGAGGGGAGGTTGCGGCGGTGGAGCGAAGGCCAGGGGGATCGCCGGCATGGCTGGGGGAGCAGCAGTCGCGAGGGAGGCTCGCAATGTCGAGGCGAGGCGGGGGTCGCGCTGCAGTCTGGAGCATTGCTAGCACGGAGCGATGCGCCGGCTGACGGGAGGAGAGTGCGGTTGCACTGCATCGCCGAGAGGAGGCAGGGAGGAGTTGCAGTCTGTCGCAGGGGAGTCACGACTGGCTTCGCTGCTGTCGCGGCGGCGGCTGCAGCGTCGCGACAGAGCACAGGGGCATGCTGTGGTGGCACAGGGCAGTCGCCGAGGCTGGTTGGAGGCAGTGCAACACAGGGTGGAGCGCCGGAGGTCGCCGCGGCTGAGCGATGCATCGGAGAGGGAGAGAGCGGAAGAGACAGGGGAGAAAGGAAGGAGAGATGAAGATGTGGCTGGTGGTGAATAGGGTTTAGGAAATATAGGGTTAGGTTAACAGTAATTATATATAGGGTTTAGGTGAAATTGGGTTACGGGATGTATGGTAAACAGGTTGGGGTTAATGGGTACTGGGTCTTATTGGATATTGGGTTTGGTATAATATGCTATTGGGTTTGGAGTTTTTGGGTTCAAATCCAATAAGAAAAATAAAATAACTAATAAAATATAATTTTATAAAATAATGCAATTTACATTACAATATAGAATTTATTTTGAAATAAGTACAAATATAATTAGTACATAGAAATAGGTTTTTAAATTGATAAAACAAAGATAATAAAAAGAAGAAAATAATAATAACAATAATAACAACAATCTTAATAATAATAATAAAATGAAATTACCAGTAATAATAATAATAATAATAACAATAATAATAATAATAAGGATAACAAAATAACATTAATAGCGTTTATATTACAATATAAAGAAATCGTTTGAAAATAATAATAAATACAATTAATGGAAAGAAATGATTTTAACAAGATAAACAAAAAAAAAATTTAAAAAATGAATTTAAGAAAATGATAAATTTTATAAAGAACCCAAACCCAGATAATATACAGGAAATACGGATTTGGGGAAATAGGGGTTACACCTACACACTTGCTCGGGAGCAAGTATGCCCGTGCGACTGTATGAATCCTAAACGGATCCCGCAATTGTCTGTTAGAGTGCTTTAGCATATGAACCAAGGATCGTTTCAGGAGCACTCGGACGACGAGTCGTAACCTGCACACTTGCTTTCAGGGCATGTGGCTAGAGTGGCTTTGTGAACCGTGAGTGGACTCCACACTTATCCAAAGTTGTTTCAGGAGTACTCAAACGTCGGGCATAACTTCGTATGTTTGCTTATGAGCAAAGTTGCTAGAATTGCCCTCTGAACTGTGAGTCGAATCCAAATAAGGTGACGACGAGTTTCGGGAGCACTCAAATGGCGAACCGATCCCCTCACACTTGCTTGAGAGCATGTGGCTATGACGGCTCTATGAACCATGAATAAACTCCACACTTGTCCAAAATTGTTTCAAGAGTACTCGAATGGCGGGCATAACTTTGCACGATTGCTTAGGAATAAAGTGGCTAGAATTGCCCTTGGAACCGTGAGTCGACTTCGAACAGGGTGACGACGAGTTTCGGGAGCACTCGAATGGCGAACCAATCCCCGCACACTTGCTTGGGAGCATGTGATTATGGTGGCTCTATAAACCATGAATGAACTCCACACTTGTCCAAAGTTGTTCTAGGAGTACTCGAACGACGAGCATAACTTCGCATGTTTTCTTAGGAGCAAAGTGGATAGAATTGCCCTCTAACTGTGAGTCGACTCTGAACAGGGTGACGACAAGTTTTGGGAGCACTCGAATGGCAAACTGATACACTTGCTTGGGAGCATGTGGCTATGGCGGCTCTATGAACCATGAATGGAATCCACACTTGTCCAAAGTTGTTTCAGGGGTACTCAAACGGCAAGCATAACTTTGCACATTTGCTTAGGAGCAAAGTGGTTAGAATTTCCCTCTGAACCATGAGCCGACTCCGAACAGGGTGAGGACGAGTTTTAGGAGCACTCGAATGGCAAACCGATCCCCGCACACTTGCTCGGGAGCATGTGGCTATGCTCTATAAACCATAAATGGACTCCACACTTGTCCAAAGTTTTTTTAGGAGTACTCGAACGGCGGGCATAACTTCTTACATTTGCTTAGGAGCAAAGTGCCTAGAATTACCCTCTGAACCGTGAGCCGGCTAAGAATAGGGTGACGACGAGTTTCGGGAGCACTCGAATGGCAAATCGATCTCTGCACACTTGCTCGGGAGCATGTGGCTGAGCGGCTCTATGAACCATGAGTGGACTCCGCACTTGTCCATTGAAGAGCTTTGTGAAGGGAAGGTGTGACTCGGGGTGAACCATATGTCTAACTCATTGTTTGTATCCGATGGACTTATACAATAATTTTGCGAAGGAAAATATTAAATTTTATTGAAAAATAAAACTAAGTGGCTGCTTTAATGCTAGCGTTTATTACATGTTCTGACCGTTATAATTGTCGGCATTTATTACATGTTTTGATGTTATCTACTAGGGGAGGGCGTTAAGCGCCCTCTTTGTATTTCATGAGATGTTCGGCATTCCAAGTCCTCGATATCTTCTTTCCCTCCAAGTCTTCGAGTCGGTAGGCTCTTGGGCATACAACTTGCGAGACTTTGTAACGTCCTTTCCAGTTAGGGGCGAGCTTTCCCTTCTTCCAGGGGACGGATATTTCGAGCTTTCGAAGGACAAGGTCCCCTTCTTGAATGTTAGTCGGGCGCACCTTCTTATTATAGAATCTCTTTACCCTCTAACGGCAGTTGTTCCTTCGGATGATGGATTTCTCTCGGACTTCTTCAAGAAGGTCAAGATTAGCTCAAATGTCATTTGATTTACGTTCTTGGTTGAACGAGAGGAGTCAAGGAGAAGGTATTCCGACCTCTAGGGGGATAGGAGCTTCTGTGCAGAATGTACGGTTGAACAGGGACTCACCTGTAGGGGTTCTTTTGGTGGTCCTATAAGACCAGGGTACACTCAGAAGTTTGTCGACCCACTATCCCCTGGTAGCTTCACCTAATCTCTTGTTGAGACCATCCAAGATTTTCCAGTTTGCTTTCTCGGCTTAGCCATTGGTCTGAGGGTGTGTACTGAAGAGAAACATTGCTTAATACCCAGGTGAGTGAAGAATTGGCAGAACCTTTTACTAGCAAACTGAGTTCCATTATCAGTAACTAAGATGCGAGGGATCCCAAAGCGGAAAACTATGTTCTTCCAAAAGAACTATTGAATTTGGTGCTCGATGATTGTTGCCAGTGGTTCAGCCTCTATCCATTTTGTAAAGTAGTCGATAGTGACCACTAAGAAGGTGCATTGTCCAATAGCAGGAGGGAACGACCCGAGTAGATCCATCCCCCACATTGTGAATGGGATGGGGCTCGACATGGAGCTAAGGTTGGCTTGGGGAATTTGCTTTACGGAGGAGTGTCTCTGACATGAGGAACATTAGTGGACATAGGATTGAGCATCACTTAGGAGAGTGGGCCAATAGTAGCCATGGTTAAGGACCTTCTTGTGCAAGGGACCTTGCACCCATATGGCTGCCTCCCGCCTATCCATTCGTGTACGTCTCGCAGGGCATAGTCGGCTTCTTTGAGTGAGAGGCACTGAAGGTATGGCCGTCCATCGATGTGAGAGTACGACCACTTGTAGAGAGTACGTACCTTTCAGCCCTTACCCGAATCTTTTTTGATTCTTTGATATCCTTCTGGAGGATCCCTTTGTTGAGGAAGTCGACTAGAGGTTTCATCCAAGAGTCTTCGGGTGTTTGGGGGGTGATATGCATAAGTTCGACTGCTTCTTCTTCCTCAATGCTCGGTTTCAGGAGGGCCTCGTTTAGTACAGTGTGATTGAGTCCGTCGAATGATAAGGAGGAGAGCTTGGAGAGGGCATCTGCTTGCCCATTTTATTCTCGCAAAATACGGATGACCTCAGCTTCTTAAAAAGTGGACATGATTTTCTTTCTGCATGCCAAGTACCTGATCATTCGGCCATCTCTCTCCTCGTATTCTCCTTGGATCTAATTTACCACCAGTTGGAAATCACTGAATACTCCGACTCTTCGTGCCCTCACCTTTCTTGCTAGGAGGAGATCGGCGATCATGGCTTCATACTCGGCCTCGTTGTTCGAAGCTGGGAAATTGAGGCGCAACGTGTATTGGAGGAAGAACTCATCGGGGCCGATTAAGATAACCCATGCTCCACTCCTTTCGAGGCAAGAGGACCCATCCACAAAGACATTCCAAAATGGGGGGTTGTCTCCTTCCTTGGGAGGATTAGGGATCGTGCTTTCGACGATGAATTCAGCCAAAGATTGGGCCTTGATTGCAGTTCTTGGGCGATAGGTGATATCGTGCTGGCTCAACTCAACAGACCTTTTCATGAGCCTTTCGGAGCTTTCAGGATTGCAGAGAACTTGCTTGAGTGGTTGATCAGTGAAGATCCATATGGAGTGTGCTTGAAAGTAGGGTCTGAGCTTTCGGGCGTCCGTTACTAGAGCATATACCATTTTCTCCATCTTTGCGTACCGAAGCTCTGCATCATGGAGCACTTTGCTGACATAGTAGATCAGCCTTTGCACTTTTTCTCCTTCTCTTAATAACACAGTGTTGAGGGTTTGATCCGAGGCGGCCAGATAGAGGTAGAGAATTTCTCCCGGTCTGGGTTTACTTAAGAGTGGAGGATTTGTGAGATGTTTTTTAAGGACTTCCAAGGCCGCTTGTTGTTCTCCCCCCACTCAAAATTCTTTGCTCCCCGGAGAGCTTTGAAGAAAGTTAGGCATTTCTCTCCTGACTTGGAGAGGAAACGCCCAATGGCGGTCAGGTGGCCAGTAAGCTTCTGGACTTCCTTAATCGTTACTGGGGAAGACATATCTAGGATGGCCTTGATATTTTTAGAGTTGTCTTAAATTCCTCTCTGACTTACCATAAACCCCCTTCAAAAATATTTTCTTTTTGAGTTTCAAGACTTGTTGAACTTGTTGGACATACTTCAATTGGTGACTTTTCAATTTCAGCCTTATGTTTCTTGCCCACAATTAAATCAGTTTCACTTACTTGAATAGATGACTGTTCTTCAGGAGGAAAATTTGTGGAATTAAAAATATTATACATTACTTGCTCACGCTGAATTTGTTCCTCCCGCTTCCTAGTGCTATTGCTTTGCATGCTCCTTTGGGCTTACAACTGTGTTGCTTGGTAAAGTTCCTGCAGCTCTTTCATTAAGAATATTAGAAATTTGACTAATTTGTACCTCGAGATTGTGGATGGAAGCCGAAGTTGAATTTGCAACATTTTGAATTGCTTGATCCGTCTTTTGCATGTATTGCTTGAACATTTCTTCTAATGTCGGCTTCATTTCTTGTTGTTGAAAATTTTGTTGTGGTCTAGCTCCTTCTTGATTATTGTTCCAAGAAAAATTGGGGTGATTTCTCCATCCTGGATTGTATGTATTTGCATAAGGGTTGTTTTGCCTTTGAAAATTTGACACATAATTCGCTTGTTCTGCAATGGATGGAGCAAAAGGATTCCCCACTTGGCAATCTGCATTAGAATGATTTCCTGCACAATAGTCACAAATGATATGAGATTGAATAGCATTAACATTCATATTACCTATTTTCTTAGATAAAAAATCAATTTTTGCATTTAAATTAGAAATAGGGTCAAGTTCAAAAACTCCCGCCACTTTTCTTTGCACTGTTCTTTCTGAGGACCACTGATAATTATTGGATGTCATTTCTTCTAAAAGGTCATAAGCTGCTTTATGAGTCTTGCTCATTAAGGCACCTCCAGCTGCTGCATCTACCATGGATCGATTTGTAGCCCCCAAACCGTTATAGAATGTTTGCACTTGTAGCCATTTTGGAAGTTCATGATGGGGACACTTCCTTAGTAAATCTTTGTATCTCTCCCACGCATCATATAATGACTCTGTCTCATGTTGAGTGAATGTTGTGATGTCATTTCTTAACTTTGCTGTTTTTGCTGGGGGAAAGTACTTTGTCAAAAATTTCTGTGCTAAACCTTCCCAAGTTGTAATAGCTCCCTGTGGTAAAGAATTCAACCAATACTTTGCCCTATCTCTAAGTGAGAAAGGAAAAAGTCTAAGTCGAATGGCGTCATTAGAAACTCCATTGAATTTGAAGGTATCACATATCTCAAGAAAGTTTGTGATGTGAGTGTTTGGGTCATCATGTGGTAGTCCTCCAAATTGAAGGTTCTGCTGAACCATCTGAATGATTGATGGTTTAATTTCAAAATTATTTGCTTCAACTGCAGGCCTTGTTATACTTGGTAAGGTTCCATTAACTAAGGGCATTGCATAATCCCTCAAAGCTTTGTTTTCTTCGTTTGCCATGGATAAAGAGAATTTTTTCTTCTTTCTAATTTGTCGTAATGTCCTTTCGATTTCTGGATCAAAGAGTATAGGTTCCAATGGATTAGATCTGGGCATACACACCTAAACCCTGAAAAACAAATAAATAAAAGAAAAAATAAATAAGTCAAAAGGATAAAGAGGTGCTGTTATAGAACAATATGAAAGCCTCTTAATAATGGGTAAGAGGTCTGATGATGAAATTTTTCATTCATACTTGCATCAGGTACGGCAAAAAAAATTTCACCCGAAACCTGACGTGACAGAGGTGTGCAAAAAGTTTCATTCATCCAGTTTAATGCTCTGATTTGATAAAACAAAAAAAAAATTGATAAAGATTCATCCAGTTTCATTCATCCAATTTTCATTCATTCATACTTGCTCTGGTTTGACGTGACAGAGGTGTGTATTTAATAGCATAAAACAAAAAATTTCATTCATTCACTTTACCATTTAATGCTCTGATTTGATAAAGATTACTCAATCAAAATTTTCATGCATACTTGCCAACCAGGATATCCAATTCAAACTAATGTACTCAGCTCTCTCTTCTCTCTTGCGTGTCGAAAGAAACAAGGGAAGAGAGAGAAGGAACAGACTGTGCGGGCAGTTCGAGAAGCAGCAGACTGCTGCACGGGTCAGCAGATGTGACCGGTCAGCCTCCTTTTTTTTTTTTTTATGTTCTGATTTGATCAAAGAAAGGCCAAACGAAAAAGAAACAGAAAAAAAGAAAGAAAAATAAAAAAAATAGAAAAACTAAAAACTAAAATTAAAAAAAAAAATCCTAAGTCCTGAAATATACAAATGAAAAACTAAATACAAATAAAAATAAATAAATAAATAAAAGTAAAGTTAGTAAAGAAAAGATGTAAAAAAAAAAAAAATTAATTAATTACAAAGAATCCAAATTAGCAATAATCTAGCAATTTTTCAATATCAATAAAAGAATAACTAGTCCCCGGCAACGGCGCCAAAAACTTGATGTTGATATTTGCAAGTGTACAAAATCGCACAAGTAATATAGATAGATGAGTAGAGTGTCGAACCCACAGGGACTAGATATTTTACTGAGTACCGATATCACTAGATTAATCACTATTTGGAAGATCAAATTTTATAAGGATAAAATTACTAAATTAAATTAATTTAACTAAATCTAACTAAATTGGTGAAGAGGGAGAGGGCTGCGAAACAGTGAAGCTCTTGTAATTTGTTAAGGGTAAAATTAGTTCTAGGGCTTTTGGTTCACCTCGTTTATCACACACACAAATTATTATTCCTTATAAATAAAAATATTATCTTTCCCAAATTGTCGACCAAAATCCTAAAAAATTTTAACCACTCTATCAACGTAGTCTAAAAATTATTCTCAATTAATCATTCATCTATCCACCAAATTATTAATTGAGAAATTGGATTTCTTAACGGTCACGTCCTCCAATATACGGTCTTAATTTTTATTAATCACAAATAACCTGTTCGGTCTCTTTATGATTTGAAAAATCATACAAATGTCTATCCACCATGTTGTACGCATAAATAATAAAAACTAAAACACAATCAGGAAAAATAGAGAAATAAGAAGGAATTAAAATTTGTGTTCAAAACTTGGCTACATCTTAGCCTCTAGAACATTTAAATTATAATTTGTGTGTGTGTGATAAACGAGGTGAACCAAGAGCCCTAGAACAAATTTTACCATTAAACAAAGTACAAGTGCTTCATCGTTTCACAGCCCTCTCCCTCTTCACCAATTTAGTTAGATAATTAGATTAAAGTTAATTTAGTTGCTCTATTATTAATAAAATTCGACCTTCCAAATAGTGATTCATCTAGCGATATCGGTACTCAGTAAAATATCTAGTCCCTGTGGGTTCGACACTCTACTCATCTATCTATATTACTTGTGCGATTTTGTCCACTTGCAAATATCAGCATCAGCGCATTTCGAATGGTTCAACCTCATATTGTTGATCTGGAGTACATTGAATGCTTCTTGGAGGTCGGCGACATGGTTTTCTTTCCTAAAACTTTTTACGAGCATATCATCCACGTATACTTCCATGTTTCGGCCGATCTGCTCTCTAAAGACTTGGTTCACCAAGCATTGATATGTGGCCCCGGCATTCTTCAGCCCAAAGGGCATAACTCGGTAGCAACAGAGCCCTTGATCGGTGATGAAAGACGTCTTTGGGATGTCCAAAGGGAACATTCGGATCTGATTGTATCCTGAGAAAGCATCCATAAAGCCTAATAATTCATGGCCTGAGGTGGCATCTATCAAAATGTCTATGCTCGGGAGAGGGAAGAGATCTTTTGGACATGCTTTGTTGAGGTCGGGGAAGTCTATGCAGATTCTCCACTTGCCATTAGCCTTCTTGACCATTACAATGTTTGCTAGCCATTCGAGGTAACTAACTTACTGGATGAATCGGGTTGCTAGGAGCTTTTCAACCTCTTCTTTGATGGC
The DNA here is from genome assembly GCA_017893485.1 of Hemerocallis citrina. Lineage (NCBI taxonomy): Eukaryota > Viridiplantae > Streptophyta > Magnoliopsida > Asparagales > Asphodelaceae > Hemerocallis > Hemerocallis citrina. Next base: position 100,097,817 of record CM030363.1, on the reverse strand, counting down.
ATGTTACCTCTCGGACGCAAACTTGCGGCGCTTCTGCTGGATAGGCTTGACTTTCAGATCCACACATAAGCAGTGTACAATCAAGTCTTCGGCAATACCTGGCATATCCTCGGCGGTCCAAGCGAATTGGTCCTGATTCTCCCCGATGCACACGATAAGTTGCTCATTTACTCGGCGGGTGAGCCCAGAAACACTTAGTTTTATCCTCCTCGGAGAAAGGGATTTCTGCCATTGCGTCCACGGGTTCGGAGCTAGCTTGCCCCATATCAGGGGAAAGTTTGAAGGCATCGAGGGGAAGAACCGAGCCCCCCATGATAGCTATGTAGCAGGCTCATGCGGCCTCCTGACTTCCCTTGGCCTCCCCCACTCCTGCGGCTGTAGAGAATTTCAGTTTTAGGTGGTATGCTGATGCAACTGCATGGAGGGCCGCTAGCCTTGGGCGGCCTAAGATAGTATTGTAAGCAGACTTCATGTCGACCACCATAAAAAATAACGCTTCTGTGCGAGCGGTCAGAGCTTTACCTAGAGTAATGTCAAGGGTCACAATTCCCTCGATCATCATGGGGGCTCCTGAGAGTTCGTGGAGGGTGTATCCGGCGGGCTTGAGGTGATCCCGCTTGAGTTTGAGGCCCTCAAACACATTTAAAAAGAGGATGTTGACCGACTACCGTTATAAACCAGGACTTGGCGCACTTCATGGCTTGCCATACACATGCTAATCATGAGCGCGTCACAGTGAGGAGTTCGGACGCCTTCCAAGTCCCGGTCCGAGAAGATGATGCTAACTCCGGAACCTTTCGGGGGAGGGATGTTGTGTACGGAATTTACTTCTCGAACGAAGGCCTTCCTAGATGAGTTGGAGGCTCCCCCCATAGGTCCTCCGTGGATTGCATGAAATATCTCCATCCGCCCCGATCCCTGTGACTCAGTTGGCCTCTCTGCCCGTTTGTTGGGTCCCTTCGGAGGAGGAGGTTCGGGGTTGTTTACCTGGGCAAATTTGGCGAGGTATCCTCGTCGGAGCAACACCTCTACTTCATCTTTAAGGGCTCGGCACTCATCCATAAGGTGACCATGATGCTTGTGGAAGGCAGGCCACTTTGTTTTATCCCGTCTTGTTCTTGGGGCATTCATCTTGGGGGGAGGTCAAAGGATCCCGTCCTTGTCAACCTCAATTAGAATGGTGGATATGCATGCATTTAGTAGGGTGTACTTTTCAAAATGAGGCATGGGAGGGGAGCGGCGTTGGCCAGAGGTGTCCTTCTAGGATTCGGGGTTCATCTTCGTTAGTGCCTTTCCGTTTGTTCCCGGACAGAGGCACCTTCTGTTCTTGGGGGCGTATTGTCTCTTCGACTCGGATGTACTTCTCAACTCTCTGAAGGAGGTCAGAGAAGTTCTGAGGAGGTCTTCTGACGATGGAAGCTTTAAGGTCGTCATGCTTGACATTGTATCTGAACGCGGCAGTTGCCACCACAGAGTCGAGTGAGGAGATGGATCTAGATTTTGCTGTAAAGCATTGGACATAGCTCATGAGGGACTCCCCGTCCATTTGTCTAAGGTCTAACAGGGAGGCACCACTACAACATATATGGCTTTTTATAGCGAATTTATTATAGCGTTTAAGTGTAAATGCTATTGAAAGTGATCAATAATAGCATTTCTGAATAAAATGTTATCATTGATTAATTTTGAAATTTATTTTTAGCTACGATAGCATTTTTAAAATGCTGTATTTTTTACAGCGTTTTAGAAATGCTATAATATCTGTAAATAAACTTAAGTGGTAAGGGTAAAAAAGAAAATTCTAATTAAAATCCAAATCATTCTCAAACTAGTTCATTTTCTCCTCCTCCTCCTCCTCTTATTTTTCTTCAATTATCCTACGATCCCAATTAGGGTTTCCATCTCAAATTCACAGTCAGCCCAAAAACCAAAAATGATTTTCCTCCTCCTCCTCCTTCCCCCATCGCCACTACCCTCCCCTTCGGCGCCGCCGTCCCCGTCCCCTTCCACCATCGTTGCTCCTTCCCCCATCGCCGCCACCCGCCCCCTTCGGTGCCGCCTTCCCCCTCCCCTTCCCCCGCCGCCGCCACCCACCTCCAAGAAGGTATCTTTTCCGATCCCAAACCCTAGATTCCTTAATTTGATTTACTAGTATTGCATATCATGTTTGGAATTGTAGTTAGGGTTTGCTAGTTCCTGATTGGATTGATCCGATTAGGGTTTTTTTGGTATGAGTTACAGATCTGGGGGATAGTACTTGATTTAGTTAGGGTTTCTTAAAATGATTAAGCTTCATTTAGTTGTTAAATTTGTTGACATGTTGTACTTGATTGTTGTTCCAAATTTTGAATTCAGTGGGTTATTGCTTGTGTTTAGTGAGAAGAGTTGAAAAAAGCATGTTGAAGGTGGCTGCAAGTTTGGACTCTACGAGTATTTCAAGAGGACGTATTCTGATGTATTGGGAGGGCAAAATAAAAGTACTATATTCTTTTTGTGCAGTGCATCAGCACAAGTAATAGCAGATGTTGCCATTTGCCCTTTTGAAGTTGTGAAAGTTCGTGTTTAGACTCAACCCAAGTTGTTTGCAAAGGGTTTGACTAACGGCTTTCCAAAGCTATATGCATCAGAAGGCTTGTTTGGGTGAGGATATTAAATATCATTCATGATTAAACTATTGATTTAATTGACTATATCTGAATAATGCATGTGTTTGTTTTGGAAATGCTTTCCTTTTGGTTCAGTCTAATTTTTAAAAATCCGTCGTCTTTGATTTCAGCTTTTACAGAGGACTATTTCCGCTTTGGGGCCAAAATCTTCCATGTAATTAATTTCCTTCTTTCTTACATATTCTCTTCCGTGCTTAGTAGCAATCAAAGTTTGGCATGCCAATAATTTTACTTATTAACTCTATGCATATATTTGTGCAGTTTCAATTGTTATGTTCTCATCATTTGAGCACTCGGTGGACATTTTATATCGCAATGTTATCAGAAAGAAAAAGGAGGAATTTTCAAGAACTCAACAACTAGGGGTTACCTGTCTAGCTGGTTATGCATCTGGAGCAATGGGAACTGTAGTTTCTAATCCTGCTGATAATATTGTTTCCTCACTTTACAATAAAAAGGCTAAGACTATTTTGCAGGTATCATCTGTTCGATAAGCTTTTCCCGATTTTTAGATATGTTTATCTTTTTCTTAAACAACATGCATCTAATACATGCAGGCTGCTAAAAACATTGGATTTGCCAATTTGTTTACAAGAAGCCTACCTATTCGGATCACACTTGTTGGGCCTCTTATGACTTTGCAGTGGTTCTTCTATGACACGATTAAAGTATTAACTGGATTGTAAGTACAACATTCTAAGATAAATGCTTAGCTAAGTCACATTTTATTATCTTTCTCACTTGCTGAAATAACGGATCTCTGCTTGGAATTTTGCTTTGTGGTATTTTGAGAAGAAGCAAAAGCCTTGGTTCTTATTGTTCATGGGCAATCCTTGGGGGGGGGGGGGGGGGGGGGGGGGTTATGTTATAATTTAATAGAGATGCTGACACTGAATAGTGCTGAATGGGAAAATAGATGAGCCTTAATACTTGTTGTTGGTAATAGCATATTTCTTAGGCTGCTCCTTAGGAATTCCTGCTTGTCATGTTTTTTTTGTTTTTTTTTCCCGTCTGCCAACCTTATTCTCTTATTATAGAGTGAAAAGACTAATCTAGTTGGCTTGAGTTTGTGAACCAATCGCTGATGAATATTTTCCATTCTGTTTAAACCAGAGAGATCCCAAGGATACGGTATGGATAGTCTTTTAATATAAAATGTTTTTTATGGTTCATGCTGCATAAATTCTGTAATATGAGCAAATGTGAAACTCTTCATGTTGGTTCTTTAGTCACGTTATTTAAACAAATGAGGTTTATCGTGGTAATTTTTAAAGAGGAAGGATCTAAAGGCTGCTACTGATGATGAAGGCATTAGGTTTAAATATTAGATTTTACCAACTAATTGTTTTTCCTTTAACCTCATTATGAAAATTGTCAACTGTAGTTATGCAAATTATGCAATTCCACTTCTATGCTTTGAATAACTTCATAGAAAATTTTGTCAAGGTATGTTAAAGGCTTTTTTTGTGGGAAAGTGAAGTCCTTTTTAGCTCTATCCTTTTCCGGACTTTTGGTCTTGCAATATTGTGAAACAAAGCCTCCTACAGCCATGCACTTGCATATTTTGATGCTAGGTTTTTGTTAAACATAATAATTTACTTGCGAAGTATGTTGTAAATTTTAAGAAATACATATCTGTAAGATTATTAACATGCTCAACAATCTTCGCCCTCTTTCTTGAAAGTTATAGTCAAATATTAGTTGAGCACAACATATATGTCTTACTTGCACCGGAAAAATTGCTCCGCTAGAGCAAACCCCTTGTACCCTTTATAATCAATGTCAGATTTTAAATAATCATATGCTTTTTATATTTCTAGTAGAACTACATAATAAGATCCACCTTTCATTATTCCCTCTTGTTATTGATGTCTTTTGCAAAGTAGCTCTTGATACACTTCCATCTTTAAACTTTTCCTTCTTCTCTTTCAGGCTGAATTGGCAGAGTGCTTGGAGAGAGATGGTTTCTAATCTGTTCAGGATGCAGTTGGCTCAGATTGCAGATAGGTTTAGTAGTGATATCTGGTGATATTTATAACTCAGTGTACAAAAAAGAGAAATAGAGGGATCCATCTATGTAAATTGAAATGATTTTGTAGTTGATTTTACAGTGTTAAATTGAACTTGATCCTCTGTTTATCTCATCTTCATATGAGTCTTTTCCTGGCAAACTATTCTGTGATTGAACCATTTGGTCTAAGCAAAACTATAACTTTTTTGTTGTTGTTTTTCTGATCAGCCATGGTTGGTTTGCAAATTTGTTGGCAAGTAATGCATTTCATATCTGTGGATGTATATGCTATTGATAGTATTTCTACATGTCCTGTGAATGATGGTATCTTTTTCCATTAATAACTTCAAGAAATTTATTCTCCCCAACTATGGTTATTGCTGTGGGTGATAATTGACTTCGCAGATACATCTTTGCTATTATAACTCGAGAATCGGATTATATATAATTGATTGATGATTCCAAATAGATTTTTATGTTCCAAATATACAGCGTTTGCCGAACGCTATAGAATCTATAGCGTTTTTAAAACGCTATAGAATCTACAGCATTTGACGAAACGCTATAGAATCTATAGCATTTGCGAAACGCTATAGAATCTATAGCGTTTGCGAAACGCTATAGAATCTATAGCATTTTGTTTAAACACTATAGAATCTATAGCATTTGCAAAACGCTATACATTCTATAGCATTTTGTTAAAACGCTATAAAGTTATTATAGCGGGGCTTTTGACAGCGTTTGGAAAACGCTATCGTAGGTCTACTATAGCATTTTATGAATGCTATCAAATGTCATATATGTTGTAGTGCACTGGTCGTGTCCAACTTGTGGCTAGTGACGAAGTGCGTGAGGAAGAGTTCTTCAAGTTGGTCAAAGGAAAATATGAAGCCTGGGGAAAAGCGAGAGAACCATTCTCGTGCTGAGCCTTTTAAGGTTGTCAGAAAGGTTTTGTACAGGAGGGAGTCGGATGCTTGGTGGATCATCATGAGAGTTTTAAAACTCTCGATGTGATCTACTGGATCGATCTCTTCGTTGTACGGTTCGAATGTCAGGACCTTGAAGTTGGTAGGGACAGGAGCTTCAATAACCTTTTTGGAGAATGGAGGTCTGACGGGATGGTATCTTCCTTCTTGTTTTGTTCCTTCCCTTTTCAGCGACGTCAGGCAGTCTTTCATCTTTTGGAGACGTCAGAGGACGCATCTTCTTATTGATCAGATCTGGTGGATCCATGGGATTCTTTGTGTCGTGGAGGAGAAGGATGGTGAAGACTAGGTTGTCTAGTCTGAGGTGGAACTATGTTGAGGGCCTAGAGGATTTCATCCTTGAACTCTCAAAATTCAGCTCCAGTGACTGGCATTTCTTCATTCCTTCCCGTCCTAGGAGCTATCCTGCTAGTTGGAGTTGGATGCCTCCTTTCTCGGGGAGGAGTTCTTCTGTGATCTCTTGGGGAACGACGACCCATTGCCTCCTGAGAGAGGGGGATTTCCTTCATCAATGAGGAGAGGGACTTCTTTTGCGTCTCTTGGAGGTGAGGGATCTCCTTTGTCTATGTGGAGAGGGACTTCTTTTGCTCCCCCTCTGCTCGGGGTGGGAGGCTTCCTCGCGAGCTCTCCTCTCGTTGAGATGGGTCCAAAGGGCTGACTCCTGCTGGCGATCTACGATGACTTTACGGAGGTCGGGCTTTGGTTGAGGGAGTAGTGAAGGGGTAGAGTTTTCTATTGATCCCCTATTTTCGACAAATGGTCTAGCGGATGGTTCGGGGTGACTCCAGCGAGAGCCCCCCGGTGGGGCCTCTCCTGGTGAAGGCAAGGCGAGTTGAAGGAGGGTCCCCTCTTATTGTGAGTGTAAGGTAGGATGGAGTTCCTCTAGAGGAGGAGGTGAAGGAAGAGGGTTGGCTCGTCGGCTTGAGGCCGTCGCCTTCCCTTTCCCCTTGGGAGGCATGCTGGATGACTTGTTCTCACCCGTGAGGTTTGGTCAAATTTTCTTTGTTGTTCCCACAGACGGCGTGTCACGCCCCGCTTTCCAAAATATGTAAATATGATCACGTAACAAAGGTCCAGCGAATGATAAGAACATCATCCATAGTTGTAACAGATTAACTCAACAATATGCAAAAGATGACAACCATGCAAGAAATAGATAACCACATAAACAATGAATAAACTCCAAATAATCATGAAATAAATTCACAAAATAATATCCAACATTTGGGAGAAAAATAAACTTCGGGTCATACAAGCCCGGAATACAAAGTACGACGAAAATAATAAAATAAACAAATAACATGAAATAACTATAGCAGTCTAATGATTCAGCTTCATCTTTCAGAAGGTTTGCTCACCAAGTCTTTTAGTCAAATCTTCTCTTGTACCTGCAAGCTCAACATCTAGAGTTTGTGGGGGGGGGGGGGGGGGGGGGGGGGGGAGGGGGTTCCGTTAGAGCAAGTTACGAACAACAAATAGTGTAAGCAAAGAAGCAAGGATAATATGGTTTATCAAGAAATAATGAACTAGAACCAAAAATCAAATGTCAATAACAAGGGTGGATGATATGGTCAAAGACTATAATCAAAGGTTTAAAATCAAAGATACAATAATCGAGACAACAATCCATGATCAAGTTGATAACTGAAATTGTCACGCCCCGCTTCCCAAAAAGAATACGGAATATGGATACGGGACAAAAACCCAGCGAATGATTTTTATCATCCATAAGCTGTTCAAGAATCTTTACAACATCTGACAAATAATCAGAGTCGGAAGCAAAAGAATCAACCAATCATGCACATATGAACCAAAATACCAACAAGAATACTTGAAACCATATATATAAATCTGAAATAGTCATGATCTGAATAACACAAATATCCTGGGTCACATTGCCCAAATACAAGAATAAATCTAAGTATCAAAAATATAATTGTTCAAGCAAGCTACAAGAAATAATAATAATAAAATCTAGCACTAATACTTCATGTCACCAATATTGTCTGGAACCTGTTCTCCAAAATCTGCAATTTAACAATTACAGGGAAGAGAAAAAGAGAAAACAAGTACCCGTCAATTGCAAGTTACGGACTGCTTGTAATGCAGGATACAAGTACATAGAAAAATCTAACTAATAACATGGAATAGGTATGATAACAAAACATAACAACTAGCATGGTAAGGTGAACAAGTATCATGTAGCATATATCAAGAGTCAAGTAAACAAGTATCATGTAAACAAGCAACAAGTGTCAAGTATCATGTATCAAGTGTCATGTATCAAGTCTTGTAGTTATTACTATCTAGGTAGCACTTCATGTGCCCCATATTATAACACATGGTTGCTACAACAAACAGTTTCGTTTTAGATTTCATAGTAGAGTCCATAGGGCAATGTACTCAGGGATTAGAAAAACAGAAACAGGAAACAAGTTCATGAATCAAAACAGGTACACGAATCATCCGATTCATGCATCAACGGGTTCATGAATCAACGGTACACGACCAACAGGTAACAGGTACATGAACCAATAGGTCCATGCATCAATAGGTTACAGGTACCTGAACTAACAGGTCCATGCATCAACAAGTAACAGGTACATGAACCAACAGGTCCATGCATCAACAAGTAACAAGTACATGAACCAACAAGTCCATGCATCAACAGGTTCATGTATCAATAATGAATCAAAACAGGAAACACGGGCCCCCTTCTAAGTACACATTTCTATATTTTCCACTACTAGATCTTTCCCTTAACCCCGGCTTGGTTATTTATTATTAATGTCAAACAAGCATGTATATGTGCAAAACATATCAAGTATAACATGGCTTGATTTTTTTGTTCTAAGGGGATCCCTGCCTCTCTTTCCGGAGCTAGGCTTGGTTTCTCAAAGTCTTTTCCTGCTCCCCGAAGAACCGTTTTCAAGTAGTGTTCGATCGATTACGTATTAATCAATATTCGATTAATTGGTCCGAGGTTTGCGCTGAAGCATCTGAGAATGCTTCTGCTCATGTAACAAGTGCAAGTTGCAAGATAAACAAGTACGGGAGCAAGATAACACATAAAAGAACAAAATAACCAAATCTTAAGTTCAGGACAGCAAGACCACACTGCAGTAAAACAGTGATTCCCAGTGTTACAAACATGCAAATCTGAATCCGTCAAAACTTCTAAAAAATATACTCCCAACCGAATCTAGTGAATACAAATAATTCATATACTAATTCACAAAAACATAACTCAAAACTGATTTGAATACAGAAAACACGTTCAGCCAGAAATCAGGAAATCGAATTCAAGAGTAGGAAAACAGCATGAAAACAACTCAAATAAATCCAGGAAAAATCTGGGGTATTCCCCTATATGTCCTGTATCTAAATATAAAGTTTCATAATTTTCCAGTAAAATTAGATCAGTCATCAAAAATCATAAAACATCAATAAATGATAGTTTGGCAAATTTGGAATTCCTAACACTGCTGTACGAAAACTGTAATATCTCACAAACCGTGAAACAAAATCCAAATCCACCAAAGGGAGAAGAAAATAGACACAACACAATAATCTAACTTTCATATTTCATAAATTTTTTCCATACAGTAGAAGAAAATAGGGTGAAAATACGATTCTTTACAGAACAGTGAGAAAACTCCAGCAAGTACAGTTTTTATAACCCAGCATGAAACGGCATATAAACTCATCAATAAAATCCACCAAAATTCTGGATAATCCCTAAATAGGTAAAGAAATACTAACAAAAGTTTTGGATCAAAATAATATGTGTAGCACAAGTATCAAAATGATTTAGTCATCAAAATCACCAAGAAACGAAATCTGGAAACGAAATACACCTCTGTAGTAAAACAGTCATAACTCACACATACGAAAAAAAATCAATCAAGGCCAGAGGGATTGAAAAGAAGACGAATTTCTCTACACATCATGTTTTATACTGAAATTAAGATACTGACCTTAATATGGTCTAAGTTACTGATCGAGACAGATTATCGACAAAATACAGAATTTCCTCAAAAACCAAAATCAACATAGATCCAACGAAACTTGATCCAAATAAAACCAAACATGAAATCGAGTCTACCAAGTGTCCAAACATCATGAAATAGGGTAATTAACATATCCAAGGCAAGTTTATCACATGGATCTCAACAAATACCCAAATTCTCACAAAGATCCCACATACACGATCAAATCAAAAACGGGCAAAACCTAAGTTGTTTCATATCAATTTTGTATCGTTAGTCAACTATGGTCAAATAGCACTATAGAGACAAACTCATCAATCATACATCACACACGAGTTGTTTCTAGAACCCAACTACACTACAAGTGAAATTTAAGACTTGTATCATACAAAGGAATTTGAGTACAAGTTACTTGCCTTAACCAAAGACAAAACCGACGGAAAATCAAGAATAAGAATAACGGGAACAGATTCCCGAGGCATGAACACACGGACGACAAACCACGAACATAATCACGAACACACTAACAACCACGAACGAAGAATGACGAACCCCACGAACCCAATAACGAGTCCGTGAACACAACAACGAGCACACAAATTCAATACCCACGAGCCAACGAACACCGTAACCACGAGTACCCGAGATCCAATACACCTACACCAAGAGAGACAATAGGGTGTCGGGCTGCGGGCTGAAGGCGGATGGCGACGGCGGCCAGGGGGTCACCGCTGCTGGCTGACGGTGTCAACCGACCCAGCAGGAGGCCATGGGGCGCGCACAGTGGTGCGGTCACTGCTGTCGAGAGAGGAGAAGTCAAGGAGGCACAGGGCGAAGGGGAGACAGGGACAAGGTGGATGGGAGAGAGACGAGGAGCACTGGATGGAGGGTGGTGCGTCGCTGTCGCCCTGGCTACAGTCAGGCGGCATGACAGGAGGGTGGACGACGCGCAGGGTAAAGGGATGAGCGGGAGATGGTTGAGAAGGAGGTGGAGTCGGGGGTTGGCTTAGAGGTCGGGGATGAGAGCGGCTAGGGGGATGGGTTCACACAGGAGGATGGGTTTGGAAGTTGAGAGGTCGGGAGGGATGAAAACAGGGAAATGAAGAAAATAGCGGCTGAATAGAGACGAGAGGTGAAAGGGCATGCAGGGTATTTAGGGCATATAGGCTTAGGGTTGAGGGAGTAGGGTTTCGGGTGTGGGTAGGGCTTAATGGGTTTGGGGAAGAGTTAAATTGGGTTTGGTTAGTTAATAACAGGGTATAGGTTTATATAGGGTTATAATGGGTTGAAGTGGGGTTATTGGGAATGGATATTAATAATGGGTATAGGTAATGAAATGGATAATGGGTATTATAATAACAGGGTAAATGGGTAATAGAGTTTTGGAAAAAATAAAATAAAATAACAAATGAAAATATACAATTAGGATTTTGTAGAAATAATAATAAAAACAATAACAATAACAACAATACTAGTAATAGTATTAAAAATAACAGTAATAATAATAATACTGCTAACAATAAGAAGAAAATATTTTCCTTAATAATCAAAGCAATAATAACAATAATAGGGTTTGTAATACAATATAAAATCAAAGAAAATAGTTACAGATAAATTTATTGGTCGAAAATAGATTTTAATAGAAGATCCAACAATACATTTTAGGAAAAAGAATTTGAAAGCGGAAAAATAATTTACAAAAATTTAAAATACCAAAAATATACAGAAAATACGGATTTGGGAAAACAAGGGTTACAGAAATCATGATCAAGTATGCAAGTTTCAATCTAAGTCTATTAATCTGTTAATATCCTATCTAATGCATGTCGTACTGTATCTCATACCACAGGTTCAGTGCATTCCAAACAGTGATCGTTTAGACTATAGTGGTGAACTCTACAGATCGTCTACTCGGCACAATAATCAATAATTAACAATCAATAATCCACCATCAATAATCCACCATCAATAAGACAGTCTCTGATTATTTATTACTAAGTCGACCCTTAATACCCCGGCTTGTTAATATTTTATTACACACAAATGTGGACATGGAATGGGTACAAAAGTATCAAGGCGATGTCAAAAGGATGGCAAGGCTATGCAATGCATGGTATAACTAATTCTATTCACTAGATACAATATCAAACATGCTTATACTAAAAAACACAAAACACACATTCTGGACAACAAGATGTTGTACAAAAACCAACTTTCCCGTTGCTACAGGAAAGAAAATCAGGTTCCGTCAGGGGTTCTGAAAACTAGACTCCCTGCCGTTTCCATTCACACGACATATAATAACTACAGAAACTAGACGAATAATCTCATTCTTTACTGATTACATGTACATGCTTGATTCCATAAATTAAAAACCTAGCGGTACTAAAAATATGATAACTTACAGTGTAAAATTTTTAATTTAGATCCGTAAAAAGTTCTGGAAACTATATTCAGAGGGCTACAAATGTTGTTTATAAAGTTCTACTAAATTATAATAGAAACTAGGTCAAAAACTCAAAACAATATGGAACAAACAGCAGGTCAGCAAGTTGATTAATTATTAATTAGAAACAAACGATATACACATGCATATAACTTCATAGCCTTAATTAACAGGAAATTATACTCGATCTTTAGGGTGGAATTCTACTATAAACAAGACAAACATAGCATGAACATCATTTCCAATCGAAAAGCATTCGAATCATCATTTCCTATATAACACGTTTCTAATCTATGTATTCGTCTAGTGTATGCATATGAAAATATATAACAAGGCTTGGGTTTGAATCAAGAGAATGACACGAAAAGAGAATTACTACTTGGTTTTTCCGATGAATCCGTAATATTTTCTTTGAAGGGTATCAACAAATAAAATACAATAATGAAAATAGGGACTACTTGCGGAGATCAAAGAAAATTCTTAAACTAGAACAACAACTTGGTTCAAGAGAAACTTGTCTTATAGATGATGATTCCGAATATAAAAGAATAACGAGGATGAGAGTCCCGACGGCAACGGAGACGGCAACAATGACGACGACACGGGCAACACAAGAGACAACAACAACCATAGGAAGAGACAATAGCAACAATAGTAAAGGCGACAGTGGCAACGAAGCAATGGCGGCAGCGAGGGCAAGAGCGACGGAAGTGTGCTACAACGAGATGGTGCAGCAAGGGAGAGACGGACGCTGTGGTGGATACGGGCGTTTCGGGGTGGTCGGGTGGCAGCGAAGGAAGGATGACAGGGGGTTGCGGAGGCTGATGCAGTCGGTGATGGGGTGTGCTGCAGACATCGGGATCTAGCAGCGGGCGGTTGGGGGTCAGGCTCAGCGGTGATGAAGCAGCCGCTGAGGTCGAGAGGCAATCGGGGGCTTACTGTGATGGTGGTGCTCGACAGCGGATGGAGCGAAGTGGTCTGCTGTGGAGGCTCGGTCGGCAGCAGCGGAGAGGAGCGTCGACGTGGTACAGACGTCGAGAAGGTGGCTGCATTCGAGGGCCAGGCGACGACGGGGGAGGAAGGCGGCGTCGGTGATGGCGGCGAGGGACACAACAGTAGGGGAGAAGAGGTGGTGCTCGGTGGTGCAGTTGAGGTGTGAGGGGGATGAAGGTGAGAAGATGGCAACTCTGTGGTGGAGGACGATGGTCGCGAAGGCTGGAGGCGGTGGAGGAAAGTGGTGCCAAGGTCGATGGTGGAGACTGGGCGAAGAGGAGGATCCGGTGGTGGAGAGCGACAGGGATGGCGCCGGAGATTGAAGACAATGATGAGATGAGAGTGGGGGCGATGGAGGTGAAGTTGGCGATGGGGTGATGGTCGGGGTTGACTTCGGGTTGCTGAGAGAGAGAAAGAAGTTAATTAAGATAATTAATTAGGGTTAGGTTAATTAATATATATAGGGAAATAGATGTGGGTTAGGGTTAACGGGTTTTGGGTTTATGATTATAGGGTTTATACAATTTGGTTAAAACCAATAAAAGATCAATAATAATAGAATGAAGTTTTGGGCTTTACAAAAATAATCAATAATAAATATTAGCTAATAATCGATTACTACTAAAATATAATTTTTGGGTCTTAAAAATAATTGAGTGAGCCGATGGATGCAATTGAGTTTAAGAGAACAAGGTTTATTTGAGTTTCAAAATAATGATCAGATAATATATATATATATATATATATATATATATATATATATATATATATATATATATATATATATAATGGATTAAAGAAATAGAGTTTATGGTTCACACTTTATCAATAGTCAAATAATAAAATTGTACTTGGTTTGGGCTAGAATATAAGTAATTGACCGAATAAGAAAAATAAAATTTTAGAATCCAATAAAATTTTTGTTAAAATATATAATCAAGAAAAAACAATTAAGATTATAGAATGGTATATAATTCGGATTAAAATCTATAATCATATGAAAATAGCTACAAATACAAATAATGATTAGGGAGGATTTAAATAAGAATTGAATACCAGATTGTATACAATTGGGTTCAAATAATAGAAGAATTTATAGAAAACTCAAATACAGGAATACAGGAAAAAAAATTGTATAGACAAAAACGGGGGTTACACGGTGCCAATGTGTTGCTGCTTTTTTCGGTGTGGGAGCAATCAGATGATGTAGATTCTTTTCGAGGAACAGTGAAGAATTTGACCTTTTGACTTTCAACGGTGTTGACTGCCTTTGATTGCAATTGACTAGACGATCTGACTCGTTTGCGCTGTAGGATTTCATTCTTGAAGTGACGATCGCCTCCGATGACCTGCAAAAAGTCTGATACACCGAGAAGATCCCGGCTACAGACCCTCCGATGCTCAAGTCAGAAATCAAGAAAAATATGAGGGAGCTTTTTTGGAGCAAACTATTGATTACCTGTTTCTCGTGGAGGTATGGGGTATTTATAGTCGCCTGTGACAGTGTAAAAATGGCCTAAGGCCCAACCAGGGCCCAATACAATTCCCACTCAGAAAGGTAAAGATAGTAACCTGGTTCGGCTCCGGACCACTTCAGGGTCGGTGCCGAACCTCGTGTTTGCCCTCACAGTGCCGGCCTCCTCGTACTGACGAGCCTCAGTATCCCTCGGAATCCGATCCGGAGCAGTCCCACAGGCCGTCCCCCCTCTCTGGCGGGGCAGAAGGATGACCTGGCGCAGCCTAGGCCCTCCGATTCCCCCCAGAGGCACAGGGGGCTCACGATGGGCCACGTCAGCTCCAAATACCACCAAGGGTTTCGCCACGTCAGCCCTATACCACTCCTGGTATCGCCACGTCCGCCCTAAACCCCCTGGGCCTTCTGCCACGTCAGGCCCATGGGCTTTCGGAACCAAACCCGATTGGGATTCTCTATAAATACTAGACCCACACCCACCTTTTGAGGTAATCAATCTTTTGCCACTTAAATATATCTAGTTATTGCTACTCTCTCACAGAGACTGACTAGAGCGTCGGAGGGTCCGCCACCGGGACAAACCCCGGTGTTTCAGGACCGTCTGCAGGTACACAAGACCTCGGATCCGACCCTTCCGATCCGAGCCCAACCTTCAACATCTTTCCGAGCTCATCGTAGGTCCCAGAAGGTCAACTGAAGGTCGGCAGACGAGCGGCAATCTCCTTCAATACAAATTGAGTCCGAACTCACACCTGGTGCTTCCACACGTTTCTCAGAAATAAACAGCATCAGGTTGGCGCCGTCTGTGGGAACCAGTTGCTCTAGAAGCCGATCCGACCCAGACCCTCAAAGGCCATCGACAGCCAAATCCTCATGGCCTCCAAAGGCAAGGGGGCTGCTTCCTCCGTCAACCAACGGGACTCGCCCCCACCCACTGATGAAGCCAGGCCATGCACGTCGAAACACAAGGCTCTCCCTCGGGAGTCCCAAAGGAGCGTCGGCCGGCCAGCCCAGCCCGACCTCCGGGGAATAATCCTCAACCGCAGGATTACCCGCCGCAGGGGAAGGGCCGCTTCCAACCCGGTCCCGAACCGTCCGAGACCGCCGCCCGAGGTACGAAGACCCGCGCTCAGTCGAGTCGGAAGACAACCCTCGGACCAACCAAACCAAGTCGGTGGAGCCCCCGTCACTCACAAGGAGCTCCAAGACTTCCGAAGAGAAATTCTGGGAGCCCTTCGACGGACCCCCAGGGAAGAAACCCCCCATTCCCAAGCAGGGTCGGACGCCGAAGCCAGCGCGTCCCGCCCTTCAATAATCCAGCCTGAGGACGATGACGTTCTCCTAAGGCGCCTACAAGGGGTGGAGGATCGCCTCGATCACATAGGGGACGGCGGCCGAAGAGCGGCTCAGGGGTATAGACCTGTCCGTCCTCCCTTCTCCACCCCCATCCTCCAAGCGGAAATACCCAGGAATTTCCGACCCCCTCAGTTCGAGACCTATGACGGCGAGGGAGATCCTGCTGATCACATGGGGGGTTTCAAAACCCTCATGATGATTCACAGCGCCTCGGATCCCCTGCTATGCCGAGCCTTCCCTGCCACCCTTCGGGGTCCCGCTCGTGAGTGGTTCTCGAAGCTCGCCCCTGGCTCCGTTTACTCCTTCGACCAACTCGAGGGCAATTTTCTCACCCACTTCGTCACCAGCCGGAAGACCGAAAGGACCAGCGCCTCGTTACTCGGACTCAAACAGTTAGAGGGGGAATCACTCAGAGTGTTCGTCCGGAGATTTACCGCTGAGGCAAGGTCGGTCTCCTCCCTCGACCCGGGCGTCGCTTCAGCGGAATTCCGTCACAACGTCCGTCACGAACAGCTGAAGGCTTCTCTGGCGAAGAAACCCCCCGTCGACTTCCCCGACCTCCTCGGTAGGGTCGAGAAATACATTAGGGCAGAAGAGGCCCTTAACCCCGAAGATACCAGGGACGACACCGGGAAGGGAAAGCGGAAGACCGAAGAAGTCGAACCATCGAAGAAAGCTCCAAGGGACCCGGGGGCCATGAAGAAGGTCCCGCCGGTCCCCCGCTTCGAGAGATACACTCCCTTGACGCACAACATATCCGCCATCCTCCTAGAAATCGAAGACAAAGGCATTGTTCGACTACCTCCCCGACCTAACAACGGCAAGAACCGAGATCAGCGCTTCTACTGCCGCTTCCACCAGGACCATGGACACGACACAGATCAATGCCGGGCCCTGAAAGACGAGGTTGAGGAACTCATCTCCAGAGGATACCTCCGAGAATTCACCCGAGAAGTCCCGCGGGGTCGACGAGGTACTAGGAGCGGGATTCACTCGCCCCCGAACCCCCCTCCGAGCCGCATACCGGGTCGGGATCCCGAGTCCGAGGGAGCCGCGGACACACCATTTATCTTACATTGAGCCCATGGAGGGCTAATGGGAGGAGAATCAAATACTTTCCGAAAAGCCTTCCTCCGAGGGATGAATACTGTCCAAGACGATCCCACTCCCGACCTACAAACCGCGCCAGTCTCCGTCCCAGGGGAGGACCTCGAAGGCGTTCGCCTCCCCCACTGCGACGCCCTCGTCATTAGCCTCCGCATGGCTAAGTGTGAAGTTCGCCAGATCCTTGTCGACTACGGCAACTCGGCGAACATTCTTTCCCTCAAAGCCTTCGAGAAACTGAAGTTACCTAGAGGCAAGCTCCAACCGGCCGGATACACCTAACATGGGTTTTACGACATCCCTATCGAACTAGAAGGGATTGTCACAACGCCAAGACAGCTAACAACGCCATACCCGGCCGATCCAGATTATGCTCCCTCCAAACGATGCCTTCGGCCTACCATTCGGAGCTCGAATCTTCCACCCCACACGGGGTCGGCGCCATCCGAAGTAGCCAAGAAGCAACGCGGTCGTGCCGCATGACCATCGACGGAGGAGCAAGGTTCCCCCTTGACGCCTAGCACCCAGTGAACTCCTGCAAAGAACAAGCCTAGACTTTAACCTAACTAGAAGTAAACCTTTTGTAAAGCTTTCCTTTGTATAGGACCGTTTTTAGCGGCCCCCCCTATCTTATACTAAGGAAATCTCGTTGCATCGTACTCCAAACGCCTCGGCAGACCCGACCTAATACCCGGTTAGGGGGTCGACCCCCAAGGCGTCACCTCGCCCCACTCCAATTCCTCGCGAAACAATAAGGCCGAGCCACATCCCCTTCATCACTTTATATACCGTCAACCGGGGCAAAGGCCGTTACAGAAATACTCCCCTCGTCTCGAACGGCACGCCACGTCGGAACGACGGGGGCCCACCTCGGGAAGGGAAGCCGCCACTTACGAAGTGAGCCAACTCGAAGCACATAAGCGGGGAGATCCGGAAACGACCGGCGTCGAAACCTTTGGCAAGTCCGAATTACTGTTTTATATAAAAAGGCGGGGGCCAGTCCGCGGGAGGCAAATACAATCGAAAGGAGGAAAGAAGAAAGAAAGACAAAGCTATACAACTCGGTTTCCCTCCTCGGCGTCGATCGGGTTCACAGAACGATCATCGGCCGGGTTGTCAACGAGCCCCTCTACGGCAGGGACCTTCGGGGTCCCATCAATCTCCATGTCATACTCGAAGTTCGACAGATCGAGGGTCGGATAGAAATGCCTCACGTGACTGAGCGCCTTCGCGTAGCACTCATCCTGGGCGGCTATCACCATCCGCTGGCCCGCATCCGTCAGCTCTTTCCTCTCATTGGCGAACGCGGCTATCAACTCCCCCTTCTCCTTGGCAAACTTCCTCTTCAAAGAGGCCACCCTCTTCTCCCACTCGGTGTCCTTGGCCTCGAGCTCCAGCTTCATCTGCTGCTCCCTCTGACGCGAACCCTCGAGCTCGATCCGCATCTCCTTCGTCTCTCGTCCGCTCTTGTCCGCCCGAGCACACTCTTGTAACAGGGACGCTTCGTATAGATTCTTTACATTAGCTCCCTGCATACAAGCCTGCGGCCGAAAGAAGCGGATAAGAAGAAAACTCCTGAGGCAAGACCAAACGGAAAGGAGGAGGTCGACAAGCTTACCGACACAGTGGCCTGCGCCAGGCGCGTGAATGCCACCTCCACGGGCTCGTTCTCCATCATCTGGCGATCGCGAGGCGTTGCCAGCTTCTCCACCACCTCTACGGCCTGGGCTTCCTCGGTCAGACAGTCGCTCATCCGAACCGACCAGTCCGGCACCCACCGCTGCCGCAACAACTCCTCCACCGGGTCCTCCTCCTCGATCCCTACCAAGGGACCTTTCCCCTTATCAAGATCGGACGCCCTCGCCGGGCCCTTACCCCTCAAAGGGGCACCCCCCTTGCCCGTCTCCGAACAAGTCCTCTTAGCCCTCGGCTCAAGCGGTACCTCCGAGATAACAAGGGGCAGCTCCCTCGGCCTCTTCGCCGCCTCCGCCTTCTTCTTCTCGGCATTTTCCTTCTTCATGGCGAGCCGCCTTGCTTGGATCGATGCCTCATCCATATCTGCAGAAAAAACCATTAAGAGCAATGAGCAAGAATGTACGAAAGGATCGAGGGAAAAGAAACAACTACATACGGAGAACAGCGGGGCTCAGTCCAACGCTCGCCAGGCGAACCTCCGTCACCTTCGTCCAATTAATACTAGGGGACAAACGAAGACGCTCGACAAACCCCCACTCCTCGACCGTCAGATCCCCCTGCCCCGGCGCAGGATAACTCGGCTTGGAGTAATTCCATCGAGTCGGAATGTCCCAGGGCTCTTCACTCCGGATCACCAGATACTTTTTCCTCCAGTCCTTAATAGAGTCAGGGTGGCTATGAACAACCTTCCTCCTACTCCGGGGGGAGATATAGTAAACACCCTCGGCTGCCGAACAAAACATCAGCGTCGCTCGGAACACGTTCAAGCGCAAGGGTATCCGTTGTTCCTCGCACATCAGTACAAAGCTGATTATCTGCTCCCAAGAGTTCGGCCCATACTGCATCGGCGCCAAGGAGGCCCAGTTCAACACTTCCCGAACAAACGGATGGACCGGCAGCCTCAGTCCAGAAATAAACGCGTCCACGGGGAAGACACAATACCAAGCAGACAGGGGATCGGTTGGGCGAAGAGTAGAGCTCGGCAGCATCAATTCGTAACTAGGACCTATGTGGTACGCCAACTGCAAGACTTCCAAATCCCCGCCGTCCAAGGCGGTCAGAATCGCGTCCATCAACACTCTCGTCCGACTCGGCGAAGAGGCCTGCACACCAAAGAGCTCCTGGTCGGACAGGTCGTCAGGATATTGACGGAAATGCTTCGGCTGCGCGGGCGAACCAGTCCCCTGGCTCGAGCCACCGGTCCCCAACCCTACCTTCCTCGGAGCCTTCTTCCTCTTCTCGGATCGCTCCGACGAGGGAGTGAATAAGGGCCCCCGACCAGTCAGCATGGAACTCGGGCCTGCCCCCGGAACCGTGGATCTCCTTACAATGCCGCCCTCGCCTCTCTCACCCTCGGTAGCCGGCTCCAAAACACGGACGTCGTCCGAACCGTCAGTCGCTTCCTCCGACTCACTGCTCTCCACCACGAAGGGACGACGAGAGCGCGACCGCCTCGCACCATGTGCCGCCTCCTCAACCACCGGTTCCTTAACCGTGTCAGAAGACTCGTCAACGTACACTGACTCCTCCTCGAATACGGGCTCCTCCCAGGACGTCGAGTCAGAGATGGGCTCCACCTCCCCCCTAGGCGTCGACGCTGATGAGCCGGACTGAGCCCTGTCCATCTATGCCTAGGCTAAGTAGATTTGCTAACTCACCTGGGGTTACTTCGGAAGGGCAAGTCTGGTACAGCAAGACGCGAAGATGAGCGCTGAAGTGTTGAAAAATTTTATTTTGAAAGAGAAAGGAGTGGACAAATAGGGGAGAGGGGGGACTATTTATAGGAGATAGAAGCGACTCCTCGATTCCCGCGAGTACTGTTCACCTATCCAACATGCAACTGCCGCCTAAGAATTCGCGCCACATCCTCAAAACGTGCGACGCTGACATCATCCATTGACAGGCTGGCAGCCCGTCAAGGAGGCCAGCGCGGAAGAAGTATTCGGAGGAGGGAACATTTTTATTTTTAAAATTTAAGGCGCCGTCCTCAGACAGACGCCCCGGGCTCCGAGACTGGGTCGGTTCCCCTTTCACCCGCGAACAGCTCGGGGCTTACAGCGTCATCGGCCGAAGACCCGAACTGTTCCCGGGTGAGACAGAAACCGCCTCAACCTGGAGCCCTATTGGGACACAGAATAGTCAGCCTCCAATCGGAGAACTACTCATCTACCCGGGGCCCAAAGCTTCAAGACGCCCCCCTCGGCAAGCACCCCGGTCAAAAGCAGATCAACACCCGAAGGCCGAAAGAAGTGCTCCATTCCGAGCCAGTTGATGCAACTGCAAAGGCCCAGCCTACTCCAGCAACGGAACCTTCGCAGTTGCAAACAACCGGCCCGGAACGCCCTTCATCCCTCTCGGAAGGATAGAACCTCCACAGTTGCAGACGGCTCACCCTTCGAAGTTCGGTCGTTATCCCTCTCGCCCGGATCCCCCCTGGATCTGGCCGCCACATCAGGGCCATCAGATCCAAGAGAAGATCGGGCGACAAAGAAACTACCTCTCCAACAAAACCGGGGGTAAGAATTATCAAAAGACAGGCGTCCGCCGAAGCAGACACCTTTAAGGGCCAAGCAGACCACCATTGCTTTGATCTGAACCACAACGAAAAAGAGGGAGGGGGGTACTTATAGCCTCCCCCCAGGGGCCGGACTTTATGATATGGGGAAAACCAAACGACGGAAGACCATGCGCCATACATTTATTAGGCGGCGCCATTAACGCACCTAGGAAATGGGAATCTTGCACAGGTCCCAGGGCGCCCCCAAATGCTCCGCGAAAACAACGGACTACCCTACTCAAACAACCCCAAGTCACAACGGTTCGCCCCTTAACGGCCCGACCTATGATCCCCTCACCAGCTCGAGGTCCGGTCTGGCACCAGGGCACCCCTCTTCGGAGGATCCACGGGCTGGCCATCACCCTTACCAGCCCATAACTTCCCCTCATCTCGAGGTACGGTCTGGCACCAGGGTACTCTGCTCAGGAAGAAACAACGGCTCACCTTCACCCTCACCGACCCATAATCCCTCGCCAGCTCGAGGTCCGGTCTGGCACCTGGGTACTCTTCTTCGGAAGATCCACCGGCTGGCCATCACCCTTACCAGCCCATAATTCCCCCTCATCTCGAGGTTCGGTTTGGCACCAGGGTACTCTTCTCAGGAAGAAACAACGGCTCGCCTTCACCCTCACCGACCCGTAATCCCTCGCCAGCTCAAGGTCCGGTCTGGCACCTAGGTACTCTTCTTCGGAAGATCCACCGGCTGGCCATCACCCTTACCGGCCCATAATTCCCCCTCATCTCGAGGTTCGGTCTGGCACCAGGGTACTCTTCTCAGGAAGAAACAACGGCTCGCCTTCACCCTCACCGACCCGTAATCCCTCGCCTGCTCGAGGTCCGGTCCGGCACCTGGGTACTCTTCTTCGGAAGATCCACCGGCTGGCCATCACCCTTACCGACCCATAATTCCCCCTCATCTTGAGGTTCGGTCTGGCACCGGGGTACTCTTCTCAGGAAGAAACAACGGCTCGCCTTCACCCTCACCGACCCATAATTCCTCGCCAGCTCGAGGTCCGGTCTGGCACCTGGGTACTCTTCTTCGGAAGATCCACCGGCTGGCCATCACCCTCACCAGCCCATAATTCCCCCTCACCTCGAGGTTCGGTCTGGCCCCTGGGTACTCTTCTCAGGAAGAAACAACGGCTCGCCTTCACCCTTACCGGCCCATAATCCCTCGCCAACTCGAGGTCCGGTCTGGCACCCGGGTACTCTTCTCAGGAAGAAACAACGGCTCGCCATCGCCCTCGTCGACACATAAACCCTCGTCCTCTCGAGGTTCTGGCAGGCACCAGGGTAATCCTCTCCGGAAGATACCGACGGTTCGCCATCGCCTTCGCCTACCCATAAACCCTCGACAAACTCGAGGTCCGGTCAAAGCCTCAGGACAGCACCACCAGGAAGGCCCTGTGATTCGCCCTCCCATTTTTTTACAAACATAAACACTCCTCCACGGCTAGCTCCCGCACCCCCTGCAGGAGTGGGGGGCTAGTGTGACAGTGTAAAAATGGCCTAAGGCCCAACCAGGGCCCAATACAATTCCCACTCAGAAAGGTAAAGATAGTAACCTGGTTCGGCTCCGGACCACTTCAGGGTCGGTGCCGAACCTCGTGTTTGCCCTCACAGTGCTGGCCTCCTCGTACTGACGAGCCTCAGTATCCCTCGGAATCCGATCCGGAGCAGTCCCACAGGCCGTCCCCCCTCTCTGGCGGGGCAGAAGGATGACCTGGCGCAGCCTAGGCCCTCCGATTCCCCCCAGAGGCACAGGGGGCTCACGATGGGCCACGTCAGCTCCAAATACCACCAAGGGTTTCGCCACGTCAGCCCTATACCACTCCTGGTATCGCCACGTCCGCCCTAAACCCCCTGGGCCTTCTGCCACGTCAGGCCCATGGGCTTTCGGAACCAAACCCGGTTGGGATTCTCTATAAATACTAGACCCACACCCACCTTTTGAGGTAATCAATCTTTTGCCACTTAAATATATCTAGTTATTGCTACTCTCTCACAGAGACTGACTAGAGCGTTGGAGGGTCCGCCACCGGGACAAACCCCGGTGTTTCAGGACCGTCTGCAGGTACACAAGACCTCGGATCCGACCCTTCCGATCCGAGCCCAACCTTCAACATCTTTCCGAGCTCATCGTAGGTCCCAGAAGGTCAACTGAAGGTCGGCAGACGAGCGGCAATCTCCTTCAATACAAATTGAGTCCGAACTCACACTTGGTGCTTCCACACGTTTCTCAGAAATAAACAGCATCATCGCCTTTGGGACCAATTTCGAGATATCATCATATGTCTATACTTCTCGGTGTTTTTGGATAAGAAATAGAGTTTAAATTCCTTCATGATAAGATATTTGGTTTAAACCGCATCTTAGGGATAATCATGAATTTGAACAACTCTTTTAAAGGATCTGGGTTTATTTAGATTGAGCTGCCAACATAACCCAGTAATGCATATCCGTTTTGAGTTATTGGGCCTTGGAAAAGACCTAGTTCCCATATACAGACCTATTTACAACGAAAATTACCGTTTACCCCTGAGAGCTTTGAGATTCGTACCCGATTTGAACGGTCCCGATTTAGTTTTATTTTTGGCCATATCAGGTATCAACGATGATGAAATGATAGTGATGATAGTGTACTTCATGCTGAGGTCCTGAAGATATTGATACTTTAGTTTGTAAGCATTCTTGTATGAAAACTCAAAGGCTTCACCCGCCTATCCCTTTATTGCTATTATTTTCGGTGTGGAAGTAAATAAATGATGTGAATTCTTGTTAGAAACAATAAAAGACCTGACATTTTAGTTTTCGCCTATGTTGACTGCTGCAAACTGATCTCGACTCTGTAATCTAACTCATGTGAACACTTAGAGCTGATCTGAACGGTGGTGATCGCTCTGATTGACCTGTAAAAGTTTAAAACACCGGGGTTGGCCTCGGTGACAGAAACTCCAACGTTCAAGTCAGAAATCCAAGATATATGAGAGTTTTTAGTGGCAAAATGTTGGTTACCTGGTTCCTGTGGAGATCATGGGGTATGTATAGTCGTTTCGGGGGCTAATTTCAAGATATTGATTATCTCTACTTCTCAGTATTTTGATAATGTTGGTTATTCTCTTCTTCATGAAGAGATAGAGTCGATTACTCTTCTCTTGATAAAGAGATAGAGTTAGTTAACTTTCTTCTTAATGAAGAGATAGAAGTAGTTGGGGAGATAGAGTTTAGACTCTTCTCGTGAAAAAGATATATGGTTTTTTAAACCGTCCTTCATGGATAAAGAGATAGAAGTGATTACTCGCTTAGAGATGGAATTTGAACACCACTTCAGATAATTATGAACTACTTCATGTTGGGAAGCTAAGGCAACTCAGTACGGCAAGTCTGTTTTGGGTTGTTGAGCTTGAAAAATGCTCCTCTCTCTTTTACGGGCTGATTTCTAGTGAAATTTATTATTTTACCACTGAGAATTTTAAGATCCATGCCCAATTTGAACAGTCCGATTTGGTTCTATTTTTATCCATATCATCCTTCTAATCAAATCGAAGGCTACTTCTAGAAAAGCTTGGATACACTAACAAATCAACAACTGAAAAGCTTACATACACTAACAAATCAACAACTGTATTCATCCTTAATGCAGGATATGACTGTTAACGTATTCTCTCTTGTTATTTTGCATGAGTGAAGTTCAGTTTGATGCAGCTGAATGTGTAAAAGGTGGGATCCTTTCAAGTTTCAACCTAAAATTTTGATTTCTAGAAATCACACTTTTGAGCAGTCTGTCCATCCATGATGATAAAAGCCACAATAAAGCTCCACAATAAAGCTCCTCTTTCGATATAGTGATAAATCGAGAATAATGAACTACAGAGGTTAAAGTTAAACATATATATTCGCACCAAGCAAGTACACATTAAATTCAGATGAAGCTTCAGGCAATTGGAATTGTAGAGTTATACGATTCCTACAAACCCACCGTCCAATACAAAGGCAGTCGTCAGCAAACCCATCCTCTGGCATCCAAGGGATACAAAGGCAGTCGTCAGCAAACCCGCATATATAGGTATTTCCTTTCCCTCTCTTCCACCAACTCAGTATATCAAACAGATCCAAATCCAAAGTTCAAAAACAAAAACAACTGAACGAAACAAGCACCTAAAATGATTGTAAATGATCACAAATATTACAATCTCAAGCAAACAGTGTATCCAAATCAAACTTAACCGGTTCTGACATGCTTGGTACAACAAATAAATAGTAGCCAAACTGGCAAACAACTAACAGTCACTTCCAACAGTTCCTTAAAAGCAAAAACTGAATACAAATACTAGTGCTAGTGTACAACTCTTAATCCACAACTACTCAATCAGAAGGCCTCCAACTTCTCCTTCAATCGTCTGCATCGAAACGGCAAGACATTAGAAGATATATTTAAGAACCAAATTGAGAAAGTGATTGGGGTTTGTTTAAGAATCGGTTGGGAAGAGGGCACTAGCCTTTAACCGAGCACTGTCCTAGATCTAGAGGTATGCAAATTTGTACCTCCATAATTTTCTATATAACTTCATCCTTTCTTTCTAAATTACATAAATTATGCTGTCTTAATCTATATATATATGAAAGTGAAACGGACTAGTATGGTCAACCGTTTTCTAATGAAGTGTAAAAATTTCCTAAACACCGCGGGCTACGTTTGGTTCGTTGTTTTCAAAATCCATTTTAAACATTGTTTTCCAAAAAAAATTATAAAGTTGTTTTTTGTGATTTTCGAAAACCGAGTAATGTTTGATAAACTATTTTCATATAATAGCTTTTTTCAAAAATAAAGTATAAAAGGCGTTGGTAAACTGTCTAAAGTATATATATATCTATATAATAAAACACAAAGAAAGCTATCAAGTGGCTCACCTTCAATCCCCCCAAAATCAAAGGCCTAGATCTAACCTCACAAAACACATTTTTCCTCCAAAATTTCAAACCCCAAAACCAAATATTTCCCCCCAAAACTAAAAAACTTATTACTTTATTACCATCTCTCTCTTCTCTCTTCACTTTTTCATATTTCTCTCTTTTCCTCTCTCCCTTTCTCTCTCTCCCATTCTTTCTTTATTTACTTAGAAATTTAGATTTCAAGATTTCAGGTTTGTAAATTTTCAGAATTTTTGCACATGTTATATTGAAAATAGCAAATATCTCTTCAACAGTTAAATTTCATCATTTTCCACACTTAAAGTTCTAAGAAGTTAGAATTTACACCCCCATTTATAATTATTTTTCAACATATACTAATGGAAACATGGACTTTTATTTACAACTAATTATTGTCATACTATTCAAATTTGAGCTACATAATTGTTGTTTTATTGTTTACAGGGCTTTTCGTGTTTTGTATCGTTTCGAAGACGTGCCGTAGGCACGTGCCCACGGACAAATCTAGTATATATATATAGGGCCATCTTCCGTTGCAAAAGCTACTGTAGCATTTGCAAACGTGCAAACACCTTAACCCATCATTGGTGATGACGGGTTAAGGCAAAACACATAACCCGTCATTGGCGATGACGGGTTATGTGTTTTGCCTTAATCCGTCATCGCCAATGACGGGTTAAGGCATTTGCACGCGTTTACACGATATTTGCGTTTGCAACGGAAGATGACCCATATATATATATATATATATTTGTCCGTGGGCACGTGTCTACGGCACGTATTCGGAACGATACAACATATGAAAATATTGTAAACAGTACAACAACAATTATGTAGCTAAAGTTTGAATAGTAAAACAATAATTAATTGTAAATAAAAGTCCATGTTTCCATTAGTATATGTTGAAAAATAATTATAAATGGGGGTGTAAAATCCAACTTCTTAGAATTTTGAGTGTGGAAAATGATGAAATTTAACTCTTGATGAGATAATTGCTATTTTCAATATAACATGAGCAATAAAAAAATGCATAAAAAATGTGAAAATTTACAAACCTGAAATCTGAAAATATAAATTTCTAAGTAAATAGAGAGAGAATGAGAGAGAGAGAGGAAAATTAATAAATGAGTTGTTTTAGGGGGATTTGAATTTGAGTTTTGAGGGGAAACTTTTAGGCGGGACATGTTTTGTGATATTAGATCCGGACCATTCATTTCAACCCTATTGAATGAGAACCACTTAATAGCTTTCTTTGTGTTTTATTATATAGATATATATATAGTCTCCTTCCGTTTTTCCGTTTTGCACTAGCTATGATGTGCACTCTGTGTGCACTCGGCCTTCGGGCCTTCATATCAAACTCCATAGGTTCACTCGGCCTTCGGGCCTTCATATCGAACTCCTTTTCAGGACATTCTTTTAATGATCCGAACCGTTCATTTTGATCTACATGAATAAATTAGTTTAGGGATGTGAGATCAAGTTTTTTGAGATTCGTTTGCTCATGAATTCAAATGTTATAAATTGTATGGCTGAATATCGTTTTTTTGGTAATGACATGATGCGTGGACAACTGGATTCCGAATGACGTGATTTTCATCCTTAAACTAATTTAGTCCATCTCAACAATGTTAACCGTTCAGATCATTCATAGGATAACTATGCATGGAGTTCTTACGAAGCTTGTCGTCTCCCTATATATATATATATTCTGCATTTATGTATATATGTATGTATATACATAAATAATGTACACTATTATATATACAATAATGTATAGGTATGTATGTATCGTGTATGTATATACTCTATACCCTGATACATACTAATACATACTGTATACATACATATTGTGTATGTATATATAGTATACAGTATGTACATACAGTATGTATGTATATAGTATGTAGACAAACCTTTCGTTGTGCACTAGCCATGGTGTGCACTCCGTGTGCACTTGGCCTGCGGGCTTTCGTATCAACGATCCGAACTGTTCACATTGATCTACACATCTAAATTAGTTTAAATATTTAAAAAGAAGTCATTTGAAATTCATTTGCCCATCCATCATTTCATTATTAAAAAATGACATTTATCCATACAATTCTGTAACACATCAATGCATGGACAAATGAATTATAAATGACTTAATTTTACATATTTAGACTAATTTAGATGTATAGATCAATGTGAACGGTTCGGATCGTCGATACGAAGGCTCGAAGACCGAGTGCACACTATGGCAAGCGCACAACGAAAGGGGACTCATAGTATGTATACATATTGTATACGTATAGTATACATACATACTGTATACATATATACATATACATACATATATGTATACAATATGTTGGTTGGGAAATGAAAAAACTCAACTCAGAAAAAAGGTAAATTTCAAAAAACATTTTAAACATAGATATTGAGTGTAAAATTTTCAAATGACATTTGCAAAGTTTTGTATTCAAACACAATTACCCTATGTTTTCATTTTAAAAACCGAAAACTGTTTTATAACTCCAAACCAAATGCAACCTAAGAGTTTGAAGAATGGTTTATGGGCCAGATCCTGGGTTTTCCGAGTTTGGGCTGGACAGGTTTAGGACATGAATAATTAAGTGTCATTGATTTCAAGAATATTTTAAACAGCCCAAGAAAACTTATTTTCAGGTCAGAAGGATCAGACCAACCCAGCCCGCACCAAACAAAAAGGAGGCAAAACTGGAATAGACAAGCAAAAAATCGAGTAGCTAGATTAAATATTCGCAGCTATCAAGAGTTAGAGATGTTACTGTTAGGGGATCTAGAAGTCGTGGTCGAGAAGTCAGAGGAGGCCATGGGGATTGACATTGAGAGCTTCGTATTGGAGAATGATAGCTGGTCATCCATATCCGACCATAAATCCCTTGTCTTAGGCCACTCGTCGAAGAATGGTCGAAGGGAACTGCTTTCATTCTTCAAGGGTTCTGGCAGTAGACCGAAGTCACTTCCCATATAAGTCGACTGCGGTTGATGCTCTACAAGATAACATGCTGAGTGGAACTGCGGGTAGGGAAACACAGAAGTTGTTTGTGCCTTCCAAAGTGGATTTGATGTGCCCCTAGATGGAACTGGGTGCCATGAGCTGTCAAAAGAAGATTCAACTCCACTTCCTCTTGTATTTCCCGAAGTCATGGAAATGAAGTTGTGTTCATCAACCTCAGGTTTCACTTCATTGACATACCTGCATGATTGTAACGAAGGAATCCAAACTTTCTGACTGAGATAAACCATTAAGATACTTGATTATATATTCCACAAAAAAAAAACGATGCTTGATTATATTTAAATAAAATTTAATAGATACAGTTTCCAGATTCAGTTCACAAATGAGGCTTTTCCATATGAAATCCGAGGAATGCTGTAACAATATAGGTAAATCAATGGCAAAACTACGTCAACAAATAACAATAGTTTCCCTGACTTCATATGAGTATCATCTTAATTTTGGTGAAAATTATATATTTTCGTCCGAAAAAATAAATATGTATCTAAACAATAAATCAAACCGCGATTCAACAAAATCTGACAAGAAGCTTGTATTGGAAGAAAATAAAACGAGCTGTTACACATTGAATAAAAAAGGCAAAGTAAACTGCTCCTAGAAGCGAATATGCTAATTGTTCTGCAGTTGAAGTTCACCGTTCAATGCACAAGTGAGAGGAATTACTGATAAATACGAAGCCTCGTGCTTCCAAAGAAATAGATTATTTAGCATGAGCATACACTGGATACAAACCAGCTTTCGCTTAATGATTAAAATGGAAACTTTCTTTTGTTAACACAGAAACTTGAAACTACTCTGCAAAGGCACTAAACAGACAATTATTGAGAGCATAAAGTTTAATAGTTTGATATGGCCAGGTGAAGGTTAAAAAGATTTATGAACAGGATATCAGCTTCACGTTTTTTTTTGCTTTGCTTTGCTTTGCTTTTCTGTCTCTTCAATGGAATATATAATTATAATTTAAAATGCAATTCACTATGTTTTATTTACACAAAGTGGCATGGACATGTCACACATACACGATGCGCCGCGACAACGACAGACTTGACACGAGGAAGATCTTGAAAAACTGCCTTAAAATTCTACTGTCGTGTTAGATTCGTATGTCTGACACACATGTTCAACTAGAGATGACTACTAAATAGACGTCAGTGCTTCATGGTATTTACAAGATGGAACAAACTTCCTATCATCATATAGCACAGAGTAATAGATCGAGGAAATAATGGCTTCACAATAACTAGAGGAAATTGCTTTCAAAGGATAAAGAACATGCATAAGAATTGGGCTTGGGTCAAATGGGCATACTTACCATACTAACTCCAAAGAACTTAATTATAAGATTAGAGGATAAATAGAAATGACAACATAACTGTAACAGACAGTGTGTTTTGTGAGTTTGTTAACCATTATCTCAGATTATTGTCCAGAATAATAGTTAAAGAGTATCACGATAAATTCCAACAGTAATATGATCAAAATAGGAAGGAGGGCGAAAGGCCTACCTATAATCCTTGTTACCCACAGCATAAGAGCTCAAGTTTGAACGCTGACTGCAGCCACCAATTGATACGGAGTACTCTATGGGATTGTTTCGGAAGCTTCCACCGATGCTCCCGGTGCGAGCAAGGGAAGTCACAGTCGATGATGAGGACTGGGTCTGAGAGAGGGTTTGGGATTCCACAGGCTTTCTTGAACGGTTTTTTCCACGGTGCATATGCCGCTCGCAGTACTTGGAGTCAGGATAGGCGTCCTTGGAGCACCTCCATTTCTTCCCGTCAGTTCTACGGCAACGCCCAGGCTCCGGATCCAACTTCTTTCCATAGTAGGAATAGTAGCCAACTACAGGAAGTAGAAACAGAAACACAATGAAAATAAATACATGCATGAGATGGGAATTATTCGTTTTACATTCAGAGTTATGACATATGGAGATGGAAGATATATTTGGAATCAACCCAGGATTCTGGGAAGAGTTAGTAAAAGAATAGATAACATCAGGGAATTTTGAAAATAATGGTTATTCCTCTAAAGACCAAGAAAACTATAATGTTTATAGTATAAACAGTTAAAATTATCAGACTAAACATTATCAAGAAACTTTTGAAAATGAACAATTACCATATTCAAGATCGAGTAACAGGAAGAAGTAACACCACCTTAGAAATAAACAAACTAGTAGCATCAAGAAAAGAGGGGATACAACATGACTGAGATATAAAGATTGGCACTTTATACAGTAAACAAAAAAATTTCCCAAATCAATATATTCAGTAAAGAATTAACAATTAGAACAGAGCACCTTTCTTGGTAAAAAAATATTAGAAGTGAGGGCATCGCTATTGACAGACTAACAAAGATGCAAGTTTAGAGAAGCGGTAGCATCATTATAACTAAATGTCCGAGACATAGGTACTGATAATATATGTTGATCACCCTGTCTTTTTGATAAGTTCCTCTATACCAATCTACCCTACTTTTAAGGTAGGTTTTGGTTCCAGTTTATAAAGAAGGGTAGGCTAAGGCTAACATGGGAAGTAGACTGTCACTAAACCTGCCAACCATAGATAATTGGCAGTGGGACTGATTAAGAATGTGCTAACAAAACATGGCGTGAACTATTTTTTCGTCAAGCCATTAACAATGAGTAATTTGTAAGGAAATGTGGTATCATGTAGGTGGACCATCTCAATATGCTTGAGCCCGAAATAGGAATTTCATCTGTTTGGAGAACATAAATTATTATTATCATATTGCATATATGCTAGGAGAAAGTGCTTTAATATCACACCAATTTAGCCTACAGAATAAACAAATATTTTGCCACGACTTTATTTTTGGAATTTCTGCTTTTACACGCATGCACACACAAAATCACGCAAAATATAAAAACCAAACAAACAAAAAATCCCTATATAACTCAAATGCACACACTACAAAATCCAATCCTTATTACGCTAATGCACAGGATAGAGAGCACAATGATCGATACTTGCAGAAATGCTAAAGCAATGTATATAGGTTCATTTTGAATAAAGTCTTTGTATATCGAGAAAGAACACTAGTGGTGATTTCAACATAAAAATATAAGATCACGCTCCAATAACAGTTTCTCTATTTCTCATTTTGAGAGTCATTCCACATACTCTTTTTTTTGAGGATGTCACATCCATTAAGAAGATCACTACATCCTTAAACTCTCCAATTGTTAGGACCCCTCTATTACTTAACCTATAATTCAGGAGAATGCAATTAATCTCCAAATGGAAATCTACTATCCATGTACATCTATTCAGTAACCTGTTCTGTGCTCTTTAAATGGAACACCAATAACCACCTACATCGAGATGCACATCAAAAAGGCATAAGACAGCGTGACTTGCAAGTAATGAAGGAGTCCTTAAAAAATAGGCAGAATATATCCATCGTATACAGTAAATAGATGACATTAGGTGAAAATTTTAAACAAATAAAAAAATTTAACCCAAGGGAAGTTCAATATACAATTAACAACTATTAAAACTATAAAGTTTCAGAAACGTCGAAGAAAATTTCACCAAAATTTCAAAGGGGAACACAATATGATACACTCAAACAATAGAACAGAATTACTAAAATGAGCTCAAGAGCGATACAAATATCTAAAAACCATCCGTGAACAATATGGACGCATTAATGAATATACACAATCTTAAAAAAGATTCTAGATGACGATGAGATAAGGCATACTCAGATGTACCGGAACATGTCAACTCCACATAGAATGGTGTCGGATTTATGTCTTGCATACTATGTTGGATACGAAGATGATGAGACATGGAGGGATCGAGACGATTAGAGACAGAAAAGAAGCATGAGAAAACAACAACAACAACATCAATAGGAGTAGCGATCGACTGGTCTTTGAGACAGTCGACCGCCGGACTGTACAGACTTTCCCACGAGGGGGACAGTCAACCAATCTTGTTGGATGGTCAACCGAATGCGGCTGATGCAGATTTCGGGTGTGGGTCTGAGTGATTTCGCTGAAACTCGAACTTGCTCTTCAGTTCAGATCGCGTGGCTATTATCGTAGGGTTATCTCTTCTGCAATATTCAATGACTTTTGTATCAAGATATCAAACTAGGATTTTTCTAGATCTCTATATATTATTATTATTCGCCTCCATTGAGAGCCAAAAGAGATAGTACTTCATTGAAAGAGAAATTTAGTGATTCCCAATAGTAAACAACTAGTACTTGCGAGTGAAGCTTGAGTGAGGGTCGTATTGAGAATTATAATATTCTTGTATTTTTCCTAATTAAATAACATCTCAGGTTTCTTCTCCCCCGGATTAAGGCGAAAGTCTCAACCGAGACAAATTTGTGTGCTTTGGTGTGTTTGGTTTGATCTTCTATTTGCTTGGTGGTTTGTATTGATTACATCGCATAACTCAATAAGATCCTCAATTTCCTAACAATGGGTATCAGAGCTATTCAAGTTCATGGGTTTGTTCGGGTTCCTTGAAAAAGATACATATCATATCACGAAGATCAAGCAATTCGACGGTTAGATCAACTTTAATCTCTGGAAGGTGAATATGCATGACACATTGGTTTTAAAGAGTTTAAAGTTAGCCCTAGAAGGAGATAAAGAGAGACCAATCGACATGAAGTAGAAGTAGGGGGAGATTTGTTCAAGAGCCTTGGGTTTAATCCGAATGTCATTGACAAGCGAAGTCAGATGCAACCTCATGGAGGAGCAAAGCACGGTGAGTCTCTGGGCAAGACTCAGAACTGACTAATCGGAATTTCCATTGCAGGATCAGATGTACCAGAAATGAAAGTTGTGGGGTTAACTCAATGAAAAAAAATACCGCTCTTCTAGATCATACAGTTTAACACAGAGTTATCTGAACCGAAGGCGTTCAACGCAAATGATCTAAAAACTTTCAATTTGATATATTCACAATTAACATGATCACCGTGCTAGATGAGAAATCTACCAAGGAAAATTTTTCTATAGCAGGTATGATCAAGGGATCGGAGGAGGATGCACTTAGGAAGGAGAGTTAGAAATCGGCGTCTACTTCTCTGAGTTGCTTGGAGGTTGATGGTACTTCGAATGGAAGAAAAAGTGCATGTAAGGGTAGGATTCGTTGCCATCATTGCAGAGGAGTTGCGCATTACAAGAAAGATTGTTATAGGTGGTTGAGTCAGAGGGGCGCCAAATCCAGTGCCGCTTAATCAGGTGATAACTTAGACAATAATCTTATTTCAAATTTCATAGATGTGTATTCGGGCTGGTTTCTTGATTCGGAAAGTTCTTCTCATATATGCTTCAAGAGGAAAATGTTTTCTACTTACAAGTTCGTTATCGATCGTCGTTATGTGAGAACGGTGGTTGGTGATATTTGTGAGATAATGGGTGAGGGAACAGTCGAATTAGAGACACTAGATGGAAAGGGTTACATACTAGAGAATGTTATGTATATTCCTCAACTGAATCAGAATCTTATATCCTTGGGAACTCTTAAAGCACGGGATTGCAGGTACATAGCTCAAGGTAGATTTCTATCAATTCGAGAAGGTTGTCATGAGGTGATGAAAGAAAAGAGGGGTGTTGAGGACAACCTCTATAAGCTTTGTGGGAACGTGAAAACTTGCGCAAGTGTTTCGAAGCCCTACGTTCCTAAAACACTATCGAGTTTGACGTCACTAGATTCATCCGTGCGAGACTGCGATGTTCGGATATCGTCGAAAGGTGGAGATAGCCTTAATATAAGTAGAGTTCGTGCGGAGGGTGGCACCTCCATGATGACATCTACTGGGTGTCCTTGAAGAGGGCATACAACGTGAGAAAAACAGGTAGAGGTAGATTCAACTAGCAGAAGAAGTCACATAAGTTGTTTGCAAGAGGAGAATAAAAAGAATCTAGAAAGTTTTAAATCACACAGCTGTGGATTCATAGTATGCAATCCAAGGTGGAGATTTTTGGATTTATGTCTTGCATACTATGTTGGATACGAAGACGATGAGACGATGGAGGGATCGAGATGGAGACGGAGTGGAAGCAAGAGGAAATAGTAGCAGCAACAGCAACAACAACAGATGGAGTTGCAGTCGACCGATCTTTGGGACGGTTGACCGCCCGACTATACAGACTTTCTCGCGAGGGGGACAGTCGACTGGTCTTGTTGGACGGTCGACCGAATGCGACTGATGCAGATTTTAGGTGTGGGTCTGGGTAATTTTGCTGAAACCCGAACTTGCTTTTCAGGTCAGATCGTGTGGCCCTTATCATAGGGTTATCTCTTCTATAACATTCAATAGCTATTGTATCAAGATATTAAACTAGGTTAATCTAGATCTCTATATATTGTTGTTACTGGCCTCCATTGAGAGCCAAAAGAGAGAGTACTTCATAGAAAGATAGATTGAGTGATTATCTAATTGTAAACAACTAGTACTTCCTAGTGAAGCTTGAAAGAGGATCGTGGTGAGAATTGGAATATTGTTGTATCTTCTTTAGTTAAATAA
The DNA here is from genome assembly GCA_017893485.1 of Hemerocallis citrina. Classification (NCBI taxonomy): domain Eukaryota; kingdom Viridiplantae; phylum Streptophyta; class Magnoliopsida; order Asparagales; family Asphodelaceae; genus Hemerocallis; species Hemerocallis citrina. The sequence continues at coordinate 100,062,043 of CM030363.1, read as the reverse complement.
CATCTCGGATTTCTTCTCCCCCGGATTAAGGCGAAAGTCCCAACCGGAATAAATTTGTGTGCTTTGGTGTATTTGGTTTGATCTTCTATTTGCTTGGTGGTTTGTATTGATTACATCGCATAACTCAACAAGATCCTCAATTTCCTAATAAATAGTTTATTTTACCTTAGCATTGTGTAACAATACAGTCATTAGCTAGTTTAAACTTTATACATATTACACATCCAAGCACAAAAAGACACTCAAATTGTAAACCAAATTTACTTTCTTAAACAAACGTAAGGCTTGTTCAATACTAGCCAATTAGTACTCAAATTCAATTCGAACATTAAACCCTTCTAATCAAATTTGGTTTCTTGAGTCAACTATGTGAGCAACATCCGATTGTATTTTTGTATCCACTAGAGTAAACAAGTATAATGCCCATATACACTCATACCCAAACCATCTGCAATTTTTTCCCCAAAATAGACCACTTTTTGAAACTAATTCCCAAAATAAACCACTTTCGAAACTAATTCCCAAAATAGACCATTCGCAGTTTTCAACTGCGGCCTCTTTGATAATGAGGCCGCAGTACCCTATTGCGGCCTAGGTACGTACCAAAAAATGTAGATTCCAAGACTTTCTTTTAAAAAATTCTCATGTCCAAAGAAGTTGTAAAGAGATTTCACTGAGGCCGCAGTTGCGTACTGCGGCCTCGTTAATACTTAGGCCGCAGTTCACAACTGCGGCATCGTTGGGGGGTCCAGATCTCTAAAAACCCTCCTCCTTATTCTCAACTTCACTTCTCTCCAAATAATTTTCCCAACTCCGAAACCCAAAATCCTTGAAAATCCTATAACCCTAATCTAGCTCCGCCCATTCCGTTAAATCTCTCCCTAATTAAAGAATCAATTTCACCTCATCTTCCTCTCCCCATCAACCTTCAATCCCCGAATCCCCAAGCTTTCAATTTTCCTAGTCGTTCAATTCTCCAAACCTCGCCACCCACATTGAAGGTGACAACACCCTCGACGATTAGCAACATCTTCGTACTCTCTGAACTCATCTGTGTCGTCATCTCCGCTCGCAAACGACGGGTGTATTCTTGAAGGTATTCATACAACCCACGAAAGTAAAATTTTTGTGTTTTATGTTCTTTTATTAGATAATTACTCGCATATTTGTCCATTGACTTGTAGATATGGATCAGAAAATTCCTATTTTGTTATATTACGGGGGAGAAATAATTAGAGACCAGTTAGGAGCTTGTTATAGTGATGTTGAACTGAACGTAGTTTGGGCTCCCCGTAATATTACACAACATGAACTAGTAAAGAAGGTGTATGCAATTACTGATTGAGATAGAAAGGAATGGAAAGTTAAAATTCGTGCTCGATATGCAGCTGGAAAGGAGAGTCCCAATTTTTCATGGTGGTACATGTAGTCGATGATGATGCTCTTGCTTCTATGATTGCAAGAACAGTTGATCCAAATTGTAGCTGGAATGCATTAAAGTTATACCTTGACAAAATCAGAATTCCTAATAGCCCGCCACATGTTAATCGTATATTAAGCCATGTACGTGAAGTGACGACTGAAGAGACGAGTCCCCATCTAGATCCTGACCCACATGAAAGATCATCGCATCGACAAGAAAACCTGTTCACAAATCCAATACCAACAAATTCCCCTGTACATGACTTGCCACCATCGAATTCAAACTTTATCCCCAATCTTGTTGATAACGAACACATTATTCGAGACTTCAAGCTACAGTTAACAATGATTTAGTAGACGATGATGAAGAAGATGAAGAATTGGAGGTAGATGTAGAACAGGAGGAATATGAAAATGGTGCTAATCCTAATGAAGACGTTCAGAAACCGGCAGCCAATGATCCACTCCCGCCTCCCCACCCGTTGCGAGTAATAATGCCCGAGTATTTCAAAATTCAGAAGAATCATGTGGTTCATTGGAGATAGGAATATTGTACATTGGACAAAAGTTTGAAAGCAAAGATAATATCCAACATGCAGTGAAGATGTTCTCTATTAAGGAACATCGAGAACTTATAGTGGTGAAATCAAACAAAAGGTTATATGTCGTCCAATGCAAATTTGCACCTAAAGAATGTACCAATGAAACAGCAGCTGATGCAGGATGTCCATGGCAACTACGTGCAATTCTTCCAAGTGGACAAACGTATTTCTTCGTGATGAAGTTGGGAGGGGAGCATACATGTACTAATCCGACATTAACTCAGAACCACTGTAATGTTGATTCGAAGCTAATTTCTAGGAACAACACAGTTAGGAACAACACCGACAACCATAATTGACATAGTGTTGCTACAATGTAATTATAAGATTTCTTACAGGAAAGCTCGGATTGCAAAACAGAGAGCTATTGAGTAGTTGCTTGGAGGGTTCAATGAAGCATATACGCAAATTGTGGAACTAACGTACATTGGGATAAAATTCCTTCCGGTAATGGCGAGGAAACATTCAAAAGAGCATTTTGGGCATTTGGCGCTTCGATTGAAGGTTTTAAGTCCTGCCGACCTATTATTAGTATAGATGGAACCCATTTGTATGAAAAATACAAGGGTTGTTTGTTGATTGCGGTTGCACCTAATACAGATAATAGGTTATTTCCATTTGCTTTTGCAATAGTAGATGGAGAGAGTATACAAAGTTGAACTTGGTTCATAAGTTGTATTAGATATTATGTCAGCGATAGTCAAGGCTTATGTGTGATTTCTGACCGTCATGCGGAAATCTTATTGTGCATGGAGCTTAAAAATGGTTCATAGAATGAGCCATGCATACCATCGTTACTGTATGCGACATTTTAATACCAATTTCTATACCAAATTTAGTAGCAAAATTTTGATGAATAAAGTAAAGGTGGTTGCATGTCAGAATCAGCCAAATTGTTTGATAAACAATTGGTAGAGATTAGTAAAGTTAATCTCGAGACTGTCGATTGGTTGAGGGGAAAACCTATGGAGAAGTGAACACTAGCTGCGGATGGAAGGCGTCGATTTGGTGTCAGACCACGGAAATATTTAATTCTGTATTAAAAGGTGTTCATAGTTTGCCCGTAACAGCAATCGTTGAGATGATATTTACAAACTCAATTCCCACTTCACTGAGTGTCGTCAAACGGCACAGAAATTGATAAGTGAAAGACGGGTTTGGGCTCCATGAGTTCAAGAACTTATAGATATACGGCGGGATAGAGCTAATTTGCATGAGGCCTTAATGTTTCATCATAATCCTGACGTTTTTCAAGTCAAAACAGGTGTTCAATTTGTCGGTACTAAGCGAAAGGGTGGAAAATATCAGATTGTTGATTTAGGTGCGTGCACGTGTACATGTCAGAAATTTCAGCTTCATCATATACCGTGTTCACATGTAATGGCGGTTTGTGCATCTCTGGTCCTCGATTACCTACCGTATATTGATCCATTCTATTTTGTGGTATCTTAGCGACAACTTGGAAGCCCACCTTTCATCCTGTGCAAGACCAAGTATATTGTCCTATACATATTGGTCCCAAACTAATAGGGGTGGCATTCGGGCCGGGCTGGCCTGCGACCGGCCCGGCCCGGCCTGTGCGGTTCATGGCCCGGCCCGGCCCGCCCAAACCCGGGCTTAACCGGGGCCAGACCGGAGCTACAGTGCGGTCCGGTTCAGTTCGGAAAAAGACAAAAAAAAGCACGGTAACAACTCGGCCCAGCCCACACCAGCCCGGGACCGGGTTGAACCGGTCCGATCCGGTACGGGCTGGCCCGCGGGCCGACCGTTGCTGTTACCGTTGGATGTTTTTTCCAGAATTTGTATTTAAGAATTAGGGTTTGTAAAATTACCAAAATACCCCCCAATGGATTTATACTAGCTAGTTTTTGGGGGTATTTTGGGAAATTGAAATTTAACATTTTCTATATATACAACCTCATTTTATTCAATTCTTTTCACAAATTCACTCAACTCTCTCTACTATCTCTCAACTTTCTCAACAAAAATCAACAACATTCAACTACTCTCTTTCAAGATTCAACAATCAACTTTATTCAACTACTCTCCTTCAAGATTCAACATCAACAACATTCAACTACCCTCTGTCAAGATTCAACAATCAACATCAACTAACAACATAAGCATCAACACTACAAGTTTCTCAACTCTCTCTACCTTCATCTTCAACAAACATTCTACGCTCATATACGGTATTTTCGTATTTTTATAACTTTTAGAATTCTAATTTTTTTTGTAATCATTTATTTCTCATAATTAGATTGGGTTTTCTTGTTCTTGTTCTTCTTTTTAGATTTTTTTGATAAATTGGTAAACATGCACTGGAATAACAATTTTATAGTTGTTCTTATATTTGCTTTGTGGAATAATTTTCATAACATACACTACAATTAATTTCATAGTTCTTTTATTTGCTTTGTAGAATAATTTTCGTAACATACACTACAATTAATTTTCATAACATACACTAGTTTATATGGCATTAAACATAGTAGCCAAGAGTCCACTAGTAGTCGTCGCATTCCTACCATTCCTCTTCCATATGTAGATAGTGAAGAAACACTTTACAATTATGATACTATTCACGATATTCATGAAACACACACAGAACAAGTAGAAGTAGAAGTAGAAGTAGAAGACAGAGGACCACAACCATAGAAACAAGGCCCATCTCAATCGCGTAAAACAAGAGGGATCAAATCCGAAGTGCACAAATTTTTTGACTTTGTCCCTTCACAAAATGATAAGAATGTAGGATTAAAAATTTGTAAGAAGTATCAAACACCAGATAAGTTTAAACTAGGATTGGGAACGGTACACTTCAACGACACTAAGTAAATGTCAACCCGAATTTTTTAAAGACACCCTCACACAACAAAAAATACACCCTAAGACCGGCCAAATAGATAGTCATAGCTATGATCACGATCTCGTTCGTAGAGAAATGGCTAAATTAGTAATTAGAGATGAATTACCTTATTCATTTGGTGAAAGTAGGAATGTAGAGGCCTTTGCACAAACCGCATTAAACCCCCATTAAAAAAAAATCTTAGGAATTTAGTAAAGGGTGATTGTAAATTAGTTTACAATAAGGCTAAAGATTTTTTAGTAGCAACACTTACGTCACTAAACACTAGAGTTTCTTTGACATCGGATGGGTGGGTAGGAGTGAACGACGTTCCAATGATGTGTGTAACATGTCATTGGATAGATTCCGATTGGCTACTTCAAAAGAGGATAATTTCATTCAGATTTATTAGGTATCTACATAAGGGTGAGATAATTGTCACACACATCATGGAAGCATGTAACAATTTCGGTACTTTTGATAAAGTTTTTGCTATTGATTTTGATAATGTCTCTAATAATAATACTAAGGCAATTGCTAGTTTGCTAATTACACTTAATCCTTTAGAACCGGAAATTTTTTATGTTAGGTGTGCTTGCCATATTTTAAATCTGTGTACAAGATGCACTTAAATATGAACACAATAAAATTGAGGCAATGAGAAATTGTGTTCATTTTATTACGTTGAGTGGTCCAATATATCAAGCTTTTCATGATTGGTGTCAACTTAGGGGAATTGTATTTAAATGTTTTCGTAAAGATGTTAGACATCGTTGGAATTCAACTTTTGGTTTATTAAGTGTGTTCTTCACTATCGTTTTAATCTTAGAGAATTTTGTATTGCAATGGGTATGCAAGATTGTATGTTAGATGATGATTTTTAGTTTTTGCCGATAGTTTGTACAAATTTTTAGAACCTTTTAATGATGCTACTTTACAATTTTTAAAAACATTTACATCTACATCTAGTAATATTTTATTTGCAATTGTCACTATGATGACAATAATTAAAGATTTGGTAAATGAAGCTTTTATTGGAGAAATGGTTTATGCCGCTTATATTAAATTTTTGAAATATTTTCATCCCTTTCCTATGTTATATTGTGTAGCTAGTGTAATAAATCTCATGATTAAGTTAGATGGCACCAAAAATCTAATTGAGATTTTTTATACTTATGCTCCACATGAAGAAATTAATGATTTTGACCATGTTGTCTTCATTACAAAAATTGAAAATGTTTTGAATAGTTTATATGATAGTTACAATAGAATTTATACATCTAACACTACACAAACACAAAATGTTAGTTCTACTTCTTCTATGTTATCAAAGGGAAAGGATCTCGCCACTAGTAGTATTTTAAATCTCTTAAAATCAAAAAAACCAAGAACCAATTCACCAAATGAGTTGAATTGGTATAATGCACAACCTCCCATTGATGATGTAGTAGATGTGTTTTCTTTTTGGAAAACTAATGAACATATTTTTAGTATTCTTTCTCGCATGACTAAAGATTAGCTAACGGTACCGGTGTCAACCATTGCATCGGAAAGTGTTTTTTCTCTTGGTGTAAGGATTACGAGTCCAAACAGGAATCGCTTGACGGTAAAAAATTTGGAGATGTTGGTATACGCCGAAGATTGGATGAAAGCGAAAAAGATGACTCAAGACTTACAAGAATCACAAAACGGATCAACAAGTAGCGACGAGTGAAGAAATAGTACAATTTAATTTGTATAATGTATTGTAAATAATTGGAAAATTTTAGGGGGATGAGATTCTATATTTAGGTTAAATAGAAGTGCACGACAATAGTCCAATGCCTTCTCTTCAATCTAAATAGAGGTCATTTCGATCTCTAAATTTAAATAATTCCCTTGTTTTGTAATTTTATCTAATTTGTATGAAATTGTATTCATGAACTTGATTTTATTTAACATCATGTAATTTATCAAATCAATTAAAATTTGGTTTTAATTTCTTTTATTTATTAGTCCTTTGCAATTGTTATGAAATATTGAAATTAACATTTAATACTTGATCTTTCATCTTCCAAAAAAAAATACACTAGTTAAACCGGCCTGGCCCGCCCCGGCCCCCACCCTAGGGGCCGAAGGCCAGGTCCGGGCCAAGATTTTCGCAAAGAGGCCCGGCCCGGCCCTCATATTGGGGGAGCCCAACCCTTGTTGGCCAGGGACCGGGCAAAGCCCGAGCGGTCCCGGCCCGGCCCGGCCCGAATGCCACCCCTACAAACTAATAGCGGATTCAAGGCTCAGGAGATGTAGGAAAGGGCGGTCAAGAACCACACGAATTTGCAATGACATGGATTTCAGAACAAGCTCCAGAAGTTCACTAAGTTGCAGTAAATGTCATCAAATTGGTTACAATAAGCGTAGTTGTACGAGCAATATTACCTCTAGGGATACTAGTGATTCTCGGGTAAGTTGTACATTTTACACTTTTTAATATTCTTTTGTTCCATTCCTATGTACATTAAGCAGTCAAACAAATTTTACAGGGTAAGTTCCGTGGTACTGCTGCAACAGGTCTCTTACGAAGAGGAGAATGAGGTCGTGGTGGACGTCCCACGAGATCTGGTACAAAGACATCTTCAAGCAAATGTGTAGTGTATATTTGAATTAAATTCTAGTTTGTATTTTCCTAAGTATGAAGAAAACTGAAAAAGTAGGGTTTGGGAAATTCCGAAAATTGAATGGGTATGGATAGAGGAAGACGAAGAGAATTTGAGAGTTGGATTTGGGAGAGATTTTAGGGAGTATGAGGAGAGTGATTTTGGCTTCTTGGGATTTTGGGTTTCGGAGTTGGGGAAATTATTTGGAGAGAAGTGAAGTTGAGAATAGGGGGAAGAGGGTTTTAAGATATCTGGACCCCCCAACGAGGCCGTAGTTGTGAACTGCGACCTAAGTATTAACAAGGCTGCAGTATAAAATCTCTTTACAACTTCTTTGGACTTGAGAAATTTTTTAAAGAAAGCCTTGGAATCTATATTTTTTGGTACGTACCTAGGCGGCAGTAGGGTACTACGGCCTTGTTATCGAAGAGGTCGCAGTTGGCAATTGTGAGTGGTCAATTTTGGGAATTAGTTTTGAAAGTGGTCTATTTTGGGAATTAGTTTTAAAAAGTGGTCTATTTTGGGGAAAAAATCAGTATCTGCAGCAGGAGCAATCAAAAGCAACATGGGCATCCTGAACCACTACTATGGACATAAACAAGTCAACCATTGAACCAAAAAAGGATTAAAAATAATGTAATTTCCTTTTTTCAGTTATATATACCCATATTGCATTAAAATTAGATCAGCAGCTAAACAACCACTATAAATAGTAAAAACCACGAAATATAATGGGCTTTTTTTAAATCTGAAGTACCCACCAAAACATTTGCCAATATAACAAACAATCCTTTTCAAATTCACCGTGAAAGTGACTAAACTGCATCCTCCCTATTTCAAACACCGTAAAGATTATTAGGGTTACATCAAAATAAGAATATTTTTGGTTTGGTTTAAATATATATATATATATATATGGAAAATGCTCCATTGAAAACGCAAATGTCTGTGAAAACGTGGAAAACCATTGAAAACGACCCTAGGCCGTTGTTGGAGACAACGGCCTAGGTTATAATGCATTATAACCTAGGTCGTTGTCTCCAACAACGGCCTAGGGTCGTTTTCACATTTTCACAGACATTTGCGTTTTCAACTGAACATTTCCCTTTATATATATATATATATATATATATATATATATATATATATATATATATATATATAATAAAACACAAAGAAAGCTATCAAGTGGCTCTCTTTCAATCCCCCCAAAATCAAAGACCCAGATCTAACCTCACAAAATACATTTTCCCTCCCAAAAAATTTCCCAAAAACTCAAATACAAATCCCCTACCCAAAACAACTCCTTTATTTATTTAATTATTTTTCTCTCTTTCTCTCTCTCTCTCTCTCTATTCAAAAAATTAGGAAAATAAAAATTTTTAAAAATAAAAAAAATAAAAAACTTAAAAACAAAAAAAAAATTTAATTTTAAAAATAATTCAAAAATTCAAAAATTCAAAAACTTATAAAAAATTACAAAATTTTTTTTTTAAAATTTTTATTAAAAATAAAAAAATTTATTATTATTTAATTTTAAAAAATAAACTTTTTAAAATTAAAAAATTATTTTTTTAAAATTAAAAAGATTTTAAATTTTAAATTTAAAATTCAAATATTTGATAATTTTGAAATTTTGAAAATCTCAAAGCAAATCCAAATCCAATGTCGAATCCCAATCAAGAGGTCATCATCGATATCTGATTCGCTGCTGATTCCGTATCGGTGACTCCCGTCCACCAAATCGAGTGCGGATATCAAGCGACTCCGTATCGACGACTCCCCTCCACCGAATCGAGAGCCTCTATATGTGATGCGACGACTCTAATTTCATCTCATTAACAGAATTCTCATTCTAATTTTTAATTTTGTGTGCAGGGGATTACTCAGTTTTTTGCTAACTCGAATTTTGTATGTACATGAGATCTAAGTTCAGAGAGGTATGATTGTTTTATTTTTGGGTTTAAAAAATTTTAATTTCGTGATTTATTTGATGAGATTTTTATTGGTTTTTAATTTCATCTCATTAACAGAATTCTCATTCTAATTTTTAATTTTGTGTGCAGGGGATTACTCAGTTTTTTACTAACTCGAATTTTGTATGTACATGAGATCTAAGTTCAGAGAGGTATGATTGTTTTATTTTTGGGTTTAAAAAATTTTAATTTCGTGATTTATTTGATGAGATTTTTATTGGTTTTTGATTTAAGGTGTACGCAAGTGAGAGAAGAATTATTTGGTGGCCTCACTTTGGGCTTTCAAACCATAGCAGGACTGGTAAGCTGACCAGCAACCTAAAATAACTTGGTAAATATGCAACATTAATTTCTTTACTACAAGAGAAAATACTATTGTGAAGTGTTCCCTTCACTGGTTATTAGAAACCATAGATAACATAACATATAAGAATTTTTAGTGTATGTTTGGATATATAGGATTGAGATGACTGGAGTTTACCAGTGAATGGTGTAAACTCTCCACTCAAAAAAGACAGTTAAAGTAAACATTTTATTATCATTTTGATTTTTTTTTAATAAAGGTGCAATGAACAGACAAAATGGAGATAAAAGAAATGATTAGTTTGGATTAGAGTTTTGAAAACTTCATGTATCTCATTTTGGTTGAAATAATAATAAGAGATATTTTGATTGCAAACTGAATCTCAGACAAACAAATATTTAGATTATTGGTATTGTAGATACCTTCACACCTGCACTTGCGTTACCATTGTATTTAGACATGCTCATAGTGGTTAAGGGATTAGAGTAAGCTCTATAAAATCTATATGATAATGTCCTTGCATAACTATTATAAGCATATAAAAGTGATGCTGAAGTTAAAAAAAACTCTATGCAGTATTTCTAACAAACTATATGCATTTCAGGTAAGTTCAAACTAATGATCAAAAAGGCGATGATTAAGCTTAAAGGTAGATATACTGCTTCCTCATATAATATGTTTGTTACTTCAATTAATTTACTGGAGCTGCAAAACTATTTTATATAAATAAATCAGGTGCACCGTTCCGAAGTCGTGCCGTAGGCACGTGTCAACGGCAAACCTATATATATATATATATATATATACTAGATTTGCCCATGGACACGTGCCTACGGCACGTCTTCAGAACGATACAACACACGAAAAGCATATAAACAGTAAAACAACAATTATGTAGTTCAAGTTTGAATAGTATGACAATAATTAGTTGTAAATAAAAGTCCATGTTTCTATTAGTATATGTTAAAAATAATTATAAATGAGGGTGTAAAATTCAACTTCTTAGAATTTTAAGGGTGGAAAATGATGAAATTTAATTGTTGAAGAGATATTATATAACATGTGCAATAAAAAAAATATAAAAATTCTGAAAGTTTTACAAACCTGAAATTTTTAAATCTAAATTTCTAAGTTAAGAAAGAATGGGAGAGAGAGGGGGAGAGAGAGAAATAGAGAAATATGAAAAAGTGAAGAGAGAAAAGAGAGATAGTAATAAAGTAATGAGTTTCTTAGTTTTGGGGGAAAAATTTAATTTTGGGGTTTGAAATTTTGGGTGGAAAAATATGTTTTGTGAAAATCAATCTAGGCCATAGATTTTAGGGGAGATTGAATGAGAGCCACTTGATAGCTTTCTTTGTAATTTATTATATACTAGGTTTGCCCGTTGACACGTGCTCGGAACGGTGCATCTTGCTTGATAATATAAAGTAGTTTTGGAGATCCAGCAAATTAATTGAAGTAGCAAACATATTATATGAGAAACATTTGGGGATCCAACAAAAAACATATTAAATGATTTTTTTGAATTTTTTTTGAATTATTTTTAAAGTTTTTAAATTTTTAATTTTTTAAAATTTTAAAAAATTTTATTTTCTTAATTTTTTGAATAGAAGAGGGAAGGAGAGAGAGAAAAAAATAAATAAAAATAAATATAGGAGTTGTTTTGGGTTGTGAATTTGAATTTGAGTTTTGGGGAAAAACTTTTGGGAGAAAAAATATGTTTTGTGATGTTAGATTTGGGCCTTTGATTTTTGGGGAATTGAAGGAGAGCCACTTGATAGCTTTCTTTGTGTTTTATTATATATATATATATATATATATATATATACTTTTTTTAGAAAAATATCTGATACAATAATCTAAAAATTATCACACAAAAAAGGATCTCTTAATCTAGTATCAATAGTATAATAATATATATATATTTTAAAAAGCCCAACATCTAATCAAGCTGAATATATTTTCAAAAAATGAAAACTCCCAAAAGAGAAATATTTCAAGAAAAAACATTTTGAAAAAAAAAAACGGGGAGGAGAGAGAGAGATGTTTTATTACTGATCAGTTTCTGGTAAATACCAAAAGTATTTATTAAAAAATTAAATTTAAAAAAAAGGAATCTGGATAGATCCCAAATCCAAATCTGATGCTCTAGGCTAGTAAACACTTGCTTTAAACATCAGTCAAAATAAAAAGTTCAGAAAAATGCATTAACCAATTAATAAAAAGAGTACTGCTATCAATTTCACTACAATTTTTATTCACTATCTTAAGTGGCAACCTGTGGAAAAAAGAGAGTAAATACTCTCCAATAGAAGTGTATCAACCTAATATCAGTTTTGTGCAAGTTGTCATATGTTGATATTAATAATTAGAATGATTAAATACACAAGTTTCTACATTCTGTTAGTTCCTCTTTGATTAGTAATTAGAATGATTAAATACACAAGTTTCTACACAAGTTTCTAAATACACAAGTTTCTACATTCGGTTTCAGGATCTCAGTTTTTATCTCTTGCAGTAAAACCTGCAATACAGTCGCAGATTCTCCTACAGAATCTCCAATCTAGTATATGATTAATATTGTTATGTTTTCAATTTTATGTGGCTGGCTTGACTAATGTAACTATAACAAACTGCAATCCAGTATGACTAATGTAGCTACTCAAGTATCCAGAACTTTCTTTTGGTAGAAGCAGTGCACTTTGTGTAATATACACAAAAACAAACATCATACACACATCTCTTTGCATTTATCAGTTTCAATAAGCAATGGTTTTGGATAATCCTTTTCAATATGTTCATTATATGCAAGTGTATGAGATATTCGTTTACACAGATAGATGACAATTGTACAAAGCAAAAAATTTCTCACTTCAAAGAGTGTAATTCTTCAGCATCACATATGACTAAGTTAGCACGCCCGATGTCCAAGTAATGGAGAAAATGAATTATGAAGATAAGAAATAACTTGAACCTTTCATTCGGTATGAGAGATGCATACCCAACTTATAGAACAGAAGCTCAAACCTTTACAATCGTTGTTGTTTCAATTCTTATTGTATGAAGTGGTTGTATGAATTTCTTATTATATGCAAAAGGGTATAAAAGTAATTTTATTATAAAATCCATTCCCTCCCCCTTGTGAACCAAACAAGAAAATTATTATTTCCCTCCCCTCCCCTCCTTTGAACCAAACAGAGTTTTCATTAAATCCCTCCCCTCCCTTTCCCTCCCCTCCCCTCCCCTCCATTAAAATTCCTCCCCTCCCCTCCCCTCATTTGAACCAAACAGGTAATGAAAAAAAATGATAGTGCGATTGTTAGTAGGTGAAGCATTACTCTAAGAAAAATCAATAACTAATTGCATTAATCATACCCACAAAAATAGTAAGTAAAAGGAAGCACACAATCATTACGGGTCCGATTCAGGTAATAACAATGTGACTAATAGATCGAGAAGAGATGAGAATATTACGGGTCGGATTCGGGTAGAAGGGAGCGGGTTGGGACCCGAAGCTCCTACAAATGGGGATGAGAAGCTCGGGCGGCACCAGAGCGCCGGCTAGCAGGTACTTGAAGATGAGCGCCTGGTGCTCCAGCTCCTGCCACTGCGACGCAGTGAACGGTGACCGGAACATTGTCTATCTCGATCGGGGGTGACCAGATCCAAGAAAGAGAGGGGGAGAGAGAGAGAAGAGGCGGTGATTCTAAGGTTTGAGTTCTTTTTTTTTCTTCCTAAGAGGCGGTCGGGACCGTCGGATTACTTGACGGTGAGGTTAAGGAATGGTGTTTCGGCATTTAGGCGTTTGGTTCAACGGAGGGGAGGGGAGGGGAGGGGAGAGAAGGAATTTTAATGGAGACTCTGTTTGGTTTAAAGGAGGGAATGAGATGGAAAATAATTATTTCTTGTTTGGTTCACGAGGAGAGAATGGATTTTATAATAAAATTACTTTTATACGTTTCACAAGTTGATCGATATATCCAATCGAACTAATCTTTGGAACAAATTACTGTGTTGCATCCTCCTTTCAGAAGAAACTTCTCGCATCAGAAATGAAGTAGAAGACGCAATCAGAGTAAAGATTGGTGATAGAACGACATCCTCGCTTTGATATGATACTTGGTTGGAGGGAAGCTTCCAGTTTATTCAAATCTGACATATACAACAACGAAGATGATGTGAAGATTTAGAATATGTTCGTTTGATTAATGAAATGGTTCTAGGTATTCTCCCGGCTGGGATTTTGGCTTCTGACTTCAGAAACTTTAAATCAAATGGTCACCATTTTTTCTTTTTGACCTTGTTGTGTAGCTAACAAGTGTAGTTGGAGATCGATTACAAGCAGTTCGTTTATACTCATCCAGTTATTGATATTTGGCTTGCTGATGCACGTCAATCAGTCCTTGAAGTCTTTGAAGATGTTGCTAAGAATGTCGTTTTCAGTCTACATAAGAACTACAAGAACATACATTAGAAGATTTATGTCAGGATTACCAACCTGCCAGTATATGATCAGATACGTAATATCTCTCCTACTATAATAATGGGAGAACCCCTTAGTCCTTAACCCAACCCGTGCAATGCACGTGTTGGGTTATGGACTAACTTTGGTAAATATTTTTGAAAGTGGATCAGTTTGGTAAATATTTTCGACAGTGAATCAGTTTGGAAATTATTTCCTTTTTACCCTTTTCATTATCCCTTCAATTTTTTTCACGTGCACGTGTGCACGTGTATGATACTTGTAAGGTATAAAATAAAATTATGTTCCTTCCTACTTTCTAACTTAGCTATCTTTCTTAATTCTTTGCTTGTCATATGGGCCTCAGGCAAATCCATTTGAACGCGATGATCCGAATAGGTGGAGTTGTGACTAGAAGATCTGGTGTGTTTCCTCAGTTGCAGCAGGTGAAGTATGACTGCAACCAGTGGCGGAGGCACCGCTGCGCCAGGGTGAGCGGCCGCTCACCCTGGACTCGGCAGGCCTGTCTGCAATAGGCCCAATTTTTTTTTTTCCCCGCTCCCCCTCAAAATTTCCATAAAGCCCATACCACACTTCCTTGCTCTCTTTCGGCCCAGGAAAAGTTCACCCGCTCCACTCATTCTCTTCTTCTCCTCATTCTCTTCTTCTCTAGTTCTCCTCCTCATTTCTTGAAAAAATCGGCCACATCCAAAAAAACCCTAGATCCCCTTCTCTTCGTCTCTTCAATCTCATCTTTTTTTACCACAATCGAAAAAATCCACCACATACAAAAAACCCTAGATCCCCTTGGGGTTTGGATCTGTTTCTCCCTTATCAAGATTCGAAGAATCCAACTCAATCAGATTTTATAACGGGTAAAGATTACTTCTTTTTTGCGATTCTATGTAGAATTAGGGTTCATAAATCATAAGATATTTGTATTATTGTATATACTGATCCAATTATTGTTGATTTGGGGATTAATTGTGTAAAGTTTGTTTCGTCAAATTCCAATTTTGTTTCTTTAGCATAAAAGTCTGAATCTTGCATTGATTAAGATAAGAAAAATAACATCTTTGAATTATATTAGAAAAGATATTTTTTTTCCAGGTCATCTCTGTAAATTGTAATCCTTTACAAAGTTGGAATCTTGCATCCAATAATATAGTTTTGAAGAATCTTCATTGCACATATTTTAGGATGCTAGACTTTTTTTATTGATTTTTTTAAATTTATCTTTCAGATTTTTGCATGATCATTAATACAGATTTTTGCATTGCACCTTAATACAGATTTTAGGAATCTAGTCTCAAATGCGAGTTGTCATCCTAATAATATATCAGTGTGTATCTTCCTCAACTAGATTTAGTGACAATAGAGATTGAAGAAGAATTTCCAATTGTGCACTAGATCCTTGAGGAGCTTCAGAAGAATGTAGGCAAATTATTGTCATTTGATGCCAGAAATAGATGAACCTGATGAGAATTCAGAAGATTCACATGAGTCCCATATTTTGTAGTTGGACTTTTGTATGTGAAGCCACAAGTAGAGGACACAGTCAGCATGTGAAATGGTTGCTCATAAGATATATGAAAACAAAGAATCAAGTCTCTTCACAGTGCACAACAGAGATGAAGTTTAAATTCTGCTTTCATCAAAACACACGAGCTCATGCTAATAAGCTTTAATGTAGTTTCTTATAGGGAGTGCATTGCAATGAAAAATCAGCAAATTTCATCTCTGCTAACAAAATTCTTCAAACAATGTAAGGTATTTATGACACCAATTGATCACAATCTAAGTAGGGTTTCACAGAAAGGGAACAATTGATCACAATCAGTTGAAAAAACACAGAAAGAGATGACAGAAGCAGATAATATTAAGATTGATTGCAAGGTAATAAACTGCAACTCTCAGTTCCATCATTATCAATGAGGGTAGATAACACTGCTAGTTTGGAGGTGAATCTAGATAACCAAAGTTCCATCATTATCAACTCTTTGTTTGTGTATCTTTCAGGTGTTGATGCTGTTTGTGTATCTTTCAGGTGTTGATGCTGCTCAAATCAAAGATGGGAGGCTAGTGGGTTACGAAATTCAAAGACACATTGACACTTAGTCCCATTACCATAAAAGAAGAAATCAATTTGAGGTGAGTACATTTAGATAAATAGTTGATGTATCAGTTAATTTTTTGAAACTTTGATTCATGGGCATTGAGCTATAATTTCACTATGATTAGTTTCCCCAATTTGCATTGTTGGCAGAAATTTGAACCAAGAAAAATGAATTGCTTGATACTAGCTAATTTAATATTTTAACAATATTCAAACAGTTATAATTTAATATTTTAACAATATTTTAACAATATTAGATAGAAAATGCATTGTTGGCAGATATAATTCTGACTTGAATTGTCTCCACAAAGACTTGCATTGCACTGGCGTGACCAACGTATCTCTATTGTTTGATACTAATTTAATATTTTAACAATATTCAAACAGTTATGGATAAATTTAAAGTTTTTTTTTAAATTTGTGGTTTTTATTCTTTCGCTCCCGCTGGATGAAAATCCTGGCTCCGCCACTGACTGCAACAAATGTGGGATGGTTTTGGGTCCTTTTTTCTAGAACTCATACTCTGAAGTAAAAGTTCAAATCTGACATATTCAACAACGAAGATGATGTGGAAGATTGAAAAGGAAAAATATCAAAGAGAACTAACTAAAAGGGCAATTTAGTCCATTCACATTAAAAAATTAGACATAATTTCTCTCCCCTCCAAATCCCCCCAATATTAGAGGGGAGCCAAAATTGGCTCAGGAGGGGTGTTGCACCCCCCATTTCCCTCCCCTCCCCTCCTAAAAAATGAACCAAACACGAAAAGTTTTAAAAAACCCCTCCCCTCCATTCCCCTCCAACCAAACACTCCCTTAAGGGAGGTGCGAGTAAGAGAGAGAAAGAGACTTCCTGACTTGCAGAAGGTGGATGGAGCGTTGTTTTATAGCGGCGGTGGGAGGAGGAGCTTTTATGCATTTGAGAACCTGGGAATGTGGGATATTGTTGTTTACGAGAGTTATTAAGGTTCCATTTGATATTATTTTTGGATAGTACTTCAAAATCTAAAATATCTTTTAGTCTTAAAATAAATGTTTGACAATCATAATTATAAGTATGTTTAATCAAAAAAACAAATTTTAAATCACTATTTTAAGTTTTTTTTTTAAAAGACCTAAAATAGTGCATTTGGTTTTTTGAAAAATGCTTTAACTTATTTTGAAAATTTTGAAGTTAAACATAAATTTTGGTATCATCACTATTTAGCAGAAGCATTTTTTCTTCACAGCAATACCAAGCATAACCTAAATGATTAAAGTGAAAGGAGCAAGCATTTGTTAGAAGTGTACTGTCCATCTACAATATCTTAGATCTAGAAGACAATAAGATCACAGAGACAGAAAGATATGAAAAAACGAGATTCTTCTCCTTAACTTTCTCTTGAAAGCTGATTTTAATTGATCATATTTTCCATGATGTTGTACTTGACATTCTAACCCGATCACTTTTAATTTTGGTCGAAGGATTAATATTTTTTTTAAAAAAAGGGTTTTGTCATAAATTAAAGTATTGTCATTGAGATGTTTTTTTGATGAGATTGTCATTGAGATGTTAAAAAACCCTTCTAAAACCGTATTAGATTGACAAACTGAAATAGAGAATTACACATTATCCTTTTTCAATGGTCAAAATTGAGGTAGCCATATCCCCAAGGGTTGTTAGCGGGCCCTTCTATTTTTTGTTCACTCTTTTCTTCTAGAGACTTAGAGTTGCCGTATCCTTGTTAAATGTTATTATTTTTATTTCCTGAACTTGTACTTCCTGCTTTTATTTTCTGCACTTGTACTCTTTTTTTCAATTTTTCTGAGATTGTTTTGTTATTTTACTCATTGATAAAACAAGCTGGTCATATTCTACATATTCCTCGAAAAAAAAAAGGTTGTTCAAAATTGAGGGGGTCAAGTGAATGTGATATATTGTTGTTTGTTGAATTTTTTGTAGAATGTCAGGAAGTGACGGGGTTGAGTAAAGTGAAAGGAGTGGGGTAACGTTTTGTCAGAAAAGGGAATCAATACACGCACTGTTACGCCCCACTTTCCAAAATACGGGAATACGAGCACGTAACAAAGGCCCAGCGAATGATTTATACATCATCCATAAATTGTAACAGATTAACTCAACAACATACAAGAGAATACAACCACGCAAGAAAAGAATAACCATATAAACAATGAATAAACTACAAAATAATCATGAAATAAATTTACCAAATAATATCCAACATCTGGAAAAAAGTAAATATCGGGACACACAAGTCCGGAATACAAAGTACAATAAGAATAACATTGTTCAAAGGAAATATAGCATAAAAGATAATTCTAGCAGTTTATTCTCGGACTCCAACTTCTAAAATTGTTGTTCACCAATTCATTCTGGTATCACTCCTTCAGTACCTGTAAACTCGTGATAGAGAAAATAATATCCATAGAGCAAGTCATGGACAGCAAGTAAAGGAAAACAGAGAACAATGAGTAACATGGTACATCAAGAATATAGGACGGGACAAAGTCAAGAACAAAGACAAGAATTGGCAATAATGTCAAGGGTCTATGTTTAATTGTGCAATAATCACTAGTTTCAATTCAAGTTCACTATCAATGACAATATACAGGATCGAGCATGAAATGTCAAATGCAAGTTATTATTCATTTTATTAACCTAACTAATGCACATACTACTGCGTCTCATTCCATAGGTTCGATGTATACAATCAATGTCGTTTAGACTATAGTGGTGTACTATATAAATCATGTACTCGGGTCTTGAAATAACAATATTCCATCCATATCAAGAATTTATCCACAAGATACTACAATATCACAAGAACACAAAATCATAAGATTACGATATAGGGAAACACGGGCCCCTCATCCGAGTACAGTCCCTATATTGTCCAGTACTAAAGTCAACCCTTAAATTCCGGCTTGATTAACATTTTATTTCATCCTATGTAAGCATGCAAGAAGGTGTCAAGGTTGTATCATGCTAGGTGTGACTAATTCCACTCATTACAGGCAAAGCAAGAAACATTTATATTAAATCAACACAATTCATACAATCTGGACAGCAAGACATTACTATACAAAAACAGATATTCCCATTAATACAGAAAAGCAAATCAGGATCCGTCAGAAGTTCTAGAAACTAGACTCCTTGCCGGTTCCAGTGAATATACACACAATATATAAAAATCACAGAAACTAGATTCAAATTCTTATTCTTTACAGAATTTATATTCAGGAAGCATGTTATAGATTGTGTTCACATATATCTATCAAGTCTGAATACTCATCAAATAATTCCACAAAAATTCAGGATAATTTCTACGCATGTCTAGTCTTATCCAAATTAATTTCATATTTTAATTTTACTATTAACATGTTTTGTTTATCAATAAATCAGGGCGATACACATAAAATTTGTGAATCTGGAAATCCAGACCTAGCAGTACTAAAAGACTGATATCTAACAGATTATAAATCAGAATTCAATTCCGTCGAATGTTCTGGAAAATAGACTCATGGGGCTACAATTCATATTCACAAAGTTCTTTCAAATTACTACAGCAACAGGTTCAAAAATCTGATAAAAAAAGAAGTAAACAGCAGGCCAGGAAATAATTTAACATGAATAGGCAAGAATTTCATTATACAAGGATTTGTGATAATTAATTAATGAAAGTTCTATTTGGCTATTAGCATTCAACCTCAAGATTTAACAATGCAATTTACAATCATGGCAATTTAATTCATGAAATTTATTTCAATCAGGATGATTCAATCCATCAAACAACTCTGTATCGTGGATCTAGTTATTTTCATGTATTTTGTGCATATGCAATGTGCAATAGGGACTAGGGTTCGAATCAAAGATAAAGGCACAAAGTCAATGATATTTTGGGTTAGCTTGTGTAAACCCTCAATATACTCAACAGAAGGTAAATAGTATAACAATATGATAATTGCATGATGATCTACTTGTGGGGACTAACAAAATTCTTGAACGAGAAAACAATAATACTAGTCAAGGGAGACTTGCCTTTTAGACGGTTAATCCGAATATAATAGAATAACATGATGAGAATCTCGATGGCAACAATACACGGCGGCAGAACGTGCAATCACGAGAACACAGCGGCACGTGCATACTACGTGCACAACCACAACAACAAGAGCGCACAACAGCAACGACAAATGCCCCCGAACAGCAAACAGCAATGTGCGACCAACACAGCGAACAACAACTTCTAATCCTAAAACAGCTGACACAGCAAGATGCGGCTACAATGGCATAGCGGCGATGCGACAACTCCGACTTCGACAGTGGGCGGCGACTGGCGAGGGCTAGAGCGGTCGACTTGGGGCGACGGTGGTGGTCGACGGTGCTCGGGGGAGGAGTCGATGAGGAACAACGGAGCTTCGGTGGGAAAACAGGGGAGCCTCGGAGGAAACAGGGGAAGTCAAGGGAGAGGATGGGATGACGATAGGGGGTGCTGCGGTGGTTGGAAAGGTGGCTAACGTGGAGGGACGACGAGGGTGATGATGGATGGTGGTGTTCAAGGCGACGAGGAGTGATAGGTTCTCGGTTGGCAGCTAGGCATTCGACGGGAGAGACGACGGGTGGTGGAAGGCGGTGCTGTGCAGGTGGGAATAAGACGGGGACGAGGATGGACGAGGGGCGGTGCTAGGGGGTGATCGGAGGGCCATCGGAGCGACAAAGGACGAGGCAGATTGGGTTCAAACGAAAACAGAAGGAGAGGGAAAAGGGTGAGCAGCGGGAGGTAGGAGAGAGAGGGATTAGAATAATAGGGTTAATTAATAATTAGGGTTAAGGGGTATTTATAGGGCTTAGCTGAGATATTGGGTTAATAATAATAATAATAATAATAATAATAATAATAATAATAATAATAATAATAATAATAATAATATTAATAATAATAATAATAATAATAATAATAATAATAATAATAATAATAATAATAATCAGATTAAATAACATAATAGGAATTGGGTTTAACAAATTTACTAAAATAGTCCAAATAGTAATAATACCTTTGATTTGGGTTAAAACATAAATAGTTGATCAATTAGGAATAGAAACAAGGTTAAATACACCATTATTCGAAATAAATATAATTATCGATTAGAAAAACACTTTAATATAAAATCTAAAACAAATTTAACAAATAATGAATTTATAAATAACCAAAATACGGGAAATATTCAGAAAATATGTATTTACGGAAACGGGGGTTACACGCGCGCATAGAATTTGTGGAAGTGAGAATTGCAAGATTGGGCTTTGAGATGCTCGTCACCGCCATGTAGTATTCGTAGGATTAGGTTAGGGTGCGTGGCTCACATATATGATCTTTTTTGGTTTTGTTGTCTGTTGTGGAACTCTGTGTGTGTGGGTGTGTTGGGAAAGGGTTGAGCATGTATTTTGAGTTTTTTTTCCTTCTTTTTTCTAGGTATTAGAGATTATTTATGTTCAAGGGATTTCAAGCACCTATAATTGCTGCATTTTTTAGGGGGGGGGGGGGAGGAGGGGGGTTAATTTCACATAATTCTACTGAATTTTCATAGTTTGTGTCTGTTTGTCGGGTTTGATTCTTGATTGATAATTCCGCCCTACTCTATTAGTGTTGGTTAACACATAACTCTATATATTTTATTTATGATATCACTTATGGTCACATGACCTTATTTATGTTTTTTCTATCTAAATTGCTCTTGTATTTAATTAAGGCTTTAAGCGAGTTTTTAAAGGGGTTTAAGTTAAGTTTAAATTTAGGTTTTAGAAGTAAGAGGAAAAAGACGAGAGTTTGGTTAGGATGTGGATTCAGGTTTGAAAAGAAAAGAAGAGAAAGGGAGAATATGAAGAGAATGAGAGTTCTGAGTTTGCATTTTGGTTTGAGCAAAGAGAGATTTAGATTTGAGAGAGTGAGAGAGAGTGAGAAGAAAGGAATAGTTTTGGGTTTGATTTTGATTTTGTGTTCGATTTGGATTGGAATAGGAATAAGAGGAAGATGAAAAAGAAAGAGAGAGAGATAGAGGGAAGTGGTTTTGGCCTTTTTTGGAGTTGGTTTTTGCTTGAGTTAGATTTAAAAACAAGGAATAGAAGGCAAAGAGTATTGGAAGAAAAAAAGAGGCAAGTTTTGCATATATCCGTTAATAATTATAGGACTTATCTACACAATTGTTGTAGCCATAATATGTATGAAAAAGGAAAGGAAAGTTTTGCAAATAAATTCTAAATATTCATAGGACTCTTGAAACTTTTTAGTAAAACTATATGTGAAAAGATTTGGTCGAATAAACATAGTTTTCAAAGGACAAAATATAGCATTTCACACAAGAATTATCATCATCAATTAGTTTTGACCAAATTGTACTTAAATTTAACCTTCAGTAGGCAGTATAAGCAAAGGTTAATGCTACACCTACTACCAAATTTACTACATTTCTCTTTACTACCTTAGGTGGCACACTACTATTGGATATTTCTTCCACCTACTCTACAATAATCTCCACTAATAATGTACCACCTAAGATAGTAAAGAGAAAAGTAGTAGATTTGGTAGTAGGTATAGCATTAACCATAAGCAAAAGCCAAACCGGGTAGGATTAGATCCAAAACTGTGAAAACCTAGTAGGTTTTTGTGAAATTTACCCTTGTTTTTTTTTCTCCCTTTTTTTAATAAATATTTTCGAACTGAAAACACCAATTATTGTTACTATATATATTAGGTTGATAAACTAATATGGACAATTGCACCTTATCCTTTTTCAATGCCCAAAAAGATCTTTCATTGTCCTTGAATCCAATCGTCATTAATTATCTAAACCCTCATGCAATTCATCCATTTTGAAGAGGAGTCTGTACAGAGTAGAGAGCAATGCGGGCAAATGTAGCCATTTGGCAAGTGGTTGTGGGAATGGAGGCTGAAGGTTTAATAGGTTCTAGCTAATTAAGAAAGAGATGAGAGGTTGGTGCAAGTATTGCAGCATCGTAAGCTGTAATAGTGGAGAAGTAAATTGGGGTGGTGACAACGTAGGTGATATAGCAATACACTGTGACAGACCTAAGAAGGGTGGGCAGATGCACCCCCCCACTTTGAAAAAAACCTCCATAACTTTATAAAATTTCACCCATCTAGGCATCTTGAAGATTTCTATAAAACCCCCTATTAATTTTATAATAGCAAGTTTCCAAGTCACCAACTGCACTACACTGCCTCCCCCACGGTCTCACCTTTAATTTATTACTTAAAAAATAAAAAACTGGTATCTATATGGATGATCAATGCAAACTGGTATGTATATATATTCTACACTTGTTAATTTTTTATATAAAAAAACATAATTTTTTTGACAACTTTATATATATGGATTATCAATGCAAAATGATACCTACTATTTGTTAGTTTTTTTTTTTTTTTTTTTTTTTTGGTCAATGGAACAATTTATGAATTTGTTGTTTGCTACGCCCCCTGTTAAAAGTTTCTGCCTTCGTCCCTATCAATTCATAGATATGATGACACAATAGCATAGGAGGAAGATGTAGCAACTGGGAAGGGAGGGGAAGAGAATTGGGAGAAGCGATAGTAAGGAAGACGATAACATGATCCTTTTATCATCTTATGTAACGTGGCACGCATTGCCCCCTGATGCTGCTATTTTTTGGGTGTGAGAGCAACAAATAGTGAGTTCGACTTTTGAAAGAGAATGACTGATCTCAATTGTAAATCTGGATCTGATGCCAGGTTGAAGGAGCGGATCTGCTTTTGGTCACCTTTGCTGTTGGCCGCCGGACTCCTGCACAAATTTCATAAACATCAGAAGTTTTCTCGGTGGCGGACCCTCCGACGGTCAAGTCAGAGACTAGAAAATTGAGATTTACGGTTTTGGAAGCTAAAATTTCATTACTTTGACTATAATGGATGGGGTTTGGTATTTATAGGAAGAGAGAGGAACCCTAATGAACCGGGCTGACCCTTCTCTGTGGGCTGGGTAGGTGTAGGGAGCTGGCTAGCGGCCCATGGAGCATACATGAATGCTCTAGAGGGTTTCTAGATCTTGATGGGATCAAATGACTCAGATGAGGCCGGATTTTTACCCACATCATAGGTCCCCCACTCCTGGAGGATTGGGTGTTTCAGTAGTTGTCATGCCCCGCTTCCCAAAAATACGGAATACGAGCACGTAACATTGGCCCAACGAATGATTTTCATCATCCATAAGCTGTTCAGGAATCTTTACAACATTTCACAAGATTATCAGAGTCGGAAGCAAGAGAATCAACCACACACATGCAAATTTGAATTAATAAACCAACAGAATTTACTTGAAACAAAATGTATTAATCTCAAATAAATCAGAACTGAACAAGTCAAAAATCCTGGGGGCCCAAACACAAAGAATACAAGTTACAGATACATTGTTCAAAATGAGCAGCAGGAAATAAATGAAGATAGCAAAAGCACCAGCCAACCAGAACTTTAGATCACATACTCCATCGGGCAGCTGATCACCAAAATCTACAATTTGACAAATTGCAGAAAGAAGAAAAGAGAAAACAAGTACCCGTCAATTGCAAGTTACGAGCCACTTATAATGTAGGATACAAGCACATGGAAAACTAACAAATAGCATGAAATAATGCATCAACAGTGATAACTAGCATGAATCAGTAAAACAAGGTTGATTAGCATGGTATACTAACAGTACAGATGTTTATGTCAAATGCAGTATCATATGGCAACTAACAGTGTTCAGTAACAGTAAGTTCAGTATATCAGTGAGTCAGGATAACAGGATAACAGTATTAGTCTAACAGTATCAGTCTTATGTTCTTACAGTCTTGTGTGTATTACTAGCTAGGTAGCACTTTATGTGCCCCAAAAACATAACACATGGTTGCTACAACAAACAGTTTCTCTTTTAGATTTCGTAGTGGACCATAATGGGGCAGTGTACTCAGGTATCAGTAACAGTAGCAGTAGCAGTAAAGTAACAGTAATAGTAGAAGAAAAGTAACAGTAACAGTAGCAGAAAAGTAACAGTAACAGTAGCAGTATGGAACACTAAATTCCTTCCAAGTACACGTTTCCATATTTTCCACTACTAGATCTTACCTTAAAAAACCCCGGCTTGATTACTTTTATTATGTTCATCAAACAGACATGAATGTGTACGAAATAGTGTCAAATTAAAATGGTATAATCAGTATTAGGTTCAGGGAAACAATTAAACATGCATAGATGACATACGGTCACATAAACGAGCAAAACAGTGTATGTCCATATTCAGGACAGCATGACATTACCATACGAAAATAGTGATTCTCGTTACTACAGAAATCCAAATCTGAATCCGTCAAAGAATCTGAAAAATAGACTTCCACACGAATCTAGAAATTATAAATAAGCTACATAGTATTTTACAAAATCATAACTCGAAACTGATTTGAATCTAGGAAATACGTTCAGTCAGAAATCAGTAAAACGAATTTTCAGTCAGAAAAACAACATCAAAACTTCTCAAATAAATTCAGTAAAAATCTGGGGTATTCTCCTATATGTCTAGAATCAAAATATAAAGTTTCATAATATTCCAGTAAAATTAGTTTAGTCATCAAAAATAAGAAAATATCAAGAAACGATAGTTTGGCAAATCTGAAATTCCCAATACTGCTGTACGAAAACTGAAATATCTCGCAAGCCGTGAAACAAAATCCAAATCCGCCAAAGGGAGATGAAAATACACAAAATATATCAACTTTCATATTTCACGAGTATTTTTCATACAGTAAAAGGAAATAGGGTTAAAATACGATTCTTTACAGAACAGCGAGCAAAATACAGCAAGTACAGTCTTTTATAAACAAGCATGAAACGGCATATAAACTCATCAATAAAATCTACCAAAATTCTGGGTAATTCCTAATTAGATAAAGAAATACTGACCAATGTTTCGTATCAAAATAATATAGTTAACCTAAGAATCATAATAGTTTATCCCTTGAAAACAACAAGAAACAAAATCTGGAAATATAAGTATACCTCTGTAGTAAAACAGTCATAACTCACACATACGAAAACGAAATCGAGCAAGGTCAGAGGGGTTAGAAAGAAGACGAATTCCTCTAAAACTCATGTTTTATACTCAAATTAAGATTCTGACCTTAATATGGTCTAAATTACTGATTAAGACAGATTATCAGCAAAACACTGAATTTCCTCAACAACGAAAATCAATATAGATCCAACGAAACTTGATCCAAACGCAACCAAACATAAAATCGAGTCTACCAAGTGTCCAAACATCATGAAATAGGATAATTAACATCTCCAAAACAAGTCTAACACATGGATCTCAACAAATAGTCAAATTCTCACAAATAGTTCACATACATGATCAAGTCAAGGACGGGTGAAAACCTAGTTGTTTCATGTCGAATTTGTGTCGTGAGTCAAATATGGTTAAATAGCACTATAGAGATGAAACCCAACAAGAATAACACACAAGAGTCATCTCTAGAACCCAACTACATTATAGATGGTATTTTTTGACTTGTATCAAACAAAGGAATTGGAGTACAAGTTACTTACCTTAACCGAAGACGAAGACATCCAAGCAAAAATAATGGGAACGGATTCCCGGGCACGAACACGACGAACGAACGGGACACGAACAAGATCACAAATCCAAAGAACAAATAACCCACGAACATGATCAGACGGCTGAGATCAAGGGATCAAGATATCAAGGCGATCGGATCAGATCGGGGGACTCTGATCGAAGATCAATATCAAGATGTGATCAGTATCTTGATGATGAGGATGATGATCGGATCAGATCGACGATCGGACGGCCACCAATCAAAGCAATCAAAGAACTCCAAGATGATGATAATGCAATCCAACGGTCCATAATCAAAAGATCAAGACCCCATGATGATCGAGATGTGATGAAGATGATCGGACGGCCCACAATCACCATGATCAAAACTCCATGAACAACCATAACAACAACAACTAATCACACAGTAACCACCAAGGGGCGGCGCGGCGATAGAGGACGGCTAGGATGCACGCTGGGGCAGCACCGGCGAGGTGGCTGGCTGAGGTGTCGTCGCTGGTCGCGTGGCAGTGGGAGAGGAGAAGGGCAGGAGGGACACAGGGCGTCAGGCGAGGAGGTTGGATGCTCTGGCTGATGCTGTCGTGGAGGATGACAGCACCGAATGGCGTAGTGGTCGGGGCTGAGCGCTTGCAGGCGCGCGCGACGGGGTGCTGCTGCGTCGCTGCGGTGGGGTCAACGCGAGCAGGCAGGGAGAGGAACCGGGAAACAGAGTGGCTCGACTACAGCGCTATCGAGGCATCGCGACATGGTCTCGCGACTGGGCCTGGTGCTGCGGGGCTGAGGAGAACCGGGAGGGCGGAGGCAGAGAGGAGGAAACAGGAGGATGAGGGAGACGAACGGGAGAGGGATGAAACAAAGGTGGCGGCTGGAGGAATATATGGGTAGATGAAAGGTTATATATTTATATAAGCAGAGGAAATAGGGTTTAGGTTGAGTAGGTAAGTGGGTTTCGGGTTATTGGGGTAGTTAGGATAATGGGTAGGGTAATGGGGGTAACGGGTTTATTTAAAATAGGGATAGAGTTTTAAATGGGTTGAAGGATTTTATATTGGGTTGATGGATATTAAAATAGGTTGTGGATAAAAGGGTTTTAATAAAAATTCAATAGAAAATTAAATTAACCAATAAAAATATTGTTTAAAATAAAAATGTAATTTGCATCACAAAAAAAAGAATTTATTTAAAATACTACAAATACAATTAGTAGATAAAAGTGGATTTTTAATAACTAGTCAAGAATAACAATAATAACAAAAAAATTAAGAATTGTATTACAATATAATAATCGTCGGAAATATTTACAAATAAGGTTATTGATCGAAAACATATTTCAACAGGAGATCCAATAATACAACATGACAAAAGAATATGAAAACCGAAAAAAATAATTTACAAAAATTTTAAATATAGAAAATACATAGAAAATACATTTTTGGGGAAACAGGGGTTACAGTAATCAAGGAGTAGTTCAATCATGTAGGAAAAATCAGTGGATAGTGCGAGCGGGGGTAAAATTGTTTGTTTTCACGAAACATGGCCTTTCTCAAGCTCGGGATCCACACCGAGCTTCGAGTGCCCAGGCGCTGAGGAACATTGGGTGGTAGTACAAGGTAACCACCGAGCTCCGAGAGTTGGGCTCCAGATCATGCTGGGTGAGATAACTACCGAGCTCTGAGTGTCGACCTCCAGATCACGTTGAGTTGTGGTTCAGGGTCAACGCCGAGCGCCGAGCGAAAGCAAGATTGTATGAAATATTATGGGTAGCTCGAAGTCAGCGTCGAGCGTTGAGCAATAGCAAGGTTGTATGAAAACTTGTGGGAAGCTTGAAGTCAGTGCCGAGCATCGAGCGAGTGCAAGATTGTATGAAACCTTGTGGGTAGCTTAAAGTCTGTGTCGAGCATCGAGCGATAGCATGGTTGTATGAAACCTTGTGGGTAGCTCGAAGTCACTGTTGAGCGTTGAGTGATAGCAAGGTTTGTTAGGTTTCGAAGGCAATCACGGATTAAATACACAGTAGCAAAATTACAAAAATATCGAAGCCTAACAATGGATCCATGCGAAAACCATAAATCGTGTTTAGGAGTTATACCTTAAAGATGGATCTGCTGTCTCCACAGTATGTCGATCATAGTACTGCAATATTGCAGTGCCTCTATGGTATCCACATCAATGGATCGCAAAAGGACTCTCCCTCAGGCCGCGATGCTAGCTGCGGGAAGGGGATGTTCCTCCTCATGATCCCTCTCTCTCACTTTCTGTGACGACTAGGATTTTTTCATGCGTGTCTTTTCTACAGATACATATCATATATATAGGTGCAAAAAACTAATCCTAAGAGAGTAATGAGGTTGTTGGGATCACAATCTAACATGGGTCAGATTCGTGTGTGGGCCTTTGAACTTTAGTCGGCTCATTTAATCTAATTAAATGTCCAACCAATGTCTGGAGTCCAAGTCTTACTTTGATCTCTAATTAAAATCATCTTATGATAATCTCAATTTCGATCCATTCTAAGTATGTGACCCTATAGATTCCCATTACGTTGACAGAAATACTAAAATCAAATTTGAGTATTACAAACAGTGAGCGGTATCTAGCAATACATTACTGCTACTCAAGTAACGGGAATATCAATAATTTGACATAACCTATTTGTGACCAATGTTATCTATAGTCTAGTCCCTTTGTCCATATATCTTAATTAACCACAAGGCATAGAGTGTGTCACCCATGTATAGTTCAATCTTTGATTTCTTGATGTCTGAGAAGACTTACTAAAACAAATGATATCAATATATCATATTGACTCATTTGAGCACGACCATGCATTTTACAGTCTTACTCAATTAAGGGGCCCGTAGATACTGCTCTTGTTACGTAAGAGGGACAAATTCTATCTAAGTCACTCACATCCCTCCGCATGATTTGTAGTATATCCAATAGTCGACTTTATAATCACTTTATTACAGGCAACGTTTGTCGATATTAAAACATATAACTTCTCATGTAGGAAACCATGATGACTTCAAGTCAAAGGACTACGTACACCATGAGCATTGTGAGAACCTCTTATGACACTCACATAACGATCCATGTAGCGTTCTCATGGTGGGTCAGTCCACCACATTATTACTCTAATATGTACTCATATGAAAATTTGATATCTCATATCCATGACCCGTGATAATAGTGATCATTCTATGCACACACTAATCTCTATGTATTATTGTTGTCCTAATTCATAATAATACTTGACTATGGTCATTTAAGAACAATGTTCTTATTTCAGCTAAAAGAATTTCACAATCAAGTCATGCACTTGATATCCCATGACATTGAACTTACTATTCTAAAGACTTCATTATGTTTATTTAATTCACAATAAATAACACAATAAATGAAATGTCTAAATATGAAATAAATGTCATGATACAATGTAAACTAGTAATGTCAATACACAACTGACCTCTAGGGCATACACCAACAATCTCCCACTTGCACTAGAGCCATTCGGACATACATCTAATGCCTATAGATCTAGTGTGACTCTCATTCTTTCGCTGTGCAAGAGGCTTTGTCAGTGGGCTAGCGATGTTATCATCTGTCAGTACTCTGCATATCTTCACATCTCCTCTATAGATGATCTCTTGAAAGAGATGGAAGCACCTAAGTTTATGTTTGGATCATTGGTGAGATTTAGGCTCCTTAGCTTGTGCAATGGCCCCATTGTTATCACAATAGAGATCCACCTGGTTCACAATGCTAAGAACTATGCCAAATTCAGTGATGAACTTTCTTATCCAAATAACCTCCTTTGCTGCATTGGAGGTAGCAATATAATCAGCCTCTGTGGTAGAATTGGCTACTGTCTCTTACTTCGAACTCTTCCAGCTCACAGCTCCACCATTCAGGAAAAACTCAAAACTTGATTGCAATTTGGAGTCGTCTTTATCGGACTGGAAGCAGCGCCAGTGTAACCCTTTACAACAAGCTCTTCCTCGACTCCATATACCAAGAATGAATACATAGTCCTTCTTAAGTACTTAGGGATGTTCTTGACAGCAGTTCAATGACTCTTACCGGGATCTAACTGGTACCTGTTCTTCATGCTCAACGCATATGAGACATTTGGTCGAGTACATAACATGGCATACATGATAGATCCAATTGCAGATGCATATGGAATCTTAGTCATGCGGTCCCTCTCATCGTGAGTTGTAGGACATTAAGCATTAGACAGACATACACCATTAGACATAGGCACAAATCTCTTTTTGGACTCTTGCAAATTAAAACGTTTCAATACTTTGTCTATATATGTATTCTGACTCAGGCTAAGCAATCTTCTTAATCTATCTCTATAAATCTTGATGTCTAATAATTAGGTAGCTTCACCCAAGTCCTTCATAGAAAGGTATTTCCTTAGCCAAGTCTTTACAGACTGTAAAGTAGGGATGTCATTCCCGATGAGTAGTATGTAATCTACATACAACACTAGAAAGACAATTGTGCTCCCACTAACCTTCTTGTAGACACAAGATTCATCTTCATTCTTGATGAAACCAAACTCTTTGAGTGCATCATCGAAGCGAAGATTCCAACTTCTAGCAGCTTGCTTTAATCCTTAAATGGATCATTGAATCTTACACACTTTTTCAGTATCCTATGGAGTGGCAAAACTATCAGGTTTTTTCATGTACACATCCTCGAGAAGATTTCCATTTAGGAAAGCAGTTTTGACATCCATCTGCCAGATTTCATAATCGTGATATGCTGCAATAGCAAGCAAAATCTGAATGGACTTAAGCATGACAACTGGGGAAGAAGTCTCATCATAGTGTACACCATGAAGTTGCTTGAATCCTTTAGCCAACAACTGCCCCTTAAAGGTTTGCACGCTACCATCTATTTCACTTTTCTTTTTGAAAACCCATTTGCACCTAATAGGTTTTACCCTTTCAGGTGAGTCTACCAAGATCCATGCTTGGTTGGCATACATGGATTCCATCTCAGATCTAATGCCTTCAAGTCATTTCTTAGAGTCTGGGCCTTTTACAGTTTCCTCATAAATCGTAGGCTCATCTTGATCGATGAGCAATACATCACCATGTTGAGTCACGAGAAATCCATATCTCTCGGGTTGATGAGGTATCCTACTAAACTTACGTAGGCCTTGTGCACCTGAGTAGGTGGTCTTCTCCATTTTTACTATTGGTTCGTTGCTACTTTGCGAAGTTTGAATTTCTTCATTCTATTGTTCTCCCACTAGTTCTCTTGAAGACAAATTCACAATAGTCCTTACGACAAACACTTTGCCTTCAGTGGGATTATAAAAATAGTATCCCTTGGTTTTCTAGGGATATCCTACAAAGAAGCACTTATCAGATTTAGGACCAAGTTTATCAGATACTTGGCGCCTTACATAGGCTTCAGAACCCCAAATCTTCATAAAAGACACACTAGGATGCCTCCCAATCCATATCTTATATTGTGTCTCTTAAACCGTTTTAAATAGAACACGGTTTAGTGTGAAAGCAACTGTTAATAGAGCATGTCCCCAAAAGGATCTTGGAAGATCTACATGATTTATCATGTATCGGACCATATCTAACAAGGTCCGGTTCCTCCTTTTACAGATACCATTCCATTGCGGTGTTTCAAGGGGAGTGAGTTGAGATATTATCCCGCAATCTTTTAGATGGTCATCAAAATCTTGGCTTAAGTACTCACCACCTCGATCTGATCGAAGTGCTTTAATACTTTTACTAAGTTGGTTTTGTACCTCATTCTTGAATTCTTTGAACTTTTCAAATGACTCTAATGTTTGTTTCATCAGATACACAAACCCATATGTACTGAAATCATCAGTAAATGTTATGAAGTACTGAAAACCTCCTCTAGCCAATGTGTTGAAAGGTCCACAGACATCACTATGTATGAGACCTACAAGATCACTAGCCCTTTCACCTTTTCCAGTGAATGAAGTTTTTGTCATCTTGCCCATTCACATACCTCATATGATTCAAAATCAAATGTGTCCAAAAATCCATCTTTATGGAGTTTGGATATGCGGTTCTCATTTATGTGGCCCAAACGACAATGCCAGAGGTAAGTTGGGTTTGTATCATTTGATTTGAATCTCTTGGTATTTATATTATAGACGTGCATTTCGAGGTCAAGAATATAAAGTCCATTACTCAATTGCGCACTAGCATAACAGATATCATTCAAATAAATAAAACAACTTACGTCATTTATTATAAATGAAAATAGAAATAATATTACTACTAATAGCAGGTACAAAATAACAATTCTCTAACTCAATGATAAGCCCAGTGAGCAATAATAAATGACAAGTTTCTACAGCAAAAGCAGCAACTTTTACTCCATTTCCAATTCGTAGGTCAACTTCGCTCTTAGCCAATGGTCTACTCCTTTTGAGATCCTGCAAATTTATACAAATGTGAGATCCACATCTAGTATCTAATACCCAAGATGTAGAAGTAGATAAATTGACTCTATAAAAAAATACATGTAGTGGAAGTCTCACTTCTTTTCTTCTTCTGAAGCTCCTTCAGGTACTTATGGCAGTTCCTCTTTCAATGTTCGGTCTCACGACAGTGGAAGCATGTGCCTTCCTTGGCCACACCACCCTTAGGTTTCAAGGCAGAAGTACAAGGCTTGAAAATTTCCTTGCCCTTCCCTTTACCCTTGGGTTTCTTAATCTACTTTTTACCCTTACCCTTAACTTTTATCTGTTGGACCATCATAATGGTCTTTCCCTTACTAATATTCCGCTCAACAGTTCTCAACATGCTTAGCAGTTCTGGTAGAGATTTGTCAATTTTATTCAAGTTGTAGTTCATGACGAATTTACTATAACTTTCCGACAATGATTGTAGGACTAAGTCAGTGGCCAACTCTTGATCCAAAGGGAAATCAAGTCTTTTAAGGTTCTCTATGTGTGACGCCCCATAATTTTTAATATAATATTTTGAATTAATAAATAATTTTTAAATCAAATTATTTAATTATTTTGAATTTTGGTAAAATTGACATTTTCACATGTGCAAACGTGCAAATATTTTCGAAGTGTGGATTTAGAATTATGAGTTGATGAACAACTCCTATTATTTGTTATTGGGTATATTTGAATTTTTGGGATTTTTTTGAATAAAGAAAACTACTATTGTAAAATTTTGAAAGAAAAAGGTTTTTTTGTTAAAAGTTGTTTAGGGGCGAAAACTGAACTTAAAAAAGTTGATAATATAATTCATTTAGGGCCGGCTATTTGGTCTTGGGCTAAGATTATTTTCATATTTGGTTGATTTTAATTGATTAAATTGAATATATATATGTTTATACAATTTTGGGATTGTTGGGGACTTTATTATTTATATTCTTCATGGAGAATAAAGTCAGAAAATTTATTTGGAAAATGTAATATTTATTAGTAGATAATAATTCTAATTTTTTGAATTTTTACGAACATTTTATGGTTTGTTTGCAAATATTACAAAAAGAAAGACTTTTATGCAAAATTGCCACTTGAAGTAAAAAACTACAGGTTTTGAAATTATGGGCTGCATGTGTTGGTCGGCCAAATCTGGAGATATGAAGGGATTTAATTTAATTTAGTTTTTAATTGATTTGATTAACTAATAATTGGAAGGATCCATATATGTAAATAAATAATTTGCTTGAGGGCGTAATTTTGTAAACTTTGTGAAACCCTAAAAGACCAAATCAAGGCCTATATTAGGGGTAGCAGCCACCTATGTGACATCCTGAATTTTTATTTATAAAAGTTTGTGATTTTACGTGTTTTGCACGTATAATTTCATATGCATTTTTCTAGAGAAAAATGTTTATGTATAGCTGGAGCTAGTAATTATTCTCTTTATTTCCTAAAAGATCTATTTTTTAAAGCCTAAATAAAATCCTATGTCTAATTATCTCTTTCTAGTCCATTATAATTAATTTATTAATTAATTTACTAGAGCCCATGGTCTTTTATCCCATTAGTAAGCCCAATTAATTTAATTCATCTTTTAATTAACCTAACTTGTAGTGTAGACCAATTTAGTAAGCAATAAATTAAAATACATGAACAAACTTTTGGTAAGGGGTACTAGTTTGCATGTGCATTGCTCTAGCACGTGCAAGTGCACCATAGTGTAGGTCGGATAATTCAAAGAGAGAGGGAGAGGTGGATGAAGTGGAGATGGTAGTTGCTCCATCATGGGTAGTTGCTACAACTCCCTAATTCATCTTGGCCATTGATCCTTAACCATTTGAAGAAAACCTAGCCCTCCATTTGCACTCCAAATTAGTATAAATACCCCTCTCATTCACTCACATTTACACTTGAAAAAGAATTGAAAAATAAAGAAAGAAAGAAAGACAAATTGTGAGTAAAAAATTAGGGGAGTTGTGAGTCAAAAGAATGAGTGCTAGTTGTGTGTGTTCCTCATCCAAAGAGTGGCCGACATACCTCAAGGAGTAAGGAGAGAAGGCTCGGGTTCCATACAAGCAAGGAGGAGAATTCAATTGGTGGCTCGATCTAGGAGGAGAAGGCTTCGCTTGTTCATTTTAGGAGATCCTTTAGGAGTTCTTGTTTATTTTCTCTCCATTAGAGGTGAGCAATTTTCTTCAACTTCTAACTAGTTACCATGCTAGGTTTAAGTGTGTAATCATGTTAAAATAAACAAGAAAAGGAAATATTACTTTATGTTAGTACCATGTTTAAGGAGAAAATGAACCCATGTGAAATTGCATGAAATAAGTAGTAAATTGTTTGAATGATGTGAATATAAATATTGTGGCGATGATTTCATAATATGCTCGTTTGCAAATTAAGAAATTGTGAATCTTTATGTTGAGTTATTCTTGAATGTGGAAAAATGCAATGTGAATAAATGTGTGGTTTATATGATGTGAACTAAGAGAATATCTCCTTGTTATGAAAGTAAATTGATTAACAAAAATCATACATGTTTATTGTTAGTAAGATTGATACAAAATCCCCAAATTTTTACATGTTGTTTTGTTGGAAAGAAAGAAGAAATGAACATTTTTGTAGTTAGGGATAAGTTAAGAAAAGGATTGGATTTTATTGATAAAAGAAGAAAAGGAGGAAATTATTAGTTTAATAAACAGTAACACATTTGAGAATTGCCAATTTAAAATTTTCTCTTTGGAAAGAGGCAAATTAAGAGAACATAAAGTTTTGTGACCATTTTCGTACAAATAAAAGAATAGTCGTTTATATGAAAAATGAAAGTTAAATGGTTTTTAAAATCTTGAGTTATTGTATAAAGTCCAAATTTCGAATTCTAATCGCAGAACAGTCTACTGACTATGCTTTAACAGTCGGCTGTCCTGACTATTTAATTTTCGAATTTTTAAATCCTCGCAGAACAGTCGACCGACTACGTTTTAACAGCCGTGTGCCCTGAAGTTCAAATGATATCCAAATTTCATGAAATAATTTTCTATAACCCTTGGCCTAGTATAAATGAGAATTTGAGACTATTTTTGGAAGAAAGAACTTACTATAAATTGTTAGTTTAAATTGTCTTTGGATGAAGAGAAATGTATTGATTAAAAGAGATTTAAAAAGAGATTTGATAATGGAAAAAATTGAAAGTATGAATGTTAAATTTAGTATTGGTAAATTGAGAATAGGAGAATTATGTTGAAAGAATGAAGAATGAAAGTGACAAGTTGGAAAATGAATTTATTGGTCTTATGCATGAAATTGTACATGAAAGTGAAATCAAATTTCATGATGAATTATGAAAAGTCTTATGAATATGAATACACAACTGCTATGAACATGAAATGGAATTGAAAGCTAGAGAGTAGTTAAGCCTTATACCGGCATTGAAAGATATTTTTGAGATGAGATATTGAAAAAGAAAGACCAAGTTTGGTCATATTGTTGATTGATGTTTAAGACCGGTATAGAGGAAAGAGCTAACTCTAGGGGTTGATTTTATTCATGATTCAAATAAATAAGGACTAGACACATAGTGGTTATGTGACGAAAATGAGAGAAAAACACGAGTATGGGGGCCATCGGATTGGCGTTGTGAGAGTGATTCACAAATTGCCTGCTTGATGCGTCATGACACGATGTGAGCACTACTCCGGAATTATCGTCCCGGTGGCGACGTTTGTGGGGTGTTTGGTGACTACGGGTGGTGCCATCGTTCCATGATGGAAGCTGAATTGTCCATAGATTGCCTACATGATGCGTCATGTCAGTGCGTGGGATTTCCCTCCAGATTGTCTGGACATGGGCTCGAATTCATAGAACATCTAAGATACTTACCGTAGTTACCGTAGTAGTTTAAGTCATGGCGAGGAACTGAACTCTACAAGATGAAGTACGATTAAGGGCTTGCCCTCAGACCTATGTAATATGGGATGCATAGAATCCGAACAAGTGTGCATTAGTGTCATATAATATAAACAACTGCATTAAGGACTAAGTGTACAGCACAACACGACATTAATAGGATAGTCCCCGTAGTTTTGCTTGTGACAAGTGTGTGCTTTCTAAGTAGGAGAAAATTGATGTATTATATCCTTGTGTCAGTTGAATGAACTGACGAGCCCACAGTTTCTATGTAGGATAAAGAGATTGACAAGATTAAAGTATGCATGCTTCTTAAAGAATGTTTCAAGTGTTGTACATTTTATTCATGTAATTATTGTAAATTACTTCCGCAGTATAAATGTAATGTAAATGTAACTCTGATGTAACAAAAGTTTTTATTTCCTTGTAAAATTTTACGAAGAGAAGTATAAAGATCCTGTGGATCTTCGAATTCAGTCTATTTTGGAATTTGAGGTGTTACAAAGTAGTATCAGAGCCACGCTTCTAAGTAGTATAGATTTATAAGGAACGACACCCTAGAGTGACATTAGAGCGTGTGTTGAGTCTAGAGATTTAAATGTAAGTCACTTACATTTGTGTTGCTCTATGATTTATGCTTCTTCTTATCCTTTCTCTAAGATGGCGGACCATTCGACCGAGCTGGAGGTGATGACTGGCACATAGTTGAGGATGTTTACTACCTCGGACAAGCTGATTCAGACGAGGAAGATCCTGATGAATTCAAAGAGGAATGGCCTGAGTCCCGAGAGATCACTCCACCTTCGAATTCATCTGATGATTCCTCTGACGATGAAGAACCAGTTTTGAGTAGTCTCATTGTGTCTCTTCAGAGGCAAGTTGAGACTCAGAAGGAAAGCAGAGCTGCTGCAAGCACAGTGTGCGAAGTGCAAGGAGAGCATTGCCATGCTCTGTCATCGTGTTTGGGAACTCGAGAAGAGGAAAAACATGTACGATGTACTGAAAGAGGAAGTTGCGGAACTACGGAAAGAGCTTCGAGAAGCCAAGAGGAACCATAGGAACTAAAATGTTGTGTCTTCTTACTGCTTTCATTTGATGTCAGAAATATTTTAAATTCGAATGTATAAAGTTTGAAATTCAATGAAATGAAGAATTGATTTAAATTCGTGTTTTCTACTTCAAATTTAATGGATCTTTCGCATCAGAATATGATTGGAAGAAGAGCTAGAAGCGGAGAAGATCTGGACTTGGAAACAGAATTAGCGAGGGTCTATCAGACACTCAATGTCGTTACCATGAATCAGAATTAAGGGAGGGTGCCTGTGAATCCAGTACTCGAAGTAATCAAACTCGTGGAATCATTTAAGCGGATGAAACCACCTGTGTTTGAGGGAAAGTCAGACCCTGATGCTGCTGAAAATTGGATCCAACAGATCGAGACTATCTTCGAAGTCTTGGAGACTCCGGGGGGCAGCAATGTGAAGTTGTGTGCACTGCAGTTCGAGAAGGATGCGGCTGTGTGGTGGCAGTCGATGAAGCGGACGATGGGAGATATTGTTCTTGGCTGGGAGGAATTCTTGGAGGAGTTCCGCAATCATTATTTTCCATCAGACGTCCAGGAGAAGAAGGCCATGGAATTTCTGGCGCTGCAGCAGGGCGGCATGTCGGTTAGGGAGTATGAGACAAGGTTCACTTAACTCTCGAGGTATGCTCCCGAATTGGTGATGGACGAGGTAAAGAAGGCTCGAAAATTCGAGCATGGTTTGAGGCGAAATCTGAGATCACGGATGATACCCCTCGGTATCAGGAGGTTTGACAAGTTAGTCAAATGAGCTGCAGCCACTGAGGCGGACATGGAGCAGTTCCATGCTGTTCAGAATCAGAGGAACAACTAGAATGTTGGGAAGAGGCCCGCAGTTTCTGGCAATGTCAGGGGACAGCTGCCAGCCCAAAGGTTCAAACCGACGGAAGCGAACGCTGTTAGTGTGGCTGGAAGACCCAAAAATGCATGGGTGAGACCTCCGGTGGTACATTGTTACAACTATAGGGAGTCAGGTCATTACCATTCTAGTGCCCTAAGCTGCAAGATGTCGTCTGTAAGGGACAAACTCAGCAGGTCGGGAAGAAGCTGTACCAGCAGGGGCGAGTATTTGCCTTGACTGAAGCTGACACTGATAAGGTGGATCACGTCATCACTGGTACGAGGGAGGATGTTTAGGAGTGTTTTCTTGTTGTTCTCTTTTCCCACTTTATATAGTGAACTGTTATGTAACGGGTGTGTGCTATATAACAGGAGAACTTTATTTGAATGGAAAGAAAGCTGTTGTTTTGTTCGATACTGGGTCCTCTCACACTTTTGTATCACCTAAGTTTGCTAAAGTTTTGGGAGTCGAACCGGAAGCCTTTCCAGGCAAGGTCTTAGCAATAGCTACTCCGTCAGGGGAGACTTTAACCATAGATCGGTACTTTACGGACTGCGAGATCGAGATTGGAGACAGAATTTTCGGGATTGATTTGATCGAGCTGAATGTCTTGGGAGTCGATATTATCATTGGCATTGATTGGATATCGGTGTAAGTGCAAGCATCGAGTGCATGACCAAAGAAGTAACAGTGAAAGCTCCAAGTGGACCTGAAGTCACTTTCCAAGGGAAGAGGAGATGTTCAGGCTTGGTTGCTACTATCAACAAGAGGAAGGGGATTCCTGTAGAGGTGCAGCAAATTCCAGTGGCTCGGGATTACCCGACTGAATTCTTGGAAGATTTGCCTGGGTTACCCCCGCATCGTAATGTAGATTTCAGCATCACTATTCAGCCTGGGAGTGTACCCATTTCCAAGGCACCGTATAGGATGGCGCCTGTGGAGCAGGATGAGATCAAACGGCAGATTGAGGAACTGTTAGAGAAAGGCTTTATTCAACCGAGTGCGTCGCTTTGGGGAGCACCGGTGCTGTTGGTAAAGAAGAAGGATGGTTCGATGAAGATGTGCATCGATTACCCAGAGCTAAATATGGTGACTGTTCTGAACAAATATCCGATTCCACGAAATGATGACTTATTCGATCGTCTACAAGGAGCGGCTGTTTTCTCCAAAATAGATCTTCGATCAGAATACCATCAGGTTCGAGTGAAAGCTGAAGATGTGCATAAAACCGCATTCAGAACTCGACATGGGCATTATGAATTTTTAGTTATGCCATTTGGTGTGACGAATGCACCTACAATTTTCATGGATATGATGAACAGAGTTCTGAGACTGTTTATCGATTCTTTCATCGTGGTGTTTATCGATGATATTCTTGTGCACTCCTAGTCGGAGAAGGAGCACACTGAGCATCTGGCAGCAGTTTTGAGGAAGCTCCATGAGCATGAGTTGTATGCCAAGTTGTCCAAGTGCGATTTCTGGAAATCTGAAGTGGCATTCTTAGGTCACATCCTTTCTAAGGAGGGAGTGACAACTGATCAGCATAAGATAGAGGCGGTGAAATATTGGGCAAGACCTACTACAGTGAAGGAAATCAGGAGTTTCCTTGGGCTAACTGGATACTACAGGAGGTTCATTCAGGGCTATGGTCAGATAGCCGTGCCACTCACTGGTCTGACCAAGAAGAATGTGAAATTCAAGGGGACTGAGCAGTGCGAGGCAAGCTTTTAGGAGTTGAAAGAGAAGCTGACTACTGCTCCCATTTTAGCTTTGCCTAGAGCAGGTGTTGAGTATATGATGTCTACAGCGATGCTTCACATTATGGGCTTGGTTGTGTCAGTGATCGCTTATGGGTTTAGGCAACTAAGACCGCATGAGAAGAATTATCCTACTCATGATCTAGAGTTGGCTACGATTATCTTCGCCTTGAAGCAATGGAGACATTACGTGTATGGTGAGAAACTGAACATGTACGCGGACCATAAAATCTTGAAGTACATCTACCAGCAGAAGGATATGAATCTGAGGCAAGGGAGATGGCCGAAAGTACTTGAGGATGTTCGTACAGAGATTAAGTACCACCCTGAAAAGGCTAATGTTGTTGCTGATGCACTTAGCTGCAAGAGCAGTCTGGCTAGTTTGATTACAACTCAGAGGCAACTTGCAGAGGAGTTGGATCGGGCTGGTATTGAAGTTGTTCTGCAAGGCTTGGGATCATCTTTAGCTCAGTTGAGGCTCCAACCAATGCTGAATGAAAGGATTATCGCAAGTCAGAAGAAGATGCAGAGATTCAGAAGATAAAGGAGTAGGTTGGTGTTGGCAGGTTGTCAGAGTTTCAAATCAGGGATGAGGTGTTGTAGTTTGGAGAGAGGCTATGTGTTCCGGATCAAGCAGAATTACGGGAGAGTATTCTTCAGGAGGCACATGATACTCTTTTGTCTGTACATCCTGGGAGTACCAATATGTATAAGGACATTAAGCAACATTTCTGGTGGTCGGGTCTGAAGCGGGATGTGACCGAGTTTGTGGCGAGGTATGAGATCTGTCAGTAGGTCAAAGCCGAGAATCAGAAACCTGGAGGTCTATTGCAACCGTTACCTATTCCGAAATGGATATGGGATAACATTAGTATGGATTTCATCACGGGTTTACCCAAGAGTTCAAAGGGCAGTGATGCGATTTGGGTCATAGTCGATCAACTAACCAAGTCCACTCACTTCTTGGCATTGAAACTCACTTCGTCGATGGACAAGTTGGCCGAGATGTACGTTGGACAGATTGTCAGGCTTCATGGTGTTCCATTAACCATTGTGTCTGATCGAGATGCACGGTTTACTTTACATTTCTGGAGGAGTCTTCAGACAGCTTTGGGTACTAAGACGGAGTTCAGCACTGCTTTTCATCCTCAGATCGATGGGCAGACCGAGAGAGTCAACCGTATTCTTGAGGATCTGCTTCGGTGTTGTATTCTAGATTTTGGAGGCAGTTGGGAATGGCATCTAGCTCTGGTAGAGTTTGCCTACAAAACAATTTTTAGACTAGTATTGGGATGGCACCATACGAATCTCTGTATGGTAGGAAATGCAGAACACCTGTTTGTTGGTTTGAAGTTGGGGAGCGGCAGATGTTTGGGCCTGAGATTGTGCAGCAGACCTCTGAAAAGATCGATCTGATCAGGAAGAGGTTGGTGGATGCTCAGAGTAGGAAGAAGAGCTATGCAGACAACCGAAGGAGAGACCTTGAGTTTGAGGTTGGTGACTTTGTCTTTCTGAAGGTTTCACCTAGCAAGGGTGTGATTCGCTTCGATAGAGGTGGGAAGTTATCCCCAAGGTTTATAGGCCCGTACAAGATATGGAAGCGGATTGGAAAAACTGCTTACCGGTAGGATTTGCCGGAGGAGTTGTCTCAGGTGCACGATGTCTTTCATGTGTCTATGCTGAGAGGGTACATTCCAGATTCGAGTCATCATTTGGCCGAAGTGCTGGAGGGTTTGCAGTTGGATCTGAGTTACATTGAGCTTCCAGTTGAGATTGTCGATCGTCGGGAGAAAGTCTTGAGGAACAAGACGATACCGATGGTCAAAGTAGTCTGGAGAAACCAGTTGGTTGAAGAGGCTACTTGGGAATCTGAGGAGAGAATGATAAAAGATCATCCTGAGCTCTTTATTTGGTTTATATCTTCTTTTCTTTTCTTTTCTTATCTTCTTATTGTATTTCTGTTTTCTCACTCTTTAAGTGTAGTTCCGGGGATGGAACTATTCTAAGAAGGGAATGTTGTGACATCCTGAATTTTTATTTA
Source organism: Hemerocallis citrina (assembly GCA_017893485.1). Taxonomy (NCBI): domain Eukaryota; kingdom Viridiplantae; phylum Streptophyta; class Magnoliopsida; order Asparagales; family Asphodelaceae; genus Hemerocallis; species Hemerocallis citrina. The sequence continues at coordinate 100,018,951 of CM030363.1, read as the reverse complement.
TAAAAGTTTGTGAATTTACGTGTTTTGCACATATAATTTCATATGCATTTTTCTAGAGAAAAATATTTCTTTATAGCTAGAGCTAGTAATTATTCTCTTCATTTCCTAAAATATCTATTTTTTAAAGCCTAAATAAAATCCTAGACCTAATTATCTATTTCTAGCCCATTATAATTAATTTATTAATTAATTTACTAGAGCCCATGGTCTTTTGGCCCATTAGTAAGCCCAATTAATTTAATTCCTCTTTTAATTAACCTAACTTGGGGTGTAGACCAATTTAGTAAACAATAAATTAAAATACATGAACAAACTTTTGGTAAGGGGTACTAGTTTGCATGTGCATTGCACTAGCACGTGCAAGTGCACCATAGTGTAGGCCGGATTATTCAAAGAGAGAGGGAGAGGTGGATGAAGTGGAGATGGTGGTTGCTCCATCACGGGTAGTTGCTACAACTCCCTAATTCATCTTGGCCATTGATCCTTAACCATTTGAAGAAAACCTAGCCTTGCATTTGCACTCCAAATTAGTATAAATACCCCTCTCATTCACTCACATTTACACTTGAAAAATAATTGGAAAAGACAGAAAGAAAGAAACACAAATTGTGAGTAAAAAATTAGGGGAGTTGTGAGTCAAAAGATTGAGTGCTAGTTGTGTGTGTTCCTCATCCAAGGAGTGGCCGGCATACCTCAAGGAGCAAGGAGAGAAGGCTAGGGTTCCATACAGGCAAGGAGGAGAAGTCAATTGGTGGCTCGATCTAGGAGGAGAAGGCTTCGTTTGTTCATTTTAGGAGATCCTTTAGGAGTTCTTGTTTGTTTTCTCTCCATTAGAGGTGGGCAATTTTCTCCAACTTCTAACTAGTTACCATGCTAAGTTTAAGTGTGTAATCATGTTAAAATAAATAAGAAAAGGAAACATTACTTTATGTCAGTACCATGTTTAAAAGAAAATGAACCCATGTAAAATTGTATGAAATAAGTAGTAAATTGTTTGAGTGATGTTAATAGAAATATTGTGGGGATGATTTGATAATATGCTCGTTTGCGAATTAAGAAATTGTGAATCTTTATGTTGAGTTATTCATGAATGTGGAAAAATGCAATGTGAATATATGTGTTGTTTATATGATGTGAACTACGAGAAAATCTCCTTGTTATGAAAGTAGATTGATTAACAAATCATACATGTTTATTGTTAGTAAGATTGATACACAATCCCCAAATTTTTACATGTTATTTTGTTGGAAAGAAAGAAAAAATGAACATTTTTGTAGTTAGGGCTAAGTTAAGAAAAGGATTGGATTTTATTGATAAAAGAAGAAAAGGAGGAAATGATTAGTTTAATAAAGAGTAGCCCATTTGAGAATTGCCAATTTAGAATTTTCTCTTTGACAAGAGACAAATTAAGAGAACATAAAGTTTTGTGACCATTTTCGTACAAATAAAAGAATAGTCTTTTATATGAAAAATGAGAGTTAAATGGTTTTTAAAATCTTGAGTTATTGTATAAAGTCCAAATTTTGGATTCTAATCGCAGAATAATCGATTGACTATGCTTTAACAGTTTACTGTCCTGACTATTTAATTTTCGAATTTTTAAATCCTCGCAGAACAGTCGACCGACTACGTTTTAACAGTCGTGTGCCCTGAAGTTCAAATGATTTCCAGATTTCATGAGATAATTTTCTATAATCCTTGGCCTAGTATAAATGAGAATTTGAGACTATTTTTGCGAGAAAGAACTTACTATAAATTGTTAGTTTAAATTGTCTTTGGATGAAGAGAAATGTATTGATTAAAATAGATTTAAAAAGAGATTTGATAATGGAAAAAATCGAAAGTATGAATGTTAGATTTAGTATTGGTAAAATGAGAATAAGAGAATTATGTTGAAAGAATGAAGAATGAAAGTGACAAGTTAGAAAATGAATTTATTGGTCTTATGCATGAAATTGTACATGAAAGTGAAATCAAATTTCATAATGAATTATGAAAAGTTTTATGAATATGAATACACAAATGCTATGAACATGAAATGAAATTGAAAGCTAGAGGGTAGCTAAGCTTTATACCGGCATCGAAAGATATTTTTGAGATGAGATATTGAAAAGAAAAGACCAAGTTTGGTCATATTGTTGATTGATGTTTAAGACCGGTATAGAGGAAAGAGCTAACTCTAGCGGTTGATTTTATTCATGATTCAAATAATTAAGAACTAGACACATAGTGGTGATGTAACGAAAGTGAGAGAAAAACACGAGTATGAGGGCCATCGGATTGGCAGTGTGAGAGTGATTCATAGATTGCCAACTTATGCGTCATGACACGGCGTGAGCACTACTCCGGAATTATCGTCCCGGTGGCGACGCTTGTGGGGTGTTTGGTGACTACGGGTGGTGCCATCGTTCCATGACGGAGGCTGAATTGTCCATAGATTGCCTGCATGATGCGTCATGTCAGTGCGTGTAACCCCTGTTTTCCCAAAAATATATTTTTGTGTATTTTTTGTATTCTAAAAATTTTCGCAAATTATTTTTCCGGTTTTCAAATTTCTTTTGTCAAAATGTATTTTTTGGATCTTCTATTTTGAAATCTGTTTTCGATCAATAATTTTGAATTGTAACTATTTTCTATGGTTTTATATTGAAATACAATTCCTAGTTTTGTTATTATTTTTCTTATTATTTTTACTGTTATTATTGTTATTATTATTACTAATTTTGGCGGGTTATTGAAAACCCATTTCTATGTGCTAATTATAATGTATCTATTTTAAATAAATTATATTTTGTAATGCAAATTGCATTTTTATTATGAACAATATTTGTATTGGTTAATTTATTTTTCTATTGAATTTTAAAACCCTAATCTATTTTTAAAACCCATTCTAATAGCTATACCCATTACCTTAATACCCCAACCCATTATCCAATATTTCAACCCAATACCCATTTTCCTAAAACTACCCATTATTATATCCACAACCCATATTAATAACCCCTATCCATTAACACCTCACCTACTCCGTTAATACCCTAACCACCCCAAACCCAATACTCATTACTTACCCCAACCCGATCTATCCTTAATCCAAACCGAAACCCACCTATTCACCTCTTCAGCAAAAACCCTAACTCTCATCTACTCTATATATAACCCATGCACCCATCCCCGCTTGTCCACCTTCCCGAAAATTTCTCAACCGCCTCTCTCTTCTACCTCCTGCCAACTCCGTCCTCGTGCTCTCTCCTTTCTACTCCCCTGTGCCGCACCCTCATCCGCTGCGCTTCAGTCACGACAGCAGCACAGAGCCGCAACGCGCTCCGCCCTGGCTTGTGCTCTTCCCCGTCGCGCCAGCCAGCACACCCCCCAGTGCAGTCCCCTATGCATCGTCGCCCCTGCGTCACGTGGCTCCCCGTCGCACGCCCTGTGCCCTGCCACCTCGACGACAGCAGCAACAGCCTGGGCAACAGCAGCGGCCACAACCGCACCGGCAGCCTGTCCCCTTGGCCAGCCAGCCATCCCACAGCGCGCTTCCCGTGCTGTGCCGTCAGCCGTGCCACCACAGTGCCCTGCCAGCACTCCCCCTGCGCTGTCCACACCACCAGTTGCCGAGCCAAGCCACAGCCGGTGGCGTTTGCTGTTGATCAAGGGGTTAATCAACTTTGAATATCAGTCATCCGATTGATCTTGATTCTTGATCTCTTGATGTGGGCCGTCGGATCTTCACGATCTCATCTTGATCTTCTTGATCATGGTTTAACCTTGGTTGTCCATTGGATCTTAATCATCACCTTTAATTATGGACCGTTGGATCGCATTCTCATCATCTTGGAGTTCTTTGATTTCTTTGATTGGTGGCTGTCCGATCGTCGATCTGATCTGATCATCATCCTCATCATCAAGATACTAATCACATCTCGATTTTGATCTTGATCTTCGATCATAGTCGTCCGATCTGATCCGATCGCCTTGATCTCTTGATCTCATGATCTCAGTCGTCCGATCGTGTTCATGGGTTATTTGTTCTTTGGATTCGTGATCTTGTTCGTGATTCATTGCTGTTGAGTTTGTGCCTCGAGATCCATGCTGTTATTCTTGCTCTTGTATTGTTCTCTTCGTTTTTCAGGCAAGTAACTTGTACTCCAATTCATTTGTTTGATACACGTCAAAAAGTTTACCTATAGTGTAGTTGGGTCTACAGACAACCCTTGTTTGTGATATGCTTGATGGGTTTTGTCTCTATTGTGAAAACTTGACCATAGATGACTCACGACACAAATCTTGACATGAATTTAACTTAGGTTTACCCGTTCTTGATTTTATTCATGTATGTGAGACTAGTTGTGAGAATTCGTGATTTGGTTGAGACCCATGTGTTATATTTGGTGTGGACATGCTAGATACCCTAATTCATGATGTTTAGACACTTGGTAGACTTGATTTCATGTTTGGATGTGTTTGGATCAATTTTCTTGAATCTATGTTGATTTTGTTTTTAAGGGAGAAATCTGTATTTTGTCGCTATTCTGTTTTGTTTGCTGTTTTGGACTATTTTAAAGTCAGTATCTTAATTTTAGTATAAAATATAAGTTTAGATAATTTTGTCTATTTTCAAACCCCTCTGACCTTGCTTGATTTTGATTTCGTATGTCTGAGTTATAGCTATTTTAGTATAGAGGTGTCGATCTTTTTCAGATTCTATTTTTCAGTAATTTTGATGTTAAATTATTTTAAAGAACTATGCTACGTATATTATTTTGATCTGAAACTTTGGTCAGTCTTTCTATACATATCTAAGGATTACCCAGAATTTTGGTGAATTTTATTGATGAGTTTTATGTGCTGTTTCATGCTCGTTTATAAAAGTCATACTTGCTGTATTTTGCTTGTTGTCCTGTAAAGAATTGTGTTTTCACTTTGATTCCTTTTACTGTATGGAAATTTATTGTGAAATATGAAAGTTAGTATATTTTATCTATTTTCATATCCCTTTGGCGGATTCGGATTTCGTTTCACTGGTTGCGAGATATCTTAGTTTTCGTACAGCAGTGTTGGGAATTCCAGATTTGCCAAAGTGTCGTTTCTTGATGTTTTCTTATTTTTGATGACTAAACAAATTTTACTGGAATATTATGAAAATTTATATTTTGATACTAGACATGTAGGGGATTACCCCAGATTTTTCCGTGAATTTATTTTTTAATGCTTTTTTCTGACTGAAAATTCGTTTTACTGATTTCTGACTGAATATATTTTTCTGGATTCAAATCAGTTTTGAGTTATGATTTTGTGAATTACTATGTGACTTATTTATATTCACTGGATTCGTGTGGATTTCTAGTTTTCAGATCCTTCAACGGATCCATATTTGCATTTCTGTAGAGACGGGATTCACTGTTTTAGTACTGTACTGTCATGCTGTCCTGAATATGAACATACACTGTTTTGCTCCTTTATGTGACTGTATATCATCTATGCATGTTTATTTGTTTCCCTGAACCTAATACTGATTATACCATGTTCGTTGAAACTATTTCGTACACATTCATACCTGTTTGATGACCATAATAAAAGTAACCAAGCCGGGGTTTAAGGGAAAGATCTAGTAGTGGGAAATTATAGAAATGTGTACTTGGAAGGGGGCCCGTGTTTCCCATACTGAGCATCTGTTATACTGTTATACTGATTACCTGACTGCACACTTTCCTTTAGGAAGGTGTACTCGGAGGAGGACCAATAGGTTCCGATTGTCTGATTTCTGTTACTGATTACCTGATTGCATACTTCCCTATAGGAAGGTGTACTCGGAGGAGGACCACTAGGTTCTAACTGTTGCTGCTACTGCTACTATTACTGATACCTAAGTACACTGTCCTATATGATCCCCTACGAAATCTATAAGCGAAACTATTTGTTGTAGCAACCATGTATTATGTTTTTGGGGCGCATGAAGTGCTACCTAACTAGTAATACACACAAGACTGTAAGAACATAAGACTGATACTGTTGGACTGAATCTGTTATACTGTTACACTGACATACTGAGCTTACTGTTACTGGATACTGTTAGTTGCCATATGACACTGTACTGGACACATATTAGTATACCATGGTAGTTGATTCTGCTATATCATGCTAGATCTATTTCTGTTATTAATTAGATTTGTTTAGTTTTTTCCATGTACTTGTATCCTACATTATAAGTGGCCCGTAACTTGCAATTGACGGGTACTTGTTTTCTCTTTCCTTCTCCTGCAAATTGTCAAATTGCAGATTTTGGTGATCAGCTGCCCGATTGAGTTTGTGATCTAAAGTTCTAGTTGGCTGGAGCTTTTGCTATCTTCATTTATTTTCTGTTGCTCATTTTGAACATTGTATCTGTTACTTGTATTCTTTGTGTTTGGGCAATGTGACCCGGGATTTATTGTGTATTTCAGTTCATGACTATTTGAGATTAATATATTTTATTTCAAGTATTCTTGTTGGTATTTGGTTCATATGTTCATGTGGTTGACTTTTCTGGCATCCGACTTTGATTATATTGTGATATGTTGTAAAGATTCTTGAACAACTTATGAGTGATGAAAATCATTCGCTGGGCTTTTGTTACGTATCTGTATTCCGTATTCTTTTTAGGAAGCGGGGCGTGACAGTGCGTGGGATTCCCCTCCAGATTGTCTGGACATAGGCTCGTAATTCATAGAACATGTAGGATACTTACCGTAGTTATCGTAGTAGTTTAAGTCATGGCGAGGGACTGAACCCTATAAGATGAAGTACGATTAAGGGCTTGCCCTCGGATCTATGTAGTATGGGATGCATAGAATCCGAACAAGTGCGCATTAGTGTCATATAATATAAACAACTGCATTAAGGACTAAGTGTACAACACAACACGACATCAATAGGATAGTCCCCGTAGTTTTGCTTGTGACAAGTGTGTGCGTTCTAAGTAGGAGAAAATTGATGTATTATATCCTTGCGCCAGTTGAATGAACTGATGAGCCTACAGTTTCTATGCAGGATAAAGAGATTGACATGATTAAAGTATGCTTGCTGCTTAAAGAATGTTTCAAGTGTTGTACATTTTATTCATGTAATTATTGTAAATTACTTCCGCAGTATAAATGTAATGTAAATATAACTCTGATGTAACAAAAGTTTTTATTTCCTTGTAAAATTGTACGAAGAGAAGTGAAAATATCCTGTGGAACTTCGAATTCAGTCTGTTTTGGAATTTGAGGTGTTACAGCCTATCCCTATTGTGAACTTAAAATATATTTTTCTCATAATTTTCTTGGAGTTTAAAGCTTGGATCTTGGACTTTTGCAAGGAGAAAGCTTTTCTTTATTACTACTATTGTTCTTCAAGTGGATCTCCTTTGATGTGAGTGATACTTCTCATCTCTTGATTTGTTTTACTTATATTATCATGATGAATCTAGTAGAGATCATGCTAGGGCTTATTGTGAATTTGTAGATCTAAGTTTTGATAGTTTAATCATGATGGTTGCTATGCATGATGAATGAACTTGTAGATGTTTACATGAACTAAAGATGCAATTTTTATGAGAGATGATCATGTATTATTTATCATGAATGTTAAATGTTGATGATGGATGAAAAATCTAATTTGGGACCTATAGATTTAATTGTAGATGGTAAAGATATGTAGAGATAACTAGAACATGTTATATGCTCTTAAATTCATGTTTGATTGATTATAAAGTTGAGATCTTTCCATGTTATTCGTTGTTTTTATCAAAATTGAAACTTAATACTAGGCTTTGAATAATTGTTGTATGGAGCGAAAGTAATTTATTTTGAATAAAGTGGTTTATGCATGCAAGATTGATATTTTGCTTAAAGAAATAAACCTAATGAGAATATAGGTGATTGTAGTGGTTGAATCTTGGTGGTTAATTCAAGGGCATGTTTCAAAAGTTTAAAATATGAATTTGAATGTTTAATTCGCTGTTTTAATGCAAATAAAATTCTTGATGATAAACCCTAATTATTCATGCATACAAAGAGTATATGGAAAGAAATCTAGATGAAAATACATTCAAATACAATGGGGGCTAGGGCTTGGAGGTTTAAACCCTAGGTCAGGGCTGTTAGGTCTCGGGTGAATAGTATCGAGGGTTACTGTTCACGGGTGAACAGTAACCGAGGGTACTGTTCAACCCGCAACCGGTTGGTTGCTATTATTTCGTTGTGTATTCGATCATTTTTTGGTGTTTTCGTGTGGTTTTCGAGCGCGATTTTGTGTGCTATGTTTGGGGGAATCCAGTATACATATGGTAACATCTATATATGGGTTTAAACGAATATATTTGAGTGGGTCGATCTAGTTTGGATGAGATTTTAAAGACATTGTATGGTCTGGACTACTGTCTATTCCAGATTGGAACGAGATTTCAACATAGTTGCTGATGATATTACCTAAAACTTATTAAATAGAAATTGTAGCTCACTGTGTCTAGTTTCCATAACATCTGACGATCCTTAATCCGACTCATAGATTGTAAGATATGCAATTTCTACCACTGTACTGGCGTAGTTTTAGGTTTTTAAAATAACAGTTACTTTTCAGAATTTATTGAATATGAAAGCTTTAAATTAATTTATTTGAGTCCAGATTTTATGGTGAATTCCTCGATGTGTTCTGAATTTAAATTGATTTTTCCATAATTTAACATCGACTATAGAATGTACTGTTTTGAGGAACGAAATCATGTAACTTTCACTTTTTTTTTATAAAAGATAGTTTTCAGAATTTATTGAATATCAATCCTTTAAACTAATTTATTTGAGTCCAAAATTTTATGGTGAATTCCTCGTTATGTGCTGAATTTAAATTAATTTTTCCAGAATTTAATATCGACTATAGAATGTACTGTTTGAGGAACGAAATCATGTAACTTTCAAATTTTTTGATAAAAGATAGCTTTCAGAATTTATTGAATATCAACCCTTTAAACTAATTTATTTGAGCCCAGATTTTTATGGTAGATTCCTTGTTATGTGCTGAATTTAAGTGAATTTTTCCAAAATTTAATATTGATTTTAGAGCGTACTATTTTGAGTAACAAAATCGTATAATTTTAAGATTTTGTGAAAAAATCTATATTTTCATCGATGAAGTGTGCTTCCATACATATAAATGATTTCTCATGGCAATATTGGTTGATTAAAAGGATTGTGATTAATGAAGGGTATTTTTGTATAATAAAAACTAGAATGGGTTTAATTTGAGACTTAGGGTTATGATGTAGACCCTAGAAAGACTATTAATGCTACTTTGGGTTGTGAGACTCTAGAGGTTGAGTGAGACCCTTGTTACTGGTAGATGAGATTTTTGTGGAAGTTGACCAGTTGAGGTCTTTGTTCTTGGTTTAGTTATGTTAAGTCCAGTTGGGTACATCAACTCTAGAGAGACTGTGTTCTAATTAATTAATTAAACATGATAAACATAAGTACAGACACTAGTGGAGATATGATAGATCTTGGGAAACATAAGTATGGGCTCTGTTGCTAGCTGCACGGATGTATTCTGGGACTATATGTTTGTTGTGTCTCTCAAGTATGTTCGCGCGTCGAGGGTCGGCAGGCCTATTCGCGGAATTTCTAGAAGTGAGACGATTTTGGTATGTTCGCGTGTCGAGGTTCGGCAGACCTATTCACAGAACGTACGGTATATTCGCGCGTCGAGAGTCGGCAGGCCTATTCGCGAAATGTACAGTGTATCTACGCGTCGAGAGTCGGCAGGCCTATTCGCAGGGGTACATAGCAGGGAGGTGATTCTCCGGATTTAGAGAAATGCTGACATGATGCTTGCGCGTCGAGGGTGCTAGTATGGCGGGTAAATATCGGAACTTAGGCCTATTCACGGAGTATTCTAGATCTTGTTTCTATCACCGTAGTAGGATTAGTTGCATAGCGTGGGATTAAACCCTATAAAGTGAACAACGATAAGGGCTTGCACCGAACCTATCTAGAATGGGATACATAGAATCCGACAAGTATGCATTAGTAATCATCATGTGCATTTGTGTTTTTCTTGACTTGTATTATGCATGCTTGTTTTCTGTTTTCTTACACTTGACACTTAGCCTAGTTTCACTTGATGACTTATGCATCATTTATTGTTATTTCATATTCTATCTGTTATTACTGCATTAGTATGTTTCACTTGTTGACTTATGATTTTATTCTTTATGTTTTCATTGAAGTTTGTATTTCCTTTGAATATCACTCACACTGTTATCGATGACCCTAGTAGTTTGGGGGTTAGGGATATCTCTAGCTCCATGTTTTACAGGGTAGGTACCATTAGCATGGAATTGGGCGCATGTGGTAGAATGTTTAATGTTTATGCATCTTGTAAATAGAATGATTGTAAAGAGAAAAATTGTATTTATGTTGTTTTTAAATACTACTGTGTTGTAAAAAGAATTGTAATTCAAAGTGTTTAAATTCCGTTGTGCTTTGTAAAAGAGTTGATGTAATAAAAAGTTTTAAATTTTCTTTGTATTTGGTTGCTATGTTTATGATTACAATTAAAGTTGATTCTAGAATTTGTGCCACGTGTTTCTAATTTTATTTATTGGAAATTCGGGGCGCTACACTATGTCCCTAATCATCTTGAGCACATGAGTTCCAACAGGTCTTCCTCTCTGCCAGTTTGCACTGATACAATGCCTTTGAGACTTCAAATCTCTCATGCCTACTCTGCTCTTGATAGAGAATCTTGTGATGTATGATCATATCGTAGGCATCCATGTTCTCATGTTTCTTCTGAAACTCAGAGTTCATGGTAGACAGCATGAGACAACCAACGTCCAAGGTGTTATCTTGATGCTTCTTTTAAGCATCATTTTCGGTGTGAGGGGCACTTGCAGCAGGTGTCTCAGGAATAGGATGCTTTAGAACATACAGCTTTTTCTCATGCTTGGGGACTATTCTCAGAATCCTGTACCAGTCTAGAAAATTTGTCCTAGATAGTTTTTTCCTTCTCAAGGACAGATAACATTGATAGGTTATTTAATGTATTGGATGCCATGATAATCTATCAACAGAAATATGCAAAGTAAATATCATTTTATTGAAATATTAAACAGAAATATGCAAAGTATGTATCATGACATTGAAATATTTAATGATGTCTTTTTATTAAATATACCACATATTATTTTTATTCAAATCAACGACCCTCAACATTGACTCGGAAAATCCCATCGTAAGATTTTCTAGTAGGTCAAGATCCATATTTCACGTAGTTCTGCATTTGTTTTGGATAGTCACCCGAAATTCAGTTATATAGGTAGGGAACACTTCCCAATTACATCGTATGATAGCTGGGTGAATAACACTTATTCTAATCTATTTCATACACTAAAGCCCAAATCTATGCCTCTAAACTTTCAATCCTACTGAAATATCATAGTTAGGTCATACCCAGTGATTGACAATTTAATCGCGTCTCACTAGGATAGATTAAGGCACCCTACTTTAGTAGACGAGTGCCACGCATTGGAACACATCTTATTGCGACTTAATGTTTACTTTGAGGGATTTTGTTATTTTATTAATTATTTTCACCATTTATCATCCATTAGCATACAACTAAAACAATGCATCTCATACAAAATTAAAAACATAAATATGTGACATGGTTGTGGCCCTAACACACTGATTCTCCCAAGCCAATAAGAGTATCAAAAACTAAATGAAGGAATTATACCGTCTCTTTCCAAGCAACTTTCTAATCTTGTCCTTGTATGGTTGCCAATTCCTTGCCTCCTCAATGAGATTACATTTACATATAAAGAAAGAATGTACAATCGAAGTGTAGAGAGAAATGATTACATTAAGAAAGAATGTACAATCAGAGTATAGAGAGAAATTATTACATTGAGAATGTAGAGATAAAGGTACAACAGCAGGCCGTATTCAAAAATACTAAAATATAAACAATACATTACATAACATAAACCATGCATCACGTAACTAAGGCCACAACCACGCATCATTCATCACATAACATGATGAACAAAGAATATGTTATTATGATTTTATTTAGTTTATTTAAAACAGGATTGATTTTCAGGGAATCAATATTGCCCTACGCAGAGCATGAACTCTTCATGTTTTAAGAAACCCTAACGCCACTGCAAACGACGCAGGTGCATGAACTCTTCATGCTTTAAGCAACCCTAGCGTAACCGCAAATGACATCTTACTGCTCTGGTATGGCATCTATGTTAACAACCAACACATAAACAAATCTTTATATTACAACTGTTGCAAAAATTATATCACATATGAATCTTTCTTCCAAAAGTGAGAGCATATCATGAATAATCACATATCATACATAACCGAATTATGGTTTCGCAAGTGGCTCTGATACCACTGTTAGGTTTTGAAGGCAATCATAGATTAAATACATAGTGGAAAAATTACAAAAATATCAAAACCTAGCCATGGATCTATGCAAAAACTATAAATCGTGTTTAGAAGTTATACTTTAAAGATGGATCAGCTGTCTCCACAGTATGCCAATCACAACACTGCAATATTGCGGTGCCTCTACGGTATCCACATGAACGGAACGAAAAATGGCTCTCCCTCAGGCCGCGGTGCTAGCTGCAGAAAGGGGATGTTCCTCCTCACGATCTCTCTCTCTCACTTTCTGTGACAGCTAGAGTTTTTCATATGTGTCTTTTCCACAAATACATATTATATATATAGGTGCAAAAAACTTACCTAAGAGAGTAATGAGGTTGTTGGGCTCACAATCTGACCTGGGTCAGATTCGTGTGTGGGCCTTTAACTTTAGTCAGCTCATTTAATCTAATTAAAATTCCAACCAATGTGTGGAGTCCAAGTCTTACTTTGATCTCTAATTAAATTCATCTTAGGAATTTAAATCCCAATTTTGATCCATGCAAAGTGTGTGACCATGTAGGTTCCCATTACGTTGAAAGTAATACTAAAATCAAATTTGAGTATTACAAATATTGAACAGTATCTAGCAATACATCATTGCTACTCAAGTAACGGGAATATCAATGATTTCACATAACCCATCATTGACCAATGTTACCATGTAGTCTAGTCCCTTTGTCCAGATATCTTAATTAACCATAAGGCATAGAGCGCGTCACTCTTGTATAATTGTCACGCCCCGCTTCCCAAAATATGGGAATACGAGTCCGTGACGAAGGCCCTAGTCAATGATATTAACATCATCCATAAGGTGTACCAATCTTAACTCAACAACATGAAAATGATAATCATAACCACGCAGGAAAAGCATAATCACATAAAAAGAAAGATACTATGATAAAACATGTAATAGCCCAAAGTAATAACCAACAACTGCGAATAAACAACTTCGGGTCAACAAAAGCCCAGGATACAAAGTTCAACAAAGTAATAATGCAAGTACAAAATAAACATGCAGGAAATAATTTATTGTAGGCAATGCTTCACCTTCCATCCTAGAAGAATTGCTAACCAAGACCCTCGGTCAATTCTCCTGGTGTACCTATAGTTTGATCATCTAGACTTGGGGGAAGTATCTGTTAAAGCAAGTATGAACAACAAGTAGTGAAAACAAAGAGTAAAGGAGCATGGTACATCAAGAATATGAAGTTAGAGCAAAATCAAAAGTAAATAATAATAGTTGATGAGAAGTCAAGATTTAGCAATACAATTTCCAATAACAATAGTCGATAAACAATGTCGATGTCAACAGTCATGATCAAGCATGCAAGTGTCAATCTAGATCTATTAGTCTTTTCATTATCCTAACTAATGCACGTGCTACTGTGTCCCATACCACAGGTTCGGTGCATGCAATAAGTGTTCGTTTAGACTATAGTGGTGGGATCTACAGAGCGTGTACTCGGATATCAAGATAACGTGATAACAAGATAACATGGTAATGTGATCACAAATAACAAGCATTTCTCCTCCTTCCATGTCAAGTGTTCATGTAAGCAAAAAGGCCTTTACCGAGTACAGTTTCTGAGATTATCCACTATTAAGTCAACCCTTAATAACCCGGCTTAATAATATTTTATTATGTCAACCATGATCATGCAATATTTATGAGAGTGTCAAGCAAGGGATAAGGATGTAACAAAATGACGCGATGCATGATGTATGTTCGATTCTTATTTACTAGATGCAAGGTTAACACATTTACATGCAATACTACGAAAGTGAACATTCTAGACAGCAAGATGTTGCTGTACAAAAGTGAACTTTCTCGTTTCTACCGAAAGGCAAATCGAGATCCATCCGAAGTTCTAGAAACCAGAATCTCTACTGGTTCAAGTGAATATACGGGACATATAAATATTACAGAAACTAGGTCGAAACTTTTATTCTTTTCAGACTTTATGTTTAGGCAGCAGGTTATAGGCTGTGTTCTCATATATGTTTCAGGTCAGAAAACTCATCAATTAAATCTACAAAAATTCACGGTGACTCCTAAGAATGTCTAGTATCAGCCAAATTTATTTCATATTTTTATTTTACTGTTAACATGTTCTTTTAATTAATAATGCATGGTGATACACATATAGTTGTGAATCACGAAAAAGCAGACCTAGCAGTACTAAAAGTATTTTGCAGATTATAACTCAGAATGCGATTCCGTCAAATTTTATGGAAAATAGACACAACGCTACAACTTATATTTATTAAGTTTCAATTAATTCTGAATATAGCTAGGTTGATTACTCTATTCTTTACAGATTAAAGGTTCTTGCAGCAGTCTAGAGTCAAATTTCTACATGTAAAATCAAGGTGTAAATTCAATACAAAAATCTATAAAATTTAGAAAGTGGACCCTAAGCATGTCTATTAATTTCCTGGAGAAATTCATGTCATTATTCTAGTGTTAACACTGTGTTTTAATTAGAAGTTGTGTCGATGTTCCACTAAACCGCAAATATGGGAATACACAGCCAGCAGTGACAAAAAGTGTGATATCTAATAGCTCACGGATCAGAATCTGGATCCGTAAGATGTTCCGGAAACTAGATTCATCAGGCTACAATTTCTTTTTATATAGTTCCAATTGATTTTAATAGTAACAGGGTCGAAATCTCAGTACAAAACAGGACATGCAGCAGGATAAGATGAAATACAATCATATACATCTATCAAAATGAACAATCTACAACTCCTATATCATGGAATGCACTAACATTAATATGCAGCAGTTAAGATGAATTTCTACAATACACAATGTCAAATTATCTTGCTACGATTCAAATCTTGAGATCACAATCAATCAACATGCATACAAACACCTTATATATTATATATGCAAGTTTCTAGTCAAATTATTCATGTCGTGTGTGCATGTGACTATATACAAGGTCGAATTTGAATTAAAGATACTTGCACGAAGTCGAGGATATCGTGGGTTAGCTTGTGTAAACCCTCGATATACTCAACAAAAGGTATACAATATAACAATATGATAATTGAAAGAGAACTACTTGCGGAGATCAACAATCTTGAACTAGAATAAAGAGTGAGTTCAAGTAGACTTGCCTTTAGATGACGATTAGATTAATCCGAATATGCAAAAATAATGGGATTGGAATCCCGGTGACACGTGCAACAACGACAATTATACGTGCAACGCACGTAGAAGATTGGGACAATGGCAAAGTGCAGCAACGACAGCAAGCAATGTTGCGGCATCGATGGCACGACAGTCGATGGCAATGGGGATCGGAGCACTAGCGTCGGTGGTCCACGGGCTGCGATGAGGCGGTTGATGGTGGTCGTCGGTGCTCGGGAGGACAGCGGGGTTGAGCGCTGAAAGGGGATGAGGAAGATAACTGTAACCCCTGTTTTTCACTTTTGGTATTTTTGAGGGTATTTTTCATTTTTGTGAATTATTATTTTCCATTGTACTTTCGGAACAATAAATTTAATTATCTTTACTCTATAATATTTTTCTGGCAGTTTTGACCTCCTTTTGCTGTTTGCGCGCCGTTTGGCCGTTTTTCGACATTTTGAGCTCTTTTCCTCAATTTCTAGATTCTGTTCATGTA
The DNA here is from genome assembly GCA_017893485.1 of Hemerocallis citrina. Classification (NCBI taxonomy): domain Eukaryota; kingdom Viridiplantae; phylum Streptophyta; class Magnoliopsida; order Asparagales; family Asphodelaceae; genus Hemerocallis; species Hemerocallis citrina. The sequence continues at coordinate 100,002,858 of CM030363.1, read as the reverse complement.
TAAATATTATTTTAGGGTCATGGTGGATTTTTAGAAGAGGTTTAACCAATTTGAGATTTTTTTGGCCTTAAGGAGATTTTTAGGAGCTATAGGATTCATTGCATTTTGTATCCCCATTTGAAATCTACCCAATATCCATTACCCAATTGTATACCTATTTACTCCTATTGATATCCACTACCCATTAACCCACATTTAACTCCCTATATATACCCCCCATAATCCCTAACACCTTAACCCTAATCTTTCTCTCTCTCTCTCCTAATGGTAACCGGCTCCCCTCTTCCTCTCAATTCAGATCCGGCCTACATCTTTTCCATTCCAAAACTGAGCCATCCCCTCTCCTACTCCTTGCAAATCCCATCATACAAACCACCATCCATCTATACAAACCTCCATACATCAAAAACCTCGTCTTCCTTCTCCCTCCTTGTGGCCGACCCTTCACCAACTAGCACCACCATCTTCAAGAACAGCCCCCCCTTCATCCCTTGCTGATTTGGAGTTGTGGGTAGCGTCTGTTTGAGTTCGTGCTTCAAGGAGACGATCGTATGCAAGATTCGGTTCGTGGGTTCGCTTGGAATCGCGTGGATAGGACTTTTGCACGTGGGTTTTCATTGCTAGGCTTCATAGCGCCGTGTTCATCATCAACAAGGCAAGTAACTTGTACTTAAATTTCTTAGGTTGATACAAGTAGAAAGTTCACACATAGGATAGGTTGAGACTAGAGACGGACAAAGATCATGTTTTTAATTGTGGGTTTCGTCTCTATTGTTCAAAACAGGCCATAGACGACTTAGGACATGGAGTTTGATAGGATTGTGCCTTAGGTTTCACCCAAACGCGATTGTTATCGCGTATGTGACATATTATATACCCGATGTATGTTTGAACACCCATATGAGAAATACTAGATTTTGACATGTTAGATACCCTCCATTATGACATTTGGACCATGGGTAGACAGCGTTTTGAATTTGGAAGAGTTTTGATGATTTTTGAGGAAGTTATGATGTTTTGAAGTTTGGTTGAGAAATTTGGAAATTTGGGTTGTACTGGATTTATTGCTGTTTTTGCCTAGGTTAGAGTCCGAATCTCAACATGGCTATTTCAGAGTAAATTGTAGAGGACTGAACCTATTATCTAACCCCACTGGTTTCGTCTCGTTTGGAGTTCGTATGAATTAACTATGATTATTTTAGTGACTGCATATTGGTAGTTTCCAGTTTCAGTTCGGGGTAGAGTTTATCATCTATTTATTTTCAAGACCCAAGTTATACATGATATCATGCAACAATCTTCTGTCCAGTGTTTCACCATGATATTAGGAAGTTCCCTGATTTTTGTGGTAATTAAAAGATGAGTTTTGAGTGATGCCTTACATCCTTTTCTATAGATCGCTTTTTCTGTAAACTACGTGTGGTTGTATGTTGATTGCCGTGTTCACCCTATTTTTATTTGCTGTGTGGAAATATTATGTGAGATATGAAAGTTGAGTAATTGTGTATTTTTCCACCCCGTTTTGGCGGAAGTGGATTTTGATGCGCTGTTTGCAAGATATGAATGATTTTGTACAGCGGTGTTAAAGAATTCCAGATCCATCAAAACTGTGTTATGTGTTATTTTCTATTTTTTGAAAACATATCTATACTTTCTGGAAAAATATGAAAATCTATATTTTGAGACTATACATATAGGGGATTATCCCAGAATTTTCGTGGATTTAATTGATGATTTTATCTGCTGTTTTCATGTGGTTTAAGTTATTCCCTGTTTTCTGACTGTACATGAAAACTGTGTTGAATTGTGTTTTGAGTCGTGATGTTGTGAAATAGCATATGGATTCATTATAACCGTTAGAAGCGTGTGGAAGTCTAGTTTCCAGATCCTTTGACGGATTATGATTTTCATGCCTGTAGATCTTTGGATCACTGTTTATGTACATACTGGTCTTGATGTCCTGTTTATAGACATATACCATTTTGCTCGTATTTGTGAATGTTTGGTACCTATACTTACTGATCTAATTCCCTGAGTCTAAATCTGATTATAACCTGTTAGTTGGACATCATTTAGCATACTCTCATGCCTGTTGATGATCTTAATAATAAAGTAATTAAGCCGGGGTATATGGGACAGATCTAGTAGTGGATAGTGCAGAAACGTGTACTCGGGAGGAGACTTGTGTTTCCTTTATGACAAGTTTACCGATCAAGTTTACCGATCAAGTTACCGATCAAGTTTACCGATCAAGTTACCGATCAAGTTTACCGATCAAGTTACCGATCAAGTTACCGATCAAGTTTACCGACCAAGTTCTGTGATTCTGTGAATAGTGAGTATACTGCCCTGCATGGTCCCCTACGAAATCTAAAGCGAAACTGCATTGACTGTAATAAACATGTGATAAAAAGATGGCACATGAAGTGTTACCTAGATAGTAATAATACAAGATATTAATACATGATTACCTGTTACCTGATTATCCTGATATTCCTGTTACCTGATTTCCTGATACTGGATACATATTTACCTGACTACCTGATTACCTGATAATTATACATGCTACCTGTTTACCTGTTGACTTTACATTTGACATATGTTACCCTTACCTGTTAGTATACCAAGTTGTTAGTTAGTTTCCATGTGCTTGTATCCTATTCTATTTGTGACCCGGACTTGCCATTGACGGGTACTGTGTTTTCTCTTTTCCTTTTCCTGCATTCGTTGTATTGCAGATTTTGGAGGACAGGTTCCTAAAGGTATTGGCAAGATGATGGGCTAGAGACTGAAATTTGCTGTTACTATTCTTGTTGCTTACTTTGGACAATATTGTATTTTGAGATTTGTATTATTTCTTGTATTTGGGCGATGTGACCCAGAATTATTTGTGTTATTTCAGATCATGACTATTTGAGATTAATACATTTTATTTCAAGTATTCTTGTTGGTATTTGGTTCATATGTGCATTTGGTTGATTTTTCTAGCTTCCGACTCTGATTTTACTGTGATATGTTGTAAAGAATTCCTGAACAGCTTAAGGATGATTATATTCATTCGCTGGACTTTTGTTACGCGCTCGTATTCCATGTTTTTGGGAAGCGGGGCGTGACAGGGTTTTTAGTGGTATCAGAGCATCAGGTTTGGCTAATGTATTAGTTGACTAATATATTAGACCAGCTTGGCTCGATCTGGAATCTGCGCAACATTTTGACCAACCATACATGCATAAGTGAATTATTACCAACAGTGATCTGGATACTAGCCTTATTCCTTTCTTTTTGATCCCTTCTTATTCGATTTCCTTGATTCCTTGTTTCTTCCGTCTCTTTTAGTCGTTCTCATTTGTTGATTCTTTATTGGGTATAGTTTCGTTCTTTTCGTACCCATATTTCTTTGATTCTTTCATTCGTCTTCATTGTTGACTCATTTTGAGTATCGTGCTAGTTATTTCTTTCCGACCATATTCTCTTCAAATTCTGCTTGTACCTCTCATTCCTCTTCTTTCATATTCAATTCTTTGATTCTTATTTTCCTTCATCTCTTGTAGTTGTCCCCCTTTGTTGACTCTTCATTGAGTATAAAATTCATTCTTCTCCTGCCTATCTTTTCTTTATATATATGTATATATATATATATTCGAATATTTTGTGTATTTGATTATTAATTACAGATTTGGGCAATCCTCATTACAGATTTGTACTATAAGGGTTGTAAACTCCATATCAGAGGAGAGACCCTAAGTATAAATTTGGAAGAGTTGGGCTTTGCATGGATGGAAGGAGAACACGCTGAGCATTTGACTGCAGTTCTGAGCAACTACAAGAGCATCAGCTTTGTGCAAATTGTCAAAATGAATCTTGGAAGTCTAAAGTGTCTTTCTTAGGCCATGTCCTATTCTAAGGAGGGAGTGGCTAAGAAACCTCAAAAGATTGAGTTAGTGAAGTATTAGCCTCAGCCAAAACAGAGAAGGAAGTAAGAAGCTAGATGAAGAGATTAGGCAAGCCAGTAATGAAGTGATTACACAAGAGTTGAGCATATTTTTGGCACGATTGGAGCTGCAATCAAGTTTGAGTGAGAAAGTGAAGAAGTCTCAGGTAGAAGATGCAGAGATTGGAACACTGAAGCAACAAGTAAATGAAGAAAAATTTCAGAATTCAGTATGGAAGAAGGATCACTTAAGTTTGGTAACAAGTGGTGTGTACCAAAGGATAAGGAATTAAGGAAAGATATCATGAAGGAGGCGAATCTGCAACCAGACGTTGATGGAGGCAAACCTGCAATTGGTTGTCGAGAATGCAAAATCTGCAACCGAATGTCCAGAAGGCAAAGCTGCAACCGGATGTCGAGGAGGCAAATTTGTGAACCTAATATTAAAGATTACCAGCCTACAGCAGGACGCCAATGGAAGGTGAACCGCAATACAAGAGTTCGCCAAATTATACAAAAGGAAGGAAACTATGAGGAGACTGAAGCAGACTATGGCAGAATTTGTGGCTAAATGCCTTACTTGTCAGAAGATTCAAGTAGAAAATCAGAAACCCGGAGGTTGATTGGAACCATTGTCCATTCCTGAGTACAAACGGGAGAACATCAGTATGGACTTCATCAGAGGATTACCCAGGAATTCAGAAATGAATGACTCAATTTGGGTTATTGGGGACCCGGTTGACGAAGTCTACACATTTTTCTTCCGATGTTGATACTTAGTCGCTAAAGAAATTAGCAGAAGTCTACATTGAAGGCATAAGGAAACAGCATGGAGTGCCAGCGTCAGTAATTCTGACCGAGATTCAAGAGTTACATCTCGATTTAGACAAAGTCTGCAGGCAGCTTTGGGAACAAGGTCGGTTCTTTGGAGAACCAGTTCGTGGAAGGAGTCACTTGGGAACCGGAAAGCTGTATATGCTTTCTTTCCCCGAGTTATTTAGTGTGTGGATATTTTTCTGTTCTCTTGACAAAACATAAATCTGAGGACAGAACTATTCTAAGGAGGGAGTATTGTAATATCCCGGTCGGATATTATATTACTAATTTTTTTTATTTTAAAATTAAAATATTTTTATAGAAATTACTTAGTTTTAACTAATAAAAGTTATATATATATATATATATATATATATAGTAGTATGTATATATGTATCGTATCGATTTTGTGCACTTGTACAAAATCATGAAAAATGCATTTTGGAGAAAATATCTGTAATATTCCGGCCTGATATTAAAATTTATTATTATTATTATTATTATTTCAGAATTAAACTATTTTTGGTGGAGATTATTCGTTTTAACTAATAAAAATTATCTTTACATATATATGTACATACGTATATGTACTGTATCGATTTCGTACGTTTGTACAAAATCATGTAGTATGTAATTTTGGAAAATTATTTATTATTTTTGAATAATCATGAAAATTGGAGGGTTAGGATTGATTAGGGTGTTGATTGCAATATTAATTTGCAAATTGATCTCATAATTGTTGAGCCACAAAGAGAGAGACACATGGCTCTCTCTCTATCACATCTCTCTCTCTCCCTCACCTATAAAATGGCCGGCTGGGTAAGCCCCATTTCAATTTTTTTGTTCTCATTTTCTCATCTCACTCCTTTTCTTCTTCTCCTATATTTTCTTCTTCTTCTTTTGCTTGTTTTAAATTGAGAAAAAAGTTGAGAAGAAAAGAAAAGAAAAGAAAGAGAGATCAAATCAAAAATAGAATGGGTTAATTTTTGTGGGTTGTTCTTGAAGAAGAGCAAGAACAAGGAGGAGAAGGAGCAAGCAAGTCCTTCCTACAATTTTGGGGTGGGGGTTTCTAAACTTTGTGTTGTTATTGTTGTTGTTTATTGTTGTTATATGTTAATAAGTTGAATAACTTGGACTAAATCATGTGCATATGAGAATTTATGAAATTGGAAATGTTTCATGAAATATTGAAGTAATGGAACCTGACAATAACGATAAAAATCAAATGTTTGATAGTTATATGTTGTTTCATGGTAAGAAGTTAAGAACTTGTGGTAACGTTGGAATTTTGAACCCAAATTAATATGAGAGGTTCTCATACATGTTCTTACCATGCTCTAATCTTTTTAGATTTTTCTGGGTTGATTCGTTAGGTTAAACAAGTTGTTTTCCCAAAACAGCGACAATAAAAAAATCTGATGTTTTTGGATGATTTCAAGCATGTGTTAAAAATTAGGAAACTTGAGTTCTATAAGGAATTTGAGAAAGTTGTCAACTTGGGAAATTCCGATCAGCGTAGCATGAGTTATGAATTTTACAAGTTTCAACAATCTGCTGTTTTTGGTTGATTTCAAGCATGTGCTAAAAATCAAGAAACTTGAGTTCCAAAAGGAATTTGAGAAAGCTGTCAACTAAGGAATTGTAGTAAATGTTCTCACCGTTCTAAAAAGTCTTATTTTGTTGAATTCCGATAAGCGTAACAAGAGTTATGATTTTTACAAGTTAAACTACAGCTGACCTTTTTGGCTGAGCTCAATGTTTAGGGTGTTCGGAGTTTTTCTACCTCTTTTTGAGGGAATTTGAGAAGGTTGTCAACTAGAGAGTTGTATTAGATGTTCTCAACTTTCTACAAAGTCTTGTTTTTTTGAATTCCAACAAGTGTAGCAAGAGTTATGATTTTTACAAGTTAACTGCAGCCGGCCTTTTCTAGCTGAGTTCACTATTGAGATGTTTGGGGCCTTTTTTACCTCTTGTTTACTGAAATTGAGGAAGTTTTCAACTAGAGAGTTTTATTAGAAGTTCATAGCTTTCTAAAAATTCTAATTTTGTTAGATTCCGATATGCGTAGCATATGTTATGAATTTTCTAGTTGAACAGTAGCTGCCTTTTTGGGCTGAGTTCATTGTTTAAGAATTGGAGTTTTCTAGCCTTTTGTTGGCTGAATCTGAGAAGGTTGTCAACTAGAGAATAGTAATAGAGTTTCTCACATTTCCAAAAAGTCTAAATTTATTAGATTCTGACAAGTGTAGCATCAGTTATGAATTTCACAAGCTTCCAGGATATAGTTTTCTTTCCTGAGTTCTGTTTGTAATGTTAAGGGATTTTTCTTCCTCTTGTTGACTGAATTTGAGAAAGTTGTCAACTAGAAAATTATATTAGAATTTCCTAGATTTCTAAAAATTCTTATTTTGTTAGATTCAGATAAGGATAGCAAGTGTTATGAATTTTTATAGATTCAACAGTTGTCTGCCATTTGGCTGAGCTCACTGTTGAGATGTTTGGGGATTTTCCAACCCTTTGTTGACTGAACTTGTGAAAGTTTTCAACTAGCGAATTGTAGTAGAGAACCCATGGTAAGTCTATGTTGAGCACCTAGCGAAGTTATCTTGCGAAGTCTAACTTAAGACCTAGCATGTTGTGTTAGTACTATTGTCATCCCTCAGATTGTTTAGGGTTAGTGACATCGTTAGGCTAGTAACTGGTAACTATTGTTACATAACCTTTTTATTTATTACTTCACTGAATCGAAATAGTTGGTTATAGGGGTGATACCTTATAATCCGACCTGTCCTATAGGCCAGCACTAGGTAGTGTTAATGGTTGTACCCTTTTTGTCAAGGGGATACGGTCTGTGCCTTCTCCCCGAGTTGGGAGCACGAGATCAGTATCTCACCTGTTAATTTTTGAAGTGCCATGATAAGAAAGGGATATGTTCTCTTGTCGGAACTAGGGGATGGACCCTGGAATTCCGTAATGTTCTATGTCAGGGAGAAACGAACTAACCATAGACTATTGTTCTATGAGTCAAAGGCACCACAGGGGATGCTTCAAGCTATCCTGTGCAACGATAACCTTGGGTTTGTCTGGCTATTAAGTGAGGTCACCGGATGATAGTGGCAAACATGGACATCACTATGGTACTGCCTTGACGGGATTGGACTATTCAAGGCAACCTCATCAGTCACGTTGTATCTTTCAGGAACAGGTTGAGTACAATAATAGAATTCATGGCGCGGGTTCAAATCTCTAAATATAAAGAAACAACTTGATATGGGCATATGTATTTATAGGATGCATACTACCCAGAGTCTCGCTTGCATTAGAATAAGTGTATCTTTGCGTTAGTTAACCTTGTATTAGAGTCTAAGTCATAACATACACTGACAGATCAATTAAATATATACATTTCTCTTTTCCCCAATCTGTTTGTTTAAGTTGAGATTCTGCTGCTTGTAATCAGCATTTAGCGTCAGTATATGTACTTACATCCCCACTCAAATAGGTACTGGATTGCAGACCTACAGGTACAAGATTCAGGAGGACTCAAGGCAGGAAAATCTGCGTTGATTTTGATTTCTATTGTAATATCTATTGTAATATATTTGTTGTTATGAAGCATCCAAGTGACGTACCAAGTGTTATCAATTACTCGTTGTAACTCTGATATAAATTGATTGAAAGTTTGTAACACTTGGGCTAGTAAGACATTATTGTAATAATGATGTAATGTATTGCAGTTTTATAATATTCGGACTTGCAATACATTTGTGTGGAATAAAAAGTTTTAAATTTTCCTATTTTTCTGTGTATTGTGGTTAATTGAAGGAAAAAATTCTGGTTTATGTCATGATTTTCCAATGTAAGGAAATTAGGGCATTACACGAAGACAGTCTCCAAAATCCTGAAGTCCCATACGAGATCTAGTACAACTCCGGTGCAGTCTGTGCTCTAAAGTGATCACCTTATCACCTGCTGGCAGCTAGTGACAAAGCGACCATACTCGCTGCTTTACCCCTAACTGTCACCGGGTAGCAGGTGAACCACTTAAACCAAGGCACCCTCCAAAAAATTGAAAGACAATGGGAGCTTATATAGGCTACGGGAGAAAAGCATCATCAAAATCCACAACATGACATGGACGGATCTAGGTCACCTATTCTCACCCAACGACTGAGGAGGAGTCACTGCCACACGTCCCAATCCTAGCCTTTCAAATTCCAACACGTTGCAATTAAACTAATACCATAATTTCCAGCGGGTGATAGGGTGATCGCTTCAGAGCACGGACTGCACCAGAGTTGTACTAGATATCGTATGGGGCTTCAGGCTTTTGGAGGGCATCTTGGTTTACGTGGTTCTCCTACTTCCCATTGACAGTTAGGGGTAAAGCAGCGAGTATGGTTGATCTGTCCCTAGCTGCCAGCAGGTGATAGGATGATTACTTCAGGTGGCCTTATTTATTGCTTCTTAGGGTGACTAGGCAAACCCTGGTAAGGTTAGGCGATGCTTGCATATGGCTCTACATTCAGACCGAGAGTGGACTTGACTTGTTGTGAGAAATCGCTTGCTAGGGTCAGAGTCCAAGCCGAGTGGCAAGGACCTGAGTGATTGTAAGAAATCTCCTGTTAGAGTTGGAGTCCATGCCGAGCGGCGGGGACTTAGGAGATTGTAGGAAATCACCCGTTAGGATCGCAGTCCAGGTTCGAGTAGCATGGACTTCATGGATTGTGAGAAATCTCCTGTTAGGGTCAAAGTCCAAGACGAGCGGTGTGGACTTTAGAGATTGTAAGAACTCTCTTGTTAGAGTCGCGGTCCATACCGAGCAGCGAGGACTTAAGAGGTTTCAAGAAATCTCTCGTTAGGGTCGCGGTCATGCCGAGTTGCTAGGACTTGAAAGGTTGCAAGAAATCTCTCGTTAGGTTCGCGGTCCATGCTCAGTGGTGAGGACTTGAGAGGTTGTAAGAAATCTTTCATTAGGATCGCGGTCCATGTCAATCGGCGATGACTTAAGAGATCATGTTTAGTCTCTCTTGTATTACAATTGTTTGGGAGTTGAAGTCGGAAGAATTGTTTTGGAAACAAAGTTTTATTTCTTGATTGCCAAAGTCTGACATTTACAATTGCTGATGCATGTGCGAACCCCTATGGTCCTTCATAGGATTTGATCATGTGTTCGGTATTTTAGGTCCTCTTGATTACCCTGTCCCCTGGGTCTTCAAGTCGGTAAGTTCTGGGACGCACCACTTTGGAGACCCTATACGGGTCCTCCACGTTCGGAGGCAGCTTGCCTTTCTTGTGCAGTTCTGAGATTTCAAGCTTTCGGAGTACAAGGTCAACCTCTTTGAAGTCCGTTGGGCGGATCTTTTTGTTGTAGAACAGCTTAACGCGTTGTTGGTAAATATTTCTTCTGACAGAAGGCATCTCGCGGACTTCATCGAGGAGATCCAAGTTGGCCCTTTGGTCGTTTGAATTCAGCTTCTCATTAAAGACTGTAATCCTCGGCGAAGGTAGTCCAACCTCCAAGGAGATAACAGCTTCTGTTCCATAGGTCAGATTGAAGGGTGACTCACCGGTCGGAATCCTTTTTGTGGTTCGGTAGGACCAAAGGACATTGGTGTAATATCCCGAGCATATATTAATAATATTATTTTATTAGTTTTATTTTCAGAATTGAAATATTTTTGGTAGATATTACTCAGTTTAATTAATAATCATTATCTGTATATGTACCAGTCTCTATGTACATGTATTGTATCAATTTGGTACTGAAATCTTCTGAGTCGATAATAAAATTATTTATTATTATTATTATTTTATTTTATTCTCGGAATTAAATTATTTTTGTGTAGATTGTTTGGTTTGACGAATAAGAATTATCAGTATATATAATAGTATATAGGTATACATATTATATCAATTCCGTACATTTATACGAAATCATGTACTATGTGTTTTAGACAAAAATATCTTTATTTTGTTATGATTGGTAAAAAAATGAATGGTTAGGATTTAATTGGGAGGGATAAATATTGATATTATATGTTTATTTGTATTATGAAATGTATTAATAATTGTTTCCTTCATAGCAAAGCTAACTCAAACATACACTCACCCTCCCTTCGCCCATCCTTTTGGCTGGGCCAAATTCCCAAGGCAAAAGGGTGCCAAACCCCAATTCACCTCCTCACCCTCTCATACAATTACCCCTCCTCATTTTCATCTATAAATCCCCTTCTCTTCACCCTTGGCTCATTTGCTAGAAAATAAAAATAAAAAGATAGAGAAAGCAAAAGAAAGAGAGCTTTCATTGAAGGTTGAAACTAGGAGCTAGAAGGAGGAGGAGGCTTAAGACTAAGTTATTCCTACATAGTAAAGAGGTGGGAGTTTTCTCTAACTTAGTTTTCTTTGTATGTAGAACTTCTAATTCATAAAAGAGTAGTCTTTTGTTATATGTATAACTTCTAATTCATAAAAGAGTAGTCTTTTGTTGAATGTACAACTTCTAGTTCATAAAAGAACCCATGAATTCTAGTTGTATGTTGTTCTAGTTAAGTTTAATAAAGAACCCATGAATTTATGTTGCATGATTGTTCTAGTTGAATTTTATAAAGAACCCATGAATTCTAGTTGTATGTTGTTCTAGCTCTGTTTAATAAAGAATCCATGAATTTATGCTGCATGATTGTTCTAGTTGAATTTGATAAAGAACCCATGAATTCCAGTTGTATGTTGTTCTAGTTAAGTTTAATAAAGAACCCATGAATTTGTGTTGCATGATTGTTCTAGTTGAATTTGATGAAGAACCCATGAAAACTAGTTTGTATGTTGTTCTAGTTAAAATTGGACTAAATCACGAGAGTTCTTCATATTTAATTTATGCATGATAATAAAATGTTAGTAAGCTTAACACTCTAGTTCATATAAGCTGGATATGCTATGAAATGTTAGTAGTAAAATTATGCACTCAATTATGGGTAATAAAGTCACCATTATTAGTAGCTTGATGGAAGCGAAGGGCCGTCGACCATCAAGACTTATATTTAACTGCCGTAGGAACTATGTTTAAGTCACACCTTATGCGCATCAGATCTTAACTGGTGTATGTTGATCGCGGGCCGAGAGTGTAGGCGAGATCCAAGTTTAGGGTAGTGGTAAGTGAGGGAGATCCCATCGTTGGCATCTTGGATCAATAGGCCATGAGTTGGACCCATGACGATCTTAAGAAAGTCTTGTTTGAGACCTAGGAAGTGTGTTAACATTGTTGCAAGCTCGTTAGATTATTTAGGATTAATGACATCATTAGGGTAGTAACTTGTAACTATTGTTACTTAACCAATTTATTTACTTCTTGCCAAAAGGGAAGAGTTGGTATTAGGGGTGATACCTTATGATCCGACTCGTCCTATAGGCCGACACTAGGTGGTGTTATTGGGTTGTAACTTTCTGTCAAAGGGATACGTGTGGTGCCTTCTCACGAGTTGGGAGCACGAGTTACGTATCTCGCTCTGTTAATTCCTGAAATGCCATGATAAGAACGAGAGGTTCTCCTATCGGAACTAGGAGATGGACCCTTGAATTCTGTCATGTTCTATGTCGGGGAAGTGAACGGGTCATAGACTATTGTTCTATGAGTTATGGGTGCCACAGGGTAGGCTTCGTGCTATCCTGTGTTGCGGATACCCTTCGTTCGTCTGGCTTTCGAGTGAGGTCCGGTATGCCGAGTAGTAGTCGAAAATATAGACACCATAATCATATTGTATTGGTGGGACTTGACCACGTCTACAACCTCATCAGTTACGTTGTATCTATTAGGAACAGGTTGAGTACAAAAGTAGAATTCATAACGCGGGTTCAAATCCCAAAATATGGAGAACGGCTTGATATGTACGTATGTAGTTATGGGATGCATACGGTTCCAGAGTCTCGCTTGCATTAGAATAAGTGCATCCTAGCCTTAGTTGACCTTGCATTAGATTCTAAGTCATAACACCCACGAACACTTAAACTACACCTGCACATTTTACCATGCTTAAATATGTTTGTTTAAAGTTAAGATTTCTCTTCTAGTATATGTACTGACAGCCCCACTCAATTAGGTTGTGGATGTAGGACCACTGATCCGGGAGAACTCTAGACAAGGTGTAGCATCCAAGTAAAGAACCCAGTGTTTATTTGTTTTTCATGTATACTATGATGTAATTTTTTGAAATTATTGTAACACTCGGCTTGTAAGATATTATGTTGAATAAAAAAATTTATATTTTCCTGCTTTTCTGTGTATGCGGCTAATTGAAGGTAAAGGTCTTGGCTCGTGTCACGAATTCTCCATATAGGAAATTCGGGGAGTTACAATTAGGTAGTTCGTTGACCCACAACCTCTTGGGGAATTCATCCAATTGCCTCTTGAGGCCCTTGAGGATTTAACGGTTTCGCGTTCTCGGCCTAGCCATTGGATTTTGGGTGCAAAATTGAAGAAAATCGCTATTGGATCCCGAGGTCCTCGCAAAATTTACGGAAGCCTTTTCCGCAAACTAGGTCCCATTGTCGGTGATGAGGACCTGCGGTATCCCGAACCTACAAACAATGTGTTTCTAAAAGAACTATTGGGTCTGATATTCGGTGATGTTAGCCAGGGGTTCTGCTTCGATTCACTTGGTAAAGTAGTTAATGGTCACAATGAGAAAATGCCTCTGACCGGTCGCCTTAGGAAAGTGACCAACGAGGTCCACTGTAAACACTATTTTTGCAAAGACGTATTTTCTGTATTTTAAAAATTTTTGTAAATTTTTTTTTTTTTTGCTTTCAAATTCTTTTGTTAAAATGTATTGTTAGATCTTCTATTAAAATCTATTTTTGATCAATGATTTTAATTGTAACTATTTTCTATGATTTTTTTTTATTGAAATACAAATATTATTATTGTTATTATTACCTTGATTTCCATTATTACTACTATCATTAGTTTATCATTATTCTAATTGTTAATATTGTTATTGTTATTATTATTACTGTTACTATCAGTATTATTTTGTAAGTGTTATTATTTGCATTATTATTATTTTATTTTTAGCCTGAACATACTCTAAATTATCTAATATTTTTATGATTATTTTTCTATTGGATTTAATACCCTATACCCTATTGGATCCCATCTAATTTAACCCATTTAATCCCTAGAACCCCAAATCCAATACTCTATACCAACATTCTACCCAATACCCGTTAACACCCCCACCCGCTACCGTCAGCACACCTAAACCCTAACCCTAATATATAACCCACCTATATACCTATATATACACCAGCCCTGCTAATACCCTGTTCACCCTACCAACTATACAGTCACAACCCTTTCATCCCGTGCATCTCCCTCTCCTGATCCACCTTGCACCTCCTGCTCCTGACGCATCCTCGCCAGCCCCCTTTCGTCTTTAGCCCCGATGCTCACCGTCATCCGCCTTACCACCACCAGTGTCGCGACCCTGCAGAGCCTCCCTGTGTCGACCACAGTACAGCCGATGCACCCCGCAACATCTGCCTCCTCCCAGTGCTCCTCCCTGTGCGCTGCACTGACCCATCTTTGGTGCTCCCCTGTGCTCCCTTCGCCGATCGCAGCAGCATTTTGACAGCGTGCGCTCCCACCATCATCACACCGCTCGCCTAGTCCCCCGACTCTCTCTCTCTCTCTTGTTTGCGTGTTTTGTTCGTGGTTCGTGGGTTTGTTCGTTCGTTGAGTTCGTTGCCTGGGAATTCGTTCCCATTATTCTTGTTCTTGCTCCGTTCTCGTCGTCGGCTATAAGACAAATAACTTGTATTCTTTTCTTTGTGTATTACAAGTACTAAATACCGCCTGTAGTGTAGTTGTGTTCTAGAGACAATTCTTTTGAAAACCCCTGTCATATCTTGTATCTATTGTGTTGACCTGTCCGTAGTTGTCTCATTACAAAGTTGACATGAAATAACTTAGGGATGACCACTTCTTGATGTATACATGCATGTTGTTCGTATGATGTCGTGTGCTTGGTTGTGTTAGTTGTAGTATAACTTGTTATAGACTTGCTAAATACCCTATACCATGTTTCTTGGACATCTAGTACACCATATTTCACATTTGTTATGATCTGGATGAGTTTTATATGATCTATGTAGATTTTATGCATGAAGAAGATTTCAGTTTTTGCTTGTACCCCATTTTTATCAGTATTTTAGACCCTATTAAGGCTAGCATAGGAAAATTATTTGTGAATATGAATTATAGAGAATTCTGTCTACTTTCCAGAATTTCTGACAAATCTCAGTTTCGGTTTATGAGTTTCAAGTTATGACTATTTTATTACAGATGTGTTTAAAATTCCAGATCCGGTTTTATACGAATTCTGTATGGTAATTTATTTTTCTACTAATTCTAAAGATAATATTTTGATCCAATATTTTTCTGGTTACAACTAGACTTTATTGGGATTAACCTTTAAATTTTGTGAATTTAATTGATAACTTTTATACACTATCCTATGCTTGAAAACAACTACTATACATGCAGAATTTTCATACTGTTCAGTAAAGAACCTTAATTTCAACCTGATTCTATTTGCTGCTTATAAAAAATTTGTGAATATGAATTGTATCCTACTGTGTCTATTTTATCACCTTTTTGATGGATCTGGATTTTGATTTATATTTTGTAAGATAATGCTGTTGTAGTACTGCTGTGTTTATGATTCCAGATTTACAAAACTACTGTATCTTGCTGCTTTCTGATTTTACTTGACTATTCTATCTATGTTGGAAAATTATGAAATTTTTTTTCCTGTTACTAAACATACTAGGGAATACCCCAGATTTTTCGTGGATTTAATCAGTAAGTTTTCATGTTGTTTTCCTGTTTATGAATGCAAACTTCTGATTTCTGTTTTCTGAATACAAATATGTTTTGAGTCTTGTTTTTGTGAAATACCATATGACTTATATATATTTTTCTGGATTCGACCGAGAATCTATTTTCCAGATTTTCTGATGGATCTAGATTTGCACATTTGTAGCAACGGGAATTCCAGATTTAGTGCAGTACTGTCTTGCAGTCCTGAAATAGAATTTTCGTTGTTCTATCCTTTTACGAGTTGTTTTTCACCTGTACATGTTTATCTTTCAACCAGAACCTATTACTTGTTCATGCCATGTTATTCTTGCCTATTTGTGATACATACATGCCTGTTTGATAATAATAATAAATAACCAAGCCGGGGTTAAGGAAAAGATCTAGTAGTGAAAAATATAGAAATGTATACTTGGAAGGGGGCCCGTGTTTCCCACTTGATTATCTGTTATCTGTGATATGATTACCTGACATGTGATTCTGTTATCTGATTCCTGAATACATACTTCCTACGGGAGGGTGTACTCAGAAAGGGGCCCGTGTTTCTCACCTGTTACCCAACTACATACTTCCTACGAAGGGGTGTACTTGGAGGGGACGTAGTCCTACTTGATGCATGATTATCTGTTACATGATACCTGTACCTGTGTAACCCCTGTTCCCGTTTATACGGATTTGTATTTTTCTTTTCTTGTATTCTGTATTAAAAAATTTTCTATATAAATTTTCTACTATTTTGATGCCCAATTTCACATTCTTTTTTTCCTTATTTATTATAATTTGTGAAGCCCAAATATAAAACCCAAGTTTACAACCCAAACCCATATCTATTGAATCCCAACCCGTTAACCCATAATCCTACCCTACCCAAATTTAACCACCCGTATAAAAATCCCCTCACATTCCCCCCCACTCTTCACCTTCCGTAACTCCATAACCCCCCCCACTATCTCTCATAACTGCCCCCACATTCTCACCCCCCATTAATCTATTCTTTACTATTATTTTTATATAAACCCTATCTGTCCCCGTCTCTTTCTCCCTCCTCTGTCTCCAAAACCAAGCAGAAAACTCAAAGCCCACATCGCCCGGCCTCGCCATCCTCGCTCGCCCCACCACTCTACCACCTTCATCGTCGAGTGCCTCCTTCCCCTCGCCTCATCGTCCTCCGCCCCATCATCCTCGTCCTCGCCTCCTTCAGAGCCCACAACCACCTCCGAAGCACCCCTTCGTCTCCTTCCTCCGCTAGTCGCCCTCGCTGTGACTGATGCCGTCTAGTCGCCGCCATCGTCCCCGAGCTCTCTCGTCCTCACGCCATTGCCATCGTCGTTACCGGACTCGTCGCTCTGCCCTCCTCGACCAAGCTCCACATAGCATCCGCTCTCACTCTGACAGCCTCGCAAGCCCCGCCAATGTCGCCCCACCTTCAAGCGCTTCCCGCTCGAGCCATCGTCGTCCCCTCCTAGCTTCGCAACCATCGTCTAAGCCCCGAGTCGGGAGTCCCCCACCATTAGCTGCCCTCGCCCTCACCGCCGCACTGTGTCGGCAGTCGCCAGTTCTCCCGCCCGTTTTCTCTCTTTCTCTCTCTCTCTTTCTGTCGAGAAGTTCGAGACGAGCTTCCGTTGGTCACTTTTGGTGTTCCGTGTTTTGGTGCACGGGATCTGGAATCGCTTTATGGTGTTCCGCCTTGGATCTGGAATGGGTACTCTTGCTGTTGGATTTACTGTGTGTGCGGGTGTCATTGTTTGCTGTTTCGGAGTTCGCCGTTTGGTATTTTTTTGTACGTGTATCGCACGTATATTTGGAGCGTCGCCCGGGATTCTGATCCTATTATTCTTGTATTCGGTATCATCATCGTCGGTTATCAGGCAAGTATCCTCTTGTACAACTCGTTTGTTATCGTAAAAGCTTCCTCTGAAAAATACTGCAAGCATATTCTCTAACTCTAGTTCATATTCTTCGGTCGAATTGAAATCTGTTGCTATACATAATCCGTCGATCCCGTATTCGCATATGATCGTGAATACTTTGTTGCCACATGCATTATATGAACATGATTGATACACACATATATACTCTTAGGTTTATACATGATTATGTGCATGGTTGTTTAACTCGTGATAGTAGTTTAAATATGATATCTTGTTATTGTTGATTAAAAATTAATAAAGTAACAAGCCGGGGTATAAGGGTAAAGATCTAGTAGTGGGCAGTATAGAAGAGCGTGCTCGGACGGGAGCTCGTGGATTCCCGACGCAAGTTGCAAGTTACAAGTTGCAAGTTGCAAATTACAAGTTTACATGTTTCACGCTACAAGTTTACACTCTACATGTTTCACGTTACAAGTTTGCACGTATCTCGATACAAGTTACAAGTTTACATGTTTTTTCCCGAGTACGTGACCTATAAAATCCACCACTAGGACTAAACGTAATGATTGTATGTAGCAACCATGTAGTAAAAGTATGGATGCATGAAGTGCTACCAAGATAGAATTAAACATTAGACTTAAGATTAACTAGTCACTTGTACACACTTGATACCCTACTTGATGCTCGTTACTTAAGACTTGTTACTTATTTACTTACTTACTTTTTTACATGCATGCCACTTGTTTCATGATGTCTTTCTTGTTCATGATTTGTTTACATATTGTATTTCTCCAATTATGATTCTTGATTCCTTACTTTTTTTCCTGCTTCTTGTTTTGTTTTTTGTACTTGTTCCCTTAGCTTGTACCACTTGCGGCCCGTGACTAGCATTAACGGGTATCTTCTTGTTTCTTCTTTTTGTAATAATGTACGAAAGGAGAATTACCCGAAGGTGTTGCTAATCAAGTGTTTTAGTCTTGTTAATTATCATGTTATCCTTAGTTCATGTCTTATTAATGCTACTCTTTATTGTATTCCGGGCATGTTTGACCCGTAACTACTTTATATTTTCCAGCTGTTGGTTATGTTATAACCTATATCATGTACTTTTGTTATCCTATTGTGATTTTACATGCCTCCATAGTTTTGTTGTTATCTTGTTGTTGAGTTACCTGTACAGCTTATGAATGGTGTATTCACATCATTCGGTGGGCCTCAGTCATGGACTCGTATTCCCGTATTTTGGGAAGCGGTGTGTGACAACCTGTACCTGTTTACCTGATACCTGAGTACATGGCCTTATAGACTCCACTACAAAATCTAAACGTAAACTTATTTGAATGTAGCAACCATGTGGTAAAAACCTGAGACGCATAAAGTGCTACCTAGATAGTAATAATACAAGACTTGACATAACATGATACCTATTACATGCTTACCTATACATGCTACCTGTATACCTGTTTACCTATATACTTGATTACCTGTTTACCTGCTTGCTTGATATTTGATACCTGACACATGTTAACTATTACCCGTTTACCTGCTTGCATGACACTTGACACCTGATACATGTTACCTGTACCCTGTTAGTATATCATGTTACTTGACTTTGATTCCTGATTCATGTTAGTTATCCTATTTTGTTGACATGCCTATTCCATGCTATGTTGTTTCCGCTGTTACTCATTATTTTGTTTATTCTTTCCCCTGTACTTGTGCCTGCACTACAAGTGGCCCGTAACTTGCATTGACGGGAGTTTTGTTTCTTTTTTCCTCTTCCTGCAATTTGCTAAATTGCAGATTATGGTGATCAGCTGTCCGATGGAGTAGGTGATCTGAGATTCTAGTTCCTGGATTTCTTGCTACTATTATTATTATTTCCTGTTGCTTAAGTGAATAATTGTATCTGTTACTTGGATTATTTTGTTTTGGGCAATGTGACCCAGAATTATTGACTTATTTAGATCTGGTTTATTTGAGATTATTAAGTTTTGTTTCAAGTAAATTTCTATTGATATATTGATTCATATATGCATGCGTTTGATTATACTGATTATTCCTGTGAAATATTGTAAAGATCCTGACAGCTTATGAATCATGAAAATCATTCGATGGGCTCAGTCACGTATCCGTATTCCGTATTTCCATTTTGGGAAACGGGGCGTGACATCCGCTCCCCACATGGCCAATTGCGTGGGACTGGCGAGTGATTTACCAGGGCTTGCGGGGCATGCTTGACAGAGGAGAATCTTTGGCACGGTCCACACATTTTAACCATTCTTGAGCATCTTGAAGGAAGTATGGTGGTCAATAGTAGCCGTGGTTAAGGACTTTTCTGGTGAGCGTCCTGCTATCCATATGGAAACTACCAATCCCTTCGTGCATCTCTTTCAAAGCGTATTTGGCTTCTTCCGAGCTCAGGCACCGCAGATAGGGTTTCCCAACGACCTTGGTGTGCGAGCACTTGTAGAACATGCCATCCATAAGCACGAATCTCTCAGCCCTGACTCGGAATTTTTTGGCCTCGGATTGATCTTGTGGCAAGATGATGTCTCTCAAGAAATCCAAGATTGGGTCCATCCACCCTGATGCCTCTCACTGGCGGACCGAGACAGAGGACCTCGGTGTTCTCTATAATCAGTCACTGGAGGACCCTCCACTGGACTATGTGATTGAGGCCATCAAAGAAAGAGGTGGCCAACTTGGACAGGGCATCCACTTGAACATTCTGTTCATGAGGAATTCGGGTAACTGAGGCATCTTCGAAATCCATGAGATAAGTTTGATGCGTGCCAGGTATTGGACCATTCAATTATCGCGAGCTTCATACCCCCCACAAACTTGGTTGACGATGAGCTGATAGTCACTTAATTCTTTTACTCGCTTGGCTTCGACTTTCCGGGCCAGTAGAAGTCCGGTAATCAAGGCCTCATACTCTGCTTTGTTGTTCGACGCTTTGGAACTGAAGCGCAGAGAGTACTAGAGGACGAAGCTGTCAGGACCGCTAAGTATGTAACACCCCGCAAAATTAAGTTATGACAATTTTTTTCACGGGTGTTATGCACATGTATTTTGTACTGTTACGAGTAATATCCATAACGTATTTTAATCTAAATGTCCTACGTATTTCTGTATCTCAATTATTTATACATTTTCCATTTTCTCAGTATTCATTTTTATCCTATTTTGAGCCAACTCAAATATTAATCTTAATCTTTATTTTTTTACGTGTATTGCACGTGTTGATTACGTATATTTTACAGTTACATGAAATATCTGTCATATTATCAAAATAAATTTTTACGTATGTGATATTTCGATTGTTTATAAACATTTATCTGTTGATCAAATCCATTTTTTTTGTATTTGAATATTTATCGATACGTACGACACATGTGTTTGCAGTGCAGGTGTTGGTTGTATTCTTTTTTAAAATAAATTTATGAAGTGTGTATGTTTATTTTTATTTGTGCATGAAACTTTTTTTTATAATTAATTTAAACTAGTTTTATTAAATCTATATTCTATAACATATGCTTTCATATTAAATTAGAACTCCTAATATTTTGTGAGTAGTTTATGTGCACAAACCCAAGCACATAGCAAGCATGTGCACGGGTTTTCTCACTCCACCAATTGGCCGACCAAGTCTTTAGGAGGGAAAAAGAATTTTGGAAATTTAGTGAGTATTAGGCTTAGTGGGTGGTTAATTAAAGTTAGTGGTTAGTTAGTCAAACTCCCCACCACTCTTTCTCTCTTTTAAGAAACCTCCTCCCGGCCTTCATCAGAAAAAGGAAAATTTTCATTTGTGCATTTTTCAAAGTGCTTTGCTGTTGGCTTGGAGTTTTTTTTGTTGTGGAGTTATTCGGAGCTCGGATTTTGAGGAGGGAGATTAGAGCTTATTTTTCTATGAGTCTATTTGCTAGGGATACTTCAAAAAGTCGGGTGTTTCTTTCATATTCTAATATTTTTGTAGAATCCATGATATTAGGTGTGAATGTATTTGAATGATAATGTGTGGTTGTTTCTTTTGTTCCCTAAATAATTTGTAGAATTCATGATTAAGTATGATTGCATTGAATGACAATTAGATAATGTGTATCTATTTCTATCAATTTCTAAATAATTGTAGAATCCATGATTATGTGTAGATGTATTTAAAAGATGATTAGATGTCTATATGGGTATGTGTATGTCTAAGAATACTTTTAAAATTATGTCTAAACTATCTTAGGGAAAAATTTCAATTGTTACACTATATTAAAAGAGTTAGATTATAGAATTGTGCTTCATTGTTAATCTAGATTAAAGAAATTTATTTATGAAATTGTGAACTGGTAGGGATAATTAATTCCCTCATTTTGGTATGAATACTTCCATGTGGTTCTTTATCTACCATGAAATTAATTTGATTGAATCTATGCATGAAACTTGTATATTGAGCCACATGAAAATTTTCTTTAAATAGATTTTGAAACATGTATAAATTCATAACAATTGGTTTAATTCAATAAAAAACTTTTGTGATTTATTAGATTCATACAATATATTGTATAGAAGATGTAAGATAATTATAGAATCGAATTATAGTACAAGTGTATCTTTGGAAAGGTGAAACAGAGAGTTGCATTAAAAGAATTGTAACAGTAATATAATCAGATTAAGAGGCTTGAGATCCTGGTTTGTTGGTGTGTTTTCGAGCGCTGGTACAGTGTGGGTGGTCTGGGGTTCGAGCCATGGTGGGAGCTTTATACCCTTTTTTGAAATTCTTTTAAATTTCTAGAATTAGTAACAGTAACATATAAAATATCTTGGTCGGGTTTTTCTACACACACAGTGAGTTGGTATGCTAGCTGTTGGGTGCGTTGGGGTTCAGCCTAGTCTCAGGTTCGATGCTGGGCATGGTCACCTTGTTTTTTTTTTTTATTTTTCAATATTTCTGCATGTATCTTTCGGAAAAGGGTTAAATTAATCTAAAATGTCAATGAAACATTTTAGAAATAATTATACACACTGTTGAGAATTTCACCTGTGTTTAAACCATATTTTTGGAAGATATATTTCCTTTGATTGTCGGTATTTAATCCACAATCTTTTCATTTTTTTATAAAATACATTCAAAATATTTTGAGATAGTTATATAAGATTTAGAGCATTATTTGGTGCTAAAAATAGTGTTGAAGACTTCTATTTGGAAAAAATAAATTAAGAGTTGACTCGACAAGGTTTTATCAATGTGAAAATCTTACTGAATTATTTGAATACAATGGGCAAGAAGTGTTCTAATTGTTGAGATTAGTGGATTGAAAGGAATGAATAAGTAAATGAAAGTTTTGAAAATGAATAATGAAATTTATATGTTGAAGTTAAGAACAATCTGGGTTATCTCTGAATGTGAGATGTATAGATTCTATAGACTGAACGAGATCCAGAATACCGGCAGAGGGATAATTGAAAATTTGGGAAGTAGCCGGTATGGGCTAACATTCTCAGTATGTTGTCTTAAGTCCGGTAGAGGGAAGCTAGCTCTAAGTGGTATTATCTATGTTTGAACTTAAGGAAAGGCACTAGGTGGAGTTATGGCTGAAAACAATGACGAACATGTCCGGTAAAGAGCTTGCGGTTCCTAGGGGTTCAGAACACGACCGATGATATGCCCGATAAATCTACATGTGTGGCCTAGGGGTAGGCCGGTGAGGTCGATGAAATGGCCGGTAAAGGACTGCAGTCCCTAAAAATATTTATGACTGAGGATACGCCCAGTAAATCTACATGTGTGAGCTAGGGGTATGCCTGTTCTGTTTGCAAAAAGGTCTGCAAAGAACTTGCGGTTCCTAGAAATGTTCGGGACGGACAGGATATGCTCGGTAAATCCACTAAGGTGGGCTAGGGGTAAGCCTGGTTCGTAGTTGCGGGAGATCTACTTGCTGGGGTTCGTGGCTGAGGATACGCCCGGTAAATCCACGATGTGTGGGCTAGGGGTACGCAAGTAAGTTCCAATATCATGGCGGTGCGACTCACACGTAATTACGTGTTGGAGTACAGTCATCGGGTTAGGTTGCATGACGTGGGATTTAAACCTATAATGAGGAGAACGTTAAAGGTTTGCCCTCGGACCTATGTAGTATGAGATGCATAAAATCCGAACAATTATGCATTAGAGTTGCATTGTGGCATGAATGTCTACATTAGGCATCAGGTTCATATCATTCACTGAAATGGTTAGGATAGTCACTTCTCACATTTTGTTTCACTTTCAAGTTTGTGTTTGCTAAAGTAGAAGAATCGCTGTATTATAACATTGCGTCAGTTGTATGCAACTGATGTGCCCACTGTTTTCTAGTTGTAGGATTGGTCTTGGCATGGATTTGAAGACACTGTGAGAGATGTTACAAGATTGTAGAGCTTTTATCATCATATATGCACTGTACTTATTTATTTCTGCTGTGCTAATGTAAAGAATGATGTTGTAAATGAAAAGGTTTAAATTCCTTGTATTTTTGTATGAAGTTGAAGTTAAAGATCCTGTTTATGCTACGAATTACCTGTGTTTGGGATTCGGGGCGCTACAAAGTATGACTCTAGCTCTGCTCCCCACTTCGCAGGAAGAACATCAATGTGAAGCTCTCACATAGGCTCGTCCTGCCGTTCCTCACGAATCTCTGGGATCATGCACTCTGTGATAAATTTGGCTAGCTCCTGTTCCTTTATGGCAGTCCTCGGCTTGTAGATAATATCATGCCGACTCAGCTCGATTGACCACTTGAGTAATTAGCCATAATTCTCGGGTTTATTGAGGACTTGTTTAAGGGGCTGATCAGTCAGCACTTGAATGGAGTGGGCCTGAAAATAGGGACGAAGTTTCCGCGTGGCCATGAATATGGCATACATGACCTTTTCCATTTTAGTGTAGCGGAGCTCGTCATCATGGAGGACTTTGCTGACGTAATAGATGGGTCTTTGGACCCCATCGTCCTCTCTGACTAAGACAATGCTGGGTGCTTATTCCGATGCGCCCAGGTAAAGGCAGAGGATCTCGCATGGCTCAGACTTACTGAGGAAGGGGGACAAGTGAGGTGGTGCTTTAGCTGGTCGAAGGCTTGCTGTGGGGGTTCTCCCTAATCGAAGCTCTTCGCCCCCCGGAGGGCATTGAAAAATGGGAAAGACTTCTCCCCCGATCTTGGTAGGAAGCGCCTGATGGCAGCTAGGCGACTTGTGAGCCTTTGAACTTCTTTCACATTCTTAGGAGGGGCTCTGTCTAATATTGTCTTGATCTTCTCGAGTTTTGCCTCCATCCCGCGCCGGCAAACCGTGAAGCCAAGAAATTTCCCAGATGTAATGTCGAAGGCACATTTGGAGGGGGTGAGCTCATGTCGTGCATCCTCAGGACCCCAAAGGCTTCGTCGATGTCTCTCACATGATCCTCCCCTCTCAAGTTTTTGATGAGCATATTTTCTACATATACCTCCATGTTGTGTCCTATTTGCTCTTTAAAGACTCGGTTGACAAGTCTCTGGTATGTGGCGCCGGTGTTCTTAAGCTTGTTGGCACCACGAGGAGGAGGGGAGATTCTCAGCTCATCCCTAGTGAACTTCTACAAGTATCCCCTTTGGATGAGGGCTTCGATCTCATCCTTAAGAGCTCGGCAGTTGTCAGTCTCGTGACCATTGTTCCTGTGGAAATGACAGTAGAACCTACGATCAATTTTCTTGTTACTATTGCTAGACTGAGGAGGATGCTGAAGGACGTCGTCGCCTTCTGTCTCCATTAGGATGAAGGACACACTCGCGTTGAGCGGAGTGAATTATCGAACCTGAGCACTAGAGGTGGGCTTCTTTGCTCGGAGGCATCCTTCTGGCTTTTTTTGGTGCTTTGGCACAGTCTCCTTCTTCTTCCTTCTTGCGGGGGAGTCCCTTCGGCCAGCTCGGTGCGATGCCTCTTCGTCTTGAATATACTTCTCACTGTTAAGAAGGAGGTCGGGGAAGTCCACCGGAGGCTTCTAAGCGAGGGACGCTTTCAACAAGTCATGCCTTATATTGTGCCGGAAAGCTGCAGCTGCGAACCCGACGTCTAGGAAGGGAATTGACCGCACTTCGGCAGTGAACCTCCGAATGAAGTCCCAAAGGGACTCCCCATCCTTCTGTTTCAGGTCCAGTAGTGATGCGCGTGTCCTCCCAGCCTTGCGGCTGGTAACGAAATGGGCAAGAAAAGCTTCCTCTAACTGGTGGAAGGAGAAAATGGAATTGGGAGCGAGCTGGGAGTACCATTTTCGAGCTGGACTCTGTAATGTGGCTGGGAAGGCATGACAGAGGAGAGCATCTGATGCACTGTGAATCATCATGAGGGTTTTAAAACTTTCCATGTGATCAGCCATATCTGACTCTCCATTGTAAGAGCATCCACTATCGTTTGCTAAAAAGTCAAAAAACCCATTTTTTTGGCAATTTCGTCTCCACTATCGTTTGCTAAAAACCTATTTTTTAGAAAAGTAATGAACAGTGAACTGCTAAATATAGTAGCATATTATAGCAATCGCTAAATATAGAAGACGAAAGAAGATCTTTCGTCTGTGAATTTTTTTAATATTAAAAGAGGACGAACGGAAGAAGATATTCCGTCTGCCAAATTCTTTAATACATTTTTATTTTCCAAAAATTTAACTAAAATGCCATCTAAAAAATTACCAAAATGTCATTTAAATAAATTTAAAAAAATTAAAAAAGAAAAGAAGATGCTCGGACGGAAGATCTTCTTCCGTCCAACAATTTTCTCTGAAAAAGTCTTTCATAAATTACTAAATTTCCAACCAAATATTTACAAAAATGCCATTTAACCAATTTAAAATTCAAAAAAAAAATTCAAAAAAACAATCCAAATGGAAGATCATCTGCCGTCTGACTTTAAATTTTATATTAAAAAAATTGGCAAATGGAAGATGATCTTCCGTTGCACAATTAAAATTAAAAGAGTGTTAGACGGAGGTTGTTCTTCCGTTTGAATATTTTATTACTTTTTTTCCGGCCTAATTTGGCTCTAAACAATAGCAGTGATACTCGTTCATTGCTATTTTCAAATTGTCAAATATCCATATTTTAGCAGCAACGATATTGGATGCTCTAAGTTTCGAAGACATGGTGCTAGAAGGTTCTTGGGATCGGGGCCGCCAGGATGTGAGAGGAGAAGCGAGGTTATACCGGCTGGTAACCCCAATTTGGCTGTCTTTCTCCTTCTTCGATCTGAGCTAGGCGATCTTCCATCTCTTGTAGGCGCCTGAGGATTGCATCTCCCCGACCCTCAGATCAGGTCGCGCGATGGGATTCCTAATTCTCGTCTCTTTCGGTACGGTTATCCTTTTCATCACGAGGATTGTGAGTGTGTTCGCTCCGGTCACGTGGCCTTTCCCTTTGACAATTGGGGGGTTAGTGACCCATCAGAGAACGGTTGTGCTCCCTATTGTTTTGATGGGAGGAGTGATAGCTTCGACTAAGACCGCGATCGGAGGGGGCCTCATTCCTGGAGTGGCTGAGGCAGTTGTTGATGACTTTCCGAAGGTCGTCGGCCTCTAGGACCACGGGAATTCAAGCGACTGAGCGAGAAACACTCGAAATGGGAGCGCGCTGATGCTCGGCTCGTCGATGCTGAGACCACTGAGGCTCCGACCCCTGAGTGATCGGTCGGCTGCGTAACTGACGGGGCGGAGGTAATGGGTGGGCTTAGCGGATTGCAGTGACAATTTTCCTAGCTTTAGGAGCCATTGGAGAAGAGGATCTGCGTTGTTTCCGACAGACAAGATTTGAAGAAGAAGCTGGATCTGCGTTGTTTCCCACAGACGATGCCAATCTGATGCAATTGTTTTTAGAGTGTATGAGTTCAAATTTTGAAGGGCAGGGATCGATCTCAGGATTTGATGCGAGGTTAAAGAAGCGCATTTTCTGGTGGTCACCTTTGCTGTGGCCGCCGGACTCCTGCACAAAATCCAGAAACCTTGGAGTTTTCCCGGTGGCGGACCCTCTGACGGACAAGTGGAAAAACAATGAGATTTGGGGTTTTGGAGGCTAGAAGTTCATTTCCTGACTACAGTGGAGGGGGTCTGGTATTTATAGGCAGAGAGAGAACCCTAATGGACCGGGTTGACCCTTCTCTGTGAGCCGAGTAGGTGTAGGGGGCTGGCCAGCGGCCTATGGAGTATACAGGCCTGCTCTAGTGGGTTCTGGATCTTGATGGAATCGAACGACTCAGATGAGGTCGGATTTTGATCAACATCACACTCTAATGACTCTCAATTAAGGTTTAGTCCAAATTACTTATTTAGAAGAGCAATCTGTGACTTTTATAATGTTAATAATTGATATGGCTAAAAATGGGATTAAATCGGGACCGTTCAAATCGGGCACGAATCTTAAAGCTCAGGGGTAAAACGGTAATTTCACCTACAAAAGGGTCTGAAATGGGGACTGGGTCTTTCTTCAAAGCCCAATAACCCATAAACGGATTTGTCTTACTGGCTACAGGTCCCAACCCGTTACAAACCAATCCAGAAGGATAAAGAAGAATTCAGATTCATAATTATCCATAAGAGGAGGTTTTAACCACTTCTATCCATCCACACCGGGAAGTAGAGATTTGTTCTTATCTCGAAACGGATCCCTAAGGCGACTATAAAAATCCATCTCCCCACCATAAGAAGGTAATCAATCTTTTTCCAGTTAAATCTCTTTCTTAATCATTCTGATTACTGACAAGAGTGTCGGAGGGTGCATCGCTGGGATCCATCCCGTTGTTTCGCACTTTGTGCAGGTTCGCGACAGCAACAAGAGACTGGTCAACAATTTGGTGAGGGTCAACAGGTTTGCCCTGTTCGTTTTTCTCAAGAATCCACAAATTCTATCTATTGCCCCCACACCAGATTCAGCGGCAACAGATTGGCACCGTCTGTGGGAACCGAAAAAGCAACCCGACCTAACTTCATCAGCGAGACTTTTCAAGCCATGCATCTAAAAGAGAAGGGGAAGGCAGCGGACTCCAGCCGAAGAACCACTTCTCTTCCTCCTCCCCCTCCTCCAGCTCAAGGTTCTCCTCCTCAACAGGCCCTTCCAGGGTCTCGGGGGGCTGCCCAGGGGGGCTCCCGTTAGAGTCGTCCGAAGCAACATCCTCCTCATGACCATGTCGCAGTTCCCAATCCTTCAGTTGAATCTATGGCTTCTCAAAGCCCTCCCGAGTGGGATCTCCGTCAGGTGATTGCCAACCGCCAAAAGGGGGTCGACCTCCGAACTCGCCTAAATGGATGGCGAGCCCTTGGGGGAGTCCATCAACCTAAGCACCCAGGAGCCTCAAAAGTCCGGACCCCCCACCGACCGAGGACCAGAAGATCCCCTTCCCCGAGGAGGCAAAGAGAGTCCCCTCAGCATCATCGGTGGAGAACTCATTCTCCAGTAAGCTGAGCCACACGTAGGGATCGCCAAGCTGGAGAGGCACCAGTCACAAGGGCGGAGCTCCAGGATTTTCAAGAGGTCGTTCTGCGGGCCCTCAGCGCCGCTCCCAACCATGAGCAACGGGCACCTAGTCTTGAACCTGCCCCAAGCCGTCACCACCGCACTCCTAGTCCCCCTCCGCATGGGAAAGAGTCTAGGGGATCGACAGGATATGACCAAAGGGAAGACTCGGTCTACCACCGTCTCCATGAGATGGAGAGGCGCCTTGGCCGACTTGACAGAGAAGAGGAACAACGGGCGATGAATTTCTGCCCGAGCAGGCCCCCGTTCTCCCGAGCCATCATGGAAGCCCCCGGTCCCGCAAAACTTTAAGCCCCCTAACTTTGAGTCATACAATGGGGAGTCAGACACCACCGACCACATCGAGAGTTTTAAAACTCTCATGATGATCCACTAGGCTTTGGATGCGCTCCTTTGCAAGACCTTTCCTGCCACGCTGAAGGGGCCTGCAAGAGAATGGTACTCTCGACTCGCCCGGGCCTCCATCTTCTCGTTCAACCAGTTCGAGGGTCTTTTCCTCACGCATTTCGTGAGCAGTCGCCGCACCGAGAAGACGAGCGACTCCCTACTATTCCTCAGTCAAAAGAAGGGCGAACGATTGAGGAACTATGTCAAGAGCTTCACTGCTAAAGCCAGGTCCATCGCTTCCTTGGAACCTTCGGTCGCCACTGTCGCCTTCCAGTCCAACGTCCTCAATGCTGACCTCAGAGCGTTCCTCGCCAAGAAGCCCCCTCGGGAATTCTCCGAGCTCCTACTCCGGAGTGAAAAGTGCATTCGAGTGGAAGAGGCTCTCAACCCCCCACTCTCGAGGAATCATCTTCCGGGAACAAACGAAATAATACGAGCGAAGAAGGGTCCCAGAAACTCCAGAGGGACAACAATGGCCAACGCCGCCTAGCTCCTCGTTTTGAGAAGTTCACCCCCCTAATGCAAGTATATCAATGGTTCTTATGGAGGTGTACAAGGAAGGGCTACTCTGTGCTCCTCCTAGAATGAATACCCCTGGCAAGAAAAGAAATAGGGATAAGTGGTGCCGCTTTCATAGGGACTACGACCACGACACGGATGATTACCGGGCTCTCAAAGAGGAGATTGAAGAGCTCATATAGTGGGGACACCTGGACAAGTTTGTCCAAAGAGACAGAGTAGACCTTCCACCCCGAGGAACCTATAAGTGAGGAGAAAGGTCCGCCGAGTTCCAAGATTTAGAACTTGGGGCCGTCTTCCACCTCATCCAAGGAGGTCCTATGGAGGGAGAACCCAAATCCTCCCAACAGGACTTCACCCTATCGTAAAAGTAGGATCTCGGTTTTCAATAAGGTCGATGCTTATAACACCGCCAAGAAGCATGTAATAATGGCTCACCCTATTGAAGCAACCACTTAGTTTATCTCAATAAAACATAGCATTTTTTCATTGAAAATTATTGCTCTTGCTTCATCTTTATCTCTCCGAGTGACATCTACGACTCGTTAAATGGTGAGTTCAGAGTCCAGCTTCTCCTACATGGATGCTCCCACAACTTACTAAGCTCAAAAAACGAGTTTGGAATCCAACACTTGGTTCGCCGTTGCTTTAGCCGCTTGCAAACAAGCAAGGGCGGAACAGCTCACCATTCGGAATTACTCCTACAACTTGTTAACCCCCTTTAACAACAAGTTCGGAGTCCAACACTTGGTTCGATTCTGCTTCAACTACTCGCTTACAAGCGAGTACGAAGTGGTTCACCATTCGAAATTGGTCCTGTAACTAGTTGAAACATCCTAACGACGAGTTCGGAGCCCAGCACTTGGTTTGACGTTCCCTTAGCCGCTCGCAAACAAGCAAGTGCGGGGCAGATCACCATTCGGAATTGCTCCCACAAACGTTGATAAATCTTAAAAAGAACTGGTTTGGAGTTCACAATCATGGCTCGAAATCACCCTCACAACTTGCAAGTATGTGGGTTCAGGGCTCGACACGACCATTCGAATTACTCCCAAAAATGGTTGATTCTAACAAGCAGGTTCGAATACTAGATCTTTTCCAGGGCTATCCACAAGGCCTGAATCACCTTTGTAGCTGCTCGTACGGCTCGACAATCCTCATCAGTGAGCTCTGTGCTCAGTTCCTCTCCCGAGCCAAACGAGCAACTCCTTCACTCCATGCAAGGCTGTTGGAGCCCAGCTCGTCCTAGAGGATCTCCCGCAACTAGTTCACCTTCAAGAATTTGATATGGTACCCAACTCACTCATCGAGTTGCCTCTACTAGCGTGTTGGGCTCAAACAGCAAGTTTGGAGGTCAACTCCATCAGAAAGTTTCTTCTACAAGCCTACTATGTCCAAACGGTAGGTCGGCACAAACCCCCTCTTCGGTTCGCTTCTACAAACTTGTCGGACTCAAACGACAAGTTCGACGCCCAACTCTCCCCTAGAGCTGCTTCTCAAACTGGTCCCCCAAATGGCTCTCTCCTAAAGCCAAGCTTTCCGCTCCGCTTGCCTCTAGAGCGGGACCTCTTCTCAGCGAGTTCGGAGTACAACTCTCTCCTAGAGTTGCTCCTCAAACTTGTCTCCCAGACGGTTCTCTCCTAGAGCCAAGCTCTCTGCTCCGCTTGCCTCCAGAGAGGATCTTTTCTCACCGAGTTCGGAGCACAACTCTATCCTAGAGTTGCTCCTCAAACTTGTCTCCCAGACGTCTCTCTCCTAGATCCATGCTCTCCGCTCTGCTCGCCTCCAGAGAGGACCTCTTCTTAGCAAGTTCAAAGCTAAAACTCTCTCCTAGAGTTGCCCTTAAACTCATCTCCAAGAATGAATCTTCCCAAGAGCTATACAAAGCACTTCTCAACTTCATGAAGACAAGTATGTTGCGGGACCATTTTGACCATGAAGAATTATGATTCTTCGACTTATCACTAAAGAGAAGTTGTAGATCTTTAAGTTAGCTTCGAAATGAGGGGTCACACACCTCGATCCGACCTCCGTAGCCCTGGGAAAGTGAGTTACAACACAACTGCTTGCCAAGCTCGCCACAGATGTCGAACAGACGTGTTTCCAAGCTGAAAACACCCAAAATTGCATTGACCAGTCAAAGTCTTCCAAGTTTGACATTTTGTTTGCCAAGCTCGCCACTTCGCTCGCCAAGCTCGCCACTTCGCTCGCCAAGCTCGCCACTTCGCTCGCCAAGCTCGCCGCAGTTGCCGAACAGACGTGTTTCCGAGCTGAAAACACCCAAAATTGCGTTGACCAATCAACGTCTTCCAAGTTCGACATTTCGTTCGCCAAGCTCGCCACTTCGTTCACCAAGCTCGCCGTAGTGGTCAAACAGATGTGTTTCCCAGCTGAAAACACCCAAAATTGCGTTGACGAGTCAACGTCTTCCAAGTTCGACATTTCGTTCGCCAAGCTCGCCGCAATTGTCGAACAGGCGTGTTTCCGAGCTGAAAACACCCAAAATTGTGTTGACCAGTCAACGTCTTCCAAGTTCGACATTTCGTTCGCCAAGCTCGCCAGTTCGTTCGCCAAGCTCGTCGCAGTTGTCGAACAGACGTGTTTCCGAGTTGAAAACACCGAAAATTGCGTTGACTTGTCAACGTCTTCCAAGTTCGACATTTCGTTCGCCAAGCTCGCCACTTCGTTCGCCAAGCTCGTCACTTTGCTCGCCAAGCTCGCCGCAGTTGTCGAACAGACATGTTTCCGAGCTGAAAACACCCAAAATTGCATTGACCATTCAACATCTTCCAAGTTCGACATTTCGTTCGCCAAGCTCACCACTTCGCTCGCCAAGCTCACCACAGTTGTCGAACAGGCGTGCGAGCTGAAAACATCCAAAATTGCGTTGACCAGTCAACGTCTTCCAAGTTCGACATTTCGTTCGCCATAATACGCCGAACATACCTGTTTCCAAACTAAAAATGAGAGGAAAAATTCTCAAAATCCATGCTCAGATCCAGATCAATGGATGAGATTCACCCAACAAACAAGCAAAAAGAGAATAGGAAAGGACTTAGGGGCTAACAGGTCGGGTATGAACACATTTGGATCCAAATCCGTACACCTTCTCTCCTCCATTCTCTTCTTCTCCTCCATTTTCATGCCAAAACCCAAGGCATCGTCTTCTGTAGAGCTTCGAGCTCTCTTTCGCAGAGCCCCATCTCCAACCACACGTCGCCGAGCTCCAACTCCATCAACAAGCTCCGAGCTTCCCACTCCCTTGTCGGAGCTTCGTCGAGCTTCGAATCCACTTCGCTAACTCACCAAACCGCTCGCCAACCTCCAACGTCGAGCTTGGTCGTTCGCCGAGAATCTCCTAGCCAAAACTCCTCGTAGAGCCCCATCGTAGCATGGCCAAGCTTCGAACCCATCGCCGCTCCGAAGCAGCGCCTCCACTGCCGACCTCTCTCGCCAGCCTCACTCGCTGCGATCAACGTGCGCTCGCCGCCTTTGCCGCACAGACGTGTTTCTGATCATTTTAAGGGGAAAAAACGATCACCACAGCTTTCTCGCCGCGCTCGACGTGCGTTCACCGCCTTTGCCGCACATACGTGTTTCCGATCGTTTTAGGGGAAAAATGATCGCCAGCTCTCCTCCATCGCCCAGCTCCCCTCACCCTTCGCCGAAACTCCACGAGCGTGGAGCTTTTCCTCGTCGAACATCGAACCCATTGCCGAAGCTCTCCACCACCTTATCAACGAGCTCCTCTCCTCCCCTCAGCCGTCGCTGAGCTCCATATCCGTCGCCTTCGCTTTCGCCGGCGATGGGGGCTCGTCGACGTGGATGTGGACGTCGAGAAGACAAGAAGGCGGGGTCGAAGAGTCAAAGAAGAAGGATGAAGGCAGAGGCGGGAAGAAGGAAAAAGAAAGGAAGAAAAAAAAGAGCCACGTGGCGGTCAACGTTGACCGACCACGTGGCATGTTCTGGTTGGTCGGCGAACGTTTCGTTCAGGTGCCGTCAAATAGACGTGTTTCCGAACTGATTATAGGGAAAAATCTGCCGCTTTGAGATGCGCACTCATTTGATTATGATCAATGTGCAGGATTGTGCCACGTGTCCAAGTAATATTTAATTAATTAATTAATTTAATTTAATTTAATTAATTATTTAAAAAATTCGAAAAATTAATTAAAAATTGAAAGAATTAATTAAAAAATTCTAAAAATAATTTTAATTCGGATAATATTTTTTAAATTCTGAAAATAATAATTATTAAATTAAAATAATTAATTAAAATTTTTGGTAATTAATTATTTAATTCAGAAATTGAATAAAAAATTCAAAAAATGATTAAAAATTGGAAAAAATTTAGAAAATTCTGGAAAAATCACAAAAAATCCAGAAAAATCGAAGAATAATTTTGGATATTTTACAAGCTAAGAATAATACCATTACACTCCGAGCAAGATCCAACTCCCCTGAGGACTCCGATAAAATTCCGTACGCCATTAGAACAACAAACTACTGCTCAAAGGCTACTAAACTAAGTCTTCAGGAGTGGGGGGCTCGTGATATGGCTAAAAATGGGATTAAATCGAGACCGTTCAAATCGGATACGAATCTTAAAGCTCACGGGTAAAACAGTAATTTCACCTACAAACGGGTCTAAAATGGGGATTGGGTCTTTCTTCAAGGTCCAATAACCTATAAACAGATCTTTCTTACTGGGTACGGGTCCCAACCTGTTACAAACCAGTCCAGAAGGATAAAGAAGAATTCAGATTCATAATTATCCGTAAGAGGAGGTTTTAACCACTTCTATACATCCCTAAGGCAACTATAAAAACCCCTCTCCCCCCACCATAAGAAGCTAATCAATCTTTTTCCAGTTAAAGCTCTTTCTTAATCATTCTGATTACTGACAAGAGCGTCGAAGGGTGCGTCGCCGGGATCTATCCCGGTGTATCGGACATTTTGCAGGTTCGCGGCAGCAGCAAGAAACTGCTCAAAAATTTGGTGAAGGTTAACAGGTCAACAGGTTTGCCTCGTTCGTTTTCTCAAGAATCCACAAATTCTATCTATTGCCCCCACACCAGATTCAGCGGCAACAATAATTAAATACCTTCTGTATCACCTTAATGTATAATAACTATCATCACTTCGATTATCTGTTCTAAAGATTCCTACTATGGTTAATTTGTCAGCCAGATAGCCTCAAACAATAGAATTAAGTTCCATATGATGTGGTTAAGAATGTAGCCAACTAGACAATGGTAAATTTTCATAACCACTTATACAATCAATACTTCCCAAATACTGAAGGAGAAATAGTTGAAGGGGGGATTGTACAAAAAATCAAGCTAGTGAGATATCACGTACTTTTGAAATCACTAGGGTTTTTTTGGCATTTTGCTCCTAGAAATTGAGCAATTTCTTCACCTTCAAGTGCACCTTTACTCAAATGGCTTCCTGTTGTACATATGTTCTTACATGAAGTTGATGTGGATCCAGAGATAAAACTTCCACATCCTATTTTCGGGAGTCCTCTCCTTTTTTACCCGAACCATGTGAGATTTGTTGAATTAAATAATTAATCGAATTATCGATAGAGAAAAAAAGAAGGGAGAGACAATATATATATATATATATATATATATATATATATATAGAGAGAGAGAGAGAGAGAGAGAGAGAGAGAGAGAGAGAGAGATCTCTTTCTATATATATATATATATATATATATATATATATATATATATATATAGAGAGAGAGAGAGAGAGAGAGAGACATGATATATGTCATGTCTATATATGTCATGTCTCTCTCACTCTCTCTCTCACTATATATATATATATATATATATATATATATAGAGAGAGAGAGAGAGAGAGAGAGAGAGAGAGAGAGAGAGATGTCTCTTCTCTTTATATATGTCATGTCTCTTGATATAGAGAGAGAGAGACAGAAAGAGAAGAGACATGACATATATATAGAGAGAAAAGACATGTCTCTTCTCTCTCTCTCTCTCTCTCTCTCACTCAATAAATATATATATATATATATATATATATATATATATATATATATATATATATATATATATATATATATTGAGAGAGAGAGAGCGAGGGGGGGGGGGGGGGGGGGGGGGGGGGCTCACATGATCAATCATCAATCTTCCATATATAAAATATATAGAGAGAGAGATGAGCAAAATAAGCTTGAAACTTTCAGCTGGATCTGATTGTTTTTTAGCAAGGGCCTTACTCGATTCCTCGGACTCTACTTGTGAAGTTTATAGAGCAAGGTGTTTCTCTATAAGTATATATATATCATGTCTCTTCTCTCTCTCTCTCTCTCTCTCTCTCTCTCTCTCTCTCTATATATATATATATATATATATATATATATATATATATATATATATATATATATATATATATATATATATATATATGTCTCTCCCTTCTTTTTTTCTATATATATATGGGAAACTTAGGCTCATGTGATTACCCCAATATGGGTTTCTAACCCTGATGAGGGAAAAACCGTGAGTGATCTCCACCGATGATTCTGGCATGAAATGCGAAGCATCAAACTAGGCTTAACGCCAACCTCTCTACTGGCCAAGGCCAGAGAGATCTGCGGGCCTTCCGTAGGCCCAGTCACGCGCTCGGAAGAACCGCCCACCATTCCGGATGCTCTATCGGTTACGCCCTAACCGCACTCCCTAAAATCAAGGGAATAATCAATCCCAGATCCGAGATTAAGGGAATTTCGATACCTTCCTAGGATCTGGGGATAAAGGATTTCTCTCATAACCTATAAACACAACATGAACTGTACCGTAACAGGTAAGGACTCTTTTGCTACTGGATCCCCTCCACTAAATTGTTTTCTTTTGACAAGCATCGGAGGGTCTATCACCGAGAATACTTCCGGTGTTTCAGATTTCCTTTTGCAGGTATGCAAAAGTGGGCATCCATCATCAAACTCATTCATTACTCCCCCGGAACCAGAGCGAAGGATAGGATCACTGCATTTTTCTTGAATCCAAAAACTCACATTTTTTGTTGCTCCTACACCCCAAGAAAAAGACCGCAACAAATTGGCGCCATCTGTGGGAATTCTGCAGAACAATCCTACTCCCAACCCAAGTTCTTGTCCGTAGTGCAACGCCCCGAATTCCCAACACAGGAAACTCAAGACACAAGCCAGAATCTTTCCTTCAAATGAGTCTAAACAAAGTAAAATTACAGAAATTTTAAAACTTTAATTGCCACCAAAAATGGTATTACAAGTACAAATTTAACAACCAAGAATAACATCAAGAATTACATCCACAAAATATACTGTACAACACTTATAATCGCACAGGTACAATAATCAGGAAACTCTGCAACACATTGGATAATAGCTTCCACTTATCGCTCCCCACGGCTCAATTCTCCTGCTCCAAGATCAGCATTTGTGCACTAAACAGACTGTGGGCATGTCAGTTGAATACAACTGATGCAATGCTGCTAAAACCAGCGGCTCCCCAAAACTCAACAACCAGGATTTGATGCAAAAGGAAAATGTGTAGACAAGTCACAAGTGTTAGTGTATGCCATGCCACTAGAGTCTAATGCACAATTCAAAATGTACAATTCAAATGCACAGGATGCACTTACTCTAATGCGATTCATTTGGAAACATATGCATCTCATACTACATATTTTCCTAAAATACAACTTCAACGGAAATGTATGCATCCCATACTACATACTTTCCAAGGAGTTCGCTTTCTTCTGATTGGAGGGTTCAATCCCTCGCGATGCATCATACTCTTGTAATCATTCCAGTTCCTGATAGTTAACTTGTGATTGATGAGGTTGCATATGGTCGGTCTACTTCCGCCATTGCAATCAGTAGTGGTGTCCCCTGTTTACCACTACACCCGGCTCCTGGCAGTCCCACTGCTCCGGACCTCACCCAAAAATTGCTACGAACATAAAGGTTGCTCACAAGCTCACCGAAACGCATAGATTTCTTACTACCCCTTTGAGAGTCTTACTCTAGCTCCTTGCCCATACTAACAACATAGAACTTGACAGACTCGTAGGGTCCATTCCCTACATCTCATAGGAGCACCTCTCGTTCTTATCACAGTATTTCAGGAATTAACAGACAAGATCACGCATCCCGTGCTCCCAACCCGTGAGAAGGCACAGCACGTGTCCCTTTGATAGGCGAGCACAACCACCCGGCTAGTGTCTATCCTAACAATCATAAGACAATAGCTCAACCTAACCCTAGGATACTACCAGGCCTAAGGGTACCAATGCTAACCAAACTAAGCGGCGAACTGACCACCGTCAATCGCCACCCCGCCATCCACGCATGGAATTGATTATGAACTCGGCCCGACCAACATGTTACTCCCATTAAATAATTTTGCTCCATGGTCTCTTGATCAAGCGGTAGCACCAATAACAACGGACATCCCTCCGTGTACGGAGAGCATATCGACGCACGAGGTATCTCCTCCAACATGTTCAAGGCGACATGAGCTGCTAAATATCCAAAAGATTGAATAGTAACGATAGTCCCCTAGGATAAAAATCCATTATCCTAAGCAACAGCAAGCAATACACACATCGGGGTAGGAAGAACCACCCTAAACAACAACACATCATAAAATATTCTAACTTTGAGCAAGTTATAAAGTTAGAACAACAAGCAAATTATCCCAAGAAACCATGAGATAAAATAGCTATTCCATTTGTAAAACACAATAAATGCATGGAAACACAACTCCAACATAGTCATCGTGATCCCAGGATTGGAATAAACACCATTCTAAGGCCCATTCACAAGACCTAGTATGATGAAACACATACATTCAAGCAAAACAACTATTAGTCCTCCAAAAACAAG
The DNA here is from genome assembly GCA_017893485.1 of Hemerocallis citrina. Taxonomy (NCBI): domain Eukaryota; kingdom Viridiplantae; phylum Streptophyta; class Magnoliopsida; order Asparagales; family Asphodelaceae; genus Hemerocallis; species Hemerocallis citrina. The sequence goes on along the minus strand of CM030363.1, from coordinate 99,964,043 downwards.
CAATACTAAGGACTATCGGGTGCGGCTCACAACCCTAACTCTTTATCCTAAAAAACCAACTTGAAAGAAACAAACGAGTTTGCCAATGGCCAACTAAGATTCAAGTCGCTCTAATTTAAGCACAAGATGTACGTAGGCACGCACAAACATGTACACCCAGATTCAAAAGCTAGATAGAACTCAACTTGACGCTCAATCTAATGTCCAATTATGACGAAGACACGATTTGATCGAAACAGCGAAAAGTTAGTACCACATGTAGTAGTGATGTTTTAGAAAAATCATTATAATTCACTTGCTCAATGGAATTTCATGTTTTTGGATTCTTTAAAAAGATCATTGTGTCTACTCTAACTTCTCAGTTAAAAGTTTTCTCAAATTAATCTATTATGAAAGAGAAAATGGCCAAAAACATAGGTGCATAGAAATTTCCAGCAATGACAAAAACTGTCCAGTCAAGCGATAAATTCTTTAAAAATAGTAAACGATCTCGGTAGTTCATAAAATTTGGTGGTAATGTTCCAAACAAATAAATTAACCACATATAAAAAATTCTCCAAAAAATTCCAAGTACAAAAGAAATTATGATATTTTAAAGGGACTACAAATTTTCGTACTGCACTCTGCACTGCCTCTCAACCATGTCCACAAGTTGCATTTTAAAATAACCGAAATTCTTTTCCAAAACTTACAAATTTTGGTGGAAATATCCCACACCGATTGAGGAACCTACTATAAACCTTTCAAGGCAAAATTCTATACGGATACCAAGTTATGATTTTTCTAAGTTGTGCATGCTACAATCGTAGAACAGAATTTTCATCCGTGACCAGGCAGTAAAAGTGTTTTTTATAAAGATAGCAATTCATCTTCAAAAATTACAAAATTTATTACAGTTGTAGTAGAAATGCATATGAAACTTCAGGAAAAATTTTAGCCCTAAACTCCTATTAATCATGGAGATGCAATTCTTCTAAGATGAGCATGACAATCATTCGCAGGCCGCAACATACACAACACAGCAACAACTTTGCATTTTTTAAAAATATCAATCCTTAACCAAAATTCACGAAATTTGGTGGAGACATTGGAGACACAATCAACATGCTCCCATAAAAATTTCAAGCCTAAAACCCAACATGGCATAAAGTTATAAATTTTCAAATCTTCTCATGTTAAAACCTTCCAAGATTTGATCTTTCTTCCACTATTATGCTTCTAACACTTAGGTACTGTTCTTTTTTTCCCCTCTTATAAGAGGTTACCTCTTATAAGAGATTTACAGTAAGAGCCTCTTGTAAGAGGCTCTTTTTGAGGTGTTCTTTTTATATAAAAATAACCTCTTATAAGAACCTCTTATAAGAGATTTCTGTTCTTTTTTCACCTCTTATAAGAGCCTATATTTTCCCAAAGTCTATATTACCCCAAAGTATAAAAATAGTGAGATGAAGGACAAGAAAAGATAAGTTCAAATTACTTATATATAAACTAGTGTAATGGCAAGTTAAATTCACAAATCAGTGTAAATCATCATTTATAATTCCGGGCTACTATAGACTTTTAATTAGTATGAAAATTAGTATGTATAAATATAAATAATAATAATTTGTTTCAAATAAGTTGGATTAATAAAATTTAAGGTTAATGGGCTAATATAAATTCTCCCTTAGCTGAAAAAAAAAAAAAACTGACCGGCTGCAGGATTTGAACATGGTGGCATCATAACAGGACAAATCAACTAGCCACAACTCAAGTAATGTACTTACTGGACGTAAATATATATATCTTTAAATAAATCAGTGTTTCGACAACATCTCTAACATAATTGTTCGAGATTGTGAAGAATGAATTCCCACACTTTTTCTAGGATAGCATATTACAGTCAACTACGTATATGATTACACTTTTTCTAGGATAGCATATTCCGGGCTACTATAGACTAATATATAAACTAGTTTAATTAGTAACAATTATAATATAGACTTTGGGGTAATATAGACTTTTTAAGTGATAGAAGTCTTATATGAATTTGAAAGAGGCTACTAGAAGTCTTTTAGGTTTATAAGATATTTTGAGAAAAATTTCTTATAAGAGGTAAAAAAAGAACACTAAAAAAATCTTGTAAGAGGGGGACCACCTCTTACAAGAGGTAAATCACTTATAAGAGGAGAAAAAGAACACTACCTTAGAATTATAATCACACAACCATTCTTGATTCACTTCATCATGCAACTCAATCAAATGACATTTTTCATCATAAAAACACAATTTTTAAATATTGCATAGAGTTTTAGAAGTCACCCACATGAACCTTTTTTTGATCTTCTCCTCCACCTAGCTCCTTTAACTCTTCTTCTCCAATCTTGCTTCTTCTCCTTAGGTTTAGATGAAGAGAAATGTATTTTTGAAGTAGTAGAAATACTAGAAAATGAAGAAATGAAGGATTTTAAAGTAGGAGAATTTTAGGGTTTTTTTGGAAGAATGAAGAAAAGGAAATGGATTTCTTTCTTGACACAAAAAATGGAAATGGGGAGGGGTGAGGGGGTGCCGGCCACTATGAGAAGAAGGGGGGGGGGGGTGAGCTTACCAAAAACTAGCACATGGTTTTATAGGGTGGATTAGTTGGGTTTTAATAAATGGTTTAATGTTTGTATGGATAATAGTACAAAATACATACACACATACATACATGTATACACACATCTATATTCATGAAAAAAGCATACACTTTCACAAGAAAATATTTGTATGTATATAAAAAAAAATTGTCACTGTAGAAAAATACTATACGTCCCATCTCGATTTAGTTGAGACAAACGTACAATTTAATTGTGAAATTATCCCAACTCCGGTTCAACAATTGTACCAATGTCGAGCTCGAAAATATTAAGTATTATGTCCCAATACTTACTCAATTAAAATAATTGAGAAAAATTCATTAATACGTGCAAATCTTAATTGTGCACGGACTAATGTACAAAATAGTTATATACTATTTTGTGGGATCTTACACGTAGTGACCCCCTCTCATGGCCCCCAAAACCAAGAGGATCAATACCATGGGGCCTTCGGTCCCTCCTCCCCCACCATTCCGTAGCCTCGCGAACACCCAAGGATCACGGAGGCAGTGGACCGAGAATCCACAGGGATCGACTCCGAGCGCATCCCGCTCCATCACAAGGTCGGTCGAACAACCTGTGGCAGCGACCTCCAGAACGTCATCAACAATCGGTCCAGCCAGAGGGACCTCCAAAACTAGCTCAACCGTTCGAGAGGCAAGGCCATACCATCAAACCCGGCCCTGAGCCACAATGTCCTTCGGTTTCGAGGCTGAGATCAACGGCAAAGCCATTCCCCAAGAGATTGCCAATGTCCTAATGACCATGGTAGAGAGGGTCACATCACGAGTACTGAGTTCCAAGAGTCCCAGACCGAAGTCCTATGAGCATTCCGCGGAAGAGTCCGGGATGAACGTCCATCAAGCGAGGAACTAATCGAAGACTCAGAAGAAGAAGAGTCCCACGGGTCGACCCGATCCGGGAATCGGCAGGATGATGTCCGAAGGTGACCCCAAGAGATGGAAGACCGTCTAGCGCTGTTAGGAGAGAACTGGGGACAACTCGGTCGGGGTCGTCAACCATCCAGACCCCCCTTCTCCGCCCGAATCCTCGATGCCTCTATTCTGAGGAATTTCAAGCCTCTACAATTCGACACGTACAACAGGGAAACACATCCTGCTGATCACATAGAGGGGTTCAAAACCCTCATGATGATTCACAGCGCTTCGGATCCTCTCCTATATCGCAGATTCCCTACTACTCTGCGTGGACCGGCTTGGGAATGGTGTTCGAAACTCGTCCCTGGCTCGATTTCACTTTCGATCAACTCGAATAAAATTTCCTTACACACTTTGTGACCAGTCGCAAGGCGGAGAAAACAAGTGCTTCCCTTCTGGATCTAAGACAGAAGGACGGAGAGTCCCTCCGAGTCTTCGTCCGAAGATTCAGAGCCAAAACCAGCTCAATCTCCTCCCATGACACAGGGGTCGCCTCGGCGGCATTTTGACAAAATGTCGGCCATGGCTAACTTAAGGCCTGCCTCGCCAAGAAACCTCCCCTCGATTTTTCCAATCTTCTTCTCAGGGTCAAAAAATATATTCAGGCCAAGGAAGCACTTCATCCTAGTGGTGGGAAAGAAACCCCAGCAAAGGGCAAAAGGAAGGCTAATGAGTCTGAGGACCCGAAAAAATCGCAAAAGGACCTCATTGACCAGAGATGTCTGCCTCATGTCCCTTGGTTTGAAAGATTCACCCCACTCACGGCGAATGTTTCGACCATCCTCTTGGAGATTGAGGACAAAGGGATAGTCAAATATCCACCACCATCCACCAACTGCAACAAGAGAAGGGATCAAAGATTCTACTACCGATTCCATCGGGACCACTGAGACTGACAGTTGTCTAGCTCTCAAGGAGGATATCGAAGCACTCATTCAGAGAGGCTACTTGGCTGAGTTTACTCAAAATACTAGATGAGCCTCCCCTCCTCAAAGGGCAGACCAGCGTTCTGCAATGGGCCCTAACCCATAGGGAGTCGATGGACTAGCTATTCTCCACTGCGTTCACGGTAGACCAATGGGTGGAGACTCTAACACCTCCCTCAAGGCTTTCGTCCAAGAAGTCTACACGACCCACCAAAGACCTCTCCCTAAGGGTCAAGGGCTATCGATCTTATTCTCGAACAAAGACCCCGTGGGTGTTCGACTCCCACATTGCGACACCCTCGTCATTAGCCTCGGCTTAGCAAATCACGAGGCCCGTCGCGTCCCAGTTGACAATGGGAGTTTGGTGAACGTTCTATTTATAGTAGCCTTCGATGCCCTAAAACTCCCCAGGAAAAAGTTGAAACTGATGGGGTACACACTCCAGGGGTTCTCAGGAGCTCCCGTTCAAGTCAAGGGAATCATAACCCTCGACATCTCAGTCAGACATGCTCCAACTTCTTGAACCGAAACCATGGACTTCATGGTGGTAAATGACCAAGCCGCTTACAACAACATCCTCGGTCGATCCGGCCTCTCATCCCTCCAGGCGGTACCCTCGGCATACCATGAAGATGAAGTTCTCCACTAAACACGGGGTAGGCATTGTCCAAGGCACGCCCGAACCTGCTACATGGCCACTATGGGAGCGGTAGTCTTGCCCCTCGACACGGTTAACCTCCCCTTTGAAAGGAGTACGACCGGTTTAGAGCCGGTCGATGAGTTGGAAGAGACCCCATTCTCCGAAGACGACCCATCCAAATGCTTCCAAATGATCCGATCCCTTCCTCCAGACCTAAGGCGAAAGATCATCAACTGCATCCATCAGAGTTAGGATCTATTTGCCTGGGTACCCTCAGATATGCCGGGAATCTCCGAAGATCTTATAATGCGCAAACTAAGCGTTCGCCCAGACTACACACTAGTGCAACAGAGGTGCCACAACTTTGCCCCTGATCAGCAAATGTTGTGATGGTCAAAAAGACCAACGGGAAGTGGAGGACCTACATCATTTTCACAAATCTCAACAAGGCTTGCCAGGATGATCCTTTTCCCCTTACAAGCATCGATGCCCTTATCGACGTGACATCCGGACACAGTTTCCTCAGTTTCATGGATGCATTCTCAGGCTACAACCAAATCACAATGTACCCTCCGGACATTCCCAAGACTGCTTTCATAACCAACCAAGGGCTATTTTGCTACATCGTCATGCCCTTCGGGTTGATAAATGCCTGAGCTACATATCAAAGGCTCGTGAACTGGGTTTTCAAAAATCAAATAGTTCAGAACATGGAGGTTTATGTAGACGACATGCTCGTCAAAATCCTCCAGGGCCAAGATCATGTGCAAGAACGAGAGGAAAGGTTCGGAGTCCTTCAATTCCACAACATGCAGCTGAACCCTTCAAAGTGCACCTTCAGTGTTACCTCAGGGAAGTTCCTCGAATTCATTGACAGTCAACGAGGTATAGAATCCAGCCCCAAAAAAATTCAGGCCATCCTAAATATGGCCCCTCCAAGAAACATCAGGGAAGTGCAGCATCTCACCGGTCGGATAGCAGCTGCCGGTCGCTTTCTTTCTAAATCTGGGGAGAAGTCGCTAACGTTCTTTAAAGCTCTCAGTGGAGCTAAAAAATTTGAGTGGGGGAGCTCCAACAGCAAGCTTTTGACCATTTAAAGGTATACTTGGCTAATCCTCTGCTCCTCAGCAAACTAGAACCGAACAAAGTACTTTCCCTCTACCTTACTGCTTTCGAAAATGCACTCAGTGTTGTCTAAGTTTGGGACGAAAGTGGGTCACAGATTCCGACCTATTACGTCAGTAAAGTTTTTTGTGATGCTGAGTCCCGGTACTCTAAGGTAGAGAAAATGGCCTACGCACTCGTAATGGCAGCAAGAAAGCTTCGCTCATATTTTTAGGCCCATTCCATTCAGGTCCTTTCGGACCAACCCCTCAAACAAGTGCTCCACAAATCCGAGACATCAGACCGTCTGATCAAATAGTTCAATGAGTTGAGCCAGCACGACATCAGCTACAAGCCCCGAACTGCTATCGAGGGTCAGGCGCTCGCTGAATTCATAATCGAATGTACTATTTCCGATGTCCCCGGAATGCAAGAAGGTGAGCCGGAGTGGGAACTCTATGTTGACGGATCGTCTTGCGAAAGTGGGAGCAGAGCCGGAGTCATACTTAAGGGAATAGACGTCTTTATTCTCCAATACCCTCTCTATCGCAATTTTTTGGCCTCCAACAATGATGCAGAATATGAGGCAATGATTGCGGGACTCCTTCTGGCTAGAAAGGCAGGAGCCAAACACATAAGGGTTTTCAGCGACTCCCAGCTTATGGTCAATCAAATCTCCGGAGACTACGAGGCCTGCATCTCCCGAATGATTCAGTACCTGGCATGCGTTGACCTTGTATTAGATACAAAAAAGCCAAACAAAAAGATATTGAAAAAGATCACATGAAAATAGACATTAAAAATGGTAGAAATAATAATAAGAAGAAGTAGAAAAAAGAGCCGATTTCTCAAAAACGACAGTGACTCAGATTCCTCGAGAACTGAATACACAGGTTGACGCCCTCTCCAAGCTGGCCTCCTCATTCTTCGTATGGATGGATCACATTGTCTTAGTGGAGGTTCTCTTGAAACCCAACATCGAAGCAGTCGTGCCTCTCAAGGTCAACTACGTCGACCTAGTCGCGGGAGAGACAACTTGGATGGATCCAACAATTCTGAACTTCCTAAGGGTGGGCAAACTACCCAGGATCCATCCGAAGCTAGAAGAGTTTGGGCTCGTTCAGAGAGGTTTGCACTGATCAACAGCGCACTTTTCAAACGCTCGTACACAAAAGCAGACAAGAGACCTTACCTCCGCTTCCTAAGTCCCCGGGAAGCCAAGTACGCATTATGGAAAATGCACGAAGGGATCGACAATTGTCACATGATCAGCAGAGCGCTTGCATGAAAAATACTCAACCACAGGTACTATTGGCCGATCCTCCTTTAAGACGCTCAGGACCTTATGAGGATATATGGCCCCTGTCAAAGGTATTCCTCCATCCGATAGGCTTCCTAAGCCTAGCTAAAATCGTTCGCCAGTCCGGTCCCTTTCACAATGTGGAAAATGGACCTGGTTGGTCCCTTTTCAATGGCGACTGATAGAAACGCTTCCTCATCGTCGCCATAGAATATTTCACCAAGTGAGTCTAGGACGAACCACTCATTACCATTATCGAGTATCAGTTGGAGCAATTCTTTTGGAAGAACAACATTTCTCGATTTTGTATCCCTCGGATACTTGTAACCGATAATGGCAACCAGTTCACCGGCAAAAACTTTCGCAAGTTCTGTACCGACTTGGGGATCCAGCAAAGGTTCTCTTCAATCTCACCCCCCCCCCCCCCCCCACGTCTAATGGCTAGACTGAAAATGCCAACAAGTAGATCTTGGATGGACTGAAGAAGTGCCTGGAAAACTCGTCGAAAGGTTTGCAGGTAGAAGAGTTACCGAGTGTCCTGTGGCCTTACCGAACTACCAAAAGGGTCCCAACAGGCGAATCCCCATTCAACCTAACTTACGGAGCCGAAGCGGTCATCCCTCCTAGAGGTCAGCCTCCCCTCTCCCCGCATTGTAAGTTTTGATGAAAGTTCCAACTCCAGAGGCCTGAGAGCCAACCTCGATCTCCTTGACGAGGTCCGCGAGAAGTCAGCCATCAGAAGGAACTTCTACCAACAGAGAGTTGAACGCTTTTACAATCGAAGGTTCGACCGACCAATATAAAAGCAAGCGACCTTATACTCCGATGACTCGCCATCTCCGAACCTACTAAGAACGGAAAACTCGCTCCAAATTGGGAAGGTCCTTATAAGGTCTCCGAAGTGATACGTCCAAAACTAGATTAGTCGTTCGAGAGGCAAGGCAGTCAAGAGAACTTGGAATGCGGAACACCTGACGAATATTTACGAAAGCCCTTAAAACGTTTCAAACTTGTGATAAGGAAATTGTAATAAGCATCGGCTCCCACCGACCGCCGAATAAAGTGGTTTCAATTTTGTCAATCAATCATCGCCTACTCCATTTTAAAGAACCTAAAACTTCGTAAAAAGTGCTCAAAAAAGCACTTCGACTCTGAGTCTTGTGCATTCTCATTGCTAAGTCTAAACCTCAGAAAGAGTGCCTCGAAGGAGCACTTTGACTCTGAGTCTTGCGCAGTTCTCACTTCTAAGTCTAAACCTTGGAAAGAGTGCCTCGAAAGAGCACTTCGACTCTGAGTCTTGCGCAGTTAGCAGTCAAAACCTCAGAAAGAGTGTCTCAAAAGAGAACCTCAACTTTGAGTCTTACGAAGTCCTCAATGCTAAGTCTAAATCTCAGAAGGTATCCTCAAAAGAGCACTTCGACTTAGAGTCTTGCGCAGTTCTCACTATTAAGTCTAAACATTGGAAAGAGTGCCTCGAAAGAGTACTTCGACTCTGAGTCTTGCACAGTTCTCACTGCTTAGTCCAATCATCGGAAAGAGTGCCTCAAAAGAGCACCTTAACTCTGAGTCTTACGTAGTCCTCACTGCTAAGTCTAAACCTCCGAATGGTAGCCTCGATGTCTTGCATAGTTCTCACTGCTAAACCGAATCCTTAGAAAGAGTGCTTCGAAAGAGCACCTTAACTATGAGTCTTATGCAATCCTCACTGCTAAGTCTAAACCTCGAAAAGAGTGCCTCGACTCGGAGTCTTGTACAGTCCTCACTGCTAAGTATAAACCTCAGAAAGAGCTCTTTGATTCTAAGTCTTGCGCAGTTCTCATTGCTAAGTCTAAACCACGGAAAGACTGCCTTGAAATAGCACTTCGAAAAAAGTCTTGTGCAGTTTTCATTGCTAAACCTAAACCTCGAAAAAAGTGCCTCGAAAGAGCACCTCGACTCTGAGTCTTACGCAGTCCTCACTGCTAAGTCTAAACCTCGGAAAGAGTGTCTCGAAAGAGCACATCGACTCTGAGTCTTGCGCAGTTCTCACTGCTAAACCTAAACCTTGGAAAGAGTGTCTCGAAAGAACACCTCGACTCTGAGTCTTGCGCATCTCTCACTGCTAAACCTAAACCTCGGAAGGAGTGCCTCGATAAAGAACCTTAACTGAGTCTCACGATCAACATAGACTCCTCTACTGCCAAAAGGTCAACGTTCTAGATATCAACAAAAAAAAGAAGAGAAGAGTTTTATTAATCAAAAGATTATTACAAAGGTGGTGGCCAGTTCGCAAAAAGGCATATAGAATGCTGAGGTCTAAACCTATATCTATACATGAGACACAAGCGACTCTCCAAATGATGAGGAGAAGAAACAGGTGAGGGCAACTCAGTGGCCGACCCCGAGGACTCCATCACAGCGAAGAAAGGCACTCATGAAAGAACCAGAAGGAGCCGAACCAACCAAAAGCACCAGATACCTCTCAGCTCATCAGTTCCCCTCGCCGCCATAGCTCGGCAACACCCTCGGCACAGAAGAGGCATCATGCCTGATGGAAAATGTCGATGATGAAGCCCCTCGGGAATCCCTGAAGGAGGATGGAAGTTGAAGTAAAAAATTCCCCAAACATTCGTCGCTCCTGCCAGCCCAGCTAAGAAAGTCTCAAGAGAAGGATGATGAGTCCTCTGATATAAGTAACTCCGCATCCTCAGGCTTCGACCCTCGATCGGAGGCATCAAATCTTGTAACCCGAGTCGTAAGTGACAAACTTCGACACAATTCTGCTCCAAGTTCCCCTAGACTCAGCGATGACAAAGCACAAACTTTCGACCAAAAAATCACGACCAAGCCCCTAATCCGAGCACAGACACGGAAGAAAGAATTTCTCAAGGATCGGTTACGATTGATACAAATCTTGAAATCCGAATCAAGCAGGCCAAGACAAGGCCTCATCATTGCGAGCCCTCCAAAGGCAAAATCTCAAGAACTCGAGCCTCTCTCCAAAAATTTCATCAAGGAAACATTCACTTGTTGGAGAAAACAGCTTTGAGGCCAGGGGAATTTATAGGCAACTCAGCAAACCACCTCATTTAGTATGAATTCAAATAGTCAACGCTTCAACTTCCAAACATACAATGATCTCGATTATCGTGAAAGAAGTGACCTGAGCAATTACGTGGCAATTATCTGCGCACAAGCGCCAAACGCGACCATAGAGGTGAAATCTCGGCCACCTAGCCCCAACTTAGCAATGCTCGAAAATCGAACAAAGAGAAGGAAAGGATAAGAGGCAAATTTTATTCATTGAAAAAATGGATTACAATGGCGGTTTCCAGTCCGCAAAAATGGCAGGGGTACAAGCAACTTGTTAAAGACGCTTTAGCACCGGTCCTTTCTTGCTGATGGGGGCCGACCTTTTCTCGTGAGCCATGACATCCAACTCGGCCATCCTGTGCAAGTCGTCTTCATTTGCATCAAAAGCCAAACCCTCTAGTGGGAGGTGTGGGTACCGGATCTTTATGTCCGTAATACCCTTACCTTACCCCGCATCATGGGCGTCGAGTACCGATAGCACAGTTTTATCCAAATCCTGCTTGTCCTTAACCATGCGTTGAGCCACCTTGTCCAGCAACCCCCACAGTTTCTTCTTTTCGGCTTGCCACGCCAGCCGCTCCTCGGCCCATTTCTCTTTCTCGGCCAGCAACCCCTGCCAACCGCTTTTCTCCCCCTCCAGTGTCTTCTCAACATCCTTGATACCCTGCCAAAGTTTTTGGTTCCGACGCACTAATTTCCTACCATTCTCCTCGGACTCCAAGGCCTGTGCAAGCATCGCGTCCAGCCTTTGTTTCAACTCAGCCCCAGTGACGGTGACCTACAAGAAGGGAAGGTTATTGTCACGCCCCGCTTCCCAAAAGAATACGGAATACGGGTATGTAACAAGCCCAGTGAATGGTTTTCATCATTCGTAAGCTGTAAAGATCAGCTTGACAGTAACCAGAAAGATAAAACCACACATACAAGAAAATATCACATAAACATGAATAATCCATGAAGTGCCGCATACATAACCAACATCTGGAAAGTAAATAACTTCGGGTCAACAAAGTCCGGAATACAAAGTTTGCAATAAACAAATATAACTGGAAATAAACTTAAAGCAAGTAAAGCAGAGTGGAATCCATCTCCATTCTTCAGAACACCTGATCACTGATTCCTTCTGGCAGTTCCTCTTCCACTTTTGTATATTCATCAACTCGATTTTGGGAAGGTGAACACCCCTTAAAGCAAGTAACGGGCCGCAAGTAGTACAAGCAAGTAGGTACAATAACAGGAATATAAAAAGTATAGGGAAACATGTGTATAGGAAATAAATCATGTAACAAGGAATACAAACATGTAATCAAGAATCAGATAACTTTGTCTTATGAGCAGGAATCATGAAACTAGTAAACTGAAACATGTAACATGTAACATGTAACTTGAAAACAAGAGTCGTGTAATCTTGTAAATCGGAATTATGTAAGCTTGTAACAGGTAACATGTAATCTTGTAACAGGTATCATGAAACTGGAGAATCATGCATGTATTCATTGTTAATCTCAAGTCTAGCAGTCTTTTATAAATCCTAACTAATGCATGCAATCCTGCATCCCATACCACTGGTCTTGTGCATACAATCATGTGAACGTTTAGACGCTAGTGGTGAATTATACAGGGTCATGTACTCGGGTCTTCTCATGACTATAAAACTTGGTCGGTAAACTGGATCGGTAAACTTAATCGGTAAATTTGGTCGGTAACTTGATCGGTAAACATAATCGGTAAACATGTAACACAGGAAACATGGGCCCCCCTCCGAGTAGTCTCCTATATTGTCCACTACTAAGTCTTTCCCTTAAACTCCGGCTTGATACTTATTCTTTTTACCAAAACAGACTTCAATGTGCAAAATCAGGGACATGTAAACATGACAGGGATAGAAACCAGGTTCAGAATGGGCAGAAAATATGTTCGGGTGCCATAGACAAACTTATAAATATTGAAACAACAAGAACTTCAATTCTGGACAGCAGGATATTGCTGCACCAAAACTGGAATTTCCACTGCTACAGAAAAGCAATTTAAGATCGGTCAGGAGTTCCAGAAACTAGACTCCTCACTGGTTCTAACGCATATTTAAACTCAACATTTTGATGAAAGTAACTAAGTTAATTAGTCTGTTCTTTACGGATTTCCTGTTCTGGCAGAAACTTAGGGTACAATTCTTATACTCGTAAATCAGTAAAGAACTCATTTAAAAATTCTATAAAATTTATAATTAGGTTCTTAATCATGTTACGCAACATACTGGAATTTATCATGGCATCATTACAATATTAATCTGACTTCAAAATTTATAAACATGTCAATATGTCATAAATCCGAAACTTGGAAATCTAAAGCTAGCAACATTAAAACTAGATATCTCGCACATCACAGATCGGATTCCAGATCCGTCGGATGTACTGGAAACTAGAAACAGGGGCCTACATGTAATATCCCGGTTGGATATTATATTTGTATTATTTTTATTTTTGAAAATTAAAATATTTCTTATGGCAATTACTTAGTTTTACTAATAAAATGTTATCTATCTATATCTATATCTATATATATATATATCAGTTTTGTGTACTTGTACAAAACCTATAAAATGCGTTTTTGAGAAAATGTCTGAAAGATCCGGGTCTGATATTAAAAATTATTATTTTATTTTTATATTATCTAGGTTTTACTAATAAACATTATCTTTATATATATATATATATATATACTAGTCTGTATATATCTGTATTGTATCAAATTGGTACTGAAATCTTCCGAGCCGACAATAAAACTGTTTTTATTATTATTTTATTTTTATTCTAGGAATCAAATTATTTTTTAAATCGTTGGGTTTGATGAATAAAAATCATCTGTATATATAGATGTATGTACGTATATGTATTGTATCGATTTCGTACGTTTGTACGAAATTATGTAGTATGTGATTTTGGAAAAATACCTATCTATTTTGATCAACCATGAACAAACTGGAGGGTTAGGAATGATGCGGGTGTTGATTGCAATTTAAGTTTGCAAATTGATATCCAATTGATTAAACCATAAAGAGAGCAACGCTTGGCTCATTCTCTACCATGTCTCTCTCTCCCTCTCCTATAAGTGGCCGGCCATTCTAGGGCAAGAGCCATTTTCATTTGTGTTTCCTCCATCTCAATCTCATCTCATTTTTATCCCCTTCTTTTATATTTTCTCCTTCTTCTTGTACTTGTTTTTAATTTAGAAAAAAATTGAGAAGAAAAGAAAAGAAAGAGAGAATCAAAGGATGGGTTAGGGTTTCATGGGTTTCTTTCATAGGAGTTCTTGAGAAGAGGAGCAACAAAAAGGAAGGAGAATGAAGATCTAGCAAGTCCTTCCAACCGATTTTAGGTGGGGTTTCTCTCTTCTTGTTATGTTGAATTTTTGTTTTTCTTTTTGTTATTGTATGATGTTAAACAACTTGAACTAAAATCATGAGCATATAAATAGTGGTGTGGATCAAAATGATCCCATAAAAAAATTGAAGTGGTAGAACTCAAATAGAATACTAAAGAATCAATCTTTAAACTAGTATGTAGTTTTGATAGTTAGAATTAATTACTTGTGCTGAAGTTGGAATTTTGACCCCAAAATAATTTGAGAGGTTCTTATATGTGTTAATACCATGCTCTAATTTTTGTAAATTTTTCTGGGTTAATTTATTAGGCTTAACAAATCGTTTCTCCAAAACAACGAGCATCAAAGCAAATCTGCTATTTTGTTGATTTTTACTTGTGTTTAAAGAGCTTGATTTTGAGTTACATAAGGAATCTGAGAAAGTTTTCAACTAGAGAGTTGTAGTATATGTTCCCACCTTTCCAAAAAGTATAATTTTGTTAGATTCCAACAAGTATAGCAAAAGTTATGAGCTTTACAAGTTTCAGCCTTTTGTTGTTTTTGTTGTTCTTTGAATTGTGTTTAAAGAGCTGGATTGAGTTTCATTTGGAATCTGAGAAAGTTGTTAACTAGAAAGTTGTAGTAGTTGTTCTTATCTTTCCAAAAATCTCAATTTTGTTAGATTCCGATAAGTATAGCAAAAGTTACGAGCTTTACAAGTTTCAGCCTTTTGCTGTCTTTGTTGTTCTTTGAATTGTGTTTAAAGAGCTGAATTTTGAGTTCCATACGGAATCTGAGAATGTGGTTAACTAGAAAGTTGTAGTAGTTGTCCTTAGCTTTCAAAAAAGCCCAATTTTGTTAGATTTCGATAAGTATAGCAAAAGTTATGAGCATTACAAGTCCCAGCAAATCTGCTGTCTTTTGTTGTTCTTGACTTGTGTTTAAAGAGCAGGAATTTGAGTTCCATACGGAATCTGAGAAAGTTGTTAACTAGAAAGTTGTAGCAGTTATTTTTAGCTTTCCAAAAACCCCAATTTTGTTAGATTCCGAAAAGTATAGCAAAAGTTATGAGCTTTACAAGTTTCAATCTTTTCTTGTCTTTGTTGTTCTTTGAATTATGATTAAAGAGCTAGATTTTGAGTTCCATACGGAATTTGAGAAAGTTGTTAACTAGAAAGTTGTATTAGTTGTTCTTAGCTTTCCAAAAAGCCCAATTTTTTTAGATTCAGATAAGTATAACAAAAGTTATGACCTTTACAAGTTTCAGCCTTTTGCTATCTTTGTTCTTTGAATTGTGTTTAAAGAGCTGGATTTTGAGTTCTATACTGAATCTGAAAAATTTGTTAACTATAAAGTTGTAGTAATTGTTTTTATCTTTCCAAAAAACCTAATTTTGTTAGATTCTGATAAGTATAACAAAAGTTATGAGCTTTACAAGTTTCAGCCTTTTACTGTCTTTGTTGTTCTTTGAATTGTGTTTAAAGAGCTGGATTTTGAGTTCCATAAGGAATCTGAGAAAGTTGTCAACTAGGAAGTTGTAGTAGATGTTCTTAGCTTTCCAAAAATTCCTATTTTTCTAGATTCCGATAAGCGGATCAGGAGTTATGACTTTTACAAGTCACAAGAGCTGGCCTTTATTGGCTGAAGCTCGCTATTTAGAATATTCGAAGTTTTTCTACCTCTTATCGTTCGAATCTGAGAAGGTTGTCAACTAGAGAGTTGTAGTAGAGGTTATCACCTTTCCAGAATATCCTATTTGGTAGTTTCCGATAAGCGGAGTATGAGTTATGACCCTTACAAGTTACAGCAGCTAGCCTTTTTGGCTGAAGCTTCGTTGTTTAGATTGTGTGAAGTTTTTGTACCTCTTACTGACTGAATTTGAGAAGATTATCAACTAGAGAGTTGTAGTAGAGATTCTCACATTTCCAAAAATTCTTGTTTTTTTAGATTCCAATAAGCAGAGTATGAGTTATGACTTTTACAAGTCACAGCAGCTGGCCTTTACTGGCTGAAGCCCACTGTTTAGATTGTTCGAAGTTTTTGTACCCCTTATTGACTGAATATGAGAAGGTTGTCAACTAGAGAGTTGTATTAGATGTTCTCACCTTTCTAAAAAGTCCAATTTTGTTGAATTCCGTTAAGAGTAGCATGTTTAATTACTTCTAGGGTGTTAGAAGAATTTTTATGTTGCTTTTATAAAAGATCAAGTTTTATTAATAGAATGCTTAATTGCTTCTAGGGTGTTAGAAGACTTTCATGTTGCTTTTATGTATAAAAGATCAAGTTTTTTTAGTAGCATGTTTAATTACTTCTAGGGTGTTAGAAGACCGTTTATGTTGTCCTTGTGTATAAAAGATCAAGTTTTGATATTAGCATGTTATTTTGCTTCTAAGTTGTTAGAAGACTTCTATGTTGCTTCTATGTGATTCATTTGTCTCATACGTAGCTAGTTGGCTCGTATATAATTCGTTTGGCTCAAACGTAGATAGTTGGCTCGTATATAAGTTGTTTTGCTCATACGTAGCTTGTCAGACTCGTATATTGTTGTTGGTCTCATACGTAGCTTATTTGGCTCGTATGTATATTGTTGTCTCATAGGCAGCTCATCTGGCTTGTATGTAGGTCGTTGTTTCATACGTAGCTCGTTTAGCTCGTATGTGTCTTGTTTACTCGTATATAGCTTATTAACTAGTACACAGTTTGTTGTGCTTGTCTAGGGTAATATCATTGCCCTAGGGGCCATCGACCATCAAGACGTGTATTTATTTTACTCCTTGTTGGACTGTGGATGAGTCACCCCGAGTGCACCATCATATCTTAACCGGTGTAAGTTGGTCACGGGCTGGGAGCGTAGACGGAATCCAAGTTCAGGGTAGTAGCATGCGAATAAATTCGTATTGCCGGGATCTTGGATCGATGGGCTGTGAACAGGATCCTTAGGAATTTTGGTAAGTCTAGGTTGAGCACCTAGTAGAGTTATCTTGCGAAGTCTAACTTATGACCTAGCATGTTGTGTTAGTACTGTTGTCATCTTCCGGATTGTTTAGGATTAGTGACATCGTTAGGGTAGTAACTTATGGCTATTATCACTTAACCTTTATTTATTAACATTTCGCCGAAGGGAAAGAGTTGGTATGTAACCCCTATTTTTGGATTTTATTGTATTTTTGTTCTCTCTTGATTATTGTATCTGGATTCCTTTATTATATTATATTTTCAGCTTTTCTTGGGTTCTTTTATTTCCTTTTGTTCGTTCCGTGCTCTTTTAGTTGAAATTTTGCTATCTTTGGTTCATTGCAAAATTTTGCTCTTTCTATTTTGAGTTTGATTTTTTCCCTTTATGTTCATCTCATTGCTTTGTGCTTGTTCGTCTCTTTTTGGAGCCAAAACCGATACCCAAAGCCCACTAAACCACAACCCAAAATCCAATTTTCTTAATCTCCTATAAATACCAAATTAATTAAACCCTAATTATTCACCTTCTCTCTCAACGCTGCTTTCTCTCTCCCCGACCCTCATCTCTCCTCTCTCTCTGTTTTCGCCAACCGCCCAAACCCGTCCCTTGCCACCTTCGGCCACCACCGTCATCACCATCCACCATCGTCATCTTCACCGTTCCCTCATCGCCCTCCGACCATCTTCCTTATCCTCGTCTTCACCATCAACCAGCCCAAACCCATCACCGACCCCTTTACTCCATCGCCGAACCCACCATCCTCGCCCATTGCCACCATGATCCCCCCTTCATCCACCGCTGATACCCATCCGCTCCTGGTCGCTGTCCAAGCCCCGTTCATCCCCGTTGGCGTCTTCCTCTGTTTTCAAGCAAAAACAGAGTTCTCATCGCCGTCATTGTCTCGCCGTTGTTGTCGCTTCCCAACAGCGACGTCGTCATCGTCGCCCCGCCACAAGTGCCGTGCCGTCGCTAGCCACCAGCGTCGCTAAAGTCCCACCCGCTCTCTCTCTCTCTCTCTGTCGAAGTAAGGAAGGAGACGAGCACCCATTGGTCGAAACCGGTGTTTGGTGTTTGGGTGTAGAGGATCTGACTCCCGTGTTTGCTATTATGTGGGTGTTTTGCTCTTGGATCCTCTGTGCTTGCTGATTGCTCTTGCTGTTGCTATTTTCGAGTTCGCCGTTTGGTGTTTTGACACGTGCCTCGCTCGTGTTCTTGTGGACCGTCGCCCGAGATTCTTATCCTGCTATTCTTTATTATTCAAATCTGCAATTTAACAAGCAAGTCACTTCTTGAACTAATATTTTGTTTTGTTCAAGTTTATTTGATCTCTGCAAGTAGATCCCATCCTTTTCCTTATCATGCTGTATTTGAAAATTCCGTTAAGTCTATTGAGGGTTTACACGAGCTAACCCGACATACTCTTAACATCGTGCCACTCTCTTTGATCTAAAACCTAGTCCCTATTATTTCATGCATATGCACTTACATGAAAAATAACTAGATCCATATTGTAGACTTATTTGATGAATTGTATACATGTTAGATTGGTTTGATTGATGAATTAATACCATGCTTGCGAAATTGTATCTTAAATATAGAAATATGCATGTTAACACCTAGGATCACTTTGATTACCAATTTGCATGAAATATATGGTTGCATGATTTATTTATTGCCCATTTTATGTTAAAACAAATTCTGGACTACTGTGTGTTCCATTTTGAATCAGATTTTCAACCATGTTACTGTCACATTTTGAAATAACTTTCTGAACATAAAATTTAGCCTCTGATGTCTAGTTTACTGCCCTTTTGCGGATTTGAATTCCGATGTGTAATCTGTTAGATATCATCATTTTAGTACAGCTGTGTTAGAATTTTCAGATTCACAAATGCATGCATATCTTGCTGTTCTGTAATTTATTTGACCATGTTAACAGTAAAAGAAAAATCTGAAATAAATCTACCTGAATCTAGACATGTGTAGGTACAACCCAAAATTTTTATAGATTTATTTAATGAGTTTTCTGACTTGAAACAAATAGTTGAACACAATTTACTGCATGCTACCTGAACATAAAATCTGAATAGAATAGAGTTCTCACCCTAGCTTCTGTATCTTTCATGTGCCTTATTTATATTTGCTGGAACCGTGTGGAAGTCTACTTTCTAGAACTTCTGACGGATTCAAATTTGCTATTTCGTAGTGACCGTAATCAATGTTTTAGTACAGCAAGGTCATGTTGTCATAATTGTGTGAATTGTGCTTATTTAACATGTTTGCTTCATGATTTGTCTGTAACGCATAGAATTAGACACACTTAGTATCATACAATATTGAAACCCTCCTGCATGCTCACATAGGTTGAAAATAAACTATTACAAGCCGGGGTATCATGGGTAGACTTGGTAGTGAACGATCGGAATATGTACTCGGTGAGGCCTTCTTGCTCACTTGAACACTTGACATGGAAGGAGGAGTATTGATTGCAATGATTGATTGTTAATTCTTGATTGTAAATTATTGTTATCAATACCGAGTACACGATCCATGAATTTACCATCAGTCTAAAATGTTCACTGTGTGTTGGCGCCGAACTTGTAGTATGGGATGCAGTAGTACGTGCACTAGATAGGCTAATAAAATGATTAATAACCAGCATACTTGATCCTGTATTGAACTTGACTTGACATCATTCATTACATGCGTGATTATTGTAAATCTTTGATATTATTGCCTGCTCTTTGCTTTGTTCTTTGACTTTGGTCCTGTCCCTTTTTTTTATATATTCATGTTTCCTTTATCCTCTGTTTTCTCTACTTGCTGCCCACGACTTGCTCTAAGGGCACTCTTTTCTTTCTTTTTAGATCAAGATTTTACAGGTACTGAAGGATCAATCCCTGAAGGTATTGGTAAGCAACGATTTTAGTGATGGAGTCCAAGATTGCGCTGCTTAATTTATTATTGCTAGCTTATTTCTTTGAACATTGTTATGACTTTGTATTTTGTTTTGGGCTTATGTTCCCGGAGTTTTTTTCCCCAGATGTTGGATTTCTTATGTTGGATATTATTATTGTTGGATTATTTTATTTCTTATTGAAGTTATCTTGATTCAAGTGATTATCTTTTCCTGCGTGGTTGTGTTGTTGTTGCATATTGTTGAGTTAGTCTGGTACAGCTTATGGATGGTATTTACATCATTCACTGGGCCTACGTTACGTACTCGTATTTCGTATTTTGGGAAGGGAGGCGTGACATGGTTTTTAGTGGTATCAGAGCCCAGGGTTGAGTAATATATCAGTCAAACATTACCGACTTTATGGAGGCTTGGCTTTGATTGATATATTAGTCGAGTTTGGCTCTAACTGGGTTGACTCAGTAATGTGCACACCACGATGATCACATGAATGCATGCATAATAACCAACGTATCATCTGGGTACTAACCATCTTTGATCGTGTTTCAGGCTATGGCTTGTGGGAATTCTTCTTCTTCTCGCCTAGAGATGAGCAGTCGGACAACGCTGCCATTCTCCAGACGATTCAGCAGATGATGGCTCTCTAGCAGGAGCACAATGAGCTGATGAGGGCCACTTTGGAGGCCAATGAACATGCCGTTGGACCTGCACCTGGGCCTCTGCCACCTAGGCTTGGTACGGTAGCAGATTTCATAAGGCTGCATCTGGATAAGTTTTCGGGCACTGAGTCGCCGTTGGAGGCCGAGTAATGGCTTATCTGGATGGAGCAACTGCTGATCGCCACTCGTGTTGCCGACGCGGATCATGTGGATGTGGTTCGCATCCAATTGGTGGATCTCGCTCACATATGGTGGCAAGTTAAATCTGAAAGGATGGCACGACCCATTGAGTGGGCCGCTTTCTCTGAGAGCTTCATGGCGAAGTTCTTTCCCAGTGTCACCAAGGCAGAGATGGAGTGACAATTTGTTTCCCTAACTTAGGTCAGTTAGTGTAACGCCCCGATTTCCACATTACTGGAAAACCGTGACAACAGCCAGAATCTTTTCTTCAATTAGCCACAATACACAGAAAAGACAGGAAAATTTAAAACTTTTTATTCAATACAAATGTATTACAAATCTGAATGTTACAAAATTGCAATACATTACGATAGCATTACAATAATACCTTTACAATCCCAAGTGTTACAGCTTTCAACATATTACATCAGAGTACAATGAATGAACAACACTTGGTATTTTGCTTGGATGCTTTCCAACAAATAAATAGATTACAAAACTAGTACAACGGAACAATAGTAACAACATATAATGTAGCGGAAATGGAAATGACTCTTGCTTCTCTCGCCTTGAGTCCTCCTGAATCTTGTACATGTACTTCTGCAATCCAGTACCTATTGAAATGGGGGTGTCAGTATTCACTGAGACTTTAAGGCTGATAACTAGCCGCAATTCTCCACTTAAGCACACAGATTAATGAAAAGGGAAACGTGTATATATAATTGATGTGTCAGTGTATGCTATGCCTTAGACTTTAATACAAGATTGACTAACGCCAAGATGTTCTTATTCTAATGCAAGCAAGTCTCCGGAACACTATGCATCCCATACTACATACGCCCCATCTCAAGCCATTTCTTCAACCCTCGTTAGGAATTCTACATTGTACACAATCCTGTTCCTGACAATACCCCGTGACTGTAAGGTTGCATGTGGGTCAAGTCCCACCAATGCAGTACGATTATGGTGTCTCTGTTTGCCACTACTATCCGGTATGCCGGACCTCACACAAAAACAAGGTTGCAGGTACGGTCTAGTTCCGTTACTGCAGTCACGTAGTGGTGTCCATGTTTGCCACTATTGCCCAGTGTATCGGGTCTCATTCGAAAATCCAAAGAACATAGGGTCTCGCAAGCGCAGGGTAGCGCGAAGCATACCCTGTGGCACCCCTGGGGTCTCGCAAGCGCAGGACTGCACGTTGCATCCTGTGCCACCCCAAGCCACGGTATTTCAGGAATTAATAAACGAGATATGCAACCCGTGCTCCCAACTCGTGAGATAACACCGTACGTATCCCTTTGACGGGAAGGTACAACCCAATAACACCACCTAGTGTCGACCTCTAGGACAGGTCAGATCATAAGGAATCGCCCTTAACACCAACACTTTCCCTTCGGCAAAAATGATAATAAGTAAAGTTTAAGTAGTAATAGCCATAAGTTACTACCCTAACGATGTCACTAAATCCAAACACTCTTACGGGGTTTTCAATAACTTTCTTATGATTATCCCGATCCAACTCATGGCCTATCGATCCAAGACACCAATGACGAAAATCTCTCTTTCTCATCATTACCCCTAACTCGACTCTCATCAACATTTTCGGCCCACGATCTACCAACAACAATAAAGATCCGTCGGTGCTCGAGGTGTGATTTATCCACTGTTTCTAAGGTGGTAAGATGGGATCCTTGATGTTCGATGACCCCTAGGCTAGCTTTTATCTAGCTAACAATACTAGTGACTTTTCCAACCATTATTTACCATATATTGAAGATGAAGCATGTGCACACATCATATGGTCCAATTTCAATTAGAAACGCATACAACTGGAACTCATGGGTTCTTTTCCCAAATTGAACTAGCACAATATGCGACTAGGTTCATGGGTTCTTTCTCAAAGTTGAGCTAGAATCACGTAGAACCTAATTGCATGGGGTCCTCGCCAATTCGAGCTAGAACTTTCATGGAGCTAGTTTCATGGGTTTCTTCTTAAAAATCGAACTAGAACAACTTGTGGAACATGGGTTCATTTCAATTGGGTTATCATGCAAGCTCAACTCATGGGTTCCTTTTAGAATTTAACCAAAACCACTACAATCATATAACTCAAACATGCATGGATTCCTTTGAATCTAAAACAACTACACATCTCAACATGGGTTCTTTACTAGAACCACTACAATAACACAAGCATGATGGGTTTCTTACTACAACAATCTACAACAACTCAAGCATGGTATCTTTCTATAATCAACCTACAACAACTCAAGCATGGTATCTTTCTAAAATCAACTCAAGCATGGTATCCTTCTAAATCAACTCGAGCATGGGTTTCTCACTATAATCAACTTACAACTCAAGCAAGGTATACTTACTATAATCAACTTAAGCATGGTATCTTTACTACATCTCAAGCATGATGGGTTCCTTTTCTATAATCAACCTACAACAACTCAAGCATGGTATACCTACTATAATCAACTCAAGCATGGGTTTCTCACTATAATCAACCTACAACAACTCAAGCATGGTATATCTACTATAATCAACTCAAACATGAGTTTCTCACTATAATCAACCTACAACAACTCAAGCATGGTATCTTTCTAAAATCAACTCAAACATGGGTTTCTCACTATAATCAACCTACAACAACTCAAGCATGGTATATCTACTATAATCAACTCAAACATGGTATATGAATTCTTTTTGAAACTAGAACAAGTACGAATGGGTTCATGGGTTTCACAAGCATGGTTCATAAGCATGAATGGGTTCATAAGCATGAAGGGGTTTTCTTGCTACACAACTTAAGCATGGATGGGTTCACAAGCATGAATAGGTTCACTTTTTGACATGGAACACAAATTTGGTAGGTTCATGGGTTCACATAAGCATGGATGGGTTCTTTACTACAACTCAAGCATGGGTTCTCTAGCAACCTATAATAGTTTAGGACATGGTACTACGACATTCATCTCAAGCATGGTAGTAAACTTATAAAGCTACTAAGGACTTTATCTAGCTATTACAAAAACTACTTTTTTTGTAAATTACAAGTCCTACTTAACTATTACAAGAATCTATCTTTAATGGATTTACAAGTCCTATATAATGCAAAGACTACATTTATTAGTCTACAAATTAGTACATACTACAACCCATTTTTTTCTTCAATCCTACAAGTTCCTACATACAATAAGAGTGACCTTTTATGAACAAGGGTTAGTAAGAATGATTTCTTAACAAAGTAGAGAGCAACATACAACAAAAACTTATCCTTTAAAAAGCTAGATGAGTTTTACAACCCTAGAATGGGTAAGTAAACATTCTTACTACACTAATATTGATATGCACATAGCTATAGTCCAAGTGGTCCTTTGTGTTAACAAAATAACCATAATAACAACAATAGTCATAACAAGGTTAAAGAAACAACCTTTATGCATTCTAATTAAGTTCCACCACCCATCTTTTTCATGGGATCCTTTTGATCTCTACAACCACTTTATGCTTAATAATTAGTCCAAGTCTTTTTTTGAACACACATACAACAAAAGTGGACGAGAATCCACACAAATAAAAAGAGAAAACTTCATCTTAATTTTCCACCGTTCTTATGCACAAATCTTAGTCCAATTAGTCCAAAATAATTATTACAACAATACTAACCATACAAGGTCTCAAAAATCAACCTTTATGTGATTTTGTTGAGTCCTTTCAATCCATCTTTTTCATGGGATCATTTTGATCCCTACAAATATGCTTATGCTTAGGAAATAGTCCAAGTTATTTAGAAACATAAATACACAACAACACATCATAAAGATGGGTTTTTTTTAACCTATAACCACTTATATGCTTAGAAAAATAGTCCAAGTTCTTTTGAACATACACCTACAACATCCACCATAAAAAAGATGTGTTCTTTTTATCCTACAACAACCGACCATCAAAGATGGGTTCTTTACTTACATAGAACTAAAAATAACCCTAAAGATGGGTTCTTTTCTACATACAAAAATAATTAAGAGAATAAGCAATTTAAACTAGAAGTAGAGAATCCCCACCTTTATTCTTTGTAGGAAGAACTAGCTAGCAAAACCTTCTCCTTCCTCCAAGCTTCTACTACAAAAACCTCCAATGAAGAACACACCTATTGAAAACCCCCAAATGAAGAACACTTAGGGTTTTCCCTCTCTTTCTTTTCTTCTCTCTTTTTTTTTCTTGTAAAATGAGGAAAAGGTGAAACGGAGGGGTATTTATAGGTCAAAATGAGGGTGGAAAGTACAAAATACCCAACAAAAATGCACAAAACCCCTTGGGGATCATTTGGGCCCAAATAGGGTGAGGTGGAGGGGGTGAGGTGGAGGGATGAGGTGGAGAAGAGGGTTCTAGTAGAAAATACACCTATTAACTCTTATATAACCCTAATTAATCTTAACCCTAGGTTTAAGCCTCCAAACAAATCCTAGCCCTCCAAATTTGATTAATCATGACAAAAATAAGATATTTTTGTCCAAAACACATACTACATGATTTGTACAAGCGTACGAAATCGGTACAATACGCTTACGTATGTATATATCTATATACCGATAATTTCCGTTTGTAAAACCGCACAATCCGTACAAAAATAATTTAATTACAAAAATAATAATAAAATAAATTTTATTATCATCCCGGAAGATTTCAGTACCAATTTAATACAATACAGATGTATATAGACTGGTATGTGTACACAGATAATGCTTATTAACAAAACCGGGTGATATCCACCAAAAATATTTCATTTCGGGAAATAAAAATAAAATATTAATAAAATAATAATTTTCAGTGTCTGCCTGGGATTTTCAGACATTTTTCTGAAAAAATGCATTTTTCAGGACTTTGTACAAGTGCACAAAACTGATACAATACTTGTATATACTTACCAGTATATAGGTCCAGGTAACTTTTTATGAGTAAAACCAAGAAATTCCCAATTAAAATATTTTAATTTAAAAATAATAATTTCTACAATATAATATCCGTCCGGGATATTACAGTTAGATAGTGTTCTTAAATGTCATTATTGTTGCCTACTTCACCCGTGACAGTATTAGTTTGAGCATTGTCTTTGTAGCGCCCCGAATTTCCAATATGATATCTCAGAAATACATGGCACAATTTCCAGCATCAACTTCAATTGCAATAGTAAGCATAGCCAAAAACACAAATAATTTTTATTTCAACTTTTAATACATCACTTATTTACACACAGCGGAACACAAAAACACCTTGAATTACAATCTTTCTTTTACAACACCTTCTTTTACAATTTACATAAGTTCTATTATCTTTCTAGAACAAGCATCCAAATCCCAAATTATAGGCACCTACCTGTAAAACATGAGAAAACAACATAAATAAATCATAAGGCATAGAATCATAAGCAACATATGTTAACAAAAAGAATAAATGAATTATGAAATAACAATAAAACATGAAAACATCAAGGAATATGAAATAGTAAATAGTAAGACATGAAAACATCAAGTGAAACTAGACTAAGTGTCAAGTGTAGGAAAACATGAAACAACATGCATAAAACCAAGTCAAGAAAACATCAATGCTATATGCTGACTCTCTAATGCATAATTGTCGGATTCTATGCATCCCACAATACATAGGTCCGGTGCAAGCCCTTATCGTTCTCCACTTTATAGGGTTTAATCCCTCGTTATACAACTAATCCTACTACGGTGATGGAGACAAGATCCAGAATACTCCGCGAATAGGCACCACAGCCCTCGACGCGCAAGCATCATGTAAGAATAGCTCATCAACTGGAGAAACACCTCCCAAACCGTGTACCCCACGAATAGGCTTGCAAGGCCCTCGATGTGCAGATACACCAGGTACATTCCGTGAACAGATCTGCCGACCCACGACACGCGAATGCACCATGGATGCTCGGTGAATAGACCTACAGACCCTTGACATGCGAAGATACAAATGTCCTCTCGAGACAAATCAACACACAGTCCTGGAATGCATCCGTTGGACTAACAAGACCAGAGTATATACTTACGTTTCCCAAGTTCCATCACATCTCCACTAGTGCCTGTCCTTAAGTTGATTATTATTAAAAACACAAACCCCCCTCTCTAGAGTTAGTGTATCCTGCCGGACTTAATTCCACAAAACAAACCCAAGACCCCGCAGGTCTAAATCCACAAATCTCATCTGTCGGTTCACAGGACTCCTACTCAACTCCTAGAGAAATCAAAACTCATCCATCAAGACCAATACTTTCAATAAAACTCACAAATCTATCGTCAGAATGATCATATGAAGAAACTTCTTATATCAACAAAAATCCAAATCTTATATAAAATTCCAGAATCCAAATGAATATTAAATCTATTAAATAACTGAAAATCATATTTTTAAGTTGTAGAATATCACGAAACATCAATTCCTTTGAAAACACGTATAACTCAAATAAGGTCCAAAAGAATACATTTAAAACTCCAATATAAATCTCTGTAAAACATTTTAAATATGTAGCAAAATATCTTTTAAAACAATATAAAATTGAGGGAACAATCGTTCAAATGAAGCATCAGAAACTAAAGAAAACATCAGTTAGAGCAGTAGCAGCCGACTTCATAGGGTGGTCGGTCGACTGTCCCGCGTGAAATCCGAACTCAAGAAATCCATCAATCAGAACAATTACAGTCAACTGTATATTGCAGCCAGTCGACTGTCCCACGTAAAATCCAAAGCTTTAAGAAAACATAAATCAGAGCAGTGGCAGTCGACTGTGAAAAGGGGTCAGTCGACTGTCCCGCACGAAAATCTAAAACTCCAAGAAAACACTGCATCCAAGTTCGTGACGATCGACTGTCGAAACTTACCGGTCGACTATCACACCTACAAACTGCAGTTTTGGGTTTGTGCATGTTTTAAACCGATACACGATTCCACTTTGTAAAATCAAAATTTTGAAAAACTAATTTCCTGAGATGATTAATTGTAATTTGTATAACATATAAGAGTTACTAAAACACATCAAAACATAACACGATCTCGAAATAGGAGTTTTCCACAAAAATCTTTCAAAACAACATCTTATATACATATATGTTCAAATACAAATTTTAGCGTCAGTTTAGGCTTCAAAAATTCACCAATAAGAGTAGTAAGATGTTTAGAACTATCACGGAACCAAAACAATTGAAATCCAATCAAAATTCCATCCTAACACATGAAAACCCAATTTCTTCGAAAAATAATGAATAAGATATATGTACACATGTTTGTGCACCAAGAAAACTTCAAAACTCATCAATTAGAAATAGTGAAATGTTTAGATTTAATCTCAGTACTAAAACCAATCATATCCAATTGAAAACTTCTCAAAACTTCACAAAATCACAAAATCCCCAAATTGGTCATAATGAATAAATCCAATTCCAAACCCCCTTCTCAAAACTCCAAGACTTGATTCTTAGATTCAATAGCCATTAAACTCATCCACAATCATTCACAATAATTTTTCCATGCATATGAGCAATTATAACAATTATTAATCAAGTTTCTACTCAACGAAAAACCCCTAAATAGAGCTCATGCATTTATACACAAGTAAAGGAATCTTTTATCCATTTTATGCAATATCATCATACAACACTTCAAAACAAGTCAAAACAGCAAGTATGTGAGGGAAAACAACCTACTCATGATTTCTATTAGGTTCTTTAGCAATCTCAATTCATCAATTAGAGTTTTAATTCATCAAAGGCATAATTTAAAGTAAAGATTCAATTTTGAACTCATCTATTCATCAGATCTATTATATCTTCATACGACCTCCTAACATGCTTTCTAATAGATAAATCATCACATACAACAAACATGGAACAATACAAAATAAACATGTCACTCACCTTTTTGAAGAAATCGAACGAAGAAAAATAAAGAACAAGAAAAATCCTCCTTCGCAAGAAAACCAAGAATCCTCGCTTGAAAACTTCAAGAAAATAGCAATAATAAAAATCGTTGTGTAGCACAGCAAGAAACGGCTGCATCCACTCTTAAATACGCCGGAAATCGGGTACTTTAAGGTTTTGAATAGATTTGCAAAAATACTCCTTTTAAATATACCTTCACATATATAAATCCATATACTTGGAAATTGAATAAAATTAAATTAATTGAGATTTAAAAACAAAAACGAGTAACCTAATAGTCAGCCACCATTGTTTGAAAAACCCAGAAAACAAATTTTGCACTTTTGCCCCTCTAAGTGGCAATTTTGCAAAAAGACCATTTTTCATCAAAACTTGTAAAATAAATCAAATTTGTTAAAAAAAAATTAAACTCTTTACCTCTCATTGGACTAGTCATCAGTCCCAGCTCAAAAATCTAAAAATCTGGAGTTTTCACTCAAAGTGAAAATTTTGCACAAAAGCCCTTATTTTGTAATATTTGCAAATAGGTCCAATAAATATAAAAAAATCCAGAAAATTCACAAATAATATCTAATAATAAATAATGATTTTCTCCAAAATAATTTTTGACTTTGAACTTCCCAAGAAAATATTTTCACGTATTTTGCACGTGTAAAAAGATAAATCTTCAGAAAAATATTTATTAAATCACCAAAAATCAATTTAATTCATTTATAAATCTTAAAAACATTATTTAAAACATCTGAGGTATTACTTCACTCCCTTCTTATCCTCAGAACTACTACTAATAGGGTTCAAACAAAAAAAAAGCAAAGGAATTGAAATATCATAAATAGAAACATAGTTTAAGAAATACAATTGCACAAGAGAATGTAATCTAACAAAAGTAATACAACCAACTCAAAGAGCACAATCATAAAAAAGAACACAATCGTACAAAAGTTCAGAAAAAACCTTCTGCATGCAATCCTCCGGCTCCCCAAGTAGCTCCCGCTGCGCACTCTGATAACTTGCCTCCAGAAGCCTGCTGCAACAACCTCTGAATCTCTGCATCTAGCTTCTGACCTTCCAACATTTGCTTCAACCTTCCGAGGACTCATGGCCACCCCCTAGAAAGGACATGACCAAGAAAAGCTACCTCAAACTTGCAGCTCAATGAGATCAAAACCAAATAATCTCCCACCAATCTCGATATCACAGCCCCTGATGGTGTTTCCACTGTCAAGGCTTCGCCTGGAAACAACTTAGGTTCCACACCTAATACTTTAGCAAAAATTGGGCGACACAAATGCATGCAAAGAACCAATATCAAATAAAACTTTTTCTTTTATTCCATTAACCAAAACAAATTCTGTTACATGGAGAATGATACTCAAATCTCCAATTTATTCTCAAACAAAGTTTTACTTAATACATAAATGAACGAATTCAAAATTCTTGCACACCCTGGATCACATTCCTGAGTTACCTGCATCCTCCTTAGTCAATGCGAACACTCGCCCCTGCCTCTGAACTTTGCCTCCGCCTGCACCATCCTTCTTTAGCTACGGACAGTTTGGTCTGAGATGCCCTTCACGACCACACTGATAACAAACCTGCACCTTCCGAGGCTTGGTGCATGCTTGTAGCGCCCCGAATTCCTAACATAGGAACTCGTGACACACTCTAGGATCTTCCTTCAAATGAGTCACAACACAACAAAATTCACAGAAAATTAAAAACTTTTATTACATCAAATTTTTATTACAATGTCCAATGATTACAACAATTACAATTAATTGTTACAATAAGAATGTACAATAAATATGGACAGTAACTTTCACTTGGATGCTTTTCCCTGCTAGAGCTTTCCCGCGATCCCAACTCGGCAGTCCTGCACTGATAACTGTGGGCACGTCAGTTGATTACAACTGACGAAATACTATATTCGGCTATCTTCTCTACGCCATAATATAGTGATTCCAACCTCAACAACCACAAATAATATTCGATGTAAAGAAAAAGTGATGTCAAACAAGTGACAATGTATGCCATGGCCTAAACTAATGCACACTATGCACACATGCTCCTAAAGCTAATGTACTCTTGGTTGAAAGATATGCATCCCATACTACACACCCCCATCCAAACGACGTTCTTCAATTTAATGGGGTTCGATCCCCCGCTATGCATCCTAACCTTGTGCTCTCTCTTGTTTCTAATTCCAGTGATGGTGAGGCTGCAGGCACCTAGTGTGACTCCAGTTACTGCTATCAATAGTGGTGTCCAATCCTCTTAGTTTTATCCACTATGCCCGGGATCTCAGTCGCAGGCTTACCTTGCGTGACTGTAATTAAATCGGCTTAACCGATATGTTGTTGTATCTACGTCTCCCCGAACCTCACCAAAAGCCGATATATGGGCACAGGGGCTCCATTACCAAGTGATTAGAGCAACTCCCGATAGATTCTATCTCTCCAGGACATCATCTAATCCGTCTGTCCACATTGATCGACAAAGGACCTTACGGATATAGGGTTTTCCCAACTCCGCTACACTCATCCTTACACTAGAATAAAACTTGCAGTCGAGACAATGTCAAAACTCCAAACCTCCTCAAGGGTTGTTACGGATCATAAAGGCATTTCTGCCGAGACAGCGGAGCCCCCAACAGATTGTCACCGCTCCCAAGGCAGCTCGGGGTCCCTGCCTGCATTAAACGAACCTAGGATTTGGTTGGGGACGATGACGACATGCGTCCCCCTGACAGGAGAACACCCGCTCTACCTGTCCTTACATTCAAACAAGACTTGATCTAGTCCTACCAAAGTATCAAGGCTACCCCACTCTAAGATTAAAGGTTAAGGTTGAAAATCAAGATTTATTCTATCGACCGACTACTCGAACCATCACTCTAGCCAACTCTAATTCTTTTAGTTATGTGATCTGTCTACCATTTCCAAATCCCTAACTCGATAATCAACTTGCATGTCATGATCAACTAGTTCAATTCCATTTGTAGATTCTCCCAAGTTAGTCACCTTCATCAATAATGGATCTCAACCCATTCCACACTAAGACTCAACTAGCCCTCTAGTCCGGCCCAAGGGTTGATCCGCCTCGGCCCACATTTGGCACGAACCCACGGCGAATCGACCCCGTTGATTGCCGCAACCATCATCTACGCTTGGAGTTCGATCGCAACCTCAGCCCGACCAACAAGTAGCTTCTGCTAAACTTAATGCTCTATGGTCCTCGACAAGTGGTAGCTCCAAACACAAACCATGGAATCCATCCATACACGGTGAGAACGTCGGCGCATGAGTCATCTCCTCCAACGCGTTCGATGCGACACAGGTCTTAATATACACGTCTAGGTTTGTCAACAAGACTTAGTCCTGGAGTCTCAAAACTCAACCAACGTACCCCAACAAGGTACACCACACTAGTAGTAAGTCCTAACCCACGAATACCCAAAAAGGGGTTCTAAGATTCCTAAAAACAACAATTTAAGTTTCCAAACAGCAAGCACACACTTGGCGTTCATGCCAAAACGGAGTTATTCCCGGTCCCGTTCCTTGAGGAATCGCGATTGGTCACTCTCCATGCTTCTACTCAAAGTAGACAGCAAGTATAAGCACACAATGGGCATGAATCTCAGCCCAAAGTGGTCTACAATACTACCCCAACGTCCAATACAATTTCCACTTCAAACATTGAACACTATTGTCCATATTGGGGTCTACAAGCAACTATGGGTTACTCTTAGCAAAAAACTTTAGATCACTTAAGTCTTAACTCATACTCACATCCATGACATGTTTCTTGACCTCAAACAACAATTCTATGCTAGTGAAGTACAAGTTCAAACCCATTTCTATGAACATGGTGCAAACCAGTGAGCTCTATGTTTCACTATGTTTCTGTCTTAACTTAAAAAAATCATATAAAATCGAATACTTGTCCAAATCAGGATTTCTCAGTCATTCCAGAAAGGTCTATGTGTCTACTAAAACTTCCTAGTTACAAGTTTCTTCAGAATAGGTCGTTTACAAGCTCTTATAGTCCCATCTTTAACAGGTATACAGACTTCTAGAACAACAGATCAGATCAACACAGTCAGGGATAAAATCTATTTAAAATATCATATGGTGTCAGATCATCATGAAATTTTATAATCTAGTTCCTGACACATGACGTGACAACACTTCCAAAAATCAAGTGATTATACCAAGTATATTTTCAATTATGTGCTTTTGAATGTCATCCAAAAACAGGGCAGTAACAACAGCAGTTCTGCTTACTAAAATATCTAGTTCAACTTGCATGATTTTATTGATATAGCTAAAGTCGTCCAAATATCATGAAATTTGAAACATAGGTCTTAGATACATCCAACAATGACATATTAAAATTTCAGATCAATCCCATAAGTATGCAGTGAGATACAAGTCATTCTTTCCACAACAGTAACAATAAAAACTGCTTCTTTCTATTCTGACCAGAATGCAAGTTCGTAATTTATTTTAATTGAAGTAAAAATCAAAAAAATCTGTAAACATTACTGAAGGTGTACGACACCTATATGATCATTCTATAAAAATATCAGATCAAAATATCAAGTAGTGTTCATACAATAAGCTACGGATTGACAACAAAAATTCAGTCTTTTAACAGGGTTTTTTGGTTTGGATTACTTAACACAAAACGAGTTGGTTAGGTCCATTCTTAGGGCATGCATGTCATTTTTCATTCATCACAAACACCATTCAACCATAAAAACAAATATAAGGTTAGAAATACCCACCTTTTATAGTAGCTTGTTCTTTGCTTGAAAGTCCTCCTTCTTGACTCTTCTAGAGCTCCTTGTTTCTTTCTCCTTGCTTTGGCTCCTTGTTCTTCTTCTCCTTGGCCTGTTCTTCCTCTTCTTACTCCAAATTTCAGTAACTAGGGTGTAGAGAATGAAGTTTGGAGCTGTAGGAAAATGTAGGAGTTGTAAAAGAGAGTGAAGAAGATATGGGGTTTTAAAAACACAATGAGAAGAGTGGGAGAGAAGCTTGGCCGGATTTTGAGAGTATGGGGAAGAGGAGAACATCACATCATGCAAGACATTGGTTTGTTTGGGAGGTGATGTGACAAAAGTATCATGGTGTCTTTATTCAAACATCAAGAAACCCTAACCCTAGTTCTTATTTCCCTCCTTCTTTCCTTCCAATCTTGGCCGGCCATACCATGGGCTTGTCCCATTTTGATTTGTTCAAGTGTAGCTTAGCTCATTTGTTTCATTTGGGCTTCATAAGTCCAACTCAAAAAGACATCCATACATATGCATAGTTGTAGATTATTAGTAAGAAAATAATTTCTTTAACCAAAAATATAATTTTATAGCTAGTAGAACCTAGTTCGTAGACAAGACGTATTCGTCAAAAATTTAGGGTTGTTACAATGCTGCTTGATAATGACCTGCCTCTCCACAGTTGAAACAAGTCACGCCTTGAATTGTGGGCGCCTTCTGCACTGGCCTACTGAACTTGCCCTGCTTCGCTGTGAACTCCTTCTCACTTTGACTATCTGCTGGTCTCTTGCTCCTGTTCTAGGTCTCCTGCCTCTTCTGGAACTGATCCATGTCCTATTCAGTCATAGCTGCTCTCCTGACTAGCTTATCAAACCTTCTGATACCCAATGGAATCATCTTCGACATCAAATTTGGCCTCAAGCCCTGCTCGAATTTCTTGGCCTTCTTCGCTTCATCCACAATCAGCTCCGGTGCATACCTTGACAGCTGGGCAAATTTAGTCTCATATTCGAGCACTGTCAAATTGCCTTGCAGCAGATTCAAGAATTCTGTTGCCTTCTTCTACTGAATATCCAGAGGAAAGAAATGATCCCTGAACTCATCCAAAGAAGTCTCCCAAGTTACTTGCTGATCTCCAAGAGTCCTCTTCACCGATTACCACCAAACGCCAGCATCTTTCTTTAACTGCATAGCAGCCAATTTCACCTTATTGACTGCTGGAGTTTCCAAGACTTCGAAGACCATCTCCATCTATCTAATCCAATCATCAGCCCTATCTGGATCAGACTGCCCCTTAAATACAGGCGGCTTCATTCGCTTGAAGGACTCAACTTGCTTGATCGGATCAGCGTTAACAAACACTGGTCCAGCCCCCTGATTCTGATTCTGTGCCATGTTAATTGCCATGAATGTTTCAAGGTTTGATACACCCTGGCAATCCCAGTCTCAAGATTAAATCCTGTTCCATGGGAACCTTCAGCCCATCACCATTACCACCATTCTTGGTCCTGGGTCCTGTCATTCTACTGAATACTGCAAAATGAGGGTAAAGTTAGAGCATCACAACACAATTCATATTCACACCAATACCCTATGACAAAACCTGAACCATACCCCAAACCAAAACACCATGTTCTAACTCTATGTGATACTCACACTCTAATGTCCATACCTAGGTACTCACGCTCTAGTGTCCACACCTAGGTTTATTTTTATACTATGCTTATTATTACTATTGAAGCATGCTCTGATACCTGTAACGCCCCGAATTCCAACTTACTGAATTCGAGATGTTCTTCAGGATCTTTTCGCTTTTCTCGAGTACAATTTTACAAGGAATTTCAAACTTTTCTTTTTACATCAGAGTTACAACATTTTACATTTAAATTTACACAGCGGAAGCAAAATATACAACATTTACATAAATGAACAACAACATAATGAGATCTTTATGCATCCATTCCTCTTTACATGTAATTTATCCTGCATGCAAAACTGTGGGTACGTCAGTTTATTCAACCGACGATAATTATACATGGCCATCCTCTCTATGCCAGAAACAGTATAATGAATCTCATTACTTAACAAATCACAATCTTGTTCATAATAAGCATGTAAAATCAAAAGGGAACTTTTAGAGATGTCGTGTCGTGATTGTGCACTTAATCCTTAATGCAATTTATTTAATTTTCACATGACACTAATGCACACTTGTTCGAATTCTATGCATCCCATACTACATAGGTTCGAGGGCAAGCCTCTTAATCGTTCTTCATTTTTGTAGGGTTCAATCTCCCGCCATGACTTACTCTACTTCTGTAAATTCAATGAGTATCTTAGATGATTCTATGAGTACAAGCATGTATCCTGGCCCCTGGAGTAGAATTTCGCGCCATGTCTTGACTCGTCAAGCATGCATTCTGCGACAATTCAGCCTCCTCCCTGAACACACTCCTCTTGCATTCACCAAAACATCCCACAAGCGTGACTAGAGTCCGATCATTACTGAGTTGTGCCCGCGCCATGTCTTGACTCATCAAGCATGCATTCTGCGGCTCACACACCCGCACCGTACCCTAGCTCTCATACTCATGTTTTTCTCTCACCTTCATCACCTCCACACTATGTATTAAAGTTACATTAGAATCATGAATAAAAATCAAGCTCTAGAGTTAGCCTCTCCATCAACCGGACTTATCATTTCATTTCACATGACCAACCTGGTCTATTTCTCAATATCATTTCATTTCACTGCCGGGGAGACTTAGCTACTCTTTCGTTCAATTTCAAATTCACAATATCCAATTGAGCGCCATCAGCTCATCATTCATATTAGAGTCTCACGGACTTTCTCATCATGATTTAGCCTTTCATAATTATTCATTTAATTCTCAATTATCATCTATGATTCATTTCACATAATTCATACAGTCATAAACAGAATCCATCGATTCAAATCATACAGTTCATAATTACCAAGAGCAAAATAACATGAAGTTCAAAATATATCCAAGTACACTCTGTACAGTCGACTTGGAAGAATACCAGTCGACTCATACAGTCACACAGTGTCATCATAATTGCTCGGGATAGTTGACTGTTGTAAACCACCAGTCGCCTGTCCCGCACTTTTCATGTTCACAATATTGTTCTCGTGACAGTCGACTGTTCATCGATCAGCCGTCTGTCTTGGAGATTTCAACAGCATAATTTCTAAGTCCAGATCAGTCGACTTGCTACATGCATCGGTCGACTGGACAGATCCATTTTCCATTAAGGAGATTATTTACAGTTCGTACATGTACTTGCATCATGATATCAATTCACCATATACATAAATTCATGTTTTATAAACAGAGTCTCCTCTTGTTCAGTAGCATTCACAGCACAATTTTCCAAGTTACTAACATGCTCTTTTAGAGAAAACTACTCTAAACATGCATTCACATTGCTCATACTTACTTACAACAATGAAGGTACAAATCTCAAGTCATCATAATGGGTCTACATAAATAGAATATCTTTATTCAGGGAACTTTCAAACAGTCATATTCAGAACGAAGCACCAGTCGACTTAACACAACGTCAGTCGACTGCTCCGACAATTTAAGTTATTTATCACCATTAGTTCTTTTCATTCCTTTAGCTTCCCTCCATCATATGTGTCATAGGAAAAAATGTACATAATAATCACACCATCATGCCTATTCACACACGTTTTTATCAGCACATTATGAAAGGTAGTGTCTCGTACCAGTCGGCTGTCTCACATGGCAGTCGACTGTACCGACAGTCTCATTCTCAATATTACTAGCATGTTCAAGCAATTTCTACTGCATTCAATTCACTTTTTGTAACATGGTATCAATCATAGTAATTATAGTATCATTCCTACGTTAGAAGTCCTGAGAAACACCCACCTTATATGAAGAAATCAACGAAATCTCGCACTTTTCAAAGCAGAGAACGCCTTCTTGCTCCTTTGCTCCACACCGAGCTCCTCAGTAATGCTGCTTGCCTCCATAGAAAAACTCCCACACACTCACAAATACTCTCTTGCAATAGTAATCTTAGAAGATTTTTAGTGTAAAAGAGATAGGGGATAGGAGGGGTATTTATACTAGGAAACAAATAGAATAGATGGCTAAGATTAATAGGGGAGTTGGGGAATCAAAGGCTGAGATCTAATCGGGAGTTTGAGAAACTACCCACACCTCAAAGTAACTACCCATGATCTAAGCCCATCACTTCCACAATCCGGCCAAGAATTGTGCCTTGTGCACGTGTATATGGAGTGCACGTGTACACACAAACTCCACTACAAAATTATAGTACATACCCGGAAAAGAAGAAAAAGAAAAGATGTTACACATACAAGTTGTAGGAATTAAAAATAAATAAAAGGTTAAGTTTATGGGCTTAAGTACATTTGGGCCAAAATAAATATTTTAAAAAGAGAAAATAAACAAGTTAACATTGGGCTTTAAGGAAAATATTTTATAGGGAACAATATACTTTATTCATCATGGAGAAATAATAGCCACATGCTACACAAGCATACCATAAAAAGAGAAATAAATAATCTTTATGTATTAAGAAAAATCGGGGTATTACAATACCAATCTCTGTAGCGTCCCGAATTTTCAATATGATATCTCAGAAATACGTGGCACAATTCTCAGCATCAACTTCAATTGCAATAGTAAACATAGCAAAAAACACAAATAATTTTTATTTCAACTTTTATTACATCACTTATTTACAAAACACATCGCAATACAAAACCATCTTGAATTACAATCTTTCTTTTACAACACCTTCTTTTACAATTTACATAAGTTCTATTATCTTTTTAGCACAAGCATCCAAATTCCAAGCTATAGACACCTACCTGTAAAACATGAGGCTAGAGATAACCCTAACCCCCAAAACTACAGGGATCAGCCATAACGGTGTGAGTGACATAAAAAGAAAACAAATTAAATAAATCATACGCATAGAGTCATAAGCAACATGTGTTAACAACAAGAATAAATGAAATAAGAAATAACAATAAAACATGAAAACATCAAGGAATATGAAATAGTAAATAGTAAGACATGAAAACATCAAGTTAAACTAGACTAAGTATCAAGTGTAGGAAAACAGGAAACAACATGCATAAAACTAAGTCAAGAAAACATCAATGTTATGTGCTGACTCTCTAATGCATACTTGTCGGATTCTATGCATCCCACAATACATAGGTCCGGTGCAAGCCCTTATCGTTCTCCACTTTATACGGTTTAATCTCTCGTCATGTAACTAATCCTACTACGGTGATGAAGAAGATCCAGAATACTCCGCGAATAGGCACCACAACCCTCGACGCGCAAGTATCATGTAAGAATATCTCAATAACTGGACAATCACCTCCCAACTGTGTACCCCACGAATAAGCATACAAGGCCCTCTACATGCAGATACACCAGGTACATTCCGTGAATAGGCCTTCCAACCCTCGACAGGTAAATGTACCATGCATGTTCCGTGAATAGGCCTGCAGACCCCTGACACGAGAACATACAAATGTCCTCTCGAGACAGAACAACACACTGTCCTGAAACACATCCGTTGGACTAACAAGACCAGAGCATATTCTTACATTTTTCAGGTTCCATCACATCTCCACTAGTGCCTGTCCTTAAGTTGATTATTATTAAAATCACAAATTCCCCTCTCTAAAGTTAGTATATCCTACCGGACTTAATTCCACAAAACAAACCCAAGACCCCGCATGTCTAAATCCACAAATCTCATCTGCCGGTTCACAGGACTCCCACTCAACTCCTAGAGAAATCACAACTCATCCATCAAGACCAAAACTTTCAATAAAACTCACAAATCCATCGTCAGAACGATCATATGAAGAAACTTCTTAAATCAACAAAAATCCAAATCTTATATAAAATTCCAGAATCCAAATTAATATTAAATCTATTAAATAACTGAAAATCATATTTTTTTAGTTGTAGAATATCACGAAACATCAATTCCTTTGAAAACACGTATAACTCAAATAAGGTCCAAAAGAATACATTTAAAGCTCCAATATAAATCTCTGTAAAATATTTTTATTCTGTAGCAAAACATCTTTTAAAATAATATAATACTGAAGGAACAATCGTTCAAAAGAAGTATCAGAAACTAAAGAAAACATCAGTTAGAGCAGTAGCAGTCGACTTCATAGGGTGGTCAGTCGACTATCCCCCGTGAAATCCAAACTCAAGAAATCCATCAATCAGAGCAGTGACAGTTGACTGCATACTGTAGCCAGTCGACTGTCCCGTGTAAAATCCAAAGCTTTAAGAAAATATATATCAGAGCAGTGGCAGTTGACTGTGAAAAGGGGTCAGTCGACTGTCCCGCATGAAAATCTAAAACTCCAAGAAAACACTGCATCCAAGTTCGCGACGGTCGACTGTCGAAACTTAACAGTCGACTGTCACACCTACAGACTGCAATTTTGGGTTTGTGCAGGTTTTAAACCGATACAAGATTCCAATTTGTAAAATCAAAATTTTGAAGAACTTATTTCCTGAGATGATTAATTGTAACTTGTATAACAAATAAGAGTTATTAAAACACATCAAAACATATCAGGATCTCGAAATAGGAGTTTTCCACAAAAATCTTTCAAAACAACATCTCTTATACATATATGTTCAAATACGAATTTTAGCATCAGTTTAAACTTTAAAAATTCATCAATTAGAGTAGTAAGATGTTTAGAACTATCTCGGAACCAAAACAATTGAAATCCAATCAAAATTCCATCAAAACACATGAAACCCAATTTCTTCGAAAACATTGAATAAGATATATGTACACATGTTTGTGCACCAAGAAAATTTCAAAACTCATCAATTAGAAATAGTGAAATGTTTAGATTTAATCTCAGTAATAAACCAATCAAATCCAATTGAAAACTTCTCAAAGCTTCACAAAATCACTTAATCCCTAAATTGGTCATAATGAATAGATCTAATTCCAAACCCCCTTCTCAAAACTCCAAGACTTGATTCTTAAATTCAATAGCCATTAAACTCATCCACAATCATTCACAATAATTTGTCCATGCATATGAGCAATTATAACAATTATTAATCAAGTTTATACTGAACGAAAAACCCCCAAATAGAGCTCATGCATTTATACACAAGTAAAGGAATCTTATATCTATTTTATGCAATATCATCATAGAACACTTCTCAACAAGTCAAACCAGCAAGTATGTGAGGGAAAACAACCTACTCATGATTTCTATTAGGTTCTTTAGCAATCTTAAT
This sequence comes from Hemerocallis citrina, assembly GCA_017893485.1. Taxonomy (NCBI): domain Eukaryota; kingdom Viridiplantae; phylum Streptophyta; class Magnoliopsida; order Asparagales; family Asphodelaceae; genus Hemerocallis; species Hemerocallis citrina. Next base: position 99,923,310 of record CM030363.1, on the reverse strand, counting down.
TCATCAATTAGGGTTTTAATTCATCAAAGGCATAATTTCAAGTAAAGATTCAATTTTGAACTCATCTATTCATCAGATCTATTATATCTTCATACCGCCTCTTAACATGCTTTCTAATAGATAAATCATCACATACAACATACATGGAACAATACAAAACAAACATGTCACTCACCATTTTGAAGAAATCGAACGAAGAAAAATAAAGAATAAGAAAAATCCTCCTTCACAAAAAAACCAAGAATCCTCGCTTGAAAACTTCAAGAAAATAGAAATAATAAAACTCGTTGTGTAGCACAGCAACAGACGGATGCATCCACTCTTAAATAGGCCGGAAATCGGGTACTTAGGGTTTTTAATAGATTTACAAAATACTCCTTTTAAATATACATTTACATATATAGATTCATATACTATGAAATTAAATAAAACCAACTTAATTGAGATTTAAAAACAAAAACCAATAACCTATTAGTCAGCCGGCACGGTTTGAAAAACCTAGAAAATGAATTTTCCACTTTTGCCCCTCTAAGTGGCGATTTTGCAAAAAGACCATTTTTCATCAAAACTTGTAAAATAAACCAATTTGTTAAAAAAAACATAAACTCTTTACCTCTGAGTGGACTAGGGATCATTCCCAGCTCAAAAATCTAAAAAACTAGAGTTCTCACTCCAAGTGGCAATTTTGCACAAAAGTCCCTCTTTTGTAATATTTGCAAATATGTCCAATAAATATCAGAAAAATCCAGAAAATTTACAAATAATATCTAATAATAAATAATGATTTTACCCAAAATAATTTTTGACTTTGAACTTCTCAAGAAAATATTTGCACATATTTTGCACTTGTAAAAAGATAAATCTTCAGACAAATATTTATTAAATCACCAAAAATCAATTTAATTCATTTATAAATCTTTAAAAAAATATTTTAAAAATCTGGGGTATTACAGTCCTCATCAGGGAAACCGTTCCGTGGGCGAGTATGCTGCAGAGTTTACTCGGCTCAGTCGCTTTGCTCCCGCCCTTGTTGCCACCGATGAAGCTCGGGCTAGCAGATTTTAGTCGGGCTTGTGTTTTCCCATCCAGGACCGTTTGGCTGTTCTTCGGCTTCGTGCCTATGCCGATGTTTTGGATGTTGCTTGGATTCAGGAGCAGACCCTCAACAGGTCAGGTGTTCTTCAGCAGACTGTTTCGCACCGTGTTGCAGCTCGGCCTTCCGGAGGACCTATTTGGAGGCCAGTTCCGCCCCCTCCAGCGAGAGTACACCCGTACGCACCTGTTTTCCCAAGAAATGTTGAGACTTGGCTATTGCCATAAGGCTGGGCATTCACAACGAGACTGCAGGATAGCCAACCGGCTGTGTCTAGTGTGTGGGAGCGGTGAGCATATGGTTCATGACTGCGCAAGGAACAAGGTTCCTGCACCGGCTTCTGGTACTGCTCAGTTAGGAGCGCCGACTCGTGGTCAGGGTAGACAGCCTCTTCCACCGCAGAGGCAAGTCTTTAATCAGAGGCGTATAGCCCCTAGAGGAGGTCAGGCTGGAGGTCGTGGTCAGGCTTATAACCTGACAGCCGAGGAAGCGGAGGTTGCTATCGGAGCGGTTGCAGGTATATCACAGTAGTTGTACTTACACTTCTTTATTTCAGTTTTCTGCATGCTATTTTAGCTTCTTTTGTACAATTATTCGTGTGTATATCCTGCTAGAACCTTATTCTTTTATTTGATCTTCTTCTTCTTCTAGGTGTGACTTTAGTCTTCTCTCTTCCAGCTCATGCGTTGTTTGATTCAGGTACTACCCACTCTTTTATCTCTTCCCACTTTGTCGATCAGCATGGTTTAGTTAGCGATGCTATGCCCGCAGATTGGGACATCACCACAGGTGGAGGTGTCATTGTTTGTTTTAGGGTTTGCAAGCAGTGCCCGTTGTTGATTGGTGGTGTGGAGTTCTGTGCTGATTTGATTGTGATTCCCAATTCCGATTTCGATGTCATTCTGGGCATGGACTGGTTGGGTGTTTATTGTGCCGTGATTGATTGCCGAAGAAGAAGGTGACTTTCGGGCATTCTGGTCAACCAGAGTTTGTTTTCCATGCGGGTGAGACACCATCTGGGCGTGTCAAGAACTCGATTAATCCCAAGGATGCTTCGCTTGTGTCGTTAAGCTCTGATGGGGTTGTTGCACCCTTAGTTGTGCGGGATTTCATTGATGTGTTTCCATTGCATTTGCCCGGCTTACCGCCAGACCGAGATGTGGAGTTCAGCATTGATGTTTAGCCAAGTACGGTACCTATTTCCAAGAGTCTGTATCGTATGGCACCGGTTGATTTGGTGGAACTGAAGGTGTAAGTTCAGGAGCTGCTTGATAAGGGCTTTATTCGGCCTAAAGTTGTAACACCCCGAATTCCAGATAAGAATGAATTCGAGATTCCACAGGATCTTTACTTCACTTCGTATAATTTTACAAGGAATTTAAAACTTTTTCAACAAAAATACATCAGAGTTACAGAACACTTGGTTTACACAACAGAAAATAAAAGATTGCAATATTGAAATAAAATACATCATGTATTACTTCAACATCATTTGCATCAAAACATCTTTACACCTTCATGAGTAGTCCATTACTTGCATGTTAATCTGTGGGCACGTCAGTTACTTACAACTGACGAAATGTTATACTCGGCTATCCTCTCTACGCCGGGAATAGTATAACGATCTCAAGACTTTAATAAAAACACAACAGTTGAATGAATAATAAAGTGTAAAAATGTGACTATGCTAAACATGTAAGTGTATGTCATGCCTTAATGCCTAATGCACACAATTCTATACTAGGATGACACTAATGCACACTTGTTCGGATTCTATGCATCTCATACTACATAGGTCCGAGGGCAAGTGCCTACGTACTCCACAACAAAAGGGTTCGATCCCTTGCCATGAAACTACCCGGTAATAAAACAAGATTTAGATTATTTTACGGATACTGATCTCAGCCTCCCTGGCTATAATAATATATCACAGCCTCCCTGGCTATTATATCGTGAGAATAACCCCGCAAATTCCCCTCTAGCCCCGGTATACACATATACATTGGAGTATGGTAAACATCCACCGACTATCCTAAGTCCCGGATAAAATACAGTCCATCTCCTACGGAGCAACCACGGTCCACCAACTGGGTCTATAGCCACGGAGATCCACCGCCAACTTTATAGAAGCACCCATTTACTTTTGCCCAAGTTTATTACATCTTCACTTATGTGCGTAATTATTTTAGCTCAAGACATGAATGTGTTATCACCCTAGAATCAGTTTTACCTCCTACCGGATTTGTTCATAAAAATACGAGATCGCCCGACGACATTATCTCGAAATCAAGTCTCAAAATCTTTCTTTCAAATTTACCGGTAACCGAGGTCTTACTAATTCTAAATCATAAATCTTTCATGTACAAGAAACATGGGTACACATACCCTTTAATAATCATGACTTAAACCTAGATCATTTTATCATTTTAACTCATTTCACAACTTAAGCAATGTGTCATTTTAGCACTATACATGATTCTTTCACAATAATGAATCTTTTTCATGAACAAACTTTATTCAACAATAATCTCTTGGATAACTTAGTGCCAATAACCAATTCACATTTTAACATATATCAAGTACTCTAACTTCACATGAGAAAATTATCACATCAAGAGAAGTTTATTCACATGGAAAATCTATTCTCATTCGACTAATAAATTTCATTAATGATTGTAAAACCTCATTTTTTATTTCTCATTTTGCACAATTTTAGCATAAATCAATGTCTCAAAAATAATGTCTCTCAAGATATCTATTTTTGCTTTTCAATAAATAAGAAAAATCTTTAAATTATTTTCTATAAATTCTATATCATGTTTTATGAGTATGAGGATTTTTTTTCAAAATTTTCAAATACATTAGAATTCATTTAAATCTCTTAAAACCCCAAAAAAATAAATAAAAGCCCACCTTGGACTTCGAACCCATGAAGCCCCAGGCAGTTCCCAAACTCACAGCACCAACCAAGTAGTCCATGTGGACTTTTTGTTCTAAGTCCTCATAAATTCCTTTTATAAATTCCTTTTATGCCCACTCTCGGTTAATTTTATTCCAAAAGAAAACATCACAGAAAAAGGTTTGGGTTATCAAGTTTCGAACCCATCCCGGCTAGGAAGCAACGCAAAGCCAAGCCAACAGGCCAAGTGCGCCAATCGACTTACAGGGAACTCGAGTGAGTTTTATTTCAACTTCATGATGTTTCATTATTTTACGAAAAAACTCGATTCTTCTAGTTTTGATCTAATCTTTTATTTATTTGAAATTAGACTTATATAGACTGAGATTTTATATCAGTAACTCACTGCCTTGTGGATCATATTTTAGAAAAATAAAACGACTCACGAATATCACATTTGTTCTCTTTAGCATAAAAATCTAATTTGTTCCAAAAAAACAACTTTATTTTCTTAAATTTACTTACCAAGAAGTATCTTCAATACTTTCATACAAATTAAAATTTTGTACAAAGGACCAAATATATCTCTAGTTCAACCATGGACATTTTAAGTATTTCTTATGCGAAAACTAGTGTGTTTACCAATGTTGACGTGTCAAAATTTCACAAAAACAAAATTCATCTTTCTCTTCTTCTTAAGCATTTATCCAAAAAATATACTTTAATCATTATCCATACTTATCATAGTTTTGACCAACAAGATTTGTGAATATTCTAACATGATCCATATGATACTTAGCATGGTATTAATTTGTTCATTACTTTCAACAAAATCACTATATTTTACTAGCATGGATACTACAACTATCATATTCAACTCATATTACTCTTTTAAACTAATTTAGCATGCATGTTCTATTCTAGAAAGCATGAGAACACCCACTAGCATGATATAGATTTATTTGCTAACATAGCATCTTTATTACTACCAATATATAGATTGGTTCTACTAAAATATAATACTCATCTATAATGTTTATCATGCACGTTCTAACACTAAAAAGTAAAGAAACCACCCACCTTAGTTGGAGAATGATGACTACAAAAGAGAAAGAGGTTCCTTCTTTCTCCTAGCTCCACAAGCACTTCTAGCTACTAGCAAGGCCTCCTCTCCTAGCTATGGCTTCTCCTTCTTAGCAATTTCTCCCAGCACAAGAACTCTCACTCTTTTTTTTTTCCTTTCTCTCTTTCTTTCTTTCTTTTCTTTTCTTTTCTTTTCTTTTTTTTTTTTTGATAATATTTTTGGTGTAATGAAAAAGAGAAGAATAGGGTTCTATTTATAGGGTTTTGAGAGGGTATATTTTGCAAAATTTCACACCCTAATAACTCTCAAAATTAATTATTATGACCCTTTATTTTCCTAACTCCTAAAAACCCCCATCTTTTCATCTCGCCACTCTCCACAACTGTAACCCCAAACCCTTCTCCTCCCACTCCAAAACTGATCAAAATCGGCCACTTTATATTAGCAGCACAATGCTGTGCTTCACTCAAGTAGGCCCTCAAAACCACTCCACCGTGGGCCCCCACTTGAGAACGACCACGTCAACTAAGAAAAAGCAAAAGCATGCCTAAGCTTTTGCTGTTCTCTCTTACTCCCGCGTGGGCCCCCACACACATTCAAACCATTCAATTTATTAATCCATTTCCATTAACACTTGTACCAAATAACCATCAACCAACACCAAATATCATCTTATATATATATATACACACTGTTAATATATATACCACTTATTTTATATTATTTGAAAATCATGGGTGTTACACACACTCCGAAATTTATTTAGAAAATAAATACACTAAAATATGTTCGCTGAAAACACGTGTGTCGCACGTAAATATAAAATTGCGAAATCGATTTTATCAACGGAAAATTATTAAAATATAATAAAAAACAACATAAGAAAAATTATATTTACTAATTTTTATACATTTCTTGATGAAATCACTACACGTAGAAAATACGTGCATTTTACGTACAGAAAATTGAAAAATGTATTTTAATCAAAATAGGGGGAAAATGAATTTCTGTTTTATAAAATAGATTTAAATACATAAAATAAATAATTTAAACACATAAAAAATATTGCACATAGCGGTGGCAACACATAATCGACACGTGCATCAAAAACACGTAAAAAGCACGTAAAACCCAGCGATTGAAATATTATATTTTAGTCGACTGAAATCAATACGGGAAATTTATAAATAGTCGGTAATCAAAATATGTGGTGAAAATACGTTACAAAATACACGTGCGTAACAGACAAGGGCAAATTTGTCATTTCCAATTTTGCGGGGTGTTACACTCTCCCGCCTTAGAGTAGTTCCGTCCTCCGAACTCACTAGGGTGAAGGTTGTATTTTGTACACGCCAAAGAAAATATTATTCTTGTATTTAGAAAACTGCAACCTTTAAGGGTATAAAAATACGCAACGAGGAAAACAAGACAAACTCTATATAGGAAAACTATGAATATTAAGATGTTACAAGACGGAACAAGAAAACTAGGAAAATGGCATAAGAAATAAAATGTGATAAGAGATAGAATCGTTTGAGAGAAATTTTCGTACAAAAATAATATTAGGTAAGCTATTGGATAAAACGGAAAAGTCAATTAAGTCGTTAATTTCGAAATTGTTCGGAAAACAATGTGGCAGAGAAAACATAATCAATAGGTAATTTAGAAAAATTTATGAATGTAATAAACGGTAGAAAATTCGCAACTGTATAACGAAATCGAATTAGCAATTTAAAACAAGACCATTGAATAAGAGTTTGGAAAAATAAATGGGAATGAGACTTAGTTAAAAGTATAGATAACATAAAATGACTTTGTATATCAATTAATAAAATAGTTTGTAAGATAACTATAATAATTATACATACAATTTGAAAATTTAAAATAGAAGGCATACGTTGAAATACTTTTGAATTGTCAGTAGACCAAAATACAAAATTTTATAGGCGTAAAAATTTTAGAGTGAGACAACCAATAGTATGACATGAAAATTATAAATAGTTTGTCGGAATAAAGCAAACATTATAGTAGTAAAAGTAGTAATATATTATTGAAATAGTACGAAAACTAATCATATAGAAATAACTTATAAACTGAAGAAAAAGTATAAATACCAATTTTATTTTTGTTAGGTGAGTAGACACCAAAATCTACGATAAGTTAGTGGCAAAATAAATTACGATAAAGCGGTATGAAAAGATTTGAAATTTTAGGAAGGAGATAGTTGATATTAAATAGTAATTACATAAGTAGGATAGAAATCAGTTTAAATAATATATTGCCAGATTGCAAAATATTATAAATTAGTATAACCTAGTACGAAAATAGAATAGGTGTAAGAAAATATTATCCAAAACAAAATAGGGTTTATTAAAGTAGGCAATCTCCTTCTGGTGTAGGTTCGTCTCGTTGGTATCCAACTGCAGACTTGCCTCTACGATCTCAAGTTGCAGAATTGCCTCCCTGACATCCGATTGTAGTTTTCCCTCTGGACATTTGGTTGCAGACTTTGCCTTCCCCGATGTCCAGTTGCAGTTTGCCTTTATTGATGTCTACTTGCAGATTTGCCCTCTCGACATCAGGTTGCATTAAACGGGAGATGGAAAGATGTAATCTTTGGATATTGGGTGTTATATTTTGAAATTAGTGATATATGAGTGAATGAAAAAGTTGTAAATGAAGTAGGAGATTGAGACGGCAAAAATATCAAAATATGTACAAAAATTTGTAGTGATGAAAATAATTTATAACATTAAGACAAAATAGTGTAAAGCACATATACGAGATGAAAACACAACTGAAAACAATAATTATATAGTATAGCAAATTAGGACAATAGACATAAACAAGTATATGCAAAAATATTAATGTAGTAATTAGTTGAGGGTAAAATGATATGTATAATAAGAATATTGAAATATATGATATATATAGAAATCATTGGGAAAATATAAGTAATAACTAAGAATGTAAAGACAGTTAAAATTTGAGAAAGATAATGTATAAATAGTGAGTATATGCATTATATTAAAAAAGTGTAAAACTATAAAAGTAATGAGTAGTGATTAATAGTAAAAATTAATATATCAAAACAAATATGCAATAATAATAGTACAGAATGTAGACAATAAAACAAATGGTATATCATATTTATATAGGTAGAAAATTTCAGTCTTATTAAAAACATATAGGATAAAATAATATTGTATCAAAAAAATCAAATCATATAAAATGAGTGCACATAAGAAAATTTCACAAGAAAAATCCAAAATAATAAATGAATAAAATAATGGTTGCAATATTAATTTAATAAACGGCAATTTAAAACTTGACAAAATACGTAAAGTAATAGTTGATATAAACGGGTAAGCATAAAGTGACATAAATACATGAAAGACAAAATTTTAAGTTTGAAAAACAAGTTTAAAATATCAAGACTAAGGAAGATAGACAAATAATAAATATTCAAATGATTTAATAACATAAGAAAATATTTATTTGAAAAATATTGAATATGGAGAAATCTACAAAAATAATTAGAGAGGAAAGTGTGTAAGGTATCATGAATGACGGTCCAAGCCAACCACGCTTCCACTGCGCCACTCTGATACCCAGGGGAAATGTGCTCGCATACACTCTCATATTAATGTACACGAGGAGAACATCATGAATGAAATTGAATGTAAGTTCAATAATAACTTTCATTCACGACTCCAGCCATCCGAAAGAAAAGGGAGAGAAAACATCAGTCTATAGGGCAACACAAATGTAAATCACTTATATTGAAATCTCTATAAGCTGAAACTCATACTCTAGTGTCCACTCTAGGGCGTCATTCCTTATAAATTTGTACTACTTGTGAAGCATGCTCTGATACCATCTGTTACACTCCGAATTCCAAATAAGAATGAATTCGACATTCCACAGGATCTTTACTTCACTTCGTACAATTTTACAAGGAATTAAAATTTTTTTAACAACAATACATCATAGTTACAGAACACTTTTTGCACATCGGAAAATAAAAGATTGCAATATTGAAATAAAATACATCTTGTATAACTTTAACATCATTTGCATCACAACATTATTACTCCTTCATGAATAGTCCATTACCCGCATGTTAATCTGTGAGCACGTCAGTTACTTACAACTGACGAAAATGTTATACTCGGCTATCCTCTCTACGCCGGAAATAGTATAACGATCTTAATACTTTAATAAAAACACAACAATTGAATGAATAATAAAGTGTAAAAACGTGACTACGCTAAATATGTAAGTGTATGTCATGCCTTAATGCCTAATGCACACAATTCTATACTAGGATGACACTAATGCACACTTGTTCGGATTCTATGCATCCCATACTACATAGGTCCGAGGGCAAGCACCTACGTACTCCACAATAAAAGGGTTCGATCCCTCGCCATGAAACTAACTGGTAATAAAACAAGATTTAGATTATTTCACGGATACGGATCTCAGCCTCCCTGGCTATAATAACAGATCCCAGCCTCCCTGGCTATTATATCGTCAGAATAACCCCGCAAATGCCCCACTAGCCCCGGTATACACATATACATTGGAATATGGTAAACATCCAATGACTACCCTAAGTCCTGGATAAAATACAGTCCATCTCCTACGGAGCAACCACAATCCACCAACTGGGTCTATAGCTACGGAGATCCACTGCCGACTTTATAGAAGCACCTATTTACAATTGCCTAAGTTTATTACATCTTTACTTATGTGCCTAATTATTTTATTTCAAGACATGAATGTGTTATCACCCTAGAATCAATTTTACCTCCTACCGGATTTGTTCATAAAAATACGAGATCGCCCGACAGCATTATCGCGAAATCAAGTCTCAAAATCTTTTTTTCAAAATTACCGGTAACCGAGGTCTTACTAATTCTAAATCATAAATCTTTCATGTAGAAGGAACATGGGTACACATACCCTTTAATAATCATGTCTTAAACCTAGATCATTTCATCATTTTAACTCATTTCACAACTTAAGCAATGTGTCATTTTAGCACTATTCATAATTCTTTCACAATAATGAATCTTTATCATGAACAAACTTCATTCAACAATAATCTCTTGGATAACTTAGTGCCAATAACCAATTCACATTTCAACATATATCAAGTACTCTAACTTCACATGAGAAAATCATCACATCAAGAGAAGTTTATTCACATGGATAATCTATTCTCATTCTACTAATAAATTTCATTAATAATTGTAAAACCTCATTTTTCATTTCTAATTTTTCTCAATTTTAGCATAAATCAATGTCTCAAAAATAATATCTCTCAAGATATCTATTTTTGCTATTCATTAAAAAAGAAAAATCTTTAAACTATTTTGTATAAATTCTCTATCATGTTTTATGAGTATTAGGATTTTTTTTCAAAATTTTCAAATGCATTAGAATTCATTTAAATCTCTTAAAACCCCCAAAAAAAAATAAAAGCCCACCCAGGACCTTGAACCCATGAAGCCCCAGGCAGTGCCCAAACTCACAGCACCAACCAAGTAGTCCATGTGGACTTTTTGTTCTAAGTCCTCATAAATTCCTTTTATGCCCATTCTCGGTTAATTTTATTCCAAAAGAAAACATCACAGAAAAAGGTTTGGGTTATCAAGTTTGGAACCCATCCCGACCAGGAAACAACGCAAAGCCAAGCCAACAGGCCAAGTGCGCAAATCGACTTACAGGGAACTTGAGTGAGTTTTATTCCAACTTCATGATGTTTCATTATTCTACAAAAAACTCGATTCTTCTAGTTATGATCTAATCTTTTATTTATTTGAAATTAGACTTATATAGACGGAGATTTTATATCAGTAACTCACTGCCTTGTGGATTATATTTTAGAAAAATAAAACGACTCACGAATATTACATTTGTTCTCTTTAGCAAAAAAATCTAATTTGTTCCAAAAAAACAACTTTATTTTCTTAAATTTACTTATCAAGAAGTATCTTCAATACTTTCATACAAATTAAAATTTTGTACAAAGGACCAAATATATCTCTAGTTCAACCATGGACATTTTAAGTATTTCTTATGCGAAAACTAGTGTGTTTACCAATGTCGACGTGTCAAAATTTCACAAAAACAAAACTCATCTTTCTCTTCTTTTTAAGCATTAATCCAAAAAATATACTTTAATCATTATCCATACTTATCATAGTTTTGACCAACAAGATTTGTGAATATTCTAACATGATCCATATGATACTTAGCATGGTATTAATTTGTTCATTACTTTCAACAAAATCACTATATTTTACTAGCATGGATACTACAACTATCATATTCAACTCATATTACTCTTTTAAACTAATTTAGTATGCATGTTCTATTCTAGAAAGCATGAGAACACCCACTAGCATGATATAGATTTATTTGCTAACATAGCATCTTTATTACTACCAATATATAGATTGGTTCTACTAAAATATAATACTCATCTATAATGTTTATCATGCACGTTCTAACACTAAAAAGTAAAGAAACCACCCACCTTAGTTGGAGAATGATGACTACAAAAGAGAAAGAGGTTCCTTCTTTCTCCTAGCTCCACAAGCACTTCTAGCTCCTAGCAAGGCCTCCTCTCCTAGCTATGGCTTCTCCTTCCTAGCAATTTCTCCAAGCACAAGAACTCTCACTCTGTTTTTTTTCTTTCTCTCTTTCTTTCTTTCTTTTCTTTTCTTTTTTTTTCTTTTCTTTTTGATAATATTTTTGGTGTAATGAAAAAGAGAAGAATAAGATTCTATTTATAGAGTTGTGAGAGGGTTTATTTTACAAAATTTCACACCCTAATAACTCTCAAAATTAATTCTTATGACCCTTTATTTTCCTAACTCCTAAAAACCCCCATCTTTTCATCTCGCCACTCTCCACAACTGTAAACCCAAACCCTTCTCCTCCCACTCCAAAACTGATCAAAATCGGCCACTTTATAACAGCAGCACAATGCTGTGCTTCACTCAAGTGGGCCCTCAAAACCACTCCACCGTGGGCCCCCACTTGAGAACGGCCACGTCAACCAACAAAGAGCAATAGCATGCCTAAGCTTTTGCTGTTCTCTCTTACTCCCGCGTGGGCCCCCACTCACATTCAAACCATTCAATTTATTAATCCATTTCTGTTAACACTTATACCAAATAACCATCAACCAACACCAAATATCATCCTATATATATATACACACTGTTAATATATATACCACTTATTTTATATTATTTGAAAATTACAGGTGTTACACACACTCCAAAATTTATTTTGAAAATAAATACACTAAAATATGTTCGCCGAAAACACTTGTGTCACACGTAAAATATAAAATTGCAAAATTGGTTTTATCAACGGAAAATTATTAAAATATAATCGAAAACAACATAAGAAAAATTATATTTACTAATTTTTATACATTTGATGATGAAATCACTACACGTAGAAAATACGTGCATTATACGTGCAGAAAATCGAAAAAATATAATTTAATCAAAACAGGGGGCAAATGAATTTCCTTTTTATAAAATAGATTTAAATACATAAAATAAATAATTTAAACACATAAAAAATATTGCCCGTAGCGGTGGAAATACATAGTCGACATGTGCATCAAAAACACCTAAAAAGCACGTAAAACCATCGATTGAAATATTATATTTTAGTCGACTGAAATCAATACGGGAAATGCATAAATAGTCGGCAATCAAAATACGTGGTGAAAACACATTACAAAATACACGTGCGTAACACACAAGGGAAAAATTATCATTTCCAATTTTGCAGGATGTTAGAGCATCTGTAGTTGTTGGGAGGAGAAAATATGCATATATGCATAAATGGCAATAGCAATTGAAGTTTTGCTGCAGTCGTCAAAAGCTATTTTTATCTTTTTATAATAAAATTATAAGCGACGGCACTTCATGTGCCGTCGGAGGAAAAAAAAACAGCTAAAATTTGTGGTACGGCACTCGAAGTGCCGTCCGAGCGAAAAAAAAAACAAAAAAATTAAATGGAGCGACGACACTCGAAGTGTCGTCGGAGAAAAAAAATTCAAAGTGCAAAACAAAAATTAAAAAAAAATTATAAAAATTACAAAAATTACAAAAAAATAACAAAAATTACAAAAACATTACAAAAAATTACAAAAACAATTCAAAAATTACAAAAAACCCCAAAAGTGGTGGGACGGCACTTCAAGTGCCGTCCGACCATTTTGTGCTTTTTTGGGCTTTTTTTTGTTTTTTTAATTACGAAATTAATTTTTTTTTGGTGGGACGGCACTTCAATTGCCGTCCGACCATTAAAAATAAATTTTTTTGTGCGACTGCACTTCAAGTGCCGTCCGACAACTTAAAAAAAAAAAATCGTGCGACGGCACTTGAAGTGTCGTCGCTCAAATATGGATAATTCTCAAACCCATTCTCATTTATAGCAAACGACTATAGGGAAATATGGATAAAATGGATATTTGGCAAACGAGTGCAGCGCATTTTTAGCCAAATATCCATTTTATCGATATTTAGCAAACGACTACAGATGCTCTTACAAGTGTTTTGCCTTGGGGAGCCCCAATTCTGTTTGTCAACAAGAAGGATGGAAGCCGCAGGCTTTGCATTGACTAAAGGGAGTTGAAAAATGTCACTATCAAGAATCGGTATCTATTACCGAGGATTGACAATTTGTTTAACCAATTGGGAGGTACTTCGGTGTTCTCGAAGTTGGATCTTCGTTCCGGGTATTATCAAGTCAGAGTGAAGTCCGAGGATGTTCCGTAAAATGCTTTTCGAATGAGGTACGGGCATTACGAGTTCTTGGTGATGCCTTCCACAGCGACTAATGCACCGGCTGTGTTCATGAGTTTGATGAACAGGGTGTTTTCACCGTTCTTGGATCAGTTTGTCATGGTCTTCATTGACGACGTATTGGTGTACTTGCGTAACAAGGAGGATCATGCGGAGCATTTGAGGGTGGTTCTGTAGACCTTGAGGGAGAACCAGCTGTTTGGGAAGCTCAACATGTGTGAGTCCTGGCTGGATCAGGTTGCTTTTCTTGGCCACATTATTTCTGGTGATGTTGTTTTTGTGGACCCTGCGAAGATTTATACGGTCAATGATTGGCCTATTTCGAAGTCTGTTCCTGAGGTGAGAAGCTTTCTGGGTTTGGCTGGCTATTATCGGAGTTCGTTCAGAATTTTTCGAAGATTGCTGGACCTCTGACCAGTTTGACCAAGAAGGAGAAGAAATTTGTTTGGGATGAAGCTTGTAATGAATCTTTTGCCGAGTTGAAGCGTCGGTTGACGTCAGCGCCTGTGCTGACTATACCCGATAGTTCGGGTGGTTTTGTGATCTTTTGTGATGCTTCAGATAGAGGTCTTGGAGCAGTGCTGATGCAGCGAGGCAGGGTTGTCACTTATGCATCGAGGTAGTTGCGACCTCATGTGAAGAACTATCCTACGCATGATCTGGCGCTTGCGGTCATGGTTTTTGCCTTGAAGTTGTGGATGCATTATTTGCTTGGGGATAGAGTGAAGATATTCACAGATCACAAGAGCCTCAAGTATGTGTTCAGGAGGAGTTGAACATGAGGCACAGGAGATGGCTGAAATTGATGGCAGATTTTGACATCAATTTGCAGTATCACCCGGGCAAAGTAAATTCGGTGCCGGATGCTTTGAGTCATAGGCCTGCCGCTATGTTCCTGATAGTGGAGGACATGAGGTGGCTGGAGTTGGATGTGTTGCTTCCCAGATCAGATCGGCAGTTCATGATGTTGCAGTTGCAGTCTTCTTTGATTGAGCAGATTAAGGAAGCCCAAACAGGTGACCCGCAGTTGCAGTAGTTTCGGAGTGAGGTAGAAGCTTGCTTGAGATCCGATTTGGTCATTCATGCTGATGCATCACTTCGTTTTGGCTCTAGGTTGTGTGTACCTAGAAGGGAAGTCAGGCGGTTGCTACTAGAGGAAGCTCATCGGTCCCCGTATTCTATTCATCCTGGTGGTACCAAGATGTATAGGGACTTGAAGTAACATTTCTGGTGGCACGGCATGAAGCGGGATGTGGCTCGATTCGTCGCCCAGTGCCTGATCTGTCAGCAAGTGAAGGCAGAGCATCAGAGGACCGCGGGACTTTTGCAATCTCTTCCAATTCCAGAGTGGAAGTGGGAGCATATCACGATGGACTTTGTGACAACTTTGCCGAGGAGTACTAAAGGTCATAATGCTATCTGGGTGATAGTGGATCGGCTGACGAAGTGTGCTCACTTCATTCTTTTTCGTGTGGGTCAGTCCACGGAGAGTTTGGCCGAGCAGTATGTTCAGGAGGTTGTTCATCTGCATGGAGTTCCTGTCAGCATCGTATTGGATAGAGATATAAGATTCATGTCTTAGTTCTGGGAGAACCTGCAGAAGAGCTTGGGTACCAAGTTGAGCTACAGTTCAGCATTCCATCCTTAGACGGATCGGTAGTCAGAAAGGACAATTCAGACCTTAGAAGACATGTTGAGATCCTGCGTTCTTCAGTTTGGAGGTTCGTGGAAAGATCATCTTCACTTAGCCGAGTTCTCTTATAATAACAGTTACCAGGAGAGTCTCAAGGCTGCTCCATTTGAAGCTTTGTATGGGTGCAAGTGTAGATCACCAGTCTGTTAGGATGATATCGGCGAGAGGAAGCTTTTAGGTCCTGAGTTGATCATGAAGACAGTTGATGCCATGGCTCAGATCCAAAAGTATTTGCAGGCTGCTCAGGATCGACAGAAGAGGTGGGTTGACTGTCGTCGTAGACCGCTAGAGTTTGAGGCAGGTGAGCATGTGTTCCTCAAGGTATCGCCTTGGAAAGGTGTTATCCATTTTGGAGGCAGGGGTAAGTTGAGTCCTCGGTTCATCGGTTCATTCGATATTGTGGAACGTATGGGCAAGGTAGCTTACAGGCTCGTGCTACCACCAGCTTTAGTGAGTGTCCATGATGTATTCTATGTTTCTCAGCTCAGGAAATATATCAGGGATGACAGTCATATGGTTGACTACTCAAACTTGTTTGTGAGGCCGGATTTGTCCTGTGAAATTCGAACAATCTCTATCTTAGACCGTCGAGAGAAGGTGTTGAAGAATAGAGTCATCAAGTTGGTCCGAGTTCCTTGGGATCCTCGCTCGCCAGGTGAGTCGACTTGGGATTTAGAGGAAGCGATTCCGGAGAGGTTCCCTCATTTGTTTGAGTGGTGCTTTGTTTTGCTTTGCTTTGTTTATTTTGTTTCGGGGTTCGCCCTATGTACCTCTTGTATGAATTTCGAGGATGAAATTCTTCTTGTAAGGTGGGTAGGATTTGTAACCCATATTTTTTGAATTTTATTGTATTTTTGTTCTCTCTTGATTATTGTATCTGGGTTCCTTTATTATATTATATTTTTGGCTTTTCTTGGGTTCTTTTATTCCTCTTGTTCGTTCTGTGCTCGATTGGTTGAAATTTTGCTATCTTTGGTTCATTGCAAAATTTTGCTCTTCCTATTTTGAGTTTGATTTGTTCCCCTTTAAGTCCATCTCATTGTTTTATGCTTGTCCGTCTCTTTTTGGAGCCAAAACCGATACCCAAAACCCATTAAACCACAACCCAAAACCCAATTTTCTTAATCTCCTATAAATACCATATTAATTAAACCATAATTATTCACCATCTCTCTCTCTCCGCCGCTCTCTCTCCCCGACCCTCATCTCTCCTCTCTCTGTTTTCGCCAACCGCCCAAACCCATCCCTTGCCACCTCCGACCACCACCGTCATCACCATCCACCGTCGTCATCTTCATCGTGCCCTTATCGCCCTCCGACCATCTTCCCCATCCTCGTCTTCGCCATCAACCCGCCCAAACCCATCACCGACCCCTTTGCTCCATCGACAAAATCACTATCCTCGTCCATTGCCTCGTCGATCCCCTCCGTGCACCCGCCTTCATCCACCACTAATCCCCATCCACTCCTCATCGACGTCCAAGCCCCGTTCACTCCGTTGGCGTCTTCCCCTATTTTCGAGCAAAAACAGAGTTTGCGTCGCCATCGGAGTCTCGCCGTTGCCGTCACTTCCCGACCGCAACGTCGTCATCATCATCGCCCCGTGGCAAGTGCCGAGCTGTCGCTAGCCACCAGCATTGCCGAAGTGCCGTCCGCTCTCTCTCTCTCTCTCTGCCGATGTAAGCAAGGAGACGAGCACCCATTGGTAGAGACTGGTGTTTGGGTGTAGAGGATCTGACTCTCGTGTTTGCTATTGGGTGGGTGTTTTGCTCTTGGATTTGCTGTGCTTGTTAATTACTCTTGTTGTTACTGTTTTGGAGTTCGTCGTTTGGTGTTTTTCCACGTGTCTCGCTCGTGTTCTTATGGATCATTGCACGAGATTCTTATCCCATTATTTTATATTATTCGAATCTGCAATTTAATAGACAAGTCTCTTCTTGAACTAATATTTTGTTTTGTTCAAGTTTATTTGATCCCTGCAAGTAGATCTCGTTCTTTTCCTTATCATGCTATATTTAACAATTCCGTTAAGTCTATTGAGGGTTTACACGAGCTAACCCGACATACTCTTAACATTGTGCCACTCTCTTTGATCTAAAACCTAGTCCCTATTATTTCATGCATATGCACTTACATGAAAATTAACTAGATCCATATTGTAGACTTGTTTGTTGAATTGTATACATGTTAGATTGGTTTGATTGATGAATTAATACCATGCCTGTGAAATTGTATCTTAAACATAGAAATATGCATGTTGACACCTAGGATCACTTTGATTACCAATTTGCATGAAATATATGGTTGCATGATTTATTTATTGCCCCTTTTATGTTAAAACAAATTCTGGACTGCTGTGCATTCCATTTTTAGATTTTCAACCATGTTGCTGTCACATTTTGAAATAACTTTGT
Source organism: Hemerocallis citrina (assembly GCA_017893485.1). Lineage (NCBI taxonomy): Eukaryota > Viridiplantae > Streptophyta > Magnoliopsida > Asparagales > Asphodelaceae > Hemerocallis > Hemerocallis citrina. The sequence continues at coordinate 99,905,284 of CM030363.1, read as the reverse complement.
GAACATGAAATTTAGCCTCTGATGTCTAGTTTACTGCCCTTTTTGCGGATTTGAATTCCGATGTGTAATTTATTAGATATCATCATTTTAGTACAACTGTGTTAGAATTTTCAGATTCACAAATGCATGCGTATCCTGTTGTTCTGTAATTTATTTGACCATATTAACAGTAAAAGAAAAATCTGAAATAAATCTAGTTGAATCTAGACATGTGTAGGTACAACCCAGAATTTTTATAGATTTATTTGATGAGTTTTCTGACCTTTGCTGCCTGAACATAAAACCTGAATAGAATAGAGTTTTCACCCTAGCTTCTGTATCTTTCATGTGCCTTATTTATATTTTCTGGAACCGTATGGAAGTCTAATTTCTAGACCTTCTAACGAATTTAGATTTTCTATTTCATAGTGATCGTAATCCATGTTTTAGTACAGCATGGTCATGCTGTCCTGACTGTGTAAATTGTGCTTATTTGACATGTTTGCTTTATGATTTGTCTGTAACGCATAGAATTAGACACACTTAGTATCATACAACATTGACACCCTCTTGCATGCTCACATAGGTTGAAAATAAACTATTAATAAGTCGGGGTATCATGGGTATACTTGGTAGTGAAAGATTGGAAAATGTACTCGGTAAGACCTTCTTGCTCACTTGAACACTTGACATGGAAGGAGGAGTATTGATTGCAATGATTGAATGTTAATTCTTTATTGTAAATTATTGTTAGCAATGCCGAGTACACGATCTGTGAATTCACCAACAGTCTAAAACGTTCACTGTGTTTGCGCCGAACCTGTAGTATGGGATACAGTAGTACGTGCACTAGATAGGCTACTAAAATTATTAATAACCTACATACTTGATCTTGTATTGAACTTGACTTGACATCACTCATTACATGCGTGATTATTGTAAACCTTTGATATTATTGCCTGCTCTTTGCTTTGTTCTTTGACTTTGATCCTGTCCCTTTTCTTTGATATTCATGTTTCCTTTATCCTCTGTTTTCTCTACTTGCTGCCCACGACTTGCTCTAAGGGCACTCTTTTCTTTTCTTTTAGATCAAGTTTTTACAGGTACTGAAGGATCAATCCCCGAAGGTATTGGTGAGCAACGATTCCAGAGATGGAGTCCAAGATTGCGCTACTTAATTTATTATTGCTAGCTTATTTCTTTGAACATTGTTATGACTTTGTAATTTGTTTTGGGCTTATGTTCCTGGAGTTTGTTTTTCCCAGATGTTGGATTTCTTGTGTTGGATATTATTATTGTTGGATTATTTCATTCCTTATTGAAGTTATCTTGATTCATGTGATTATCTCTTCCTGCGTGGTCGTGTTGATGTTGCATATTGTGGAGTTAGTCTGGTACAGCTTATGGATGGTGTTTACATCATTCGCTGGGCCTACGTTACGTACTCGTATTTCGTATTTTGGGAAGCGGGGTGTGACATGGTATTAAGGGTGATACCTTATGATCCGACCTGTTCTATAGACCAACACTTGGTGGTATTATTGGTTGTACCCTTCCTGTCAGAGGAATACGATCTGTGCCTTCTCACGAGTTGGGAGCACGGGATCCATATCTCTTCTATTAATTTCTGAAGTGCCGTGATAAGTGAGAGAAGTTTTGCTGTAACACCCCGAATTCCAAATACAACTGAATTCGAGATTTCCACAGGATCTTTTCGTCTCATTCGGTACAATTTTACAAGGAATTGAAACTTTCCATTTTACATCAGAGTTACATGAGATTTTTCACTTTACATTTTACAGCAGAAGCATATAACACAATAATGTACATGTAATGACAGCGGAAGCAATTTACATCATTTAAATAAATGTACATCAACAATGAATAATTTGTAAGCATCAGTTCTCCTTTCACTTTTATCAAGCCATTTATCCTGCATACAAAACTGTGGGCACGTCAGTTTATTCAACCGACAAAAATTATACATGGCCATCCTCTCTATGCCAGAAACAGTATAACGATTCTCATTTCTTAACAAATCACAAACTTGTTCACATATCAAATTGAAGGAAAAATCTTAATGATTTCGTATTGTGATTGTGCACTTAGTCCTTAATGCAATTATTATGTTATATGACACTAATGCGCACTTGTTCGGATTCTATGCATCCCATACTACATTGGTCCGAGGGCAAGCCCTTAATCGTACTTCATCTTGTAGGGTTCAATCCCTCGTCATGACTTAATCTACTACTGTAACTACGGTAAGTATCCTAGACGTTTTCTGACATACGAACTCATATCTAGGCACCCTGGAGGGAATCCCAACGCACTGACACATGACTCATCATGCAGGCATCCTGTGGTAATTCAGCTCCTACCATAGACATGACACCACCTGCAGTCGTCAAACACCCCACGAGCGTCGCCATCGGGACGGTACTCTGGAGCAGTATCCACGCCCTATCATGACTCATCATGGGACATCCTGGGATACTCTCTCGCCGCCAATCTAACGGCCCTCATACTCAATGTTTTTCTCTTACTTTCATCACATCTTCACTATGTATCTAATCCTTATTTTATTAGAATCATGAACAAAATCAAAGCTGTAGAGTTAGCCTCTCCACTATACCGGACTTAATCATTCATTCAACATGACCAACCTTGGTCTTTCTTTTCAAATTTCATTTCATTTATTTCTTTCCAATTGTCGGTGGGAGACTTAGCTACTCTTTTGTTTCAATTTCAATTCACAATTACCAAAAGTTTGAGCATTTCCAGCTCATGAGTTCATTTTCATCATCTCAATAGATTTTCCTTTTCCATGTTCATAACTTCCACATTCATACAACTTTCATAAATTCAAATAATGATTCACTTCATTTCAGGTATAAATTCATGCAAAGACAAATAGAGTTTACTTACTGTCACAACCAATAATCATTCAACATAAGATTCATAATCTCTACCATAAAACAATTCATAGAATTTCTGCAATGTCAAAAGTAATCTGGACATTCGACTTAGAGCTTATCCAGTCGACTTGTTCAGTCGAAGAAAGTTCTTCCATAACTGCTCGGAAGAGTCGACTGCTGCACATGGCCAGTCGGCTGTTCCGCAGCGTTCAAAATCTAAATATCATTTACGAGGCAGTCGACTGTCATTCAAACCAGTCGGCTGTTCTACAGAGTTCAATTATACAACTTTTTAAGTCCAGTACAGTCGACTGTTACGTACATTCGGTCGACTGAACAGGGTTAATTCTTGAATTAAGGGATCATCTCTCCCTTCTGTTCTTCAATTAGCACACAGCATGTTATTCAACTACAGTATGTTCAATGTCAACATAAACATGTGATTCTTATCTATTTACCATCATCATAACATAGTTTATGATTAAATGTAAATCTCACACAATTAGTATGTTCTTTCCTCCAAATGAGACGCTAAACATACGTTTTTCCTTTACTCACCATTTATCCACGAAGATGAATGCTAACTTCAATTTAACATGCTAGAAAATCAAGTTAACAATTCACATTAAATACATCGTTTCATGGAATTCCGAAGTGTTCATATTTTATTTCAGTGTACCAGTCGACTGCTCACATGATCAGTCGACTGTACAGGTCATTTTCAGTTCTCTAATTATCACTAGTTCTTTTTCGTTTATTCACATCTTCCACAATAAGTATAACACAAAGCATTTTAATATACAATCACCCTATCAATCCACTTTTCACAAATATAATAACAATCAATATTAGCCCTAGTATGATCTCTATATTAGAAGTCCTGAGAAACACCCACCTTGTTGAAGAGTTTAACGAAATCCCGTAAATCCTTCTAGTGTGACAATGTGACTCCTCCTCCTTGCTCCTTGCCACCGAGAATCCTCTGAAGTGATGACCGGCCTCCAAGATATCCACTCACAACTCTCTTAAAATATATCTCTCTTTTCCAAATAAAGTTCTTAGTGTAGAAGACAAATGAGTGAGAGGGGTATTTATACTAAATCTTGGGTGAGATAGAGGGCTGGGATTGAGTAGATGGTTATGAGATGGAGGGCTAGGATGAGAGTAGGAGTTGTAGTAACTACCCACAACTAGGTAACTACCTACACACTAACTCCACTCCTTCCAAAACCGGCCAAGGAAAGGTGCTCATGCACGTGTACGTGCAATGCACGTGCATGCACTAGTCTCCATATAAAAACTTGTACATTATACATCTTTATAAAAATAATCTTTTAAAAGATGTTACCTTACAAGTTGTTATTAAGAGAATGGGCTTAAATTGATGGGCCAAAATATTAGTTTTTACAAAATAAATAAATTAGATTTTTGGGCTTGTGTTTATTTGAGACAAAACGGGCTTTTTATAAAAAAAATAATTTAAAGAACACATATACATATATATATCCATATACTCATCATCCATAAGGAAAATAATTATAAGATTTCATATTACGAAAATTGCACGTGCACACTACGTGCAAAATAAATGGATAATTTTCATAAATGAAAATCGGGGCATTACATTTCCTGTCGGAACTAGGGAATGGACCCCCGGAATTCCATCATGTTCTATGTCAAGAAGCGAATAGGCCATAGACTACGATCTATGAGCTAAGGGGGCTACAGTGGATGCTTCGAGCTAACCTGTGTTGTAGTTAACTTCGAGGGTTCGTCGAATTTTTGAATGAGGTCCGGTACGTCGTGCAATAGTGACAAATGGGGACACCACTATATGACTGTGAATGGCAGGATCAGACCGTTTCAGAGAAACCTCATTATTCCCGATGTATCTTCAGAAACATGTTGAATATAAGAGTGGAATTCATGGCGCGGGTTCAAATCCCTATATGTGAAGAAATGGCTTGATATGGATATGTAGTATGGGCTGCATACTATTCCAGAGTCTCGCCTGCATTAGAATAAGTGCACCTTGCATTAGTTAATCTTGCATCAGAGTCTAAGTCATAGCATACACTAACACATCAATTATATATACACGTTTCTCTTTTCATCAATCTATTTGTTTAAAGTTGAGATTCACTGCTAGTCATCAGCCTTAAAGCGTCAGTATATGTACTGATGTCCCCACTTCAATAGATACTGGATTGCAAAACTACAGGTACAGGATTTAGGAGGACTCAAGGCAAGAGAAGCAAAGTGTTGATTCTTATTTTCAATTGTAACATCTGTTGTAATTTATTTTATGTTGAGAAGCATCCAAGTGAAAGTACCAAATGTTATATATTATTCATTGTACTCTGATGTAAATTTTATTGAAAGTTTGTAACACTTGGGCTTGTATGACATTATTGTAACACTGATGTAATATATCGTAGTTTTATAACATTTGGACTTGTAATACATTTGTATTGAATAAAAAGTTTTAAATTTTCTATTTTTCTGTGTATTGTGACTAATTGAAGGGAAAAAATCTGGCAAATGTCACGGTTTCCCAGTGTATGGAAATCGGGGCGTTACAGACATACATTTCATGTTCATAAACTTAATCATTATTCTGATATTAACAGGGTTTAATTCGTCGTGCCAAATTAGGACAGCAGTTAATGTGATTTCTTGCATGAATTATGACATTAATAGTAACCACGATGGATCCAAATTGAGGTAAAATACAAATCAGAATTTAACGGGTATTCGAATCAGCACGCCATGTCTGTTCTTAAACCCATTAAGAGGGAAGCATCATTAACATGTATAACATACAAACAAAACATCTATAACTCATACTGATTCATGGACATGCATTCCCATAGATAAATATCTAGATCTAATTCATGTTCGTATAATGGATGTAATAACGAAATGTTTGTGATCCTTTAAGATTACGAAATTGACAAAAAAAAATTAAACGGGTAGGGTCAAGATCATCAATGGGTAAAACTTGAAGAATGAGTCACAATGATGAATCTACTTGTGGTTTTTCAAAAAAAGTGCTTGTACGGGAAAACAAAAAGGTTCGTACAGGATACTTTCCTTATTAAGATGGCGATGATACCGAATACAAGAATAACGAGATGAGGATCCCGACGGCAACGCGTGCAGAATGTGTGCACGTAACACGTGCAATGGACCGCAAAACGGCAACAGCAAGAACCCAACAACGAAAGCAAGAACAGAAAAGGCAGTGGAGTGGGCCTGGGTCTGCGGTGATCGTCGGCGGTAGCGAGGAATGCACAAAAAGATAGGGGTAGCAACACACTGCAGGAGGCAACGACGACAACAGCAAGAGGCATCGGGATGCAGGGTGAAGAAGGTGTTGGCGACGAACGAGGGAATAGTGGTCGGTTGTGAGGTTCGACGGAAGGGCTTCGGCTGTGAAGGTGGTGCTCTGTAACCCCTATTTTTGTAAATACGTATTTTCTGTATTTAAAATTTTTGTAAATTATTTTTTTCCGCTTTCAAATTATTTTTGTTAAATGTATTGTTGGATCTTCTATTAAAGTCTATTTTTAATCAATGATTTTATTTGTAATTATTTTCCAATGAATTTATATTATAATACAAACTCTATTAATGTTGTTATTATTATTGTTATCAGTATTATCATGATTACTGTTATTTTTATTTTTATTTTTATTTTTTATTTTTATGATATTTGTTATTATTTTTATTATTATAATTACCTTTGATTGTTTATTTAAAAATCTATTTCTATTGTACATAGTAGTATTTGAGTATTAATTTAATGCATACAAATTGATTATTTGTATTACTATATTATTTTTTATCTATTTATTCATTTATTTTCCTAAAACTCCAAACCATTTTCTTATTGGATTTTAAAACCCTAAAACCCAATAGCCTCCAACCCGTTAACTATACCCAGTCACCACCTAACCCTAATTCTCTCACTTATATATTTAAGCCTACCCTGTTATTTTCCCCAAACCCATACCCCATTTGAAACCCAAACCCGTTTACCCCCTCAGCCGTCATACCTAAACCCTAAATATTCAACCCAAAACTATATGTACCCCCCATACTGTTTACTCTATACATCTAACCCTATATACCCCCTGTGTATTCTTCATGTTCATCCCCTTCCCCTAGCCGCTATCAACTCTCCTCCCTTCATCCTGTTCTCCGAGTGTCCCTCGCGACCCCGCTGTGCCACCACGCCTCCACTCCTCTTCTTCGCCCTGTGCTCCTCTTCTAAACCCATCCCCTGTAACCCTATCATCTTCCTCTCTCCCGCTCATCTATCTCCCCCTGGCCCCCTCTCTGATCCTCTCTTCCCTTGTCGCGACAGCGACAGCCCGCTCCCTGGCCCCCTCTCCGTCACCGCGCCGCCTGCAGCCAGGGCGACGCCGCGACAACCCTCTGCCTCTCTTCTCTTCCTCCTTTCGTGCCTCTCCTCAACCAACACCATCCTCCCCCGTCTCCTCTTCTCCTCCGTCGACAGGCCAGACCAGTGACGCCACCCCTGTCTCCCTGTGTTGCGACCTCCCGTCATCGACAGCAACAGCCGTGCTGCGTCTCCCTTCAGACGACAGTGCCAACAGCCCCTCAGCAGCACCTCTCCGACGCCTTTGCAGCCGATGCAGTGCCAGTCTTGCTCCCGACGCACCTCTACAGCTGCAGCGCTCTCCCTCTCTTGCGCCGCTTGGCCCTGATGCCAGTGCCTCCACAGCATCTGCCCCTTACCGGCGAACCCCTCATTGTCCTGCCGGTCCCCCGGGCCACCGTCAGCCTCGTCTTGTGCCCTGTGCCCCGTCGCCGACCATCGATAGCCTCCGAGCCCACTGTGCCCTGTTTTGGTGATCGACTGATTCCTGGTCGGCGATCACCTGTGATCTTGATCTCTTTATCTCGGCCGTCGATTGTTTGATCCCTTGATCTCGACCGTCGGATCTGCTTAATCATCATCATCTTCATCTTCATCATCTGATCTGATCCGTCCGATCATGTTGATCTTGATCTTCGATCTCAGCCGTCCGTTTGATCTGATCTTGATCATCCTCTTGATCATCGAGATCCGTGCTTTGTGTTCGTGATTGTGATTGTGATCGTGTGTTCGTGATTGGTTTGTGATTCATTCGCTCGTGTTCTTGTCCGGGAATCCATTTCCGTTATTCTCTTTCTCTCTGTCGTTCTCGTCGTCTTTCAGGAAAGTAACTTGTATTCTTTTCTTTGTGTAATACAAGTACTAGTGTAGTTGTGTTCTAGAGACAATTCTTGTGTGAAACTCCTTTTATATGTTGTCTCTATTGTTTTGAACCGCCCGTAGTTGCCTCATTACACACATGACATGAAATAACTTAGGGGTGACCACTTCTTGTTGTATACATGCATGATGTTCATGACTTGTTGTATGATCTTGTATGCTTGATGTGTTGTAGACTTGCTAAATATCCTATACCATGTTGCTTGGACATCTAGTACACCATATTTCATGTTTGGTTATGATTTGGATGAGTTTTATATGATCTAGCGGATTTTATGCATGAAGAACAATTATGTCCATGTTGTTTCCCCATTTTTGTTCAGTAATTTAGACCATATTAAGTTCAGTATATAAAAACTATTTGTGAATATAAATTATAGAGAAATCTGTCTACTTTCCAGATTTTTTGACAGATCTAAGTTTCGATTTATGAGTTTCAAGTTATGGCTATTTTACAACAAATGTGTTTAAAATTCCAGATCTAGATTTATATGAATTCTATATGGTAAATTATTTTTCTACTGATGTTAAAGATAATATTTTGATCCAATATTCTACTGGTTACAACTAGACTTGATTGGGATTAACCCCTAATTTTGGTGGATTTAACTGATAACTTTTATACACTATTTTATGCTTATGAACAATTACTATACATGCAGAATTTTCATACTGTTCAGTAAAGATACATAATTTCGACCTGATTTTATTTGCTGTCTACAAAAACTTTGTGAATATGAATTATATCCAACTGTATTTATTTTATCACCCTTTTGACGGATCTGGATTTCGATTTATATTTTGTGAGATATCGTTGTTTTAGTACTGCAGTGTTTATGATTCCAGATTTACAAAACTACCGTATCCTGCTGCTTTCTTATTTTACTTGACTATTTTATCTATGTTGGAAAATTATGAAACTTTTTTTCTGATACTAAACATACTAGGGAATAACCCAGTTTTTTCGTGGATTTAATTAGTGCGTTTTGACGTTGTTTTCCTGTGTATGATTACAAACTTCTGATTTCTAGCTGAACATGTTTTCTGGATACAATTCTATTTTGAGACTTGCTTTTGTGAAATACCATATGACTTATATATACTTGCTGGATTCGGCCGGGATTCTATTTTCTATATCTTCTGACGGATTCAGATTTGTATGTTTATGGTAATGGGAATCCCAGATTTGGTGCGGTACTGTCTTGCTGTCCTGAACTAGAATTTTTGTTGTCTTAGTCTATTTTGAGTCTTTCTTCACCCGTTCGTGTCCTCTGTTCGACTTGTACTTGTCCCTTGTTGTCTCTCCATATTTCTTAACTTGTTTGTGCACATCCATGCTTGTTGGAATAATAATAACAAATAACCAAGCCGGGGTTAAGGGAAAGATCTAGTAGTGGACAATATAGAAAAGTGTACTCGGAAGGGGGCCCGTATTTCCCTCATTTGGTTATATGATATGATTTGGATTACATTTGGATATGATTTGTATTACATTTGGATGATTTGGATTATATTTGGATAATTTGGAATTTTGTTAATATGATTTGGTTAATATGATTTGGATTACTTGATACCTGAGTACATAGCCCTATAGAATCCACTACGAAATCTAAATGTAGCTAGTTTGAATGTAGCAACCATGTGGTAAATGGATGCGACGCATGAAGTGCTACCTAGATAGTAGTAATACAAGACTTGACATAACATGATACCTGTTACATGCTTACCTATTACTTGATACATGTACATGTTACCTGACACCTGTTACATGTTCACTTGCTTGCATGATACCTGTTACATGTTACATGTTATATACACCTGTTATTACTTGATTCTATTAGTAATTCATGCTAGTTGTTCTATTTTGTTGTCATGTCTATTCCATGCTATTTGTTTATCTTTCCCATGTACTTGTGTCTACACTACAAATGGCCCGTAACTTGCATTGACGGGCATTTTGTTTCTTTTTCCTCTTTCTGCAATTTGTTGAATTGCAGACTTTGGTGACCAGCTGCCCGATGGAGTAGGTGATTTGAGTATCTAGTTGGCTGGAGATTCTTGCTATATTTATTTATTTCTTGTTCTTTATCTTGAATAATTGTATCTGTTACTTGGATGATTTTGTATTGGGAAATGTGACTCAGGATTATTGACTTATTCAGATCTAGTTTATTTGAAGTTTATTAAATTTTGTTTCAAGTAAATTCCTGTTGGTATATTGATTCAGTTATGCATGCATGGTTGACTTCTCTTGCTTCCTACTCTGATTATTCCTGTAAAATGTTGTAAAGATCCTAACAGCTTATGAATGATGAAAATCATTCGCTGAACTTAGTCACGTATCCGTATTCCGTATCTTTTTTTGGGAAGAGGGCGTGACATGCTCGGAGGATCGATGGGCTGCGGAGGTGAAGTAGGCGGTAATAGCATCGAGACTGACAGCTATGGAAGGCGATGAAAGAGGTGGAGGTGATCGGCAGTGGTGGATGGTCGAAGGTGAAGACGGTGGCGAGGGAAGGAGATGGAGCGAAGTTGGCAGGGGCTGCGAAGGGGGAGCTCGTGGTGTAGCCGATGGCGGTGGATGGGTTGTGGAAGAAGGCAGAAGGGATGACGGAGGCTGTCTGTAGCGCCCCGATGAACACATTATTATTCACATTTAGAAGCAATAATCTTATTGTAAATGCACATTTAAAAGCTCTGTATGTGGTATTTAACTCTTATTTTCTCTTTTCCATAGGAAACAGCCTATAACAGCAAAACAAAGCAGATCCAGGACTTCAAGGATGATACACAGAATATTACAGAGCATCAGTCGACTGAGTCTTCCACACAAGCGACTGAACAGAGAAATCAAGTTTACACAGAAGTTTCGGCACAGTCGACTTAATCCAACACCAGTCGACTGGGCTGATCAATTGAGAAATCCTCAGAAGTCTCGACACAGTCGACTGGTTCGAAGACAAGTCGACTGGTCTGCGGCGGAGTTAACAGATAAGATATTCGAAGATACACCCGCATCTAATTCCAAATCTATTTGAATCCAGATTTTATGCGAATTCTCCAACAAACCAAATCTAGAGACTGGGAATTAGCAAAAGGCGTGGTTAACAGATAAGGAAAGGAAGAAGAAACGAGAAAGAAATAAATCATCAAATCAATTAAAGAAGGACTTTCCTGAAAAAGTGCAAACCCTAATTCTCTGGCCATATTCTATAAATATCAGAAAGAAAGCATTATTCAAGGATCTTCTGATCATCATCTTCCACAAACACCCACCACCGAATCACAAGAGTTTCTGAGCGTTCAAGTCATCAACAGGGGCATTATTCTATCAGCATCGAGGAAGGAGATAGGAGATCAAGTATTCGAAGGCAGCCGACTGTGTGACAGCCAGTCGACCTCATTGCCGGACTTCATTAGTTTATTTCTTCTTCTTCTATTCTTTTATGTTGGTCATGTATTCGAACTTGTTGATTAATAAAAGTGTTATTATGTGGAACTAATTTCGTAGTTGGGTAGATTGAAGCCGTAGTTATGTAGTGCTATGTTCTTCTGAATTCTTCTATTTACTTATTGATTGAACCTGATTGAAGTAATATAGATTTATGATAACCAAACTTGTTCTCGAAGCTCTGAGAGCAGTCGACTGAGGTGAGAGCCAGTCGACTGACATACAGAACTTGAGAATATCAAGTTTGCATTACCATTTATCTGAATCTGTTATATGAGCATATTGAGACGACCCGAATCTCGTGCCCGTAAATTGTAACAAGGGAATCCTTTGGGGTTCTTGGTTCAATCAACTTAAGGGATCTAGATCTGATACCAATTTCTAGAACCTTGAGTGTTTGTTCGTTTCCACTGATCTTATGTTTTCTTTAAGTACAACTTAGTAGATACCATGCTAAACACTTAATGAAAGAAACGAATTAGAGTAGATACCATGCCTAATTCTTGGCTTAGGGAAACAGTACTTTAAGGAGTAGATACCATGCCCTTGAAGAGAACAAACATGAGTAATAAGAAGAAGTTCAGAAGGTGACTTAGCCTTATTGACTATTGGTGGATATCTAAACCCAACTACTTCATAAATACTTGTGATTCAACACTTCTTAATTTAGTTTTAATCTTTTTATTTCTTTTAGATCTTTAAAACAACTCTTTATGATTCTTATTCTTTTTATTGATTAGTAAGTTAAAGTCTACAATCTCTGTGGGATCGACCCTTGCTATTGCTACGCTTCTATAAACGATTTGTGCACTTGCGAGGTTTTTAATTTGTGTCTAGTTTATCTATTTAATTAGGTATCTAGATTCCACAACAAGTTTTTGGCACCGTTGCCGGGGATTGTCTAGTATTTTAACTTACAGATCAGTAGGAAGTTTTTATTTTCTTTCTTTTTAATTTTATTAATAAATATTTTTCTTTTAGGTTACAGGATTTTGGTGGATGCACGGAAGGAGATCACTTCGTCTAGAGCTACTACCTATTGACGCAGAAACAGAACGCACTTTGCATAGATTAGGTCGACTGACTGCGACCAACCAGTCGACTGCTGCACGAAACCAGTCGACTGCTCAGAGACTCAATTCACAAGCAATAATGGCAGAAGAAATAACCAATCGAGTACCAATGCAGGACAAATTTACGCCTAAGAACATTGAACAACCTTCCTGCATTGCGTATCAACCTAATGTCACAGGGAACATACATCTATCTCCTCAGTTACTTAGTATGGTTCCCCACTTCAGTGACAGACCAGATGAAGAGCCTCATCTCCATCTGCAAGACTTTTTCGATCTTTGCAGGACACAGAGCGTCCAAGGGCTTACTCCTGAACAAATCAGGTTAATCTTGTTTCCTTTTTCTTTAAAACTTAATGCTAAACTATGGTATAATTCTTTGGAACCAGGATCAATAAACTCATGGGAGCAATTGGCGACAAAGTTCTTAAAAGAATTCTTTCCAGCCCAAAAGACCAAACAGCTGAAAAGGGAGATTCAACTCTTCTAACAAAAGGACGGAGACTTATTTTTCGAAGCATGGAAGGATTTCAAGAACAAACTTCTCAAGTGTCCTACGCACAACATGCCTAAAGATGATCAGGTGCAAGCTTTTTATGAGGGTTTAAATGATACTAACAAGGCAATTGTGGATTCAACTTGCAACGGGATCTTAATGAGGAAAAGCGGTGAAGAGGCCATAGAACTATTTGAAGAGCTAAGCGAGAACTCACAACAATTCTCAACAAGGAGGGCCCCTTCGAAAAAATAGGGAGTTTATGAAATTTCTAATAGCAATAACATTCAATTGGAAATGATAAACATGAATAAGAAAATTGATATGCTTGTTAATGCAATGTCAATGATGGGTGGAGTTAAAAATCAAACAAACGAAATCTGTGCAATTTGTTCTCATGTAGATCATACCACTGATACATGTCCCATGTCTTCTTTCACAGATCAGGAGCATGCAAACTATGTAGGTCAAGGAGTGTTTCCACAAAAGAACAATCCCTTCTCTAACACATACAACCCAGGGTGGAGGAACCATCCAAACTTCTCCTGGAGCAATAATCAGAACAATCAAGGGACTCAATTCACACAAGGACCTGCACGGAACATTCAAATAGGAAGTGGGTTTGATCGACCAGTTCAAGAACAGAAGAAGTTGGATTTTGAATCTACCGTTCTTCAATTGCTCCAACAACAACATCAAACAAGCAACCAACAAGGGCAAGCAATTCAAAAGTTGGAAACACAAATTGGTCAAATTGCGAAAGAATTAAGCGAACGAAAGGCAGGAGAACTTCCATCACAAACTATACCAAACCCTGGAAGCCAAGAACAGCTCAAAGCAGTGACAACATTAAGAAGTGGTAAGATAATTGACAACAAAGTTGGAACACACACAGAAGAAGCAGAAACACAACAACCAAAAATTTTGGGGTCCAACAAGGTAAGTGAAAAAGAAAGAACAGTTTTGCCACCATTCCCTCAAAGGTTAGTCAAACAAAAGAAAGATCAACATTTATTTGACATCTTTGAAACTCTCAGAAAGGTAGAAATTAATATCCCTCTACTTGATGCTATTAAACAAATTCCTTCTTATGCTAAATTTTTGAAAGAATGTTGTACTCACAAAAGAACATTTCAGGTTAGGGAGGATGTGGCTTTGACAGAGGAAGTGAGCGCTGTATTATTAAGAAAATTACCTCCTAAATTGAAGGATCCAGGTAGTTTTACCATTCCTTGCAGGATTGGTGAGCACTTCTTTGAGAAAGCATTACTAGACTTGGGGGCAAGCATCAATCTTCTCCCATACACTGTTTATGAAAAGCTAGGATTGGGGGAACTCCAACCAATATCCATCACATTGCAATTGGCAGATCGCAGTATCAAAAGACCTAGAGGTATTTTGGAAGATGTCCTAGTTCAGGTAAACGATTTCATTTTGCCCGCTGATTTTGTTGTGTTAGACATGGAGGACTCTTCAATGCCATCTTCTCTACCAATCATTTTAGGTAGGCCCTTTATGAGTACGGCTGATATTAAAATTTGTGTTAAAAAGGGTACTATAAGTATGAAAATAAATGGAGAGAAAGTTGAATTTAAAATGTTTGATACACTGAAATTACCACATGATGATCATGAATGCTATAATGTTGATGTGGTGCAGGATATTGTTGATCAAACATTTCAGGTACATAGCGTTGAACCATTACAAGCCACCATTACACAATCTCTAACTTTATCTAATGATGAATAGGAATACGATGACTGGGGGATTGCAGAGACAGTACATCACCTGGAAACTCCAAAGTCATACTCAGGTAAGTTTGCACCTGTGTTTGAAAAATTGGTGACTGATGACATTTTTGTTTCTGCAGATAAGTCGACTGGTGGACTGGACAAGTCGACTGGTGGATCAGACAAGTCGATTGGTGGACAGGATGAGTCGACTGCACCGAGACTTCCAGACATAGAGCTTAAGCAGTTGCCCGACCATTTGAAGCATGCATATTTGGGTGAGAACCAGACGCTACCAGTGATAATTGCTGCAAATTTGAGTGCACGGGAAGAAGATAAGTTGCTAAGGGTACTACGAGAACACAAGAACGCAATAGGATGGACCATTGTAGACATCAAAGGAATAAGTCCATCCAAATGCATGCACAAGATACTCCTTGAAAACAATGCAAAACCTAGCAGGGAGGCACAGAGAAGGCTTAATCCAAACATGAAGGAAGTGGTAAGAGTAGAGATTCTGAAGCTGCTGGATGTTGGCATCATCTACCCCATCTCAGACAGCAAATGGGTAAGTCCTATACATGTGGTGCCTAAGAAAAGTGGAGTCACAGTGGTGACAAATGAAGAGAATGAGCTTATCCCTACTAGAGTGACCACAGGATGGAGGATATGCATTGACTACAGGAAACTGAATAATGAAACCAGGAGGATGCCCTTTGGATTGTGCAATGCACCAGCAACATTTCAAAGATGCATGATGAGTATATTTTCAGACATGGTGGAAAGGTTCATCAAGGTATTTATGGATGACTTTAGTGTTTTTGGATCTTGTTTTGATGAATGCCTTAACCATTTGCAGCTTGTGCTTAAAAGATGTGAAGAATGCAATTTAGTGCTGAATAGGGAAAAGTGCCATTTCATGGTACAAAAAGGTATTGTCTTGGGACACGTGGTGTCAAAAAGAGGCATAGAGGTAGACAAAGCAAAAATCGATATAATATCAAAACTACCCCCTCCCACTACAGTCAAGGGTGTTAGGAGTTTTCTTGGACATGCAGGGTTCTATAGAAGAGTGCACAAATGCCAACATCCAGCATTCATAAAAGATTTCTCAAAAATCTCCAAACCCCTTTGTGACTTGTTGACTAAGGATGTTGAGTTTGTATGGACAGAAGAGTGCACAAATGCTTTTAATACATTGAAAAATCTTCTCATTTCTGCACCTATTGTCATGGCACCAGATTGGAGCCATCCTTTCGAGCTCATATGTGATGCAAGTGATTATGCCTTAGGAGCTGTTTTAAGGCAAAGAATCAATAAGAAACCCCATGTTATTTACTATGCTTCTCGAACTCTAAACGATGCACAGCTAAATTATTCCACTACGGAAAAAGAAATGTTAGCTGTTATTTTTGCTGTAGAGAAGTTTAGATCATATTTGATTGGTTCTAAAGTTATTGTTTTCACTGACCATGCTGCTTTGAGATATTTGTTTGCTAAAAAGGAGGCTAAGCCTAGGTTGATCAGATGGGTGTTGTTGCTTCAAGAATTCGATCTAGAGATTAGAGACAAAAAAGGAAGCGACAATGTTGTTGCAGATCACATGTCCAGGCTACTGCAGGAGGACGAAAGAACTGTGCCGTCCCTTAATGAAAATTTCCCAGATGAACATCTATTTGAAATATACATATCCTCGGGACAGGTCGACTGGCAACAGGACCAGTCGACTGGTATCTCACTGCTCAAATTTTCCATGGTTTGCTGACATTCTAAATTATCTCACTGCTCGTGTTTTCCCTCCAGGTATGACAAGTCAGGAAAGAAAGAGACTGGTGGCTATGTGCAAGCACTATTATTGGGATGATCCTTATTTGTTCAAATTTTGCCCTGATCAAATTATAAGAAGATGTGTGGCAGAAGAAGAACAAATGAATATTCTACGACAATGCCACCAATACTCATGTGGAGGACATTTTGGACCAAAAAGAACAGCACTCAAGGTATTGCAATCTGGATTTTATTGGCCTAAAGTATTCAAAGATGCTTTTTCTTTTTGCAGGTCTTGTGACAAATGTCAAAGGACAGGCAACATCTCTTCTAGAAATCAAATGCCACTGCAAAACATCCAAGTGATCGAGCTTTTTGATGTTTGGGGAATCGACTTCATGGGTCCCTTTCCTAACTCATTTGGTTATTTATATATACTTGTTGGTGTGGATTATGTGTCTAAATGGGTCGAGGCTGTCCCCTCAAGAACTAATGATCACAAAGTTGTTGTCAAGTTTTTGCAGGAAAACATTTTCACTAGGTTTGGGACACCACGAGCAATAATAAGTGATGGAGGAAGCCACTTCAATAACTTTCCATTTGCTTCTTTGATGAAGAAATATGGTATCACACATAGAGTGGGCACCCCATATCATCCCCAAACTAGTGGGCAGGTGGAGATTAGCAACAGAGAAATCAAGAGCATTTTAGAAAAGACAGTCAACACAAGGAGACAGGATTGGTCGCTACGCTTGAATGATGCATTATGGGCCTACCGAACAGCATACAAAACACCTATCGGCATGTCACCATACCGTTTGGTTTTTGGAAAAGCCTGTCATCTTCCAGTGGAGTTGGAGCACAAAGCTTATTGGGCCATTAAAAGGTTCAACTTCGATATGAAACAAGCAGGTGACAAAAGAAGATTGCAACTAAATGAGCTTGAAGAGTTGCGGCACGAAGCATATGAAAATGCAAAGTTGTACAAGGAAAGGACCAAGTTGTACCATGACAAACAGCTAGCACGAAAGGAGTTTCATGAAGGACAGAAGGTATTGATATACAACTCAAGATTGAGACTTTTTCCAGGCAAGCTTATGTCCAGATGGTATGGGCCATACATTGTCACAAGAGTCTTTCCACATGGTGCATTGGAGGTTCATAGCAAAGAGAAGAATCAAACATTTAAGGTGAACGGGCATAGAACGAAGCCATACATAGAGATGAGCATAGAACCGCAAGAGGAAGATGTGAATCTTCAAACCATTCAATACATGGCATGACCTCATCAAGTCTAGCTGAAGACAGAAAACACAGCGCTTATTGGGAGGCAACCCAATTTTCAGGGGAGTATTTACACTTTCCCTCTATTTTCTTTTATTTCTTCATCTTTTATTTTCATCTTTTATTTTCAGTCTCTCCTTACTAGATGGTGACACATGCCTATTTTTAAATTTCCTTCCGAACATTGAGGACAATGTTCCATCTAAGTTTGGGGGTATTAGGGTTATTTATATTTAGAGTCTTTTTGAAATTTTTTTGTTTAGGATAAACAATTTCTTATAAAGTAAGAAGAAGGATACTTATTTACTTTAGGATTGTGGAGTTTCATAAATTCCCTACAAGATTATATGAGTCATGCAATTATACATAATAAACGAATGTGATGCTTTTTCTGGTGATCATTCCCTTTAAATCTAGTCCTAAATTGAGTTTAAGTAAATAGAGTGATAATATATATATATATATAATTGAATAAAGTCAATCTACTCCAATGTTTTGAGTTGCTTAGTAACTAGGGGTATTCATCACCAATGTTTACCTTTACGTCAAACGGCAACTTGAAATATGAGTATGCAAAGCACTTTAGAGTTTGTGACTTGCTGAGTAACCGGGTGGATTCATCACAAATGTTTTGCATTCGCGTAAAAAGGCAAGTGACAACTTTAAAGAAGAGACTATATATGAAAAAAAAAAAAACTCTAGTTTGCTACTCGGTTTGTAGTAGAGAAAAGGGGATAATCACAGATTGAGTAGTTGCATACTATAACTACATTAATTGCATGACAAATATGATTGAGTCTGGGGATTATGACTAAACAATTGTACTAGAGAAAGTGGGTATGTGTAATTTTACTTTATCTGAAATTGTTTATAGTTTAATATGTTGATGCCCACATAATAAGAATTCTTGGTGGTTGAATACTATTATTTTCCCCTTGTTCATAATTTTAGTTTGCTTGAGGACAAGCAAAAATCTAAGTTTGGGGGTATTTGATGAACACATTATTATTCACATTTAGAAGCAATAATCTTATTGTAAATGCACATTTAAAAGCTCTGTATGTGGTATTTAACTCTTATTTTCTCTTTTCCATAGGAAACAGCCTATAACAGCAAAACAAAGCAGATCCAGGACTTCAAGGATGATACACAGAATAATACAGAGCATCAGTCGACTGAGTCTTCCACACAAGCGACTGAACAGAGAAATCAAGTTTACACAGAAGTTTCGGCACAGTCGACTTACTCCAACACCAGTCGACTGGGCTGATCAATTGAGAAATCCTCAGAAGTCTCGACACAGTCGACTGGTTCGAAGACAAGTCGACTGGTCTGCGGCGGAGTTAACAGATAAGATATTCGAAGATACACCCGCATCTAATTCCAAATCTATTTGAATCCAGATTTTACGCGAATCCTCCAACAAACCAAATCTAGAGACTGGGAATTAGCAAAAGGCGTGGTTAACAGATAAGGAAAGGAAGAAGAAACGAGAAAGAAATAAATCATCAAATCAATTAAAGAAGGACTTTCCTGAAAAAGTGCAAACCCTAATTCTCTGGCCATATTCTATAAATATCAGAAAGAAAGCATTATTCAAGGATCTTCTGATCATCATCTTCCACAAACACCCACCACCGAATCACAAGAGTTTCTGAGCGTTCAAGTCATCAACAGGGGCATTATTCTATCAGCATCGAGGAAGGAGATAGGAGATCAAGTATTCGAAGGCAGCCGACTGTGTGACAGCCAGTCGACCTCATTGCCGGACTTCATTAGTTTATTTCTTCTTCTTCTATTCTTTTATGTTGGTCATGTATTCGAACTTGTTGATTAATAAAAGTATTATTATGTGGAACTAATTTCATAGTTGGGTAGATTGAAGCCGTAGTTATGTAGTGCTATGTTCTTCTGAATTCTTCTATTTACTTATTGATTGAACCTGATTGAAGTAATATAGATTTATGATAACCAAACTTGTTCTCGAAGCTCTGAGAGCAGTCGACTGAGGTGAGAGCCAGTCGACTGACATACAGAGCTTGAGAATATCAAGTTTGCATTACCATTTATCTGAATCTGTTATATGAGCATATTGAGACGACCCGAATCTCGTGCCCGTAAATTGTAACAAGGGAATCCTTTGGGGTTCTTGGTTCAATCAACTTAAGGGATCTAGATCTGATACCAATTTCTAGAACCTTGAGTGTTTGTTCGTTTCCACTGATCTTATGTTTTCTTTAAGTACAACTTAGTAGATACCATGCTAAACACTTAATGAAAGAAACGAATTAGAGTAGATACCATGCCTAATTCTTGGCTTAGGGAAACAGTACTTTAAGGAGTAGATACCATGCCCTTGAAGAGAACAAACATGAGTAATAAGAAGAAGTTCAGAAGGTGACTTAGCCTTATTGACTATTGGTGGATATCTAAACCCAACTACTTCATAAATACTTGTGATTCAACACTTCTTAATTTAGTTTTAATCTTTTTATTTCTTTTAGATCTTTAAAACAACTCTTTATGATTCTTATTCTTTTTATTGATTAGTAAGTTAAAGTCTACAATCTCTGTGGGATCGACCCTTGCTATTGCTACGCTTCTATAAACGATTCGTGCACTTGCGAGGTTTTTAATTTGTGTCTAGTTTATCTATTTAATTAGGTATCTAGATTCCACAACACGCCCCTAATTTCCAATATGATATCTTAGAAATACGTGGCGCAATTCCCAGCATCAACTTTAATTGCAATAGTAAACATAGCTAAAAACACAGATAATTTTTATTTCAAACTTTTATTACACCACTTATTTACAAAACACAGCAAAATACAAAACACCTTGAATTACAACTTTCTTTACAACACTTCTTTTACAATTTGCATAAGCCATAACATCATTATATCTCAAGCATCCAAATCTCAAGCTATAAGCACCTACCTGCAAAACATGAGGCTAGAGATAACCCTAACCCCCAAAACTACAGGGGTCAGCCATAACGGTGTGAGTGACATAAGAGAAAACAACATAAATAAAACATAAAGCATAGAGTCATCAACAACATGTATTAATTGCAAGAATAAATTAAATGAGAAATAACAATAAGTATAGCATAAAAACAACAAGGAATATAAGATAGTAAATAGTAATACCTGAAAGCATCAAGTGAATCTAGACTAAGTGTCAAGTGTAGGAAAAACAGGAAAACACAAGCATAAAACCAAGTCAAGAAAACATCAATGCTATATGCTGACTCTCTAATGCATACTTGTCAGATTCTATGCATTCCATAGTACATAGGTCTGGTGCAAGTCCTTAACGATCTCCACTTTATAGGGTTAAGTCCCTCTTTATGCAACTATCCTACTGCGGTGATGGAAAAAAAGTTTCAGAATACTCCGCAAATAGGCACCACAGCCCTCGACGCGCAAGCATCATGTAAGAATAGCTCAACAACTAGAGAATCATCTCCCATCCGTGTACCCCACGAATAGGCTTACGAGGCCCTCGACGTGCAGATACACCAGGTACATTCCGTGAATAGGTCCGCCGACCCTCGACATGCGAATGCACCCTGCATGCTTTGTGAATAGGCCTGCAGACCCTCGACACGCGAACATACAAATATCCTCTCGAGACAGAACAACAAACAGTCCTGGAACGCATCCGTTGGACTAATAAAACCAAGAGCATATACTTACGTTTCCCAAGTCCCATCACATCTCCACAAGTGCTTGTCCTTAAGTTGGTTATTATTAAAATACAAAAATCTGCATCTCAAGAGTCAGTGTATCCTGCCGGACATAAATACTCAACAACAACCCCAAGACCCAACTGTTCTAAATCAAAAAATCTCATCTGCTGGTTCACAGGACTCCCACTCAACTCCTAGAGATATCATCACGACCAAAACTCGTAAATCCATCGTCAAAACGATCATATGAAGAAACTTCTCCAATCGACAAAACCCAAATCTTTTATAAAATTCCAGAATCCAAATAAATATTAAATCTATTAAATAACTGAAAATCATATTTTTAAATTGTGGAATATCACAAAACATCAATTCCTTCGAAAGCACGTATCACCCAAATAAGGTCCAAAGGAGTTTAAAACTCCAATATGAATCTCTGTAAAATATTTTTAATCTATAGCAAAACAACTTTTAAAACAATATAATATTAAAGGAATAGTCGATCAAAGAAACATCAGAAAAACTCAAGAAAACATCAGTCAAAGCAATAGCAGTCGACTGTAAACAGCAGTCGGTCGACTGTCCAGAGCGAAAACCCAACACTTCAAGAAATAAAATTCTAAGTAGTAGCAGTCGACTGTAAAAATTCCTCGGTCGACTGTCTAGAGCGAAAATCCAATACTTTGAGAAAACATCAAAACAGAGCAGAGACAGTCGACTGTAAAAATGGGTCAGTTGACTGTTCCGGGCGAAATTTCAAGAAAACAAGAAAACACAGCAGCCAGGTAGCGACGTCAACTATCTAAACATACCAGTCAACTGTCACACCTACAGACTGCAGTTTGGGTTGTGCATGTTTCAACCGATACAAAGATTTAATTTATAAAAATGAAATCTATAAAAAGTATATTTCTGATATGATCAAATATGACTTGTAGAGTATATAAGAGTCCACAAAACCAATCAAAACCACTTTGAATTGATAAAAATAGCTTTTTGATGAATTCCTTCAAATTGAAACATGAATATGTGCATATATCAAAATAAATTTTTTAAGAATCAATTATACATCAAAAGACCTTTGTATTATGTTCCAAACCAAATTAATACCAAAATATGTTGAGATATAACCAAAATCTTCAAAAACACTTAAAGATTCAATTCCTTCGAAACAACAAAATAGGATATTCATGTAATAGTGTTCATGCAAGTTTGTGCACCAAAGAAATTTCACAAATTCATCAATTTAGGAATAGACAAATGTTCAGATCAAATCTTTAATAATTGAGCAATTCAAATCCAAGTAAAAACTTCATAAAATCATGAAATCTCCAATTTAGTCATAAAGCATCAAATCCAAATCTAGTTATCACAACTCCAATTCTCAAGACATGATCTTTTAATTCATTAGTCCTTCTCACAATTCCCTCAAAATCAACCATATTTATTTTCAATAGTTGACTCATTAACATCAACAAATTTAACATTAACATGACCAAGTCGCATTCATCCAACTCACCAATAGTAAAAAATCTCATCTTTAATCCATTTATGCATAATATTCACCATATTCAATCAAATCAGCAATAATCCAAAATAAATAGCCTAATCATGATTTATTTTAGGTCCTCTATCAATCTCGAATCATCCACATAAAATTCCAAACAAAAATAACTAGGTTTTTATGAAAGATCCAATTTTAACTCATCAATTCATTCAATCCATCATATATATTCATACCAAACCCTACCATGCTTTCTAATAGATGAAACACCACATACAACATTTAAAGAACAAAACAAAATAATTTATATCACTCACCTTGTTGAAGAGATCAAACGAATATGATAAAGCAATAGGAAAAATCCCTCCTTCGCAAGAAATCCAAGATCTTCTATTTAAAACATCAAGAAAATAATAATAATAAAACCTTTGTGTTGTGCAGCGAAAGAATGCTGTACTCCACCTTTTAAATAGGCAGGAAATCAAGAGAATTGGGGTTTTGAACACATTTGCAAAAATACTCCTTTTAAATGTAACTTTACATATATAGATCCATATACTTGGAAACATGATAAAGCCAATTTATTTGAGATTTAAAATCAAAACAACCTTCATAAAGTCAGCCGACACTGTTTGAGAAACCCAGAATAGTAAGTTTGCATTGATAAAGTCCTTCTTTTTGTAATATTTGCAAATAGGTCCAACAAATGTCAGAAAAATCCAAAAAATTCACAAATAATATCTAATAATAAATAATAATTTTTCACAAAATAATTTTTGACCTTGAACTTCCCAAGAAAACATTTGCACATATTTTGCACATGTAAAAAGATAAATTTTCAGAAAAAATAATTATTAAATCTCCAAAAATTATTTTAATTCATTTATTAATCTTAAAAATAATATTTAAAAATATGGGGTACTACACTGGCGATGGCGTAGACAGAAAGCAGTGGTGGTAGGGCGATGGGGGACGACGGGGACGAAGATGGGTAGCGCTGGGTCGATGGGATTTCGGGATGGAGTGGCGGCGCGCTTGCTGTCGAGGTCGAGAACGGAGGGGAGTAGCAGGGTGCTCGAGCGAGAGGTGGAGGATGATGAGGATGGCGATGGGGTGACGAGGAGGCTGGAGGCCAGGGAAGAGGAGACGAGGAGCTTTGAGGTGGAGAAGGGCCTGGTGGCGCCACAGTGGAGGGAGAGGAGCGAAGGTCGAGCGGCGGTCGGAGGGTGGTGGATTTATGGTCGGGGCGCTCTGTTTCAGATTCGAAACAGAGGAAGGAGGAAAGAAAGAGAGAGACTGGGTGGGGGGAGAGAGAGAGATCGGGGAGAGGGAGAGGGATTTAGGGGGTTTAATTGAGATAATTAAGGACTTAGTTATTAGATTAGTGGGTTTTGATTAGTATTTAGTGCTGAAGTTAGTGGGGATTATGGAGAAAATAATGGGGATGATTGGCTGTTACAGAGGAGAGCGGGAGAACATGAGAGAATAATCAGGAGATATGGGGAGATGTGCAGTTGAGGGTTTGATCTGGTCAAAAGAAGATTAGGGAGAGAATTTGGTTAATGGGTTTAGGGTAGACTAGGATTTGGGCTCCATATTGGGCTTCATATTAATAAACAATAATACAAGATAGATCAAAATCAAAGGGCTTCACAAAAATAATAATAATAATAATAATAATAATAATAATAATAATAATAAAATTATATAACAAATAGGAATTGGGTTTAACGAATTTATTAAAATAATCCAAATGGTAATAATATGTTTGATTTGGGCTAACATATAAATAGTCGATCAATCAATAACAGAAAATAAAGTTAAAATATATCATCATTCGAAATAAAATATAATTGTTTATTAGAAAAGATTTTAATAGAAGATCCAAAATGAATTTAGAACAAAATGAATTTATAATTATTCTAAATACAGAAAAATATTCAGGAAATATGTATTTACGGGAACGGGAGTTACAGTTATCAAGAAAATTAGATATTGAAACCTAAAAAGGGCACCAACTACAAGTGACAGATCCTCTTCAGGGTGACTTACCATGACTAAAGTCTGAGCCCAACGGGCGTAGACGTTTCCTAGGGCCTCCCTCTTCAGGGACACTAGCTCTCTGGGAGTGGCCAAATTTTTCACCACTTGAGCCGCATTCGTGCGGTCTGTCGTCAAATCCGCCTCCATGATGGTCCACGGGGGATCCACAATTTCTCCTGCAATAACACCTCCGGTGCCATCCATGGATTCCCCTCCGCGGAGACCGGCATCTCCGTAACAATCTGAGGGTTGGCATCCTTGCCTTTCTTCCTCCTCAGAGACGCAGCAGAAGGGGGAGAAAGAGGATGCTTGGAAGTTCCCGCTTGTACTTTCTTTCCCTTGCGGTCCTCGGATACCATAGTCGCCTAGCCCCCCACCTTGGCCTTTCCCTTGGCTAGCTTCCTCCCCGCGTCCGTCTCGGCCTTCGCACTACCCTCAGCCCGAAGGTCAGCCTCAGCCTTAGCTTCAGCCGCCTTCATTGCCACCTTATGGGTCAAACACCTTTTCATTAGAATCGCGTCAAAAACCATGATCAAAGGAAGAACGAACTCGACGAAAGGGAGAAACAAAGATAATGAAGGGAGAAAGTGAAGAAAGAACAGGTGGAGGAAAGCAATATATAAGCATGAAGGGGACATCGAACACTGTGCACTCATGTGGTAAGAATGAGATGCATGGATCCCTTGACCCCTGGCTTCCTCTCTAGTAGGACTCTTCGAATTCCGTGGGTGCCGCCCTCCTCTAGAATCGGCCAAAGAGTTCAACCCGACCCCGAAGGATCATCAGAAATTTTTGGAATTCGCAGCGAAATTAAGATTCAACAATACCAAAAATCATTATCATTCCATAAAAAATAATCAGATACAAGGGGCGGTGGCCAGCCCGCGTTCGACAAAACACAAGAAAACATAAAAAAGCTAAGGAAAAGCGGGCTCCCCCCAGCAGCCTCAGGAATAGACCCGGCATCCGATCCTAACTCCGGTGGAAGCCCGACTGGGGTTGTAGGTGAAACCCTTGGAGAAGCTGGACGAGCACGTCCATCTCTTACACCATCGAAAGTCTCGAGATCAGGGTCAGTATTGAACCCTAGGTTAGAAGGAATCGAGCGGGGAGTCGCAGGAGGAGTAACGAATTCGGCATCGTACTCGAGGGAACCAAGGTCGAAATGGGGGTACTCCCGCCTGATATGCTCGATGGCTTTTCTAAAGCCACTATCCTCGCCTTCAATGATCTCTTCCGCAGCCCCCACTAATTCCGATCGTGTTTGGGCCAATTGGCGCTCTAGCGTGTCTTTCTCACTCAACAACGCCCTATAGGCAGACCGTCCCTCGCCCGGGTCGCCCTCTGGCCTCTTCTCCAAATCCTTCACCCTCTCCTCCAAGGACTCAGCGCATCTTCATTTCAGTACCATAGAGAGCACCTGCAGAGAAGACTTGGAATGTCAACAAGGAACAATTACGTTGACAGAACAGGGCAAAAAAATACTCTCATGTACAACCCCTTGGGAAAAGCGAAGGAAACATGAAGTAGTGGTCTCTTGGGTGAGGGCCTCCAGATGTCACGGACGAGCAAGATTCCCCACTATTTCCAGAGCCATTTCCAACTCCACGACGGAGCCCAACTCCCCTACGGGCCGATCCAATGTGGAACACCCCACAATTTTTTGGGCGGCCCTCAACAACCTATCGACCGGTCGCCCCTTCGGAGCCTCCTCCAGTTCACGGACCTTCGAGGCCTTAGGCTTCTTTGGAAAGTGCTCCAAGGCAGACACTTCGATCTTCCGCTTGCCCTTACGATCAACATTCGGCACCTCCCGAGGTTCTGATGACAAGGCAATCGTCACACCGATACCTGTGAAGAAAAATAGATATCAGATAAAGCACAGTACCAGTACTATGAGCCGAGGGTAAAAGAACCTACCCAAGCCAACGATGCTTAAACCAATATCGACCAGCCTCTCTTCCGATACTTGCTGCCAATCGACACTAGCACCTTCCCCAAAGATTTTCTTAAACTCGACACTCTCCTCCGAACTAAGATCATGAGGCGACGGGGGATCCATCTTCGGCGGGCCCTTGTACGACCACCTGGTAGGGACATCCCAGGGTTCGCTACTCCATATAACAAAATATCTCCCCTTCCAGCCCTTAATAGAGTCAGAATGGCCTTATACCACTTTGTACCCCCCATGCGGCAAGACATACCACTGGTAGGGATGACCCAACAACGCTCTGAAGCCCAAACACAAAAGTAATTTTTGAGGTAGAGCGGGACCCCTCTCTCATGGCAAATCATGATGAAGCGAGTCAACTGCTTCCATGAATTTGGCGCATACTGCATGGGGCTCAGGTCAGCCGAATTCAACCCCTACTTTATAAAGGGATGGAGGGGAGATGCAAACCAGAATGGAATGTGTCGATATTCGTTATGCACAGCAGCCCCAGAAGGTTGGCATTCTATTCAAGACCGAGGTTTGGGAGCATCAATTAGAACCGGGGAGAAATGCGATAAACCACCCGAAGAGACTCCAATTCACTCCCATCCAAGATGCTATTCACCTTATCGACATCTGCTATCGACTTGTTGGATGGAGGCAGAACATCAAAACCAGGCTCACCCTTCAGGTCTTCAGGGTACATTCGGATCGGCTTCGTTTGCACGAGCGCCTGTTCCAAGCTGAGTCGAGCTCCCTCTAATTTCAATGATCCCTGCTCCCGAGGAGGAGCGGCCAACAGGATCTCAGCCTCCGGGACTACCCCGTCAAGAATGCTCGCAAATCTCCCCTCGACTGCCTCTGACCGATCTCCGCTCCCCCGGTCACCTCCACCCCCTAACACTTCAAGCAGCTCCTGAATTTCCCTCACTAGACCACCCCTAGTGCCACTAGACCTGGCCTCATATCCGGACCGGTTATGGTCCTCTCTTTGGGGACCAGAGACACCAATGAGATCCACCTCTGATTTCGATGAGATCACATGTGGTGATCTTGATTTCTCAGATTCGCTTCCTCTCGAAGCGGATCGACTTGGCGAACGGGTGGTCGACCCACTTCTGAGAGAACTTGCTTCTGATCCACCATGGTCACTGGAAGAAGACGAGATACCGATCTCTGCGACCGACATATCTATAATTATGATCTTGAAGAAAGAGATTCCAGGAGTCCAGAAAATAACCCCACATTATGGTGAAGGGGGGGGGGAGAAAATTTATAGGAGACGCTCTCGAACTATCGACAGGTGCCGCTCCTTTGAATTCTGTGACTGACAGCCCTTCGAATGACCGTTGTCACATGTCGACTCCTCAAATTCTGCAAGAACTGACCTGACAAGAGGTCAAGTGGATAGGAAGCCCCACCTAGGAATATCCCGGCACCTTGACTCCAACCAACCCCAAGCTTACTGCCGAACACAATACCTGCTAAGCTCATAGTACGGGTTCACACCGAACACCGCTTCAATTTCACCATCCGGAGCAACGACCTAGCAATCCGACACGACTGTCATGCCGGCTATTTTTCCATGAGTTATCTATTCCCAGGAAACGACCAACGAAGCATTTTCGAGATTGGCGGGATCATGATGTGGGAAAAACCGTGAGTGATCCCCACCAATGATTCTGGCATGAATTACAAAGCATCAAACTACGCTCAACGCCAACCTCTTTACTGGCCCAGGCCAGAGAGATTTGCGGACCTTCCGCAGGCCCAGTCACGTGCCTGGAAGAATCGCATACCCTTCCGGATGCTTGATCAGTTACACCATAACCGCACTTCCTAAAATCAAGAGAATAATCAATCCCAGATTCGGGATTAAGGGGATTTCGATACTGCCCTAGGATCTGGGTGTGACGAATTTCTCTCCGAACCTATAAACATAGCATGGACTGTACCGTGACAGGTAAGGACTCTTTTTCTACTTAATCCTCTCCACTAAATAGTTGTCTTCTGAATTAAGCATCGGAGGGTCTGCCACCGGGAATACTCCTGGTGTTTTAGACTTTATTTTGCAGGTCTGCGAAGCGGCCATCCATCATCAAACTTATTCAATACTTTTCGGGAACCAGTGCGAAGAATCGGATCACTACGTTTTTCTCGAATCTAATAACTCACATTATATGTTGCTCCAACACCCAAATAAAAAGACTGCAACAAACCCTTTAATAGGGTTCCTAAATTAAGATTAATTGCTAATTAGTTAAAACTCACATTAGATAATCATAAAGTTTAAAAATAATCCACAAGCCGATTAGGCCGTGCATTGACCATTAGGCCGTGCATTCCATTCGTTTAGTGCGGTCAACCGCATGGTCATTTTTTGTCTACAACTTATCATTTTTCAAGTTGCTCATACTTTATCTTTCATTACCCATTTGACTTGTGATTAAACACTAATGTTGAACAGTAAAATAATTGTATATTGGTTATTATCATACGAGTTTCTGAACTTTAGTAACACTAATGTTGAACAGTAAAATAATTGTATATTGGTTATTATCATACGAGTTTCTGAACTTTAGTATCTACAATTGATTACACTTTTGTGCTAATCAATCAATCAAACATATTATTTAACACAAACAATATTCTCATCTACATATACAATCTCTCATCTTGCAGCATGTCATATTCATTACAAGGGACATCAATGGGTAGGGGTAAGGGGAGGAGGGTACGGAGTATACCCTTATCCTATCCTAAAGTTCAAATACTTTATCCTTATCCTAACGGATAATTTAGAAAATTACCTTACCCTATCCTAACGGGTAATCAGTTGAAACAATTAATACAAGTCTTTTATAAAAATTAAGTAAGAAAAAAAAATTGATTATCTTCCTACGTAATTCAATTTTTATCTAACTTAATCATATGGAGAGTAGTATAATCCTTACATTTACTCTTGAAAATCAGAATCTCATTAAACGCACTATCTTAGTTTGAATTCATCTTGAATTAGCATGCAAAACGAGGAAAGAGTTTCAAATTAAGAAAATTACTAAAATTTTGATGACATCATCACTATAGATGATGATGTCAGCAGATCAAACCACATCTTTGACTAGTTCAGGTTTGACTGGTCAACGGGTTGGGTTGAGAGTAGGAGCAGCAGGAGTAGGTTTGGATCGGGTTGGATCGGATCCGGTGCGTCATGTCAGATCTGGGTGCACAAGGTCGGATCAGGTTGCACAGGGAGCAATGGGTCTGACCGAACTGGGTCGGATTTGGTCTATGTTTGGCACCCGAGAACGACGAAGGAGCAGCAGCAACAAGAACTGCAACCACAACAGTGGTGGTGCGCAAGGTGGGTGGTCTGCGGGTGATCAAGAAGAAGCCAGGAAGAAGAATATGATGATGATCTCCTTCCTCTTCCTTAATTTTCTTCAGAATTAAGAAGTGTTAGAATCCTATTATGCTTTAAGATTGTTAGATTTAGAATACAAAATTAGGGTTTACTTCAAGAACAGAAGATTACGACTATTAATTTGCTTAAAGCATCATACCCTAGAGATTTGAGATACCCAGCATACTACTTCGAGGTGGCATATATAGCACAATACTGACTTATCGGGCAAGCCACCTCATAGTGGCTAAACCTAGTACTCGACCCACTTCCTAATGATCCGACATTTATGACGATATACATGTCTATAACATGTATCCCTATACAACTTAAAATTATACAATTATATGGGAACATATAAGTCTATGCTTACAAGCATCAACAAAAATATCCTTAGGGAATTTCATAATTAATATTGAAAACATTAGGGGGTTTGTTGATTTTTTCCCTTCTATGTAGTGTCTTTAAGTATCATCCACACATAATATGTATTTTCAAGCCTCTATTATGATACTTTGCATTCTATTATCAATTGAATAGCCCTTAATAAAATATAAAGAGAAAAAGAAGGCTCAGTGTGCTCGTGCTTGCTCTTTCTTTGTCACAGCAAAAATGATCCAAGTGTACAATTTTTTTGTTTTCAATTCGATCCACCTACATTTCAAACACATTAAAAAAGCCACCAACAACGTTCTTTATATTATTGCTATAAACCGTTCTACAGATTTGGCACCATGTTAGGGATCAAAAAAGGATGGTGATCATACCCCAAGCTCTGAAAATATTAAGTATACATATAGAGGTCCTAACAATTATAAGACCCTGAGGGGCTTAGACAACGGATCACCCTGGTAGGGGCACGTTGTGGGGTAGGTTCGGACAGATGGTGAACGTGGGAATTGGAAATGAATGCGGCTTCTCAGTTGGGTCCCTGTATTCCCATATCCACTTCAGAGGCTATAAACCATCACGCTCAGTAATATTCTGGAAAGCTAAGGCTCTGCTTAAAGTTAGAATTTTCATATGGCTCGATATGCTTTCTTGACACAGGAAAACCTTGCCAAAAGACATTCGCGTATCACAACAAATTGTGGGTTACCAAAGGCAAACCTAGATTCTAGAAACCACTTCTCGAATGCCCGAGAAACAAGTTGGTCTGGTAAGAAGTACTTTGAGGATTAGGAGTCTCGGAGTATCCAACAACCTACGAGAACTTATAGGTGGGCCTGTAACTAGCTAAGGACATAAATAATACGAAAGAGGCAATGGTGCATAGCAACTTGGTTCTCCGGATAGACATAAATAACTTCTATTTTAGAGGAAAAAATAGAATTTCTGTTATATTGACACATGTTATGCATTTCATCTCCTTTTGAGCAGAGATGGCTGTAACAAGAGTGCGTTATTGCATTGGACATGCCTTCCCAATAGATCTTTGGCAGCATGAGATAGAGTCCCACGATGGATAATGTACTTGTCCTAAAGTTGGACGGAGTCCCTTATCGACCTTATATGCTAGCTAATGTCTTTATGCTTTTGGATTTTTGTCTATCCTTCTAGAGATGTTCCAGAGATGTTGGAGGTTTATTATTGCGTTCTATACTTTTTTTTCAAGTTTACCTAAGTTTGTTTCGTTGTATTCGCATTAATGGAACATGGTAGCTATATTCCACCTTATTTTTACCATTTTATTTTTTTTCTTTTTTTTAAAGACCGCCTCTTTACTATAATAATTTTAAAATTAAAAAAGAAAAGGACAATGCATTTCTCTCCCTTGCGAAACACTATTCTAACTCTATTGTTGATGATTGCATAACTCATAGTGAGGTGCTAAAATAGTTTCCCTCGGATTTTTGCGAGAAAACATAGCACATGCTTTATGTGTTAGTCATGTCGGATGAGACCTTGTCCTACTCGGCTACTCCTTCCGTTTTATACTTTGTTTTCTTCCTCAAAGGCACCTTCAACTATACACATGTAAGCAGGGACGGAGTCCCCTTAGGGCAAGAGGGCTCATGCCACTCTGGTTTTTTACAAAGTCCCTTCTACATAGTAGAATTTTATTCCACCCTGTTTCCTTTCACAAAAATATATTTAAGCTCTCTTTATATATTACCTTGGCTTATAGCCCCACATGGGCAGATCTGAGCCCAAGCAGCACAAGCAACTGCTTTGGGCCCCCAATTTTATAGGGCCCCATATTTTTTAAGTATTTACAATGTTTAAAATATATATATAATTGTTGTCAGATAAGATTATATTATACTATCTAAAATTTGAAACAACAATTGGCCTAATAACTCATCTGGTTAGAGTGTTGTGTTAATAATATGAAGGTCGCAGGTTCGAAACCTCATGGGCTAATTAATTTTTCAATCATTTTTTTTTATTTTTTAAACTAATTATTTTTCACATAGTCATACATGTTATTTTACCATTTTATAAATTTAATATTATTTTTCACTTAGCCCATGCATGTCATTCTATGATATTTTTCAATGTTTTATGATATATCATACTTACCTATTTACAATAAATTTCTAACCAAATCTTCAAATGCATATGATTATTCTACATTTTAAGCTTCCAACTAGTATTCTCATATGCATATATTCATCATCACTTCATTCTGACCATGTATTTAATATATCATACTTACCTTTTTGCGATAATGTAATCTTTAAGTGCATATACATGTTTGCTTTGTTTGCTTATTTTTTCTTTTCTTCTAAATTGTGTATTTGTTAATGAAAGGAATATTAGAGTTGTCTTCAAAAAGAAAAAAGTAGAAGAGGCATTTGATAAAACCAAAATGTATCCATGAAAGCATTCAAAATAGTATTATAGATATACTTCAATCATGTCATCTCAACATTTTCTCTTAATGTACACAAACTCAACGTGTGTTTACTTGTATGTTTTGAACATTTTTTTTTGGTTCTATTCTTCTTTAATTCTCTCATTCATCATTTCCATTCTCTTAGACAACATGCAATTCAGAATAAAATCATTGTCGCTTCTTCCTTACAATTTGTCCGAGTTTTTTTTTGCCACAAGATATTTCATTTAAAATACGTACGTTATCAATTAATTTTTTTTTTGGAAGCATAGATATAAATCTATTTTTATTTAAACAGCATGTTCTTCAAAGCTCCAAGTTTGTTTGCATTTAAATAATTATCATTTTTATTTTATCAACTTGCAAAAGGCCCTATTTAAAAACTTACTTAGGCCCTCCTGAAACTCAGATACGCCCTTGTAGCCTCATTCCATAGTTTTTGCTAGGATTTCTTATTTAACTAGTAATCAGGATTGTACTTGTATATATGTTAATATGGAAGAAATATGTGCCAGTAATTAAATATCAAATTTACAATTTTTTTTTTGTTTTGTTTTATTTTGTTTTGTTTTGTTTTGCTGTTATTGAAGAAAATGTAGAGTTAGCCACTGGGTTTCATTAATGAGATAATAATGATACATACCCTAAAACACATAGTTATAAAACATCAGTTCCCAACAAGAGATCACAAAAGAAAGAAAACCTCACAACAAAATTTAACATATGCATAAACAAATAACAATTTCTTCTGCGGTGCCAATGGGCAACTCGACCCCTCTGGCCAAATTAATGGTATGCTACCTATCCGCAGTGCTCCCTCTCTAGGATCATGTTCCTAGATGCCCGTTCTCACGTTTTCACCCTCGATGAGACCCACTACCTGGAATCACCAAATTTTGATCCAATTCATGTAGTTGAGGTCTACATCGCTTAGAAGGTGAAGATTTTGCCGCACTGCCCCACTTTTTGAAAATATTTAGCGATATGCCCCACTTCCCAAAACAATTAGCGATATGCCCTTGTTTAGAACACGTCAGCAAGAAACGTTATTGGGGAAAAACGGCATAGGTTATTTTCATACCGTTCTTCCCAATAACGGCATCTGTTTGGAAAAAAAATTACATGCCGTTATTTGGAATAACGGCATAGGTTGTTTTGTTTTTTGAGAGCTTGTAGTCTACACTTAGAGAAAAAATTGCAAGTATGAAAAACCTTATAACAGATGCCGTTATTTCAAATAACGACATTCTCAATACTGATGCCGTTATTTGGAATAACGGCATCAGTTATAAATTTTTTTAATAAAAAGGTAACTTATTATTCATCCTCTCTGATGAATAAGTAAAAAAAAAAAAAAAAAAATTATAACTGATGCCGTTATTCGGAATAACGGCATCAGTTATAATTTTTTTTTTTTTTTAAACTTTTTATCAGTTCTTTCTGTTTCCAAACAACGGCAAGAGTGCATATTTATATATAACTGATGCCGTTATCTCCAATAAAGGCATCAGGCATTCGAATGCCGTTATTCAGGATAACGGCATTGTTTATAAGTTTTTTTCACACTTAGAACTTTTTAAACTTAGAAGATCCACACTTGTAAGACAAATATACTGATGTCGTTATTCCAAATAACGGCATGCAATTTTTTTTTCAAACAGATGCCATTATTGGAAAGAACGGCATGGAAATAACCTATGCCGTTTTTCCTAATAACGTTTCTTGCTGACGTGTCCTAAACAAGGGCGTATCGCTAATTGTTTTGAGAAGTAGGGCATATCGCTAAATATTTTCAAAAAGTGGGGCAGTGCGGCAAAATTTTCTTAGAAGGTTCGGTTAAAAACAAGGCACTGTGCACAAATTCTTCTTTTGACCACCACACTTAACCAATCCAACCAATCGCTTCCATGTACAGCGCCCACGCCTGCACAGTCACTAGGATCAGCTGCGAGCGATCTCTGATTTCGATGGTAGGATGGAGATGCTCCCTGTAGACACAACTTCAAGGTTAGCAGTGACAATCCTATGTCACAGCTTCAACAACAATCAGGATAAATGGTTGCGGGGCCGCAGGGGCGGATCTAGGATTTAAAAACTGGGGGTGCCTTTATCTATTAAATAATTATATAACTCGACAGAAAAAAAAAAATAAAAATAAAGTAATAATATCTCATATAGTTAAAATGGCATAATGAAGTACGCTGCAACTTGAATCAAATATATAATTCTATTACAACTTACAAGTTTAGTTGAACTCTCCTCTTCTTCATAGCCTGAAAACGCTTAATTATATCTAAATTATCGACTGTGCTAAACACTTCCTTCTCCACAAAAGTGATTAGACAATCATTAAGCCAAGGATTAGACATCCTGTTTCTCAACTCATCCTTCACATATTTCATTCCTGAAAAAACTCTCTCAACAGTTGCGGTTGCCACCGGAAGAGACAAAGCTAATTTCATAAGCCTATACACATAGTTATATGTCTTGTTCTTCTTTGTTTGCACAAGAGTCTTAGAAAGATCTGAGAGCCCCTTCAAATTGGAAAATCTATCATCAGCTTTAACACTTCTAATATAGTTCTCAAGTTGGCTAGACAACTCCACATCATCAACATCAAGAAAGGCGTTAGGATACAATCTCGCTAATCTCACAAGCGATTTAATGTCAAAAGCCTTAAATGACTCGCAAGGACTTAAACATGAAATGCAATGCAGCAACTCAATATTCTCAGGAGTAAAACGGTCTTCCAATTCATTCAACACCAAATCTATGATACGCAAGAAACAATCATTTCTGAAATAATGCAAATTTGTCACAATAGGAGCCTTGCGCTTTGACTTATTAATTTTCACATACCTTGCATCCATGTCGGGCACATCAATCTCAAGGTTACCACAAGATCCTACAACTTTTTCATAAAACAATTCCCATCCACCTTCTCGCATTTCTATAAACCTTTCCTTGTTGATTCGGACAAGTTCCATAGCATTCACAATATCTTGCTCACCCTTTTGTAATGCTTGAGACAAATCATTTGTAACAGATAAAACATCAATCATTAAATGGAGCATGAAAATGAATCCAAAAGTTTGCATCACCACCAACAAACTTTGTGGTTCACCTTTACACGTTCTATCACTTTGAAGATCTTCCAACACTTCAAGAATGGGAGTAAACAAGTCATGTAACCGATTCAAAGTCCGAAAGTGAGATCCCCAACGTGTGTCACCCGCTCTTGCAATAAACATTTCTTGATTCAACCCCGTACCAGTTTCAATCAAGTCATTATCAATTAATTCTGCAAAATAAGCAACTTGCTTTTTATAAAGAAGAGCTTGACGTTTGTTAGATGCACGAAGGAAAGTCACCACACGACTAACTTCAAAAAAAAACCAATCAACATCATCATGATGCCTAAGAATTGAAATAAGAACCAATTGGAGTTGATGTGCAAAACAATGGACATAATAGGCTTGCAGATTCTCATTCTGAATCAATGTTTTCAAACCTCCAAGATGACCTCGCATATTACTTGCTCCATCATATCCTTGACCTCGAATTTTAGATATGCACAATCCTAACCCGGACAACAAAGTTTCAAGAGCCTCCTTAAGTGCTTTTGCACTTGTATCTGCGATGTGAACAATGCCAACAAATCTTTCAACAATAAAACCTCTTTCATCAACAAAACGCACAACCACTGCCACTTGTTCTTTACCTGAACAATCCCCAGATTCGTCGACAAGGACACAAAAGATGTCATCTCCAATTTCTTCAACGATTTTTTTAATTGTTTCAACAGCACATGCATTTGCAAGATCTTTTTGAATAAGTGGAGATGTCATCTTATGATTTTCTCCACCACTTTTTATCGCTGCACCTATGTGATCACAATTTCTTGCCAAAATATCTACTAATTCAAGAAAATGACCCTTATATATAGAGTCTTTCCCTTCATTGTGTGCCCTAAAGGCTAATCCACCTCTAACAAGAAATTTGACTGCTTCAAGGGATGCTTTTAAATGAACCAGATAATCAGATTTCTCTTTTGCAGAATGTTTTGTATAAGAAGACTCGATACTCTGTTTTTGGTTCATGAGAGCTTCACAAAATTGCACACAATTCTTGTGATGACTTGTTTCTTGGTGGTCAGTTAACTTGCTCTTTTTATTCCAAATCTTAAAACCATCAATCACAAATGCAGTTCTAGTGTTTCCTAACCCCGTATAAAACAAATAGCAATTCAAACAATATGCAGCCTTTTCTTTAATACTATATTCCAACCAACTATATTTATCAAACCAATTAGCCTTAAAATTACGATTCTTCCTATAAATTGTTTCAACATGATAACTCTCCAAACGGGGTTGAGTAGGGCCATGTAAAAGATAAGCTCTTCTTACCTCATCACTCTCATTTGGATGATAATCAAGAATAGGTTTTCTTTTTCGGGATCCAACTCCAAATATGCCCATTTTTCACTAACATCATTTGGTAGCTTGGGAACTTGTGGATTTGGATTTATATCTACTTCATCAGCCAATGGTTCACTTTCTTGTTGAATTGGTGGTGCACTTGTAGATTCCTTGGATTTTGATACCAATTTATAATACTTTAACATCCTATTTCATAAACCAAACATCAAATATATAATTAGAAAAAATTTAATGAGACAAATTGCTAACAATTCGGGGCCAAAAATATAATTAAAAAATAATAGCAATACTTAGCATCCTATTTCATAATCAAATATATCAAATATATAATTAACATAAATTAATTGAGGCAAATTGCTAGAATTTTGGGGCCAAAACATAATTAAAAAAAAGCAATAGATGCGTTTCATACTTGAAGATTTGTGCTCCTGTTTCAATGTTTCGGTCCCGACACCGGCAGAGGAGGGTGGTGGCGAGTGGCTGAGCAATCACCGGGGCTGGCGTCGGGATGTACGGGGAGGGACCGAGGGAGAGAGACAAAGGGTCGGGGTGCAGTGGTGGGGGAGGGTGTCGCGAGTGGTGGAGAGAAGCGGGAGAGGAATGGGTTCCGTTCGGGTGTCGGGTGAGACTGTGAGAGAGATATGGGAAGAGGAAGAGGAAGATGAATAGTAGAAGTAGGGGATGGCGGCTGGGAATATGAAGGGTAATTAGGGTTAACAGGGTATTAGGGTATTGGTGTTACTGTGCGGTTAAAAAAAAAAAAAGGGCCAGATTTGTTGGCAAAAAAAATCGCGCTGTGGCCAGGATTCGATCCTGGACCAGCTAGAAGATAACCCAATACATTTACCATCAGTACTAGGAGACTTTTTGTAATTCTGGGTGGTCCTGGAACTACTTAGACCCATGCCAAATCCGCCCCTGCGCCGGGGCCACATCCGACCCAAGGTGATACCATATCTTCCGATCTCCGATCAAGTGAGTCTACAACATTTTAGGCTCCAATTCCTAGAAGGGTTTGATGTTGTATCTCTTATTCAAAGAAAATAGAAGGGGAAAA
The DNA here is from genome assembly GCA_017893485.1 of Hemerocallis citrina. Taxonomy (NCBI): domain Eukaryota; kingdom Viridiplantae; phylum Streptophyta; class Magnoliopsida; order Asparagales; family Asphodelaceae; genus Hemerocallis; species Hemerocallis citrina. The sequence goes on along the minus strand of CM030363.1, from coordinate 99,866,390 downwards.
AGGAGAAATGGAGAAGAAAGAGATCAACTTTCCACCTTCTCCAGTCTGGTCGGATTCTGACCATTGCCTGCACCTTTCCGCCTTCTTCCTCTTATTCCTTGATCTCTTGCTCTTTGCCTTGTTTCAAACGCCGTGAGTGATCGAAAGGAGCCACTTCCCCCGAAACGCTTTGACGCAGGCTTGGTTGTGATGAGAAGGAGGAGGCGACCCGCTGGCGTGCCTCAACCCCCTCACAGCCCTCACCATCCACGCTGCCCATCGCCTTTCCTCTGTCCGCTCATTGTGGCTCACTCCGCCGTTGGATGGGGCCCTGCCTAACAACATGTGGAAGAGGCAGAAGGGGATGGGAGGGAGTGGCGGTTAGGACTCGCCACATCCCATATCAGGATTCTAGGGTTTTGTGTGTGTGGTAGCTTGGTTTTGTGTGTGCGGCAGCTAAGGTTTGGTGGGAGCAGGTCCCTTTCTATGTTTTTATTGTTTCACCTTATACTTCACCTTGAAATAAATGGCTACATTTGGAATATTTTCCCAAACTGTCCCACTTTTTGATAGTATTTTTCAAACTGCCCTACTTTTTTTTTAATTCCCAAACTGCCTCACTCGGTATTTGAAATACCGAATTTAATTAAAACTAACACGGTTTTTCGAAGACCGAGTGTTAGTCTTTGATTTTTCGAAGTCTAAAAATCGGTCTTTTAAAGACCGAGTTAGTTTTAACTAAACTCGGTCTTTCAAATACCAAATTTATTTTTTTGGTAAATACTTTTGAAAGTAGGTTAGTTTGGTAAATACTTTCAAAAAGTGGGTCATTTTGGTAACAAGTTCTAGAAAGAGTAATAATAACACATCAACATCGGCACTTTTGAGATGGCTTGGCCCATCAAGAATTACAATTGCAAGCCACTCTTCTTCCTTCTGTGGAGTACCTGAAAGATTTCAAAATAGGTTTGGACAAATAATCTGATGAACCATGATCAAGTAATGTCTCTCCACGTATTATCTCAATGAAATTCATGATTGTATGACTCACTTGTTTCCTATAATGTTACTCCATTTGTTAGTGGAGGTTTGCCTCTAAACAATATAGATGTTAAAAGCAATAATACAAAAGTAGAAATCATCTTTACGCAATAAAAATAAATAAATAATAATGATATAATGAATAGGATATATGTTTCGTTGCTTGACCAAACAATCCATGTTCTCAGCAATGCCAATGCAATTACCTTATTTGAAGTGATAGCCGTCACATCATAGGTTGTCAACAGATCCACGAAACTGTTTAAATTTTGTATTATATATGACAATATGATATTATCGTTCAATCTGGTCATGCATGCAGAGCTTCTCATAATCTCTTTATGGCCTTCAGGATTATCATGAAATCCATGTATTCTTCAAGGACGTTCCATTTTATTTAGGGGGCGTTTGGTACGCGGTAATGTATAAGGGAATCTAGGATTACCCTCATGATTACCTGGTTTGGTAAAACATAGGTATAGTTTTGTAAATAATATTAAATTCCCAGGGTTATCAAAATAATTAGTTTGGAAGGATAAACATTCCCCTTGAAAAGGGTGGGATTTGTTGATTCCTCCACATAAAAAATGAGTGAGATTATTGCATACCCAAAACACCCTCCATATTTCTGAATCCCGCCCAAATCCTAAGTCCCACGTCTTCCCCACCTTCCTCCTTGCATTCTTCCTCATTCTTTTGCCGCTGCTCTTTCTGGCCGTACTAGGCAGAGGTGAGTCGTCGCGTACCGATTGGGTTTTGTCTTCTGGGGTTTTTGTTGTTGTTGTTATTGAATTGTGTTGTAGCACCTGAGATCTGGTTGGGATTTGGGGAAATTTTGGTACTGACTGAAGTGGTATGGTTGAATTTTGATTTGAAATGTTGCGCGATTTGAATGAAGGAATTTGTAATGTGGTAAAAGGTAATCTGATTGTGTTTATTTAGATCGAGTTAAGAAAATTGAGTTTGTTTTAGTATAGGGTTCGATAGTGGTTAGTCTTTGTTGGAATGAGGAGATGTTGCTGAATCATGAGAATTCCTGTGAACTTCATCAGGTTTCTGTAGGTGTAATTTTGTCTCTCTTGCTCCATTAACTACCACCTGTAAGTTAATTTCAAATGCCAAAAGCAATCTTAATTCGTTATTGTTCATTTTATCTATTGGCGCAATATGTAGTTTGTCATGGTCCTCATGGATGCTCTCGTTTCTGACCTGGTACGAGTTATTTCGTATTTGCCCCACGTTTGGACCCAAAGCATAGCTGATATGACAGTAAATAAGTCTTATAAGTTTTTTTTTCTCTCAATGAAAGGCCATTTTACAATCAAATAACACTTACCCTCTTTCATGATTGTGCTTTGACTCCATGGAAAACATATCTTAGTCTCACTACCATGGTCAATGATCGATCCTGGGTAGCAAAAAGTTGGTCACTTCTAGTAATTGAGTTTGCCATATTTATTAACAATACTATGAAGCACGCATCTTGTTGGATCCTTATATTGGACTCACATGGCCGACAGAAAACTTACTTTTTCTATTTGCTACTGGTTTACGTGATGAAGTATACCAAATTAAAGAACAATCAATGAAGCAAAATCAAAAGGTGAGAATAAAACCAAGCTTAGTCTTGACAGTTTGCAGTTTTAGATGCAAGGTCCAAAAGGAGTTGCTCACTTCCTAGTTTGATATAGTATTTTAGAATTTGTTTTGAGTTGCTCACTTCCTAGTTTACATGGATCCTAAATTGGGCTCTTTTGCACGTATATTGCACGTGCTGTTTTTAGATCTTAGGTGTTGGGTTCCTTTATGAATCTATATTATTTATTTATTTGACATGGGGGTGCAAATGTCCAACTGCCTAGCATATTATGAGTTCAATTCTTTTATGTTATTTTTTATTTAAAATTTGTTGAAATATGTGGAGTTGAAATTTACTTTTATGAACTTTATTGTTTCATTTGTATATATTTAAGTACTTATGTCTCGTGTTAATAAATACATTTCATTTTTTATTTTTGTTATGTTCTTCATCTAACTAGTTGAAATATATTTAAATCATAATGTAATTTTTTTTAGTAATCTATTGTTAATTTACTAAAGTTTTATAAGATATATATCAATATTGCATTCGCACATGCATACGTATACATCAATTACTAAATTAGATAACTTTTATATTTATTTATTTTTAAATAAAGCCAAAAGGGTATTTTCGATAATGTCTACTATAGAGATGGATTGATGGGAATGAATTGTTCTATACCAAACACGGTAATAAAATATTCCCAGACATGTAATGTCGTATACCAAACACAGTATTGCAACATTGCCGGGAATCTTCATTCCCACCCTCATATTCCTGGGAATCCACCAATTCCTGGGAATTCTCCAATCCGCGTACCAAACGCCCCCTTATAGCTGCGTTTGTCACTTTTTGTTGTTTTTTTAATCCAGTTAACACGATAATAACCTTAAGATAGAAAATATTGTTTGGATATCAGACACTGGAAAACCATTGTTTAGGATTCTCTTTCATACGATCAATCTTATCAAATATGCATCAAAAATGAAAGTCTATAATCAATCTTATCAAAGCAAAATTCATTACGATCAAGCCACAATCGCCACAAGATTGCAGCTACAGTAATATCCCACGATTCTCTATTCTCTTTGTTAATTTTATTTATTCTGTAAACTCCCCAAACATCTGAACACGACCTAGGACAGACTGAACTCCCCAAACACCCCAGACAGCTATATTAGTAGATCTGTAAGCGATCTTTAGGATGCAACTCTAATCTTAATATTTTCACTACTAAAAAAAATCTAGAATCTTACATTTTGCTATAGGTTATTCATGGAGTTGGATTTTACCGGAACCTAACTCGTAAATATAGAGTTAATAACTCACTTAAAACCCTTTCGGACCTGCCTCATCATGACCCAAAATTTTCTTAAAAATCCAATTGTTCAATGTGATATGCTCCGCAAAATCTATTTCCATATAAAAAATTAAGAATTTTATACAAGTGATAGCAAATTATGTAATTTTGGATCGATTTATATGTTGAGCATTGAATTTATGGTTTGACAAAGTTATGAACATTTATTTTTGATTAATTCTCATGATGTTGATGACATCTAAGGTTGAATTTTTAATTTTAATGCTCAATCAATTATTTTCATTTTCGTTACCAAAATGACCCACTTTTTGAAAGTATTTACCAAACTGACCCACTTTCGAAAGTATTTATCAAAATGACACACTCGTTATTTGAAAGACCGAGTTTAGTTAGAACTAACTCGTTCTTTGAAAGACCGAGTGTTAGACTTCAAAAAATCAAAGACTAACACTCGGTCTTCGAAAAACCGTATTAGTTTTAACAAAACTCGGTCTTTCAAAGACCGAGTAAGGCAATTTGGGAATTTAAAAAAAAAGTAAGGCAGTTTGGAAAAAACTTTCAAAAAGTGGGATAGTTTGGGAAAAATTTCCTACATTTGTTGGTTGGCCCCTCCAAGAAAAAATTTCTACCTTCTTCTGTGCCTGCTGTAACTTTCTTTAAAAAAAAAAAAAAAGGAAAAGTTATAATCATGAAGAAAACACAGGATAAGTTGGAAGTTTTTTTTTTTGAAGGAAAAGGTGGAATCTGGCCACCCTAATTCATTAATTAGAGATTAATAAACAAAACTCAGAGTACTGAGCAAACATCAATGTCCTAGAAAGAAAACAGAAAACCATTCTACACCCAAAACATGGTGGGTGGGACAAAACAAACAACATATAGGGCAAAAGAAAGCCAAAAACTAATACATCATTCCCCCCAACAAGCCCTGGGGTGGTGGGTATTACTGTCTCACACTACTCATGCCTCATGCCTTAGTCAATAGTCGGGCCAATCTCGATTTCCTCATCGTCAAACTCCTGTACCTGGAACACTGCGGCGATCCTGCCCCTGGGACCTGCTGCTGCCACATTGGCCTAAAATGAAATTAGATGCATAATATGATTTAAATTGTCAGAGATAGAATTGCAAGTTCTACGGAAGTAAAGATTATTTCTATCTAGCCAAAGCACCCAAGTCATCGCGGCGATCACGAGAAACCACGCCTCTCTCATATCCCCTCGTTCCGTCACAAATAGGGACCCCACCCATAGGTCGTCGTATGAATTAGGGTATTGAGACGTCCCTAGTGCACTGAGGACCTCAACCATAACCGCTTTGCTCCTAGGATAGTGAAGGAGCAGGTGGTCTCTAGTCTCCAAGTTGATCTGGCAGAACTCACAGTGAGCGTCCAAATTTGGTTGTCGCTTAATCAGGTTCTCCCTGGTGAGGATCGCATCGTTCAACACTAACCAAATGAAAACTTTAATTTTCAGGAGCGCCTTCGTTTTCCACACAATGTTCGACCATTTTGGTGTGCAACCCCTAAAGTGGACGCGGTTGTACAGTGAGCGTACCGAGAACTTGCCGTTCTTATCCAGATCCCAGGTCTTCTTGTCAGGACCCTGAGAGCATCCAATTCCAGTGTTTGCGATATAAGCCTTAAGTTCCGTCAACCTGCGTAGGGATTCCGTGTCAAGCGGCTGTTTGAAAGCTGGATTCCAAGTATTTCTTTTCCAGGCTGCTGCCACCGTACAGTGTGGTAGAGATGCTTGTTCGTATAAATCCGGGAACATGGACCTGAGTGGGTGTTCTGCGCACCATTTATCCCACCAGAATCTAGTGAGTCTGTCATTGCCTATGACTGAGTTAATATAGCTATTGAATGGTTCGTATGCCTTTGAGATACCCTTCCAGAAGTGAGAAACTCTAGGGCCTACCCTGAAGCCTAGGTTTCTAGTACCATTCCTACGCATGTAACCCTGGACAAACTGCTGCCACCCTTCTCCATTAGGGTGAAAGACCTTCCACCACCATTTACCCAGTACTGCCAGGTTCATGTCCCGAAGATCGATAATGCCCAGGCCTCCGTAGATCTTTTTCATGCATGCCTTCTCCCACCTGATGAGATGGTATCCTCCTCGATCTGGGTCCGCCCCTTTCCACAGGAAACATTTTCTAGTCCGGTCAATTCTTTGAATAACCCATCGTGGCATCTTGAAGAAAGAGAGGTAATAGGTAGGGAGGTTAGTCAGGACTGCATTGATGAGGGTTACTCTCCCTCCCAAGGAGAGGGCTTTCCCTTTCCATCCTGTAAGTCGTTTATCGACCTTATCAATGATGGGGGGCCAGTCCTCCTTTTTGAGTCTCCCGGGTCTCAGTGGCAATCCAAGGTACTGAATGGGGAACCTCTTGACGGAGCAGTTGAGAATGGAGGCGTGCTCCAGCATCTCTTCTGGGGGCAAGGCAATGGGCATTATAGCACTTTTGTGGAAATTAACTCTGAGTCCGGACCATGCTTCAAAACAATATGGAATCCCTTTGAAAATAATAGTTTCTCCTAGGTTTCCATTGCCAAAAAACAGAGTGTCGTCTGCGTATTGAAGTTTGGAGCACCCTTGCCGTTGTCCCCCTCTAGCCACAGGCACAATCCAGCCTGCTCTACAGCATCTGTTCATCATTGCTCTGAGTACGTCTGCCACAATGGTGAAGAGGATGGGGGAAAGAGGATCTCCCTGTCTGAGTCCTCGCTTGCAGGGGAATGGGTGACCCGCCGAACCATTGATCAAAATGGCCGTTTTGCTAGTGGTGAGGCACGTATGGATCAATCTGATCCATTTGTCCCCAAACCCCCGTCCAGCCAGTGCTTCCAACAAACAATCCCATTCCACTGAGTCATAGGCTTTCTCAAAGTCTAGCTTAAGGAGGTAGCTCTTCGCATTGGAGGCGTGGCATTGGTGGATAGTCTCTTCAGCTGTGGCAATACTGTCCTAAATGCATCGCCCCTTAATAAAGCCTGTCTGGTCCTGACTGATGAGGCCTTCCATTACCTTACCCAATCTGTTAGCTAGGGTCTTTGTAATGATCTTCACCGAATAGTTAAGTAGGCTTATGGGGCGGAAGTCACCAATGCGTCGTGAGTCTTCTTGTTTAGGGATGAGCACCACCTCCGCATAGTTGATTCTCCCCAATTTTAGTTTATGCTCGTAGAAATCATCGAACAGTTTTAGCAGGTCTCCTTTGATTTCCTCCTAAAATATCTGATAGAACATGATCGGGAATCCGTCTGGTCCTGGGGCTTTATCATTACCCAGTTGTTGGACCGCCTTCCATACTTCCTGTTCGGTGAAGGGTGCTTCAATGGATTGCAGTCCAATACCTGGCTCATCTGCTTGGTCCTGCCAGAAGTCGTGCCGGAGTGAGGTTCTGAACTCCTCTTTGCGCCCAAGGAGGCGCTTGTAATGGGACTAGAAGGCCAGCTTAATCGCGTTCTCGCCTTGGATTAAGTCGGAGTCTAAATTAACGGAGTGGATGATGTTAGCTCTACGCCGTGCACTGGCAACTCGGTGAAAAAAGGCGGTATTCGTGTCACCCTCCTTGAGCCATGTGACTCTCGACCGTTGCTGCCATCTGATTTCTTCTATTCTATACAGCTGATCAATGTCCTGTCTTAGTTGGAGCAATTTCATCCGTTCTTCCTGTACAAGGTCCCTAGCTTCATCCGTTTTCTTGAGTTCCTCAATTCCTTCAAGAAGGGACTCCTTTGACCTCCATATTAGTGCAAATCTGGTCTGGTTCCACTTCCGCAGCTTGCCTTTTAGGCTGCTGACTTTTTCACACCATATCGCAGTCGCCCCAGTGCCCCTGGTTGGGCGAGACCAGCACTCGTTCACCATGTGGTGGAACCCCTGAATTTCTAACCAGGCCTTCTCAAATCGGAATTTTGCAGGTTTTCTGGGTTGAACCTCCCCTGCAGAAAGGAAAATTGGGACGTGATCTGAAGTTGGCTTAGGGAGGGACTTAGCAAAAGTCAAAGGGAATTTGGTTTTCCAATCCGTGGAAACCAGGACCCTGTCTAACTTGGCTAGAGTGGGCTGTGCCTGCATGTTTGACCAGGTGAAAATTATGTCCGAAATGGGGATGTCGACCAATTCCAAGTCCGTGACGACCTCGTTAAACGCTTCTCTATCTAGTTCACTAGCGCCTCTGTCCCTGTACTCAGAGGCAAATCTAGTGATATTGAAATCACCCCCCACAACCCACGGGTAGGGCCAGTGTGTTTTAATAGATCTCAATTCCGTCAAGAAGGTCATTCTAGCAGTGGAAGTGTGGGGTCCGTACACCACCGTGACCGATTAGAGCCATAGGTCAGACTTTCTTTGCAGTAGTACCGAAAGGGAGAATTGCCCGTGCAATTCGTCAACACAGCGGAAGACGTTGGGATTAAAGCCTAGAGCGATGCCCCCAGACGCCCCAACTGATGGTAACATCCTCCATTCGGAGATTCGACAACCCCCCACCCTTTTGAGTCTAGACATGTGAGACAGTTTGGTCTCCTAGAGACCCACGATATTCGCCTTGGATCTGGCGACCAGTTCCTTAACCATTTCTCGTTTACCCCGCCCACCCAGGCCTCATTCCAGAAAAGGGCATCCATTAACTACAATTAGGGGGGGTACGTTACTTGAAACTACATTCGATTCCAGGATTAGCCTAATCCTATCAGATTCCCATCCTCTAATTTGATTGAGAAGACGAGCGTTTCTATCAATATCATTAACCAGGAGACCACATGCTTCGGCTAGATGGAAAATTTCATAATCGGTCATAAAATTGAAAATTGAAGCTTGGAAAGAGCTTGTACCTCCAACACTTGTTTTAGCGGCCTTAGCGGCTGCCGCAATCTCCAAATAGTCATCTAAGGACTCCTCCATTGCCCTCTTGTGACCCCTGACAACTGTATCGCTCTGAGACGGACATGTGGTCATAGCTTGAGTTGTAGGAAAAGTGCATGGAACCAGGTCTGGTGACTGACTCGGAAATTCCCCAATCTCCTCATCTAAGTCCAACAAATCTCCCTCTGAGAAAACACAGTCGTCCTCGAGGTTAAGTCTATCCTCTCTGTCATCCTCGTAATGAGATGAGTCTGGGACGCACTCGTTTACGCCCACTGCTTTAATTGGAGTTCGGTCCATGACATGGGAGCATAGATTGGACCCCTCTTTGGGCCCAATAACTGACTGATTTAACATGGACCCCTCTTTGGGCCCAATACAATTCATAACATTATAAAGCCCCCTCCCTCAATCTCGCTACCGTACATGCTACTGTGCCCACTTAAACTCTCCACTCCTCCGCAAGACACCAGAACACCCCCCTCAAACCCACCGCCTGCCGCCTCGTTCCGCACGCCATCTGCCTTGTTCCACACGCCTGCCGCTTGCAGTAAAATGCCATCTGTCACATGACGATTGGGTCGGCCTGCGGTTGGGATAGAACCCTCATTCCTCGAGGCATTGACCACTTCAAAACCCCTCATCTCGCTCACTTCTTCCATCCCTTTCTCCTCTCCCAAAATTTTCTTACCTCTTTGAGCTCTCGCTACCACGAGGGCGGAGGCCAAAGGGTCAGTGGATCTCCCACTTTGGGGGAATTCTCTGCCACCCTCTTGGTCTTCTCTCGTCGTGTATCCCATAATGGCAAGAGCCCCTCTCGACCCACCCTCCGAAGCTACCAAAACTTACTTCTTTGGGTTTCGACTGTGCTGTACGTCTTGCATGTCGATACCCACAGAGCTTTTGCCATTCTTGGTCCCTTTGCATCCTGTGTCCCTACCCTGCCCCTCTCACGGAACCTGACTTTGGTTCTTTCCAGAATAACCCTGCATGTCGTTTTGCAAGATGCCAAGCTTCTTGCTTTTATCTTTCGCAGTGCCTGCGCTGTCTGCCATTTCTTTGTGGTCCTCCCTCCTACCAACTCCACCAACTCCGATATGAAGGTTTCTAATTTTGGTTCTGTGTTGACCCTCCTTTCGGTGGGCCTCCTCTGCCGAACTTCCCAAATCTGGCCATGAGTTTGAGTTTGAAATCCTCACATTTGGACTGTTGGGTCTGATGGACTGGGCTCCTTCCCGCCCACCTATGATCGGGGGTCCCTTCGGCGGCGCTGATCCCTCCACCACGTGGCTCCTCCGACGCTGCTCCAACTCTCTAGCCTCCCTAATGAGTTCTCTATGCGCTCACTCAATCTCATGCGCCCCATCGATGGTGGTGTCCCTAGCCGGGGAGACCGCCTGGGAGTACGAGCGGCCGTCTCTAAGGGCTTTGTGTGGCGTGGCGGAGATGATGGTCGCTCGCTTCGCTCCTGGCTCATCTCTCCTGTCAAGCATGAAGCGGATAAGGTAGGAGGCTTCGAATGTGTAGACTTTAGCAATTCTCGGCATCTGAGCAATGTCAATGCTTCGGATAAGCACCCTTGCTGAGACGATATCCGATCGGCGCACCGTTTTCTCGTCAACTTCTTCCACAGCGCCGAAGTCGGCGACGATCTCTTGTAATGCCTCTCGTTTCCAAAAGTGCAATGGCACATTGTGAATCCAAATCCAATAGAGCTCGCCTTGGGGGGGCTCCGCTCCGAAGCTCGGGGACCATGGAAAAAATTCCACTGAGAAGTGACCGAAGTCCACCGTCCCTAGTTCCGTAACCTCCACAACTTTCTCTGGCGAGGGGACGGATACCAAGAATTGGAGGTGGCAAACCTTCTTAGCAACTCAATCCTTGCGTGCCTTCATCGGCCATTTAGCCTCCAGAGCCTGAAGGAGGTGGGTCTCGGAGGGTCTCCCTGACCGCACCCTGGCCACTGCGCACCACTGCCGCAACCACCTCTCCTCATACCTTATGATGTCCAGGCTGTTTGCTATCCTGATCGGAGCGGGGTTGTCAGGCGACCTCCCTCTGTTGACTGGGTGTTCCTCATCAAGGTGCGAATCAACGACATTGGTGCAAACGTAAGAAAGATGGCCCCATTTTATGCATTTGAGACACCGAACCTCCTTTGTGCAATCTTTGCGGAAATGCTCTAGTTCTCCACAATTAAAACATGGTACCGGTCTTCGTTTGCCATTTCTATACTTTTTCTGATAATCTTGTTAGGGAGGAGGAGAAGATGACGTGGCTAAGCCCTTACCTTTACGTGAAACCACTTGCTAGATCTCCTCAGTCTGTTCCCCACCATCTCGCGTCCCCTCTGGACCCACTCTTTGAGCCCAGTTGACGTTGGATATGAGGGGGTCGGCCGGAGCGGGTTGAGGACGGTGTTGCATTGGGGGGTCTGGGCTCTGGTCTTTTGAAAGTGAGAGGTGCGGGGTGAGGACGAAGGGGGAGGGGGGAAGTGGATGAGTGATTGTTTGGTTGGTGTGGTTGTTGGGAGTCGATATATTAAGCGTGATGTGGGGGGGGGGGGGGACTGTGTTGGTTGGCAGTTGTTCTTGGGGTAGAGGTATGAGGGTGATGCCGCTGCTCTCTGTTATGGTGGGGGCGGTGAGATTCCTTGCTAACTTTGCTACCTTCCCTATCTCTGTAATGCTTGTGGCTTTGATGAATGTCTCTGTGATGGTTTTTTCTGTAATCTCTGTGTTGTCGCTCATCCTGCTGCCTCCGGGGGAATTGCTGGCACGGGAGGGGGGGGGGTGACTTTACGCCCATCGTGGCTAGTAGAGGGACCCCCTCTATGGGCCCTTTCTCTCGAGGGCATCTCCTGCCGGCTATGATGAGCGTCACCACTCCTCGAATGTCGATAAGGTGCACTACGGTGTGCCCTCGGTGGAGTGCGCGAGCGTCTGAGCCTCGGGGGTGCCTCCTCCCTAAGGGGTTGGTTGAGCAGGGCGGGTTGGATGACAGTGGAGATGTGGGGTGAGACCAGTTTTGGAGGAGGTGTGGGGGGTGGGGGGGAGGAGGTAGCAGCAGTAGTGGTGGGTGGTGGAGGGGAAGGGCGGGGGGGATTGGTGGGTGCCGGACCCCTCGTTGGGCCCGCATCCACTAAGCTCTAGCTCCGATAACATGGAGGAGTGAGGCATTAGGTCCGATGAGTATTGTTGATGGTGGTTTTGTTGTCGCTGGGTAGAGAAATTGCTAATCCATTCACTGAAGGATCCTCTAGTCACCCACATGTTGGAAGAGGAGAGTTTTTTTTTTTTTTTTGGAAGTTGGAATCATCTTAAACTCTATTATATTATAGAAGTGAAGAGAAGAGAAGAGAAGATGGAACATTCTTAGCTGTCAACGATACTAGTCCTTTGTACAAAGAGAAATCATCCTCATGTGATAGTTGTGATCGATTCTTAACTCACACTCCTACTCAAGTCTCTCTCTACAAGGGCCCCTTTACTTTGCATCGGCCGGGCCCAGCAACTCCTCCTTTCTTTGGTTGGCAGCAACTAAGTAGGAAACGTGCGCGGGACCTGGCCCATTGACTGTTGAGAAGACAGTAACATACAGAAGATTAGGGTTGAAGGTATCATATTCCCATGCATATACTCCATATTAATTGTCTCCAATGAGAAGCAACTTATATTGAGTCAAGTTGATCGCCCAAAACACCATGACAACATTAATGCCTATTGTTGGCAATCACCCAAAACACAGTGACAACATTAATGCCTACTGTTGCCAATCAAACCAATGAATAGGGGACAAAAGAGTGGAAATTGTATGCATTTATCAAGGCGCATATGCATCAGAAATTCATGGTACATGAGCTAGTAAACATTTGACAATCTGGTAAATTTCAACTTCTGCACGAATATAATCAAAAGGCTCATAGAGGAAAAATATATCCTTTAGGATAACGGATGATATTTGATTATTTTTTCTTTTCTTTTTCTTTTCTTTTTGTTATATATATATATATACTAGGTTTTCCCGTTGACACGTGCCTACGGCACGTCTTCGAAACGGTACACCTGATTTGATTATATAAATAGTTTTGGAGGTCCAGCAAATTAATTGAAGTAGTAAACATATTATATGAGGAAACAGTATATCTACCTTTAAGCTCAATTATCACATTCCTCATCATTAGCTTGAACTTAGCTGGAATGCATATAGTTTGTTATAAACATTGCATAGAGTTTTTTTTAAACTTCAGCATCAATTTTAAATGCTTGTAATAGTTATGAAAGGACATTATCATATAGGTTTTATAGAGCTTACTCTAATCCATCACCACTATGAGCATGTCTAAATACAATGATAATGCAAGTGCAGGTGTGAAAGTATCTACAATACCAATTATCTACACATTTATTTTTAAAATTTTAAAGTTTTATTTCTAAAATTTCAAAAAATGTAAAAAATTTAAAATTTTTTAAAATTTTAAAATTTTAATTTTTTTTTTTTGATTTGATCGATCGGATAGAGTCTTGCGATTCCAGCCATCAACAAAAAATATATAAATAAGAACATAATCATATAATTTTACAAGATGTAAAATGAAACACACCGAAGACACCCCATATTAAAAACACAACTCCTAGCAGGCAATCATACACGGATTACAAACGTCGACAATGAACAAAAGAAACGCCGGGAGGACAGGACGCAACAGGAACCCATAGGTGACAATCCCAGTTGGCCGCAAGGATTGCCAAGCAACTGGAAGGGGGAGGGAGTTCAAGTGCATCACTGGCTTCTGGTCGTAGAAATGAGGGACCCAAACACGTCCGAAGAGATAGCCTGCTGCGATGAAAACACCGGTGGAGCGGAGCCGCCCGAAGGAACACCCATCACTATGAGCGCTCAGCACACTAAACAGCCTCCAAAATGGAACAATCGACAAGGGGAGGGCAAGCAAACCTGAGTTGAACCCACCCTACTGATACGACCACGCCTATGATTGACATCAGCTAAGCGTGGAAGCAGGTAGAGCTCGAAAAGGGGTCAAGAGACCCAAATGCGCTCAAAAGATGAAAGCAGACAAAACAACCGCACCACCAAGGGGGAGCTCATACTGCCCCAACCATAAAAGATCGAACCAGATCACCGCAAGCACCGTTCACTAAAAACAAAGATAAGGGCCAGAGGCCGAAGCCATTCATCCAAAAAACGACCTGAAGCCATTCATAAAAAAAACGACCTCAAGCCAACAACACTTAAGATGCTACAATTTAGATCAGTATGCACCGATCACCCTCAAGCAGCTGCTCAGCCGCAAAAAACCCCAGGAACCAAAAACGAATTGTGATAAGGGGTCGAAATCATAAAGGAAGAAGAAAGCATAATAAAGGCCTGTGGAAAGATAAGAGCAAATAGCACTAATAACTTCAATTACAAACCGGAAGAGATAACAAATAAACAGCGCTAACATCAAGTAGCGAAAGTAGCTTCCAGTGCAAACAACTTAAAGGCATAATCCACAGATGCCTCAGAGAATCTAAAGAGTGTAAGTAAGAACAAAACTTAGGAAACATAGCCACCACATTAAAAGACAACAGCCACCCTTGTAATCAGAAGGACCATACAAAATAATGTTGAGTAAGGGGGAGAGGAGAAGAAGATAAGTTCCCAACCGAGCTAAAAAAACAGCACCTCCAAAAGATAGTAGTAGAAGGTACATCTCAAAAAAACCAAGGTACCATCGTCTCCCTATGGGGGGGCACAGTCCTGCAATGAAGAGTAAGAGAAGGAAAAAAAAAACAACAGGGTAAGAACTAAAATAGTTAAAAATGCGGAATTAAGGCTTGAAGATTGCTAAGACAACAATAAGAGTCATCTAATCTTTGATAAGCAAGAGGGTTAATGGCTCTAGAGTTCGGACCCGAGGCCCAAAGCTTAAACAGGAATAAGAAGTTATCTATGAGCGCCGATATAGGGGAACAGCAATGTTGGAACAACCTCTTGTTCCTTTCCTTCCAAATTATCCAAACGATAATTTGAACTGATAAGATCCACGCACTTTGAAAAGAGGCAATCGACGTTTTAAAGGACCAACAGGAGGCTAAAGAAGGGGGGAGCGAGCCATTGTCCCACGCCAGAGTGCAAATCTTCCATAACGGGATAATTATCGGGCATAGAACAAAGAGATGATTAACCTCTTCCGTGTGACGTGCACAGAAAGGGCAAAGCTGCCCCCACGCTAAGTTCCTTTTATTTAGATTTTCAACAGTTAGTAATTTGTTGTAGAACGCAAGCCACGAGGTGATTTTCACCTTGAGGGGCGCGTAAGAGTCCCAAACAAAACTAGCATTCGGCGATTGGATGCCCCGAAAGTTTAGAAAGACGTAAAAGGATTTTACAGAAAAAATACCAGAGGCAGACCAACGCCAAGCAATCCCCTCAACCGGCTTCCACTCAAAGTTGTTGAGGGTTGAGATGAGATCATTGAAATCATTAACAAGAGAGGGGGGAAGATCAATCGCGAAGGGAATCACCCACTGCCTATGGTCTCCTATCATGGTGAAAGAATCTGCAACCGAAGCTGACGGGTAGACCACCAGTTGAAATAATGAGGGAAATGCGAAGGAGAGAGTGATGTTACCGATCCAAAGGTCAGACCAAAGTCTAGCTCTGGACCCGTCCGCGCAGTTACGGGAAATACTGCAACGAATGGCCGGGGCAGCCTTCCAAACACCTTTCCAGAAAGGGGAGGCACGACGAATAACTGTAAAGGGGAATTCCCACCAAGAGCTGGTGTGTGATAGATAATCCTTAATACACTGAATCCAAGGAAGGTGGTTGAGTTGATGAATTCTCCACAACCATTTACCCAAGAGGGCAAGGTTGTGGTCCCTAAGATCCAGTACACCAAGGCCTCCTTCCGCTTTGGAAGTACAAACCATGTTCCAATGGCAAAGGTGAGAGCCCGGTTTAAGAGAAGGGGAACCAGACCAGAAAAAGTTACTTCTGATTTGGTCTATCCTCTTGATAACCCAGGAGGGAATAAAGTAAAAAGACATCAAGTAATGTGGCATGGCTGATAACACTGAATTAATGAGGATCAATCTACCACCTCGGAAAAGACACTTTCCAGCCCAAACATTAAGCCTGGCTTCCACTTTGTCAATAAGTGGGAACCAGTCCGCTCTATGTAGTTTGCCCCAACGAAGGGGAATGCCTAAGTAAGATATCGGAAAAGAAGCAATAGGACAGTTAAAGAAATTGGATACCTCGAGCTGGCGGTTGGGTTCACCTCCCAACCAGAGAACGGAGGATTTTTGGAAATTGATAGAAAGACCTAAGGCCAACTCGAAGCAGTAGAGAAGAAGTTTAAGATTACGCATGGAATGGGTGTTAGGTTTAGTGAAAATAATAGTGTTGTCTGCGTATTGCAGGTTAAGCACTCCCTCGAAGGAGGGAGAGTGACCGAGACCCTCGATCAATTGCGAGTTCCAAGCATGCTTAAGAAGGTTGCTAAAAATGTCGGCTACCAGGGAAAAGAGAAGAGAGGAGAGGGGGTCTCCTTGACGTAGGCCACGTTTAATTTTGAACTTGTGACCTTCCGAACCATTGAGAAAGATCGAGGAAGTACCAGAGTACAAGCTGGATTTAATCCAGGCGATCCATTTGGGACCAAAACCTCGGAAGATGAGAATGTCCAGAAGGAAGTCCCAGTTAACGTTATCATACGCTTTTTGGAAATCAAGTTTGAGGAGAATGCCTTCGGAGCGAGATCTATGGCAATGAGAGATGATCTCCTGGGCTGAAGCCACACTGTCAAGGATACAACGGTCCTTGATGAACCCTGATTGTGCAGTATCAATCAGGGGGGAAATGATCAAACTCAATCTAGTCGAAAGGACTTTCATAATGATTTTGAAGGAGGTATTGATCAGACTGATAGGTCTGAAATTGGTCAACAAGTTCACTCCCGCTAACTTGGGGATAAGCACAATGTGCGCATAATTGATGTGATCGAATGAAAAACATCCCTGATGGAGTTCTTGAAACATTTTGAAGAGATCGTCCTTGAGCCAGTTCCAAAATTTTTGAAAGAAGAATGCGGGGAAGCTGTCGGGTCCCGGCGCCTGAGTCACTTTTTAAGGCGAAAACCTGCCGATTTAATTTCTTCCATAGAGAAAGGAGCCTCAAGAGAGGAAAGATCGTGATGTTGGTTACCATAGAGTTGGAACCAATCAAGCTCAATAGCGCGAGGTTTCGACGACCCAATAAGGTTTTTATAGAAAGAAAGGAATTCACGGTGGATTTCCTCATCAGAGGAAAGATCCACCCCTTGAACCGAAATCGATGAGATTCGGTTGCAGCGTTGCCTATGAGAGGCAAAATTATGAAAGAAAGCGGTGTTGGCATCTCCATCTTTCATCCAATTAACACGAGCTCTTTGCGCCCATTTAATATGGTCCTGATGGAGAATGTTGGCATAATCTAGCTTGCAGGAACGACGTTCCGAAAGAAAAGATTCCGACAAGGGACCTAATTCTTCCAGCTTATCAATGGACTCGATAGATTGAAGAAGGAAATTTTTAAGGAAATTGGTGTTGGATTGTCTCTCGGACCGCCATATTTTGCAGCCGTGCCTGATAGCATGGAGTTTTAAAAGGATGCTGCCCAGTCCGGATGAACCGGAGACTGAGGCCAAGCATTCCACCACAAGGTTGACGAAGAGCTGGTCTTGCAACCAGAATTTTTCAAACCGAAACTTATGGATATGGTTGAACTTAAAGTTAGAGAACAGCGCAATAGGCACATGATCGGACGAGGGATTGGGGAGGGCCTTGGAGAAGGAGCGGTGGAAGCGGGAGATCCATGATTGCGAAACCAGAAACCTGTCTAGTTTAGCAAAAGTCGGAGGGAAGCGTTGGTTGGACCAGGTGAAAGATCTACCAGATAAAGGTAATTCGATCAGTTGCAAATCTCGGATGCAATCGTTGAAGAGAAAAGATTGTGAATTGGAGGAGGTCGGATTCGATCTTTCAGTGACAAAACGAGTCACGTTGAAATCACCGCAAAATATGCATAGGTCGCTAGAGAAGTGCTGCAAAGAGAGAAATTTAGTCCAGAACGCAGGCCTTCTCTCCGAAGTGGATGGGCCATACACCGAAATAACAGTGAGGGTAACATTGAAGGTCATCCAACGAAGTTGGACGATAAGAAAGAATTCAAGCCTAGACACTGCAATAAGAGAGAAATTCGATTCTTTGAAACCAAAAAGGATACCTCCCCTCGAGCCTACGGCATCAAGAGATATCCATTTAGTGATCATTGATCCACCTAGGTGGAAAGAGATGGCGATTCCAGTTTGGACTCTTGAATAGATATAAGGTTGCATCGAGAAGAGGAGATAAGGTCTTGAACTGCCCTTTGCTTGGAGGGGCAGTTAAGACCGCGGATGTTCCAGGACACACTAATCATGGGAGTGAAAGTGCTCCAGGACTCTAAGGCGTTCCAGCCTCCTAAGGGAAGATAGTCTAGGGGAGTCAGAGGGGTCGATCAGAAAGCCCAGTTCATGTGCCATGCCAGCAATTTCACTATTAGATAGGGAATCGAAGATGGGGAAGTAAATAGAACCTAACTGGTTGTGATGAGTCATGGGCAGTTGAGGAGAGGGCAGAGACTGCTTGTCACTCATGGCAGGGAAGTTAGAATCAGAGCGGAAGTCTGCATTGGAAAACAGAGATTTTTTAGCTCTAAGACGCGCACTAGATCTAATATAGGCATGGGGCAGCCAACGTGGAGACACAAACTCCGAGTCCGTGCGCTCCACCTCCTGCTGGGAAGAGTGAGGTGAATGAGAGGCGCAGGAAGAGCTAGCCAAGCTAGAGTCAACAAGCGACTTAACAGACCCAGTTGGATCTGAAGAGGAAAGATCAGAATTGAAGTAGAGGAAGGGAGGAGAGGCCTCCAGAAAATGTCGGACCTTCGTCACCACGGACGACGAAATCCATCTGCAGAAAGAAGGCCCGAACGGGAGGGCCCTAAGATCGATCGAACGATAAGTCGGACTATAAATAGCGCTACACAAGGAATTCGAAATACAAAATTTGAACATGTAAACCGCCACTAGATAAAAAAACAAATGGTGAAAGCTTGGAAACAGAAATAAAAATTACCTGCTGTCCTTGCTCTTACGCGCAAGCTCCGCTTCCTCTTCAAGCAGAAGGGTGTCCTGGTCTGTCCATGCAGACTCTTTAAGAGACGAAGATTGCTTAAATTTTAAAAAAATAAATTCTTAATTTTTTTTATAAGTTTTTGATTTTTTTTTTAAATTTTTTTTTGAATTATTTTTAATGTTTTAAATATTTTAAATTTTTCGATTTTTTAATTTTTTTTTAAAAAAATTAAAATTTTTATTTTCTGTATTTTATGAATAGAAGAGAGAGAGAGAGAGAGAGAGAGAGAGAGAGAGAGAGAGAGAGAGAGAAAGAGAGAGAGAGAGAGAAATAATTAAATAAATAAAGGAGTTGTTTTGGGTGGGGGATTTGAATTTGAGTTTTGGGGGGGGGGGGGGAGGGGGGGGGGGAGGGGGGGGGAACTTTTGGTGGGAAAAATATGTTTTGTGAGGTTAGATCTGGGCCTTTGATTTTCGGGAGGATTGAAGGAGAGCCACTTGATAGCTTTCTTTGTGTTTTATTATATATATATATATATATATATATATATATATATATATATATGGGTAAAATGGATATGAGCAACTTGCTCATTTAGTAAATGAGCAATTAATTATGTGGCATGCATGTGATACATTGAATAACTAACCCTTTCAAGGCTTTTCTAATCACATGTATGCCACATCATCAATTGCTTATTTACTAAATGAGCAAGTTACTCATACCCCTTTTTCCCTATATATATATATATATATATATATATATATATATACTAGGTATGCCCGTGGGCATGTGCCTACGACATGTCTTTAGAATATATATATATATATATATAGATATATACTAGGTATGCCCGTGGGCATGTGCCTACGACATGTCTTTAGAACGATGCAACATATGAAAAATCATGTAAACAGAAAGGGATGATTTATATAGATGTTTTTTTGCTAGTAGACGTTGATGTATTGATGTACTCTGAAATAGGATTATGGAGTGACATTAAGATGTATTGGTTTATTATATAGATGTTTGAATATAAATAAAAACTGAAATATAGCACAAAAGAAAAGAAAAGAAAAGAAGAAGAAAAGGTTCAATTGGTTCAATATTGCATTACTAATGTGTCGAGTGAATACTTGAAGTAAAGTTCTAAAATTAGAAGTATAGGAAGTAAAGAACAATATGTTCTTCTTTGGAAAAGTGTATATTGAAGCTAACTTAAAATTGGAGGTGAAGGCAGAACGATCAAACTTTCATACCTTTTACCTCCAAAGTAAAGATAATTTTGATTATCTTAAATTTGTACCAAATTGGGGCTAAGAATTCAGACAGCAAAATGAAATAGGAAATGCATAATTCTCAACAAATGAACAAACCATCTTAACTCTACTATGCGAAAATTACGACTCAGTATATGAACTATAGCCTATATCAACTCTCACAAGTTATTTATCCATAATCTCACTATGAAGTAGTTTCTAGTCAAAACAACATTCAATTAATAATACCTGAATCCTAAATCATTTCACAATTCACAAAACTAAAACTCATTACTGAAGCAAATTAACCAAATTACTATCAAACCAAAGACAATTCTGTGAAATTCATACCTCAGGACTAAATCTAGGTGGTCTTCGATGATAAATCCAACTTCGACTTCTCCAGCATGACCGTACCATACGCTCCAAACCCCTTCTTCATCACCGGAGCCATCGAAGACGTAAATTAAGAACAACATATGTAAGGACCAATAATTTAAACCAAATATAGGCAGGGCCGGTCCTGAGGAATTTGAGGCCCTGGGCAAAAAAAATAATTGGGGCCCTTTATAGATGTGCAACTATTTTTATATATATCAATAAAATATATTATAACGGTTGGGGACATAAAAACAATATCCAGAAAAATAAAGATTACCTTTGTATTACTTTATGACATCAAATAACTCAATTAATTAAAATATAGAGAGTTTAAAGATCCTGTTGATTTTCCATAATAGTAATTGACTTCTTAAATCACCATGAATTACAGCACAATCAATTAGCCAACTGTAAAACTCATCTGAGCAACTTTGTGTTGTGGCAAAGATTTTGAATGTCATATGAAAGATTGTGCACAATATTCAACTTGAAAATGGGAAATACAAATATCATGGGATCTACCCAACACATAAAAAGAAATTAAAAGAAACACTAAATTTCAAGTTAATTTGCTCCCCTCTAAATATGCTTGAACAGTTGCAGTTGAAGAAGAATGCTATGTTGGCTAAAACCTACACAAGGATATGAAGTTATGAACTCATAAACTCTTCTTGCTATGAGCCTATGGTCTATGGATTTCTATTTCATTTTCAGATTTCAAATTATGTAGATATGCATCTAAAAAAACCAACTGTCTAACTGATCATTTGGTGTTCATTTAAACAAATGAATATACTTAATTACAATTTTAGAAACTGATCATTTGGATGTTATGAGAACAATACTTCTTATCTAAAAAAACCAAGTAAATTAGATGACATGAGGATATGTAATCTCTTCGAATTTGAGAAGATGATTTGAACTTACAAGGGACTGGTTGTAATCAAGTTTTGGAAACTGAAAGGCCACTTCTGGAGTTCCAAGAGGTAATGCTGACTTCAGGTGACCCTCAACACTATCATCACCTAAGGTGAGAGAGAAAAGCATCAGAGCTAAAGCTAAGTAGCTGTTGTACACATAACGAGTACATATCCTAGATAGAATACAAGAAAAAACTAGTAATAAGTAATAAACTGTTTGAACAAAACTATGAATTCCTCAACCCTTTCTACAGCTTCAGAGTTTTGGTGTTTTGTTTTGGTGTTTCAGTGTAGTGACAGAGCTGTTTCACATGGTACAAAGCCTCCAAGATTCAGATCCCACTAGAGGCTCATAATTCAAGCAAATTGTTTGACTTCAAATTCAAGATATTAAAAGCTCTGATGTAACTTGTAAGCATTGTGTATTTGTGTGACACTGTTATTCAAGAAAATTGTGCATATGTAGATTCAGTTACTGTCACTTGAGAAAACAGATTATAGTTAACAGAGCAAAAAAATATTGGGGTAGAACTAATTTACAGCAAGGAGAAAAGGTGACTTACAGAGACAACATGGCAAGTTTCAAAGATGAAAGATCCAGTGGATTGTGAATCTGTGATTGAGAAGATTGAAGAAGATGAATTTAGGAGTCAGGAATGATATTTAAAAAATGAAGAAGAAGAAGTGACGCCAGGAGAGAGAGAAAGAGAGACTACTGACTTAGGAAATTGAAAATGTATTAATTAAAAGAGGGGACCTTTAAAATTTCTAGTTCAAATATTAATTACAAACCTATTAATTTCTATTTCTATCTTTTCAATTATGACTAATGATCCTACAGAAGTACAGTGTAATTCATTTTTTTCTTTTTTTCCTTTTCACATTTTCCCCCCAAAATTCCCCCCACGTGCATAGCACGTGTAAAATACTAGTCCATTATACTTTTAAAAAAATTGGGCCCCTCCCCTGAATTGGGCCGTGGGCGGTCGCCCAGCCCGTCCTGGGCCAAGGCCAGCCCTAAATATAGGTAACATGTTTGCAAGTATCAAATGAGTCATCGAAGATGTAAATTAAGAACAACATATGTAAGGACCAATAATTTAAACCAAATATAGGTAACATGTTTGCAAGTATCAAAGTCATTCAAATTGTCGACGTGTGTTATGATTGTTATCTAACATCACTAATGTCATACAGATGCCCCATGCACACCACTTCAACACTGAAGTTATTGGTTATAATCCAAGATAAACTCAATTAAGTTCCAGCTACTCCCCTAATACCACTTTTGTCATGCCATCCAATCTAAGAACCTCCAACACTAAAGATCAGAATGATACGTGAAATATCTAACGAACATTAAAACTTGATGGGCAACCATTTGTATCTATTCCACCATAAACACCTACATTCTTAACAAAGAATCTACCACCAAACAAACTCCCAGTTCCATGTAAAGAGAAGCATACTTCAAATTAAACATACTTCAAATTAAGATATAACAGCAAAAAAAAAACCCAAATCTGAAGTCAGAACTAATGTATCAAGCAACCGCATCAGCACTAATCACAATCGAGCAATCAACATACTTCAAATTAAACTGATTCTTATAAAAGTTCAAAATTTTCATCGATAATATAAAGAGCCTGTCTTCAAACTGGACTTACTTCATCAAAAAATCAACTCCGATCGTTGCTTTATACTGATTACTAAACCTCCGATTCACATATCTAACCACAAAATTCCAAAGTCAAACAACCACATATAGAGCAAAAAATACTAAATTAGGAACCAACAAATTTGGGGATTTCACTTACTGGTCATCAACGACATTTTCCCAACCCTATTAAACAACAACAAATCAACAATCAAAAAAAATAATAATGAAACCCTAGCTAGATCTCTAATCGATAGGGAATTACCTGCTGTCGCCGAGGATGATGATCATGAGGAGCATTTGCCGTTCAAGAAACGCACCTCCGATGCGGCTTTAACCCCCCGGATTCCCGTTATCAGACATCCATGACACAACCAGAATCTTTGCCTTCAAATGCATCTCAACACAGTAAATAACACGAAAATTTAAACACTTTTATTACCATCAGAGTTATTACATCAAAAATTACAAATATCAATTTGTCATATCAAACAGTAATGCCTCCCCCTTTTTCTTTGGACTTCAAAAATCAATTCTTTCAATTTCTATATCACTTTAAACATAAATTGAGATAGTTATATTCAAAGAAAATTTTGGCAGAGTTTCCCTTGAAATTTCTGTCCCGAAACACAAAAAGCTTATGGAATTCTGCTCTAAATTCCGTAGCTCACATCACAGGCAATAATATCATTGGCTCCCCATGCCAAAATGAGCAGAATCACACAGGCAATATAAATATCATGCTCTGGGGGCCAAACTCATAATATGATATCAATTATCAATTAAAAACCATAAATTCCTTTGAAAACGTAGTAAAGTTTTTAGAAAGTAACTTATAAAATATACTTCAGGGCCCGGTACTCCATAACGAGATGGGTACGGATCAAAAACATATCATGCCACTCCACATTATTACTCATCATCATCGTCCACATACTTATACATCTAAAATACAATTTAAATCATAAATTTCATTATTCACATAATTAAACTTTAAACAACAATTTTAAAATAAAAGCTCCACTCCACAAAATCATAAATCTACACCTCACCTCTGCACTGCTGAGGACCTATAACAGTAGAAAATCTAGGATAGTCCAGGGACTCCCTAACCCCCCAAATACTAAGGGGTTAGCCATTTTTGGTGTGATTATAATCTACTAATTAAGCAAATAAATTAAACTTTATAAGTAAAACAGAACGAACTTACGAATACCAAGATAATCAAATTTTACTTGAAATCTGAACATGTAAACATCATAAATGGGATTTCACATCAAATACTCTCGAGTCATCACCTGTATGTATACCCATACCCGCTCACAACATACTTATCTTTAGTTTGGAAATTATTCACAAATTAGTCACTTAAGGCCCATCACTTTATGCCTTACAAAAATATTTCTATAACTTACTTTCTTATAAAGCTTTACATTCACAAATAACTCTACTTTCACATAAAACTGCACCTCATTTACCATTCATTTGCATTTCTTACAACATATATCATCATGCCTCGCAATACATCACTTTCACACTCATTATACACTTCAACTATCACACTCACAATTCATCTTGAATGGAAAAGAAACGTGTATCCTGATTTTCTAGTGTTCGTGTATGCCATGCCTTGAAGTCTAATACAAAACACAGAATACAGAACAGATGCACTTAATTTAATATAAGCAAGACTCTGGATACACATGCATCCCATACTACATGTGCCCCAGATCAAGCCGTTTCTCTAGTTTCAGGGATTCGAACCCTTGTTATGCAATGCAATCTAATTCAGTCTACTTCCTGTTCCTGATAGTATGACATGGTTGAGAAGGTATAAATAACAGAAATAATTCGGGGCTACCCCGTTATCACCAACAACCGTTGCATCAGACCCTCCTCGCAAGCGGTGACGAACTTACAGATATACACGCAGCATATCCAATGTGCAGAAGATCCATTATGATCCGTTTGTGTCTACCAATATAGAACATGATGGCCTCGAAGGTCTAAAACCCACTATCCGTCAGAAAATCGACATCCCGTTCTTACCATGGTACTTCAGGAACCAACAGTGCAAGATACGCACCGCAGCACGTATCCCTAATGACAGGAAGAGACAATTCCATAGTATCACCACCTAGTGCTAACTCTCAGAACGAGTTGGATTATAGGGAATCACCCCTAACACCAATTCGGTTTTCAGGCAAAATGATAAAGAAAAACCTAATCAATGCAATTTATTGAAACATGCAGTTATCCGAATCATACTCGGTGTTGATCAACAATGTCGAGCCTGTCCGGTCTGTCAAACAATAATCATCACGGAAATCACATCCACTGATTTTCAATACCTTCACAGGTCAGGAACCAAATAATTCCGGCCCGTGACCCTCAGCGAGTGGTCCAACGGCACCCCAAGGATGTAGTACAATTCAATGAAGGTAAGTACACACATAACCTTCAATTCTTGATCGTTGACAGACTCAGGCATCGAGACACCCAACACAAGCCGACCAGAGCTATATTCCAACTCACTAATGTCCACCATGAGTATTAAGCACAGGCGCTTATCTAAGTTCCAAATAAAATGCTAAAACATCATTAAAAACCTGATAGCTCATGATCACCACACTGCGGTATGCAGAGGGTTCCTCATCAATTGTCCGATGAAATAGTTCAAGAAAAAGCAGTAGCTGTGATGTAAGTTACGCTCATCGGAATCCAACACATTCAGAATTTCTAGAAGGGTAGGGAGATCTACTGCAATTCCCTAGTGGACGACTCCCTCAAATTGTTATAGAACTCAAGTTCCCGAGTCAACTTAAACTTGAAGTTTAGTCTAAACAACAGGTTGTTAACTTGCAACGTCCATAACTTCCAATACACAATACAGAATTGCTTGATACTACCCATTCTGGAAAGATAAAATCCTAGTCTACAATTTCCCAGCTAACCATTTCCTCGAATTCAATCATCTTGATACTATAAAACCTCATATACTCTCAATAGTATATTCTTCTTGCACTCGCTGCACATTTCAATATCATAAAAGTTTGCTCACTCATTGGAAGTTCTCGATTCCGGGTCCTATGGGAAGGTGGGAGTGTCTACTTCAACTTCCTAGTTGAACACCTCTTTCAGATTCTATCATTTGAGTTCTCGAAAATACTAAGTTCCATCAGGTGTACAAACAGGGAGAAACTGGTTTACTTAGCCAATAATACCTTAACTAAGACTGGATCTGTTCCATCTTTAGAAAATCATAACTCTCAACCTATAAACTGGAATTACAAAATTCTAGATGGGCTAGAAAGCTATGACTCCCTACTACGACTCTCTAGTTAGGTCAATTTCCCAAATTCTAAACAAATAGTTCCCAAATTTCTCATCTTCATAAACTAGTCAACTTGTACTAGGCTGAACATAGCCCACTTTGAAATTCAATAATAAATCAACCTTGAGTCCAATGCTCATTAAATTTGAGATTCTTAATCTACAGATATACCATTTCATTGTGTCCAAAATTCACATTTAGATTCATCTCACACAATGAGCTACGACTCTTCAAGCATAACACGCAATTTCAGCCACTCTTTCAACAGGATTTTTGCCACTGCATACGGCTTATTGTTGAAACCTCATCAAACGATCTTAAAAAAATCTAAAACATGAGAATCATCAAATAGACTCATACCAAAAGCTACTCCCAAAATTTCATAGCAAGATCATACATACACAACTGGTTATGACCTTTTGAACTTCAGTCCAAAAGCAATCAGCTTCAGCTCTGCCCTTTCAGACCAGCTGCACTCCACAAATTTTTGAGGTATCAAACGACCTCGAAAAATTACGAATTTTTAGACTATAGCTGTGGACACATACAAGAGTGTCCAAAAAAAATTTTAGCTCAAAACACCCAGGCTACACTGAGATACAAAATCGGAAATTCACAGCAAATCGTAATTTAAAATTTTCATAACACACTATGTACATAAAAATAAAAGAGATCATACTCACCAAATACTCGAAGTGCCACCACGCCACCCCGCATCCAAAGTTGCTAATATATCCTTCCCGAAGCCCTCTCCAAAAATCGACGCTACCACGAGCTAGAGCACCCTCCAATTCCTCAAATTAATTTGAAAATCATGAAGTATTTGGGTGGATTTGAGCGGGGAAGAGACCGGCCGAAAGTTGGGTCGGTGGGGTTTCTTTTCGGTCGGGATAAAAACAGGAAGGGAAAGAAAGGAGGAGAGGGGAATGGGGGGAGGGGTTTATATAAAAAAAATTATAATATAAATATATATTTATAAAGGGATATTTATAAATAGGTCCCCAGATCTCCAAAATATTTCAAATAAACCCCAACTCGATACTTTAATAATACGAACAGTACAAAATACATAATCGCGCGCAATTCTCAATTGTGTACAAATTACAATGCAAAATAGCTATATACTACTTTGCAAGGCATTATAGCGGCTGCCGCTGCCATCACCACCACCGAGAGTCACGGATTCCGAGGATAAATTGTTGGGAGTGGGGCCCACGAGGGGGTGGAGAAGGCGGAGGCCCTAAAGGAGAGGCGGTGGGGTTTTGTGGAGGTTGGGAAGTGGATGAGGGTGGAGGGGGGAGGGCGGCGGGAGTAACGACGGAGGGAGGGTTTGAAGGGGGGAGAGGTGGTGGCATGGGGGGAGAGAACCGGGGGAAGAGAGAGAGAGAGAGAGAGAGAGAGAGAGAGAGAGAGGGGAGAGTGGGAAGAGAAAGAGAGACAGAGAGAAAGAGAAAGAGAGAGGGGGGGGATTTTGGAAAGAGAGAGAGGGGGTATTGAAATTTTTGGGGGGGGGGGGGGGGGGGGAATGTGTTTTGTGAGGCTAGTTCTGAGCCTTTGATTTTGAGGAGGTTGAAGGAGAGCCACTTGATCGCTTTCTTTGTATTTTAATATATATATATATATATATATATATATATATATATATATATGGGTAAAAGGGGTATGAGCAACTTGCTCATTTAGTAAATGAGTAATTGATTATGTGGCATGCATGTGATACATTGGACAACTAAACCTTTTAAGGATTCTCCAATTACATGTATGCCACATCATCAATTGCTTATTTACTAAATGAGCAAGTTGCTCATACCCCCTTCTCTCTCTCTCTCTCTCTCTCTCTATATATATATATATATATATATATATATATATATATATATAGAGAGAGAGAGAGAGAGAGAGAGAGAGAGAGAGAGAGAGAGTCCCCTTCGGTTGCACACTACTTTTGGTGAGCACTCATGAAAAAAGAACCTATGAAAAATCCGAACCGCTCATATTGTTCTATATGCCTAAGATAGCCTAACAATAAAAAATCAAGTAATTTGAAGTTCATTTGCCCATCCATCATGCTGTTCGAATTTTCAGCCATACAATTTTGTGATGATGTAAATCATGGACAAATGAATTTCAAATTAATTGATTTTTTATTGTTAGGCTATCTAAGGTATATAGAACAATATGAGCGGTTCAGATTTGTCATAGGTGCTCTATTTCGTGAGTGCTCACGGAGTGCTCACCAAAGTAGTGTGCAACCGAAGATTTCTCTCTCTCTCTCTCTCTCTCTCTCTCTCTCTATATATATATATATATATATATATATATATATATATATATATATAAGTAATGTGAGCCTCATATTTGTATGAGAATAATTTTCTCATACAAAGTGATTATATTCACTTGGTGGAGCCCTCATGAAAAATCCACTCCGTCCATCATGTTTATCATGTCAATGGATGTATGTGTAGAAAAAATCAAGTGGTTTGGAGGTTATTCATCCATGCATCATGTGGATCCAATTTATGGTTCAATTTGTATTACTGTTGAAATCGTTCATTTTCAACCACATGATGCATGGGTGAATAATCTCCAAACCATTCGATTTTTTCTATACATACCTCCATTAGCATGATAAACATGATGGACAGAGTGGATCTTCCATAATGGTCCCCCCAAGTGAGTATAATCACTTTGTATGAGAAAAATTTTCTCATACTTTATATGAGTCTCTCTCTCTCTCTCTCTCTCTCTCTCTCTCTCTCTCTCTATATATATATATATATATATATATATATATATATATATGGTAAAAGGGATATGAGCAACTTGCTCATTTAGTAAATGAGCAATTGATTATGTGGCATGCATGTGATACATTGGACAATTAACCATTTAAGGCTTTTCCAATCACATATATGCCACATCATCAATTGCTTAGTTACTAAATGAGCAAGTTGCTCATACCCCTTTTCCCCATATATATATATATATATACATACACATATATATACATACATATATATATATATATATATATATATATATATATATATATATATATATATATATATATATATATCCTTTATTTGTCATTTTACCGAGAAGAGGAAAAAGATTTACTGGTTTTAAGCTTCAAAGTTCATTGATGTTAGGAAAAATTACATTTGTGAAGATATGGTAGAAGGAAGAGCAAATGAAGTGGTCCAAATGTAATATCCCGGTCTGTTATTAAAAATTATTATTTTTATTATTACTTCAGAATTAAAATATTTTTCGTAAAGATTGTTTAATTTAACTAATAAAATTTTTCTGTATATATTTTAGTATGTACGTATATGTATTGTATCGATTTCATATGTTTTTACAAAATCATGTAGTATGTGATTTTGGAAAAATAACTCTTATTTTGATCATGATGAATCAAATTGGAGGGCTAGGATTAGATTGTGTTGTTGATTGCAATATATTTATTTGCAAATAAATCATCAATTTGTTGATCCACAAAATCAATGACACTTGGCTCAACCTCACCCACACCCTCTCTCCCCCTTTCCCTATATTTGGCCGGCCAAACCAAGGGGCAAAGCCCCATCTCATTTTTTGTTTCCTTCATTCTCATCTCACTCCCTCTTCTTCTCATATTTCTTCTTCTTCTTATTTTGCTTGTACTTGAGAGAAAAAATAATTGAAACAGAAAAGAAAGAGAGAAAAGAGAGAGATCAAATCAAAAGAAAAGAATGAGTTGTTTAGGTTGTTCTTGAAGAGGAGAAAGAATAAGGAGGAGATGGTGCGTCTTAGGGGTAAGGTCACGGCCTTAGAGTCTGCACTGACTCAGTACCGTAAAGAGGCTCGCGATCGAGACGTGGCTGTTCAATACTTTATGGATAAGTCAAAGGGGTCTAGCTTGGAGTTGGCACGCTTGAAGAAGTTAATAGCCAACCGTGACTTGGGAAGTGCAGAGGTTGTGTTTTCGATGTCTAACACTTCTGCCTGGCGAGCGTTGTCCGAATCTTTCCTCCGTAAGGTCACTGTGGAGAAAGGGTTAGAGATACAATGATACAAGATAAGACTTGGGATATCAGGATCCTGATCCATTTCTTTTGAGGGTACTTGCCCTTCTACCAGAGTCTCGTTACCAACTCTGTGGATGTGGCCCGCGAGGCCATATGACGCCCAGAGCTCCGTTGCGGGTGTATCCACCTTAGCAACCCCAGGAGATCTTGCAGAGGAACAAACTTGTTTGGCCGGCCTTGAACTGGTCTGTACCAACCTTGCAGCTCCTGCGTAGGAGCCTTAGGTCGATTGCGAGCGATGTAACAAAGTCTTGCCGATTGTATCGTACATTGTTGTTGGTTGTAATAATAAAAAAAATATAGTATTGAATTGGCTTCTTGCGGAATTTTTCGGAGTGCTGTTGGTTGTAATATGAGTGTGTAACTTTCCTAGATTTTCGAAGTCCAAGCCGAGCAGCGAGGACATGAGAGATTGAGAAATCTCTCGTAGGTGGTCAAAGTCCAAGTTGAGTGGCGAGGATATGGGAGATTAAGAAATCTAAGTCTAAGCTGAGCAACGAGGACATGAGAGATTGAGAATCTCTCATAGGTGGTCGAAGTCCAAGCCGGGCGGCGAGGACGTGAGAGATTGAGAAATATCTCGTAGGAGGCAGCGGCAAGGATGTGTAGGTGGGCTTAGTCCAAGCCGAGTAGCGAGGACGTGAGAGATTGAGAAATCTCTCGTAGGTGATCGAAGGCCAAGCCGAGTGGCGAGAACGTGAGAGATTGAGAATTCTCTCGTAGGTGTTCGAGGTCCAAGTTAAGGACGAGGATGTGAGAGATTGAGAAATCTCTCGTAGGTGGTTGAAGTCCAAGCCGAGCGGCGAGGACGTGAGAGATTGAGAAATTTCCCGTAGGCGGTCGAAGTCCAAGCCAAGCGGCGAGGACGTGAGAGATTGAGAAATTTCTCATAGGTGGGATGTTGAGAATATAGCCGACAAACTTTGACTTGCCAAAACAAAATCTCCTTCCATTATTTCATGTTTGTTTACAGGGGAGTTAGCATGTAACGCCAATTACAGCAGTAGGCTCCCCCTTATGTTCCCTCTTGGAACTTGACAATGTGCTCTGCATTCCAGAGCCTCTTAACTACCTTGTACATGCCAGAACGTATCACTTGGGAAACCTTATACGGACCGTCCCAATTGGGGGTTAACTTGCCTTTGGCTGTGGGTTGGGAAATTGCGAGCTTTTTGAGGACGAGGTCACCTTCTTTAATGTTGGTCGAACAGAATTTTTTGTTATAGGCCCTCTCAAGCCGCTGTTGGTAGATAGCACTTCTGACACCAGCCCTTTCACGGATTTCATCAACCAGGTCCAAGTTGGCCCTGAGGTCGGTCGAGTTAGATTCTTCATTGAAGCCCATAATACTTGGCAAGGGGAGCCCGATTTCCAGTGGAATCACTGCCTCTGCCCCATATGTAAGATTGAATAGGGATTCACCTGTTGGGATTCTTTTGGTCGTCTGATATGAACATAGTATGCTCAGCAATTCCTCGACCTAGTGTCGCTTGGGTGAATTGTCCAACCGTTTTTTGAGTCCTACAAGAATTTGATGTCATCCGCTCCGACCACAAACCACTCAAACATCTGTTGGAGTAGAGGCTTGATATGAAGGCGCAACACGCGTGGTTATGGAAATTGCATGGCTACCAGTACAAGGTGGAGTACAAAAGAGGGAAGGATAACTCTGGAGTTGATGGTTTGTTAAGAATGTTTGAAGAAGCTCAAGTGCAAGCTATTTTCGTAGTCCAACCAATTTGGTTAGAAACTTTGAAGAGAGAGGTGAAGTAGAGTCCTTTTTTCAGAGAGATCCAAGAGAAGATTGATGCAAAGGAGGATGCTGCCACTAAGTATACACAAAAGCATGGGGTGTATTATTACAAAGGCAGAGTTTTAATTGATCCTACTTCACCTATAGCAAAGCAACTCATACAACTACACCATGACACCTTGGAGGGGGGACATTCAGGTTACGAGAAGACTTGGAAGCGGTTAAAGACCATAGATTATTGGGTAGGGATGTAGGGGATGTTGAAAACCTATATAAGGGAATGTAAGATATGTCATAGGTGCAAGTACTCAGCTCAATTACCTGCGGGATTACTACAACCACTGCCAGTGCCTACTCTAGTATGGGACGATGAAAGTATGGATTTCGTAGAAGGCTTGCCCAAGAGTTTGGGGAAAACTAGCATTTTGGTTGTAGTCAATCGTCGCTGTAAATATGCCCACTTTATACCAATGACTCACCCTTACACTGCCAAGCAAGTGGCAGAGGCTTTTGTCAGCAATATCATCAAACTATACGGTGTGCCTGTGACCATAGTTAGTGACAGAGACGCAATTTTAACAGCCAAATTTGGGGAGAGATCTTCCACCTGCAAGGCACTAAACTGTCCTTGAGCACCTCCTTCCACCCCCAAAGTGATGGCCAAAGTGAAGTAGTTAATAGAACCCTCGAAACATACTTGAGATGTTTCTGTGCATACAAACCCACAACTTGGTCGAGTGTGTTACCCTGGGTTAAATACTGGTATAATACAAGCGTGCATAGCTCCAGCAAAATGTCTCCCTATCAAGTCTTATATGGCAGAACCCCTCCCAATTTGCTATCCTATGTGCCAAGAACAGCTAAATCCTCAGAGGTCAAGGAATGCTTGTGTAACACCCTGTAATTTCAAGAGATATAATATAGTATACATATGTATATAATATAACAATAAAGAGATATCAATGGCTTTCCCTATAGAGCTTCTATAGGGGGGTTCGTACGGGATTTATTGATGCACAGGGGGGCCCACGGAAGGCAGTGCTATTGCTGCTGCTGCTGTCACATGGTGTAACACCCCATATTTTTTTATTTTAATTAAAAATGCATTTTTTTCCATTTTGCATGCATGATACACGTGTTAATTTTTCCATCCCTATTTTCTTACTCTCATTTACTATTTTACCATGCATGAGTCTTTTTATTTTATTTAGCCTTTCTTTAAACCCATGGACCTAAGATTAGATTCTAGCCCACTAAACTAATTAATTAAATTGATTAAAAGAAAGCCCAACAAGATAAGCCCATTATTAAATTAATTTTAAGTTGTGCATGGAATCACACATTACATGTAACAATTTTTAATACACATTTTTGAACTATAGGAATTGTATTAAATATTGTGTATGTGTGTGCACTAGTGCACAACACGTGCATGTGTGAATGTGAAGAGGTAGGGGTGGTCGGTTTTGGGAAGAAGAGAGGTTGGGGGTTAGGGTTTTGAAGTGGTGGAGTAGTGAAGAGTTGGGGGTTATGGGAGTTAAGATAATAAAGGGTTAAGAAATTTATTAGGTGGGAAAATTTACAATTTAGACCCTCACTTTGTCCTATAAATACCCTAGATGTTTCTTCTCATTTCACACTTAAATTAAACAATTTTAGAGAGAGGAAAAAGAAAGAGAGAAAAGTGTTCTTGTGCATTGGAGAGTTCTTGCTAGGAGGAGAAGGACTAGGAGTGCTTGTTGGAGCTAGAAGTGTGGTCTCTCCATCTTGATTATTCATTCTTCATAAGAGGTGAGTGGTCTCTATATTTTCTAATTCATATGTTGAGCATGCTAGAATATGATATTAGTAATATAGATCAATTTGATGTGATGTGGGTAATCTTGTATTTTTCTAAATATAAGACATGCATGCTAATATATTACATGAGTAGTAAAGATAAAGTTGATGTGATAATAAGAAGTACAAATCCATGCTATTTATGAATTGTAGAGATTTTGTTATAGCCATTATGTTGGTTGAAAATGAAAAAAAGAAAGAGAACAAATCCATGCCATTGTTTATACTATGAATAGTAGTAAAATTTTGTTATTAATTAGAAATACGAAAAAGAGATAATGAGTTATGGCCATATATGCAAATTAATTCACAAATGCAGAAATATATAATGGAAGGAACACTTGTTGAGTTTTCCCCTTTGGATAAAAAATGATTTTTTGGTGAAATTGAATTGATATATATAGAATCATTTCAAATTAATTTTAAGAGATACATTATGCTATTATTTTTTATTAAAATGAAGAAAAGAGACTTATGTTCATTAAAGAGAAGAAGATAACTTGAATATAAATACAATATTTAGAACACAAGTTTGGAAATTTGTGAACCATTATTTTCAATGAAAAGTCAATATGAATAAGAAAATTATAGTTCATTAAAAAGATTAGATCGATCATATGTCTAGTTTTGTGAAAAATGACTAATTTCAGAACGTTGTGAACAAAACTACAATAGCGTAATTCCTAATCAGTAATCACACTTGAACTTATTGGTTAGCCAGTGCACCACAGGGCACTACTATGCTTGTAGGAGATCTTGGGTTCAAAACTTGTTGGACACATTTTATTTTGTTTCATTTAAATAAAATCCGAAACTATATTTGGGTATAAGGGGAATTCGTTGCGCTTATGACACAAAGTCCATAAGGACTTAATGGCTTGCGGTGTGGGTTTGGGCGCTACTGTAGGGGTCGGCAGGTCATGGGTTCGAAACTCGAAGGCCACTTTTTGATATTTTTTGAGTTTTAATATTTTTAAAGGATTTCTAATGAGAATAAAATTTGAGGAAAAAAATTCTAGAATTCCTATAAAATAAAATAGAATTTATTAAAAAGAGTTTTAGAATTTTTCAAGTATAATTGAGAAGTTAAAAAGGAGAAAATGAGATAGAAAATGAGTTTTTACTTAAGTTTTAATTATTAAAAAGTATGAGATTTATTTTAGAAGAAGAGTAAAATATGGTTGTGTGAAATGATTTCACTTGAAAAGATTATACTCTTACTTGGTTTAAGAAATGTTTGATGTGGTTGAGATACATTTTATGAGCTTAAATTGCTAGTAAGATTTTAAGTGATTAATTTATGTTTATGAAAAGAATTATTGCTACTAAAGATCGTGAATGAATAAAAGAATCATGAGTGGTATTAAAATAAGACATTGTGAATAAGTTGAAGATGATAATATTTAAGTTTAAGACATGTTTATTGAAGGGTATGAGTACCCATGGATTCTTGTACATGAAAAGTTGTGATTTAGAGTTAGTAAGACCTCAGGTACCGACATTGTTGAAATAAAAGGAATTGAGTTATATTTTTGAGATATGGCCATGGAGCTATCTCGGTATTTGTGATTAAGTCCAGTAGGGGGTAAGACTAACTCTAGGTATAAAAATTTATTCATGTCTTGAACTTAAGAACTAGGCACTAAGTGAAGATGTAGTAAACCTGGGCAAACGTAAGTGGGGCACTCTGTATAGTCAAGCAGTGGATTCCGAGACTGTGGTTGCTTCATGGGAGACGAGCTTTTATTTAAATCCGGGAATATACACAGTTGGGCGGATAGTTTACCGTACTCTAATGTATATACGTATACCGGGGCTAGAGGGGCACTTGCGGGATGATTCGCACGATGAGGAGTCTATTATAACATTCGGGCGATGGACTCCGGGACTAGGATCTGTACTCGTGGAATGATCTAAACCTTGCTTTATTACTGGGTAGTTTTCATGGCGTGGGATCGAACCCTTAAAAGTGGAGTACGTAGGTGCTTACCCTCGGACCTATGTAGTATGGGATGCATAGAATCCGAACAAATATGCAATAGTGTCATCCTAGTGTAAAATATCTGTATTAGGCATTAAGGCATCGCATACACTTACATGTTTAGAGTAATCACATTTAACACTTTAATTGCATTCAAGTTTTGTGGTTTGTTAAAGTATTGAGATTGTTATATTTCCGGCATAGAGAGGATGGCCGTGTACAACATTTTTGTCGGTTGTAAGCAACTGACGTGCCCACAGTTTATTATGCAGGAATTTGGATTTCATGCAGGAATAAAATTGATTTCGATACTGTTGATTAATTACATGTTAAAGATGTTGCAAGTTGTATATTATTTTCATTGTTGTACTTCATTTTATCTTCAGTTGTGTAAACAAATGTAAAGTACTCTGATGTATGATGAAAAGTTTAAATTTCCTTGTAAAACTGTACGAAGTGAAGTGTAAAGATCCTATGGAACTTTGAATTCGGTCCTATTTGGAATTCAAGGCGTTACACGTGGGTGACTTGGCAGTAGTGTGGGGCCCAGGTTCGTGGGGGGTCTCCGCTGTGCTGTTGGAGCGCTGACGTGGTGGCATGGGGCCCACCTAAGGAGGGAGGCACTCTGCCAGGTTGACGTCAGTGCGGAGAGAGAAGAGCGAGGTGGACTGATTTGATCCCATATCGGGAAAATTACAAGATTAATTAAATATAAATATAATTGCCTATGATCAAGAGTCACCTAATTGGTTAACCACATTTTGAGATGCAGCTTGTAGTGGGAAGTTATACTATAAATAATACTAATAAATAATAAATTATTTGAGTATTGGGGCGGGGCATTACAAATGGTATCAGAGCCGACTTTCGACACCGAGTGTGAAAAAAAAGTGGGTGCGGTGTATGCCTGTGAGAGAGCTGTGGTCAGTATGCTAGCCCAAAATTAGATGAATCAGGGTACTCCATCAACGTCGGCGAGATGTATGCCTGGGAGGGAGCTGGGGTCAGTACGGTGGTCCGGAATTAGCTGAGTTAGGATACTCCCGCTCCACATCGGCTAGAATGGAGATCTTGCACTAGGTTGCATGCCCCGTACTCAGTAAGGACGCTGATTTCTAAAGGAGGTGTATGTAACACCCCGTAATTTCAAGCGATATAATATAGTGTATATATATATATATATATATATATATATATATATATATATAATATTAATAATAAAGAGATTTGAGTGGCTTGCTCTATAGAGCTTCTATAAGGGGGGTTTGTACGGGATTTATTGCTGCACAGTGGGGGCCCACGAAAGGCAGTGTTGTTGTTGCTGTCACGTGGGTGATGTGGCGTAGCGTGGGTCCCAGGTGCGAGGGCGGTCTCCGATGTGCTGTTGGAGAGCTGACGTGGTGACATGGGGCCCTCCCAGGGAGGGGGCGCTCTGCTAGGCTGACGTCAGTGCGGAGAAAGAAGAGCAGGGTGGACTGTATTGATCCCATATCAGGAAAATTGCAAGATTAATTAAATATAAATATAATTACCTATGATCAAGAGTCACCTAATTGGTTAACCACCTTTTGAGAGGCAGCCTGTGGTGGGCAGTTGTACTATAAATAATACTAATAAATAATAAATTATCTGAGTATTGGGGCGGGGCGTTACAGCTTACTAGAGTGGGATATTACTCTTCAGTTGCTCAAAGACAACCTAAAAAAGGCTCAGTCGAGGATGAAGACTTCTGCAGATTTACATTGCATTGATAAAGAGTATGAGGAAAGGGACATGGTGTATCTTAAGCTACAACCATAACGACAGAGTTCTGTAGGGGGCAGGAGGATCCAAAAGCGGCCTCACTTGTACTATAGACCCTATAGGGTGCTTGCCAAGGTGGGTTCAGTGGCATACAAGCTTCAACTTCCTCCCGAAGCAAAAATATATGATGTTTTTCATGTCTCGCTACTTAAGAAATGCATAGGTACTGGAGGTAAAGTGGTTTAAAGCTTTCCAGTCTACTTTCATGAGGAGTAGCTGAGCCCCTTTGCATACTCGACTAAAGGATGGTCGGAAGAAGGGGTGTTGCGGTAACCGAAGAGTTAGTGCAGTGGAGAGGGGGAGAATGGGAGAATGCTACATGGGAGGAATTTTGGGACATCCACAATTGCTTCTCTAACTTTCAAGGCATTATGGAAGCTCCTTTTTGAAGTAGGGAGGGTTGATGCAGTCTAGCCGTCTGCATCTTCTCCCCTACGATCTTGCGTATCAGTCCAAGGAGCTTACGTATCGGTCCAAGGAGCTTACGTATCAGTCCTTCGTCATTTTCTTTCTTTCGAGGGCTTTTGTGCAATCATGGCGCAAGATTTGCAGAATAACCTCAGTTTACTCTTCACAGGCAACGCACGTGACACGTGGCTGCCTGTGAGTGGAGGAATGAGTGGTAGGTATTACTGTAGACAGTTGACACTGTTTCTAGCACGTGCGTTGCACACTAATCCCCAAGTAGCTATATAGCTAGCATAATGTAAAAGGCATGAGGCTATCAATGAAAAATTGACTTTTATTTCTCTTATTTCCTTATTTTTCTCATTTTCCTTGCTTCCCAAGTTTACTCTGTTCTTGCTTGAGTACTGTTCTCTTCTGAAGTTCATTGCCCCTGCGAATACTCGAATGAACCCAAATAGGGATCCAGCTCCTACAGGTCAGGAAGTTGCATCAGAGAGAGAGAGAGAGAGAGAGAGAGAGAGAGAGAGAAAGAGCGCCATGAGCCTCTTTGGTCCCAAAAGGAATCATTTCCACCTTCTTTGTAATTAGCGATGACTTCACAAGATTCCATGTTTATTTGTGGTGGTTACTTAAAAAGAGATTTATATGTGGATCCAAATATTCATATATTGTGATGAGCAGATTGATTGAATTGTCGAACTTAGGCAATTTTATTTGTTTTGAATGATTTGGTTTGTGAAGGTAATGTTGAAATGATGCTAGGGGTAGAGACAGAGACATAGCAGATGTCTCTGATTTTATTCTCTATCCTCAGCGAGTTTCAATTCCCAACTATTCATGATAACTAATGAAAAAATTTGAGTAAGTTTGTTTAAGTAGGAAATATTTTGGCCTTCTAATCGCCACTTGCATTGCCAGTGCTCATAAATTTAGCGGTGAGACAATAGTTGAAGCTAGTTAGTTATGATTAAATTTTTTTAGTCTGCGTCCAGGCGGCAGGTTGTTTCTTACTACAGAAGTAGGTGCCTACTCATTATGAAAATTTGTGTAATTTTAGGGATGACCTACAGTTTTCTTTAGATATATTAAACCCTATCACTTTTGAAATACTACTATTGTAACACCCCGCAAAATAGCCTATGACTATTTTGCATTATAATCCGTGTATAGCTTAGAATTGCACGAGATTATGTATTTTCCTAATAATAATGTTATAAACATATTTTTTATAAATTCAATTTATCTTATTTTTAAGTATGT
This sequence comes from Hemerocallis citrina, assembly GCA_017893485.1. NCBI lineage: Eukaryota > Viridiplantae > Streptophyta > Magnoliopsida > Asparagales > Asphodelaceae > Hemerocallis > Hemerocallis citrina. Next base: position 99,826,759 of record CM030363.1, on the reverse strand, counting down.
AGATAATATATATATATATATATATATATATATATATATATATATATATATATATATATATATATATATATATATGATTTGATCGTATTGGATTGTATATAATATACGATCTATAATTGCTTTGAGTATGAATATGACCGCGTATATTTTATAATTTAAATATTTAAATATATTTTGCTATGAATATACATATTAATTTGAATTGTAAATAATCATACATTGTTTTTCATTCAGATTAGAGTTCTTTAACCTTAACCTAGGGTTAGGAACCCTACTTCTCAAATGAGATAAGATGAGTTCATGGATGAGATCTTGATGAGATCCTATGGCTCACATCTTGCCAATTTTGTGGTGGAGAAATGAGAATGAGAAGTTGCTAGGAAACTTCCTAGGCTTTGTGTAGACTCAATCCACACCCTCCATCACACTCACCCCTCACCTCCTCATCTCCACCCTCCATCCCATCCAAATAAATTTCCGAAAATTTAAAACCCTCCCATTCTCTTCTCATTCCATTTTCCAAGCTTCCTTCCTTCTTCATTTCTTTCTTCATTTCTTCACTTCCTCTAGTTCAAAAAATATATATAATAGAAAGTAAGAAGAAAAGATAAGAGTGTGAAAAGAGAGGGTTTCATTTGTTTTGTAGGTGGCTTGGAGCTCTTGGAGGTGAAAAATCAAGCAAGGAAGTAGAACCAAGTTAGGAGAAGAGTTGCAAGATTTCATCTTTTTCTCAAAAGCAAAGGTGGGGATTCTCAAAACTCTATTTTTTATTTTTTATATACAATTCTTGAGAGTAGGAGTAAAAGTTAGTAGCTTGATTGACATGCAAGAGTAATTGTTGAGTTTCACAAATTGAGTTTGATGATTGAGTACAATTTATTATCTAGATGCCATGAAGAACTTGTATGTGTTGTGTAAGCTTAGAATTTTCTAACTCACAAATGGCTTAGAATTTGATCATGAAATTTTTGTAGAATTTTCTATGATGAGTTTAGAGCATACTCTAATTTTTTCATATTTTTCCGGGTTTTTTAGTAGCTCAAACAATTACTTTATTTTCGGGCAGTAAGTAGTGAACAATCTGCTGTGTTTATGAAATTTGGGTACTCTTCCAAAAATCATAACTCAGAAATGGTAGGATATTTTAAGCTCAAATTTTTCCTAGGTGCTCTCGAATGTGTCTACAACTATATTTTCAAATTTCACATTTTTCTGAATTCGTTTGATACTTCAAAAAAATATGGATTTGCAACTGGTCCTGAACCAAAAGCTGGTTCAGCTCTGTTTTAGGATTGATGTTCATTAATTCATAACTACTTTTGGGTGCATGATCTTGTAATGAAATTTTTACTGTAGTTTTTAGTATGAGTCTTGATTATGATTCTAAAATTTTAGAATTGTTAGATAAGATTTGATGAGGTTTTAAAAATAATTTGTATAAGGAGATAGACACCCTGTCTGAAAACAGAGGGAAATTTTTATGCTAAGTTTGAAGAGCCATAACTCTCATCTTTTGAGTAGTCAGTGAAGCTGTGGAATTCTGGAATTGTACAAGTAGAATATAAAGGAATGATCAACTAGAGATTTGTAGTAGAGAGTCGTAGCTTTCCAAAACATCTTGAATCATGCAATTCCACTTTGTATAGCAAAGTTATGATTTTTCTAAGTTGGGAAGAACCAGTCTTAATTGTAGGACTCTGTTTTTTGGTAGAGAAACTCATTTTCCTGTGTGAACACTGATAGAATTTGGAGTTTTAGTGTGTTTTAATGGATGAATCTGAGGATGTGATCAACTAGGAAGTTGTAGTAGACACTTCTAGACTTCTATAGAATCTAAGATTGAGTAATTCCGATAAGTGAGCAAGTTTTTATGCTAATAGTAAGATGCAGCAATTGTATGGAAGAACGTACAGCTGAGAACATATGAAGATTGTATAGCTTCTAAATGGCTGAATTCGAAGAAATAGTTAACTAGAGACTTGTAGTATAGAGTCTTAGCTTTCCAGAATGGGTAAGATCATGAGATTCCAAGTTGTTTTTTGAAAGTTATGAATGTTACAAGTTTCAGCAACATGTTGTCTTTGTTCGATTTAAAACATGTGTTCGAAATCAGGAAACTTGAGTTCTACATGAAATTTGAGAGAGTTGTCAACTAGAAAATTGTAGTAGATCCTCCCACCTTTCTAGAAAGTCTAACTTTGTTGGGTTCCGATGAGCGTAGCACAAATTATGGAATTTTCTACATGCTACAGGATTTATGACTATAAGTTGATTGAGTTCTAAGATGTTGAATAATTATCCCCATTAAGCCCTTCACTTGGGACTCATATAAGATTCTCGGGCTTAGTACTCATGGTGGACACATGAGTAAGTTGGGAGAATAGCTATACGGTCGATTTGTTGTATATGGGCTCATAATTAGTATAGCTTGGAGCTAGCCTAGGTTGTGATACCTTAGGACTTCCAACCCAGTTGGCAAGTATTGTGATTGATTTATTTTCACCACAAGAAATAATGATCTTCCTATGCGTCGGCGGATCGTCTACCGAAGGAAGGTTGACCACGAACCGGGATACTGGATGAGACCTGAGACAGAGGTGGTGGCGACCGATGGAGATCGGATCGCCGGTGTTTTGGGGTTGATAGGCTAGGTTATCTGCCTCGTCTAGAATTCATTAATTCCTAGGTATGTCGATGAATGGATATTAGTAAATTGTGTGTATTTCACCTCTATTGCCGGGTATAAGGCACTCCTTTGGGCACCGTTGTATTGCTCGCTGAGGGTCACGGGCCGAAGACATTAGGTTTAAGACCTACAGAGGTGTTGGTAATCGATGAATATCAGTTCACCATGATTAGTTATTTTTGACAGAACTGTGTGGGCTTAATCATTCGTTAGACACTATGCATGATTTGAAAAACTCGCATGTTTTATCAACCAATATTATTTCAGATTGTATTTCTTTACTTTTCGCTTGAAGACCGAGTTGATCTTAGGGGTGATTCCCTATAATTCGACTTGTTTTAAGGGCCAGCAGTAGGCGGTGATAACTGGGCTTGTCCCTTCCTGTCAAAGGGATACGAGTTGTGTTTTTTCAATGGTTAAGAACACGAGAACCGTATCTCGCTCTATTAATTCTTGAGGTGTCTTGATAAGAACGGGATTGTAACACCCCGTAATTTTGAAAGTATAATATATATATATATATATATATATATATATATATATATATATATATATATATATAGGAAAAAAGGGGTATGAGCATCTTGCTCATTTAGTAAATAAGCAATTGATGATGTGGCATACATGTGATACATTGGAATTCTAACTCTTTTAAGAATTTTCCAATCACATGTATGCCACATCATCAATTGCTTATTTACTAAATGAGCAAGTTGCTCATACCCCTTTTTCCCATATATATATATATATATATATATATATATATATATATGTTGAATGTTGAATATGTTGAAAAGGTAAAAATAGTTGGCTGTTGGTTAAAAGGAATATGTGCTTGATGGCACTTTGGTAAATTTAGTGAACAGTTGAATGAAATGATGGAGGGGCCCACATGGGATGAAAACAGCGTGCATGTGCTGCTGTGTGTGGCTTGTAATGTCAAAGAGAGTGACGTGTCACTATGGGACCCACCTTCAAAGTTCGGCTGTACACTATACTGAGAAAGAGATATGAGATATAAGTCCCATATCGGATTTGTAATATATAAATATAATAGCATATGATCAAGAGTCACCAATTTGGTTAACCACCATTTGAGAGGCAGTCTGTGGTGGGCAGTTGTACTACATAGTATCTAATTTGTATTCTAAATTATATAAATTGTCTGAGCTAGGGGCAGGGGCATTGCAAATGGTATCAGAGCCAACTTTCGACACTGGGGTGTGGGGCATGTCTATATAGTCGGGCGGAGGATTCCGGGACTATAAACCCAGTCGGGCCGAGAATTCCGGGACTGTGGTGAACCCTCAATTAAATCCAGGACTGTTATTGATCGAGCGGTGAATTCTGGGATTATAATTAGTCGGGCAGATAGGAGGGTAGCTCAATTAAACCCGGGATTATGATTGATCGGGCGGTGAATTTCAGGATCATGAATAATCGGGCAGATAGAAGAGCAGATGCTCCATAACGGCTAGAAAGGAGATCCTGCACTAGATTATGCATGCCCCGTGCTCAGCGATGATGCTAATTTCTGAAGGGGGGTGTGTGTAACACCCCGTAATTTTCGAAGTATAATATAAGTATGTAGTATGAGATGCATGCGTATCCAGAGTCTTGCTGACATTAGATTAAGTGCATCTGTTTCTGTACTTTATATTATGCATTAGACTTCAGGTCATGACATACACGGGCACTAGGAAATTAGGATGCACATTTTCTTTTTCATTCAAGATGGTTTGTGAATGTGCGAGTTGGAGATCGCTTCTATTATTAACATTGTGTCAGTATATGTACTGACATGCTTACTCAATTAGGTGCTGGAAACCGGATCGAGAATGCAGACATCTTAGTGGAGAAGCAGTGTACTTACCTACCATTCGAGTAGGTGCAGAAATATCAGAGTCACGCAGCGGAAGACTCAAGCTGAGGGGCAAGTCCCAGGGAAGCAGATTGACCACTCAGCAAAATTTCGGCAGTGATCAGTTGATTACCATTCTGGAAGACAGCTGATAGTTTGACAACTGGAGTCTGTAAATATTTTGTAATAAGTTGTAATGAGGTAATGTAATTTGTATTTCTTGTTCAAGAACAAGATTATAATTGTAATTGATTATATAATAATTTTATTTGGTAATAAAAAGTTTTTAAATTTTCGTGTTATTACTGTGTTGAGATGCATTTGAAGCCAAAGATTCTGGTTGTGTCACAGGTGTCCGGTAACGGGGATCCGGGGCGTTACAATTATGGTATAAATGTTATTGTTGAAGTAACTCAATGAAAGGCGGGGGTAATTCATATTTGATTTAGTAGGGTTGTTTTAGTGTGGTTTTGAAAATTATTTTCTTAGTATGTTATTATTCATGTGTCTAACTTGCATGTGTTTGCTTAGCTTTTTTTCCTTCTTGTAACTTAGCTAAGTTGCATTTAGGTACGTATAATCACCTACAAGCCAAAAACAAACAACCGGGATCCATGCAAGAGGTTTCATTTTAATTCTTAAAAATACAAAATCGATTGTTTATCTTCTTGAAGGATCGGTTCCATATTTTTGGTGATATTAATGTACTAGCTCACCATTAAAAACTCTTTTGACAAAGTGCCTCCTCACCTGAAAGTCTTTGGTGCAATGATGATATTGAAACAAACTTAAATTCTGTCAACTTTAAGCTTGAAGGCTGAACACACAACATGGTAGACTCAAAGCTTAAGTCTCAATGTAAGCCGTGGTTGAGCTCGCGGCAGATACCCTCAAGAGTGAAAATAAAATGGAAACATTTCACTTGGGCAAATTAGTTTTAACCGACTTTTGAGTCTACTATCTGTGCAAGATATCGCTTATCTTGTGATAAACTCCTTTGAGACATTGATGAATATCGCACAGTGGGATGGGATCTTATTCGCTACTAAAAATTTGGGGTTTCTTTTAAAAAAAAGTTGACTCATGTTATGTTTTAGTTGTTTCTGTAATAGATACTTTACTGGATAGATTACTATCTTAGTTTTCTGAATGTTATATAAAGTTGAAGCTATTTTATGTACACCTAGTAACAATTTTTTCTGTTGCTCCTAATACACTTGTTAATGTAGGTATTATTATTTAACAAGGAAAATCTGAAACCATGCAGGTACGAGTATAGGTGGGCAGATGGTGTTCAAATAAAGAAGCCAACTGAAGTTTCTGCACCAAAATATGTGGAGTATAGGACATCAAATTTGTTTTATTTTATTTTGAGATTTAGCAATATGTAGTTTATTTGAGAGGTTTATTTGAGAGATTTGTTTGAGATTTATTTTGTCCTATATATAGGCCTTGAGAATAATAAGAAAATATGATATTATTGATTAAAAAAATTATTGTGTTGAGTTATTGCTCTTCATCCCTATTTTTTTGTGAGACAATTGAGAGAAATATTAGGGTTTGTGAGAAATCCTAATAAATTTCAGGGTTTGTGATAAACTCTAAAACTACCCCCAAATCCCCAAATTAATTCAACCACAAAACCCTAATCCCCAAATCCAACCCAAAGGCAAACCCTAACTCCCTTCTTCTTCTTCTTCCTCTACATCCCAAAACCCTAGCTCCCCTCCCGATCTCCTTGCGCCACTCAACCCCCCTCAACCTTCCTTCACCGCCCTCGTCGCCACTGTAACCATCGCCTCTTCAACAGCCCTGATCTCCCGCTGCCTCCACCATCTCCCTCCATCCCGACGCCTACAACCCTCCCTGCCACCACTACCGAGTTCCTTAACCTCCTGTTGATCCTCAACCTCGACTCCCCCAACCTCCCGTTCGTCCCCAACCTCGACTCCCCCCAACTCTAGCGACCACCGTCGGCCCGTCACCGAGGCCCCGCCGCTGTCTCTCCCACACCCCATCAGCACCTCCGCCGCTGTTGTCTCCCCCGCACCCCATTAGCACCTCCGCCGCTGCCCTCCACTGCCGGCGACCACCTCAGTCGACCACCAAATTCTTGCAGCACATCTTGCTATCCTGCTGCTCCTCTTCCGCAATTACACACAATCTTCAACCCCGGTAAACTTTTTCCTCTTCTCAAAATATTTGTGTTACTGCTTTATCATCTTTTTAATATTATTCGATTCATCTGTCGTCCACAAATATTAAGAGAGTGTGTTCTACTTGCCTAGTAGTGTATAAATCTTTATTGAATATCTTACATGTTAAAAACGATTAAGTATTATTGTTGATTGATAGGATTGAATCTTTAATTGGGCTTATTAAACTTAATTTAATTCTTAAAAATCCATCGAACCGATTAATGGTTTTAATTTCTAACTTGATCCGCATTACGTGTTGGTAAATTTAATTCTTTAAAATTCCTGAAAATTCTCTATTTAGAGTTAAGTTTACATCAATATCTGATGGAGTGGATTGAGGTTCAACTTGATGATGAATCTATAATACATCAAAACCATGGTAATGCCAAATGCAGTTTATATTTAATCAAAATTATCTTATATAGTATAGTATTCCTTAATTTACCATCTGTTCATTATTTGTAGGAACACCGTTTCCTCCCAATTTCAAGGAAGTTGTAAATGTTGAAGATAAAGCCAAGACTTAGTCTTTCTATTATCTCCTAAGTTGTTGTAATAATATTCTAGCTGTTAATATCATTAGTTAGGAATTGATTTCTTTGTTAATCTACCTTATCTCTTAAACTAAGTTTGTTAAGCTGAGACTATCTTCCAGCTTTCCTTATATTATATACACTTGTACTGCTCATTAATGAAAATATAACTTTTCCAAAACCTTCTCATGGTATCAGAGCAGGCTTGATCCTCATCAATATATATATATATACTAGGTTTGCCCGTGGGCACGTGCCTATGGCACGTATTCGGAACTGCATATAAATTTATTTGGAGTTATTTGGTTGGGTGAACTGCATATAAATTTATACATTATACATGCTAAGATCAAAAGACATTGTAATTATTTTACTGATATTCTTTAATTTTGATGAAGCAATTGATCTGTATATAAAGGAAGAAAAATATATGATGATTAACTTTGACGTTCTAATTATTTTAACAAACCAATCAAGACATTGTAGAGTAATTATTAACTAATATGATCTATCTATATTTGAAACTGTAGTGTAATGGGTACATGCATTTGAAGCCTACATCTATTGCAGCTGCAGTTGCATTTGTATGTTTTTTTAGTGCTTGTTAGTTGGTTTCATGTTTCATATTTGTTATGTTTAATATTTTTTTGTTGCATGAAATATACCGATTTGTCCACTTGCTAACCATATTTTATTATAGGAAAACACTACTAACTGTGAATTTTCTTACCTATTAAGCATATACGGAACGATATAAACAATATAGTTATTATAGTTCTAGAAAAGTACTACAAAAATATATGACCGTTATATGCTAGCTGAACTGGCATTGTATAGATCATGGAATTAGTGCATTTGCGAGTAACTTATACTAAATTACTGAATTGCACTTGGGAAACATGTGTCCAGGCCCCTTGGTTTTTTCTTTCTCCTCAATTACCTAATGTCGCATGATTGTACTTAGTTCTGCCAATCATCCTTTCTTACCCTTACCAGAGGGAATATTTCCCCAGAAATCTAAAATATATTTTTCCTTAATTAAAACTCAACACAACATTAATATAAATCATAACATTGGTATATGTAGGAATACAACATAGAAACCAATAATTTTATTAGACTGATAGATGTTCAATATACAAAATAAGAGCATGTGAATATTTTCGGGATGAATTTACCTGAATGTCCAGCAAGAGCCGCAGTGTCCCAGCTCTTTTACGGGGCTCACTATTCTGGCCTCCCTCGAATCTTTCTGCAATGCCAAACACATCATCAAAAGATATGGTTTAGCTTAAAAAGAACATAAATTAACTTATTCACCTTACACTTTAACATATAACCATATATTTTTGGATCGATTTGCTAATTTACATTCCCTTAGCACACTAATAACAAAATTCAAGAGTCGTTTTATTGCAAGTCTAATCTAAAGAAAAAAATCTCATTTATATTTGGCTAAAATATTGGGCACATTCTCAAATTAATGACAACTCTGATCACAACTATTCCACCTTTTCCTTCAACCAACACACACACACACACACACACACACACACACACACACACACAAAAAACGAAATTCACGACTCTGATCATAGCTAAAGTAAATCTCAACTTTTAAAACAACTATTCCACCTTTTCCTTCAACAAACAAACCAAAAAAAACTTTTAAAACAACTGTAATTTGGATTCAATAGTTTTGAATCTAAGCCTAAAAATGACAAACAAAACACACCATAATATTGTCAAATAATACCTAAATTTGACTCTGCAGGCCTTTTTACTTTCAAGATGGTCCAATCACATCAGATCTTAAGTTGTTAATTTTTTGTCTTTCAACTTCTAGATTTTTACCAACCAACTTAGCAGGTATTGCCGTAGTGCCAATAGTGCCTCATTTTCCCCTTATCTGTCTCACCATCACTGACTCCTACCCCTCAACCTACAATAACCTCATTTCCCCCTTTTCTTATTATTGACCTATTTTTTCTTTATCTTCTTCCTTTTTTGCTTCTTCGTCATTTTCCTCCCAGTCCCTTTTTTGCTTCTTTTTCTTCCTCCTGCTTCCCTTCTTCTTTTTATTATGTAGCAGGAACAACAACCGCTCTGTACATAAGTTGCGTCGGTGCTTGGATAATGATGCTGCTTTCCCTCTTTGGCCTCAAGCTTCTAGGTGTCTACCAATTTAAAGAGCTTTGGCGGTGTTTGAACTATGATGATGTCCTCTCTTCTTATTCTCATTTTTTAGATCTTTTACAGTGTTTTCAGTGTCCGTCCTGGTTTTTTTTCCTTTCAGAGGTCTCTCTTGTTTATCTCTATGTTGAATTAACTTCATTGTAAACTTTGTTGAATTTTTATATTTTTGGCTGGGGTTCTTTGAACTCTATCTGTATATCAAAGAAAAAAGAAAATAACTTTCCTTAAGTTACAATAGTAAATGTTAATCTCATTTCCCCAAAATAATGTCCAATATCCACTATAAAACATGTGTGGTATGGATATCTAATAGTTAATAGACTTATAGTCTTGTTTCCATATCGGTAATATAAGATTTATATGATGCTCAGTGAAGATGTAATCATCATTTATGTTGTAAGAATGCCAAGAAAGAGCAAATGCATAAAAACAGAAAAGAAACCACTGATTCCATATTAAGTAACAATCTAAAAAATATCAAAGTCCGTGATGGTGTGAAGAAATGTTCCTCAACATAATCAATAAATTAAAGATGACATATAAAAGAAAATGGTTTTCCTCTTACTGGGAAATTAATGAGAGTACCAGCACCCCAGTATTTCAAAGCTGTAAGATCATATGCTCGGGCAGCTGCTTCCTCATCATCATATGCACCTGTAAATAATACCAACATAAGTTAATATGAAAAATAACTTAATAATCTACATTTGCATTAATGAAAGCTAAAATTCATACCTAGGTATACTGGATAAAAGATCATGTGGCAGATCAGTTCCTGTGCATGAAAACAAAACAAAAAATTGGACATTACAAATTTAAATGAAGTATCTTTGGAGATAAAAATACTTGTTAAGAAACAAACATGATTAAAATGGAGAAGAATTATATTCGTTGTGATCTTCACCCTTGTAAGTGGTAAGGTAACTGTACCAGAACTAAGCATAGAAGTCGTTTTGTAAAACGAAAAGGTTTTTCAGTGACCAAGGTTAAGAAACATACCCAAGATAGCATTTGAACTACATGATTGAATGATTCGAAGGACCTTGTATCATCATCGATGTAAATTCATTGGCACAAATAATTCGAATGATTCATTTCGAAGGAGCTTGTATCATCATGGATGTAAATTCACTGGCACAAATAATTCGATGTGTTCAAATTCGATGTAAATTCATTGGCTCAGTATTTGAAAAGATTTGAAAAGATTGGCACAAATAAATTCGATGTATCATCATCTAATGAAATTTGAAAAGATTGATCATCTTTTTTTCAACTGAAATGGAATCCTGATAGGAATTCGACACATGTACTCAAAAAAATTGTACAACTTGAGATATGAACTAAATTCATGGCTCAGTATACCTGAGATGTAGAGACAGTGAAATCGGTGACGGTGAGGGATTCGGTGGTTGGATGGGGTCATAGTTGAGCGGCATCAGGGTTGGCGCTGGTGGTGGGCGATCGAAACAGGGAGGGGGTTGGCACTGGTGGTCGGCGATTGAAACAGGGAGGGGGTTGGTGCTGGTGGTCTCACTGGTCGGAAGGGAGGAGAAGGGGGTTTTGGCTGGCGAGGGATCTGGTGAAACAGGTGACGGGAGGGGGCGCTCAAGAGGCGCCGGAGGTGGTCGGAGTTGGCGGGGGGAGAAGAGAGAGAGGGAGACAGTGAGAGAGAGAGAGAGAGACGGAAAGAGATAGAGACTGTGAGCAAGAGAGAGAGAAGGGGGGGTCGGCGGGAGGGAGGCGCTCAAAAGGTGCCGGAGGTGGTTGGAGTTGGCGGGGGGAGAAGAGAGAGAGAGATCGAGGAGAGAGGGGGAGACAGTGAGAGAGAGAGAGAGACGGTATGAGATAGAGAGCGGGAGAATGAGAGAGAGATTGGGAGAAAGACAGAGAGAATGGGGGTATTTGGGAAAGAGAGAGAGAGAGAGTGTGTTTTTTTTTGAATTTGTGGAGTTTGAAATTTGGGCGGGAAAATATGTTTTGTGAGAGTAGATCTGGTCCATTGATTTTGGGATAGATTGAATGTGAGCCACTTGATAGCTTTCTTTGTGTTTTATTATATAGATATATATATATATATATATATATATATATATATATATATATATATATATATATATATATATATATATATATATATATATATATATATTCAAGCATACTAATTGCCTACCATGTCTTCCCCTCACACCACTAACAACTTCCGCCCCAACTCAAACCATAAGACCAATCACTCCAACTCCAAACGTCCCAACCAAACTGGATCTCGTGGCTACCAAGGCAAATGCCAATGGTGCCACACAACCGGGTATTCACTCCATTTATGCCCCATCTTCTAGGAGAAATATCCCGTCATTTGCCCACCACCTCGCCCCACCTGCAACCAATCATAGCCCCAAGCCCATGCAGCCACCGTTTCTGCCTCCTCCCATCCCTCTCCTTGGCTCTTGGACACCGGCGCATCCCATCATGTTACTCATGACCTATCAAAACTATCCCTCGATCACCCCTACGATGGCACTGAAGAGAATGTCATTGGAGATGGCACGGGTATTCCTATCACTCATACTAGTTCACTTTTCTTTCCTACTTCCTCTTCTTATTTTTTTTCTTGTCTAATGTTTTATGTGCACCCACTATGACATGTAATATTATTTCCATTTCACAACTTTACTCAGACAATAATCTCATCATTGAATTCACTTCTAATTCTTTTGTTGTGAAAGATTGTCTCACAGGGGCACAACTCATTCAGGGTCCAACTAGGCACGACATTTATGAGTATCATCTCCTGTACCTATTCTAGCTCTTTCTAGTGTCAAAGCGTCGGCTATAGATTAGCATCATCGTCTTGGTCATCCCTCTTTATCCATCTTCAAAAGTATAGTTTCAAATTTTAGGCTTGATGTTTCTAGTTTAATTGCAATTCATGTCAATGTAATAAGATTCATAAGCTCCCATTTAGTCAATCAACCTTGATATCAAATACTCCCCTTGATCTTATTTCCACTGATTTATGGACTTCTCCATTATACTCTATTGATGGTTACAAATATTATGTCATTTTTGTTGATCACTTCACAAAGTACATTTGGTTCTATCCTCTCAAAAACAAATCTGATACAAAAGCAGTGTTTATTAAATTCAAAGCTTTAGTGGAAAAATATTTTGCGAAAAATATCAAAGTTATATATTCTGACAATGGGGGGGAATATCAAGCCTTAGCAACTTTTCTAACAATTGATGGTGTTTCCCATCTCACTTCTCCACCACGTACTCCTGAACATAATGGATATGCCGAAAGAAGGCACCGCCACATTGTTGAAATGAGCTTATCTCTTCTTGCCCACGCTCAACTTCCTGTCGTGTTTTGGTCTCATGCCTTTGCCACAGCCGCTTATCTTATCAATAGGCTTCTCACGCCCACTCTCTCAAACTCATCTCCCTAGCTATCATCGTCTCTTTGGTACTCCTCCAACTATCTCAATTTAAGAAGCTTCGGTTGACTGTGTTATCTTTGGTTACAACCTTATGTCACACACAAATTGGATCCCAAGTTCATTCCTTATATCTTCATTAGGTATTCTAATACTCAAAGTGCTTATCGTTGTCAAGATCCCACTACGCACAAAGTCTACACGTCTAGGCACGTTCGGTTTATAGAAATCCAAATTTTCTTATACTCATCTTAGCACCCGCACTTATCCTACTCCCATACCCAGTCTGGACCATTGGTGTCCCTTGTCGGTGTCCATAATTCAGCCAGTACCCGATCATAATCCCCTGGACAATGACAATAGCCTAGCCACATCTTCTACGGAGCAGCAGCCCACTGCCTAGCCAGTCATTACACCCCAGCCCAGCAATCCATCTCTTCCAACTATTCTACCACCCTCTTCACCTCATTTTCCACCTCCCGGCATTGTCACTCGCTCCAGAAATAACATTCACAAGCCCAACTCCAAGTACAACCATCATACCACTGTACAGCCTAAACCAATCGAACCTACTACCATAGCCCAAGCTCTTAAAGATCCTCTTTGGCGGCAAGCAATGATTGCTGAGATCACGGCATTACATAAGCTTGGTACTTTGGACTTGGTGTCTACCAAAAACAGTCGTAACATTGTCAAATGCAAATGGGTATTTCATATCAAATACAAACCTGATGGGAGTATAGAACGTTATCGTGCTCGTCTTGTTGTAAAAGGATTCCAACAATGCCCCGGTATTGATTATATGCAAACCTTCAGTCCAGTTGTAAAACCGGCCACCATCCGTACTCTTCTTAGCCTTGCAGTTATAAACAAATGGCATCTTCAGCAACTTGATATTAATAATGTATTTCTTTGTGGCACACTTCATGAGGAGGTATATATGTCACAACCCCCTAGTTTTGTGGATGTCGCCTTTCCTACTCATGTTTGTAAATTGCGCAAGACAATTTACAGGCTCAAGCAAGCACCTTGAGCATGGTACACAAAGCTAGCCAACTTTCTTCTTGGTTCGGGTTTCAAGCAATCAGTTGCTGATGCTTCATTATTTATCATGCATCATTCCACTTCACCTATTTATCTTATTGTGTATGTGGATGATATTATAGTAACTGGTCCTAATGCTACTACCCTAAATGCTTTCATTAAAAGATTGGCTAGCAAGTTCTCCTTGAAAGACCTTGGTACACTCTCTTATTTCTTGGGAGTAGAAGTCACGCCTATTTCTCATGGTCTCTTCCTCATTCAAAGGAAGTATATTGTTGATCTTCTTGAGCGCATGCATATGCTCCATGCAAAGCCAGTTTCAACTCCCATGGTGGTCAACAATGCTTTAACTCTCACTTCTAGCGAATTACTTGACACTCCTACAGATTATAGAGCAGCAGTTGGGGGACTCCAAAACCTAATGCTCACTCGTCCCGATGTTGCATTTGTGGCAAATAAGCTATCTCAGTTCATGCACCAGCCAAGAAGTGTTCATTGGGATGCTCTCAAATGGCTCCTTCGATACTTGTATGGCACTCTCGACAAAGGCTTCACAATTTTTAGTCATGCGCCACTCAATCTTCATGCTTTCTCATATGCCGATTGGGCCGGAAACACGGATGACTACACTTCTATAATGGGTCACATAGTCTTTCTTGGTCACACCCCGATTACTTGGAGCTCCAAGAAGCAAAAGTCTCTAGCACAATCATCTGCAGAAGCCGAGTACAAGGTTGTTGCCTCTACCACTGCCGAACTCATGTAGGTTCAAAATCTCCTTGGCGAACTTGGTATTCAGCTCACTCGTACTCCGGTAATTTATTGTGACAACTTAGGTACCACGCATCTTAGTGCTAATCCGGTTTTTCATTCCCGCACGAAGCATATCGCACTTGCCTATTACTTCATTCGTGAACAAGTTCAAAATGGTACTCTTCGTGTCACTCATGTCCCAACGGGCGACCAACTAGCAAATTTTCTTACGAAGTCGTTGGCTCGATCTCGGTTTGAAATGTTGATATACAAGATTGGCCTATCCGATCGGACGTCCAACTTGCGGAGGCATGTTGAAGATAAAGCCAAGACTTAGTCTTGCTATTATCTCCTAGGTTGTTGTAACAATATTCTAGCTGTTAATATCTTTAGTTAGGATATTGATTTCTTTGTTATTCTACCTTATCTATTAAACTAAGTTTGTTAAGCTGAGACTATTTTCCAGTTTTCCTTGTATTATATATACTTGTACTACTCATTAATGAAAATATAACTTTTACAAAACCTTCTTAGTAAAGACTATATTGACAGGATTGTTTCGTTTATATGCACACATATATCACTCACATTTTCGGAGGACTGTGAGTCTCAAGGAAGAGGCGCATCTTAGTACCTGCTTCAAGCATTTTATTCTGTTCACACATGTACGTTAACATACCCAATTTCTAAAAATAGTTATTCATCTTTGCATCTTACACCTATTCCATGTTTCGCTTAATAACGTGCGAAATTTGAATTCATGTGAGAACATAACCTCAAGCTGTACATTTATAGAGCTAGTCCTAGAAGTAATGATACTTATTTTCTTTCTGTTAGTCTCCTGATAGTGAAGATTTCATATCATGTTAATTCTCTCTCCCCCTGAATGTCCAATCTTCATCTTTTTTTCTCGTTAGCTCTTCTTTGAAAACTCTCACCATCTATCTTCCCCATTGTATCCTTCCCCTCCATTTTCCTCAACATTCCCTGTTTCTCACTTCTTCTCATCCTCAACTACTCACTTTAGACTCTAGTCCTCTGTTCTCGTTATAGTCCTACTCTTCACCCAAGGAAATTTGAGGAGTTTATCGAAATGGGGGACTAGAGCTAGTATTGGGTCCTATCGAGGCTGGTCATCCACTACCCAAACCCAGATCTGATATCTCACGGGTCCAACAATTGGATCCGGATCCAGACTTGTGAGAACCGAAGCTGAGTCCGGGTCCGGGTCCTAGTTAAAAAAATCTACCCGTCGGATTCGATAGCGGAGAAAAAATATTTGCACGTAAGTATTTTGCACCCGATATCCTACAGTTCCAACAATTTTTGCACTTAAGTATATGAATAAATATTTTATTTACATATCTATATTCAACAATTACTATTTATATGTGTATTCCTATAACACTATTATTCAAATTCCATAATTTTTGAGGTATTTTTTAACGGGTCCAGGTCGATTCTATTTTGAGCGGATCCGAACCTGGATCCGGACCCGTATAGATCATGTCGGTTCTAGTCCAATGTCGGGTCCGGGTCGGATCTGGATATCGGGTAAATGTGACAATGCTAGGGGGGACTCTAAGATTGGGAGATAAGTAGAGGAGGACACTATGAATGAGGAAGAGAAAATTGAGTTAGCTTGGGAACACTTAATTATCAATGGTCCTATGGTTTCTTACCCAGTAAAAGGATATTTCTAGAATAATCTAATTGGAAAACAAAGTTGCTACGGATATGTTGATTTGTCCACACGGGATACTTCTGTTGTTAATATAGAAATATTAGGTTATTTTAGTTGTTAGTATAATGATCAAGATTGTCGGTGTTATATGGATTTAGAAAACTTTTGGGCCTGATATGGAGAAAACCCCTTTTTGTTGACGTGCGACTATTGAGAAGTAATTTCCTAGTGCACCGAGGTCTGATATGTAACACCTCGTAATTTTTAAGATATAATATATAACAGTATATATAAATCTATATAATAAATTACAAAAAAAGCTATCAAGTGGCTCTCATATAATCTCCCCTAAAATCAATGGCATAGATTGATTCTCACAAAACATATTTTTCCGTCCAAAATTTCAAACCCCAAAATTAAAATTTTTCCCCCCAAAACTAAAAAACTCATTACTTTATTACTATCTATCTCATCTCTGTTCACTTTTTCATATTTCTCTTTTTCTCTCTCCCTCTCTCTCCCATTCTTTCTTTATTTACTTAGAAATTTAGATTTTAAGATTTGAGGTTTATAAAATTTTCAGAATTTTTATACTTTTTTTATTGCACAAGTTATATTGAAAATAGCAAATATCTCTTCAATAGTTAAATTTCATCATTTTCCATACTTAAAGTTCTATGAAGTTGGATTTTACACCCTCATTTCTAATTATTTTTAGAAATATACTAATAGAACTACCAAAAAAAAACAGAAAAATATAGGAATTCCAAAAAATGAAAACCCTCTCACCAACTCCCATCTCCTTCTCCCACCCTCCTGGTCCACCTTCCGGCGAACCCTCCGTCCACCTTCCCCCCACCTCCTTCTAGCCTTCTTCTGCTTCAACTCAGAACCCCTACCCCAAACCCCCACACCCCCTCATCTTTGCAGTCGAACACTTCCTCTGACTCCACTCCTTTCTCCTCTGCTCTCTGTTTCCCCCACCACTAACCACCCACGCTGCTACCTTACAGTCGTCTTCATCCCCAAGCCTCTCACTATGTTAACGGTGCTAGAGCTCAGTGGGTGCGGGCCCAACGAGAGGGTCCGACACCCACCGGCTACAGACCAGGCTCAAGCTCTACCAGAGACCCCTAATGTTGCCTTCAACCAAACTGCTAACACAGTTCACAATACATCTCCTACTACTGTTGTTCCCCCAGTGGTTACAGTGCAATCCATCCCCACCCAAGTTCCTACAACAGCGGTTACGACAGTTGGTGCCGACGTTTCAAACAGGAAGCTTTCAGTGGGAGAGCGAGAGATTAGTGAGCTCAGAGGTGTTCACTCAGCGAGGGTGCACTCACGTACACATCAGCATCGCATAGAGAGGAACATTACTCATCATCGCTCATACGTAGGATCCCCTAGAAGCCATGGGTATCGCCACCAACATGAGGAGATCTTGGAGGGAAGGGCCCATCGTCGGGGTCCCTCTCCAGGCCCTGTTAGGCGGAAAGAAACCCCGCCGATGAACCGATACCGGAGTCATCATGAGGGTGGTGCACGCAAGCACGACTCTAGCAGGGATCTACGCTATAATTCCAAACCTTACTCCAACACTGGGAAAAACTATCGAACACCCAATCACCCACCTCTCCCCACGTCAAACTATCAACCAAAGCAAACCCATGTTTCCCCACCCCCCCCAGCCCCAAACCAAAACACTGTGCATCGCTTCCACCCACCTCCTCCGGAAGACCGCCAACCGTTATCTCACACCAAGCTTGCCCACGATGGGACGGAGCTAGACGGGACTACAGTTGGGGCTACTAGCGAGGAGGCAGAGGGAGGACAATGGTTGCAGGTCAGAGCCAAGAAGAATAAACAGACAGAGAATGACACTCACCTCCATCATGGTAAAATCACAGGTGGCAAGAAACAGAGGAAGGGCAAAAAAAGACCGGCACCGTGCTTTAACTGCGGGGATCTTGGGCATTTCAGGAGTGAGTGCACAAAAGAAATTCGATGCCTCAAATGCCTTAAATGGGGCCATCTGTCGTACGTCTGTACCAATGTGGTAGAGACGCATACGGACGAGGAGAGGCAGGTGAGCAGAGGGCGATCACCAGACAGTCCCACGGTGATACGTCTGGCGAATAGCCTGGAAATCATTAGAAACGAAGAAAAGTGGTTGCGGCAGTGGTGTGCAATCGCCAAAATCAAGAAGGGAAGACCATCGGAAGTGCACCTAACTCAGGCCCTCACAAAAAAATGGCCGATGAGTGCTGATAAAGACTGGGTGGCAAAGAAGTTATGCCATATGCAGTTCTTGGTCTCATTCCCATCTCCGGCGAAGGTTTCAGAGGTTGTCGGATTGGGGATCGTAGACTTTGGACACTTTCAAGTAGAGTTCAGTGCGTGGACGCCGCACTTCGGCGCCGAACTACCACAGGGGGATCTTTTTTGGGTTTGGATACATAACATTCCCCTGCATTTTTGGAAGAGGGAGGCCATGCAAGAGATGGTGGCAGACTTCGGTAGCATAGAAGAGGTAGATGAGAAGACAGTTCGAAGATCGGAGCTTATCTCAGCGAGGGTCCTGGTCCGAAGCATCGACATCTCCTTGATGCCGCGGTTCGCCAAGGTCCACTCCTTCGTAGACTCGTATCTCATTAGGTTTGTGCTAGACAAGAGGGTCGTCTCAGCAAAGGAACCGAACCCCAATCCCAAAACTTCGTCTTCCCTAACAGATCACAGATCCTACAAGGAAGTGGCATCTCCAACCAACAATCTTACTATTGATGGGTCTCACGAGGTGGAACGTGCTCACCGTGAGATTCTCAAGGCGGCTATGGAGAAGGGACGTCATCAACAGCCAACGAAAGATGCTCAGTACTGCGACGATCGGAGGAGGGACCGTCCCGCAAGACCCAGTGGTCAAAAGTCGACTAAGACCCTCAACACACTAGATCGAGCGGTGGTCCCAACCAACAGCCCTTTTCAGGTTACGCCTGCTCTGGCTAAGGATGGTGAGGCGGGGACAGACACCATTAATGGTAAAAAAGCCATTTGCAGCGACATGCAGCCTAAGAACCAGGGGTTGGTGGTAGAAACCAACACTTTGGGGAAAGAGACAAGCGAAAGAAGGCTATCGACCAAAGAATGGGTCCAAAAGTGTTGGTTTTCATCAAATAAGGAAGTTCTTCAGGAGTCAGAGGATGGTTTGGGGAGAGAGGCGACCACAGGGTTACCCAAAACAAGCAAAAGCGTTTCACAAGAAAGGAGCGATGAGAGAGTAGGTGATTTTAACAGGCTTTTAGAAGATGGCGAATTTGGGAAAGAAGACGGGAGTGAGCAGGTGTTGGAGCTTGGCAAAAAGAGGAATGAAGAAGATGGTGGAAAATCTTCCTCTTCGAAATTGAGCGGAAGGGGATTTGAGTCAAGGGACGCTTCGTTCGAAGCGACGACTGCCTCAACCGCTGTGCCACCCAGTATTAATGCGCCAGCTCAGAGGGAGGGTAATCTCACCCCTGTACCCACCATTTTGACAGCCAGTGAGATGGCGCCAGCTGGCATGGGCGGTGAGCTCACCGCTCACTGCCATAATGCCTCTGATGCGCGTCTCGATGAGATCGGTACGTTGTACCGCAGGTACAACTCAAATTGTAGTGTGGGCCAGGCGGTTGGTTTGATAGTGAATGGGCCTTTTATAGAGATTAACGGGCCCAAAGAGGGGTCCGTTTCAGGATCGGCGATACAATTTCAGATCGGGATCGGGCCCACAGAGGGGTCCGCTTCGGATAACACAGCTATTATTAATGATGCACCTAGATGCGGGCTCAATGAGGAGTCCGCACTGAAGGTTCCTTCAGATAGTGACGATGACCCAGAAGGGAGACTCAATCTTGATGAAGATTTCTCCTTTACAGATGAGGACTCAGAAGACCTTGAGTTCATTGCTAACACCCAGAGGGAAATTTCTCCAGATATGGTTCTTTCCACTTTTCCAGACTCTGCTCAAGCGGGCAATTCTGGAATGCCACTGAGGGCAGGTGGGTTCAGAGTTCACCGTTCACCAAAGAGGGCTCATGTGGAGTCCTTGGATGACTACCTTGAGGTAGCTGCGGCAGCCAAAGCTGCCAAATTCGACAATGGAGGTACTACTCACTTTTTAGCTTCTATTTTAAATTTCATGTCAGATTTCGATGTCTTTTTACTAGCTGAAACATGTGGGTTAGAGGTTTGGGACACAGACCGTAGCGCGTTGCTTCTTAATAAAATAAGGGGCTGGGAATTGGATAGGGTGAAAACTAGCCATGACAATGTACTTAAAATTAGGTCAGATCCGACTGAGTCCCTCGGGGATGTGGCAGGCCCCACTCCCTCCCCAACGATTTCCGTAAATACTGTTCCCCAATGAATACACTATTTTGGAATGTTAGGGGGTTGGGGAATAGAGGGAAGAGGGATATGGTGAGGGATGTTATCAACAATGCCAAAGCAGATGTGGTTGGGTTACAGGAAACTAAGCTCCCGAACGGTCTTAAACTTAAAAGAGTTGGTGGTCACAGGATTAAAGAGTGGGTGGTACGACCGTCGGCAGGAGCCTCAGGAGGGATTGCTATAGGGTTCAACTCAGATATTCTCTCCTGCGTGGAGGAGTACTGTGGACAGTTCTCCCTTACTACCCGACTCAAACGCCGCTCTGATGATTGGATGCAGACGGTGACTGTGGTCTACGGACCGAATGTCGCCACAGACCGCGATGCCTTCTGGCAAGAACTTTGCGACATTCGCATGCGCTGGTCAGGACCCTGGATTGTGGGTGGGGATTTCAACATCACTAGATTTGCTTTTGAGCACAAAGGTCGAGGCTCCAGCGACAGACACAGAGAGGAGTTTAATAGAGTGATCACGGATTTAGAACTGATTGACATTCCAATCAATGACAGGCTATTTACCTGGTCTAATATGCAAGCGACTCCGGTTTTGGCCAAGTTGGATAGGATTCTTGTCTCCATGGACTGGGAAGCAAAATTTCCGCTTGCCTCAGCAAGATCGATTCCCAGGCCAACATCCGATCACACACCCATACTCCTCGAAGTGGGTACTCAGAAAGCCCACAGGCATCGAAAATTCAGGTTTGAGAAAGCCTGGTTGGAAATTCAAGGTTTTCATCATCTGGTAATGGAAAATTGGGCGCTCCCAATTGCTGGAAGGGACGCGGCAGCACGATGGTGTGGAAAGTTGAGAAGGCTGAGAAAGAGGCTGTGCAGATGGAACCGGTCTAGATTCTCGACCATCTGGCTTGAGAAAGAATCCTTTCTGAAAGGAATTGATGAGCTAGAAAGGGCAGAAGAGATTAGAATCTTGTCGCAGGAAGAGCGTAACAGACTTCTGGAGCTCCGAGACAACATCGCCAACCTTTATAGACTGGAGGAGATCAAATGGCAGCAAAGGTCAAGAATTTCGTGGCTCAAAGAGGGAGACGCGAACACGGCCTACTTCCACCGTGTGGCAAGTGCAAGAAGGAGATCCAATCTAATTCTTTCTGTCCATACGGATACTGGAACGTCGCAGGATGAAGAGGTGATTTCTGCAACCTTTCATTCTTACTATAAGGGCCTATTCGGGAGGAAGAATGACTTTAGGATGTCAATGAGTGACAACTACTGGCGGTCTTTTCAAAATGAAACGGGGACAACCGTTTCATCTTTGGAGGCACCTTTCTCGGAAATGGAAGTTAAGGTGGCCATCAACCAGATGGGAGCCGACAAATCGCCTGGGCCAGACGGCTTTCCTATGATGTTTTTTCAAGTGTTCTGGGAAGAAATTAAAGGAGAATTTATGGAGTTAATGGAGGAATTTTACCACAACAAACTGAGACTAGGTATGTTCAACTTCGTAGAAGTGGTGCTAATCCCCAAACGCGAGGAGTCCAAGGGTGTGGGAGATTTTAGGCCAATCAGTTTGATAAACTGTTCGGCTAAGATCATTACTAAGGTACTAGCCATCCGCTTAGGCAGTCTTATGGACAGTCTTATCAGTAAGACCCAGACAGGCTTTATCAAGGGCAGATGTATTCTAGACTGTGTGGCCACTGCTGAACAAGTTATCCACCACTGCCACAGGAGCAACTCCAAGAACTTTCTCCTTAAACTGGATTTTGAGAAGGCTTACGACTCCGTAGATTGGGATTGTCTGTTTGAAGCGCTCACAGGAAGAGGTTTCGGGGACAGATGGATAAGATGGATCAAACAGTGCTTGCAGTCTAGTAAAACGGCGATCTCAGTCAATGGGAAACCCGGTCCATCATTTCCTTGCAAAAAGGGACTTCGACAAGGGGATCCTTTATCCCCACTACTATTCACTATAGTAGCTGATGTGCTGAGAGGCATGCTTGAGAACTGTCAAAGGAAGGGCTGGATCACACCGGTGGCCAGGAACAACTCTAACCAGGGGTGCACGATTCTCCAGTATGCGGATGACACTCTACTGTTCGGAAACGGATCTAGATCGGAAACAATCTGCTTTAAAGGGGTCCTCTACTATTTCGAAGCCTGGTCAGGGCTCAGGATTAACTTTCATAAGAGTGCACTGGTTCCCATTTCACTTTCAGAAGAAGAAGTACGAGAACATGCCACCATTCTTAACTGTCTGACGGAGGAATTCCCAATCAAATATTTGGGGCTACCCCTTAGACCCGGGAGACTGACGAAGGCAGACTTGTTACCTATTATTGATAGGGTGGAGGACAGACTGGCAGGATGGAAAGGTAAGTCGCTATCTATCGGGGGGAGAGTGGTACTGATCAACTCAGTGTTGTCCAACCTGCCCACCTACTACATGTCCTTTTTTGAACTCCCAAAGTGGGTGATCCAAAGGATCGACCGAATCCGTAAGAGATTCCTTTGGAAAGGGGCAGACTCGAATAAGGGAGGATACCACCTTATCAAGTGGAGTATCGCCTGCATGAAGAAGAGACATGGAGGGCTAGGCATCATTAACCTCAGAGATATGAACCTTGCCCTCCTTGGAAAATGGTGGTGGAAAGTCTTTCACCACTGCGGGGAAGGATGGCAGGATTTCATTCAGCCATACCTGCGGGGAAAAGGGACGAGAAGGCTAGGCTTTCGAGTTGGATCTAAAGCATCGCGATTCTGGAAAGGAATTGCCAAAGCCAGCGAACCTTTCAACTCAGTAGTTTCGTCCACTATAGGTAATGGACGGTCCACCAGATTCTGGTGGGATAAATGGTGTGGTCCCCATACCTTAAAGGAAATTTTCCCGGAGCTGTATGAAATTACGATGCGGCCGAATATCTCCGTGGCTGAAACGTGGAAAAAGGGGATTTGGAAACCGCCACTACAAGGTTCTCTATCTCCTGTACTGCATCAGCAACTGCATAACCTACAAACGCACATCGCCCGATCTGGGGTATTGTGCGCCCAAGGTCCAGACCAAATGCGTTGGGGTCTCGAGAAAAAAGGAAAATTCTCGGTTAGATCACTCTACCATCGTATACACTATCGAGGATGCAGACCCACCTGGGCAACGGTGTTATGGAAGGCAAAGGCGCCCCTTAAAGTGAGAGTCTTCCTCTGGCTAGTGCTCAATAAGGCGATCCTCACCAGAGAGAACCTAGCCAAGAGGCAACCCCACATTGCATCTAACTGTGGATTCTGCAACATACATACGGAAGATCTGGACCACCTGTTCATTCACTGTTCTAGAAGTAAGGCTGTTATGATAGATGTCCTACGAGCCCTAGGAACAAGTGACTATCCAAGCGATTATGAGGAACTTTGGGTTGGCCCCAGATTTGCTTCAATACGACATGATATGAAGGAGGCGTGGTATATTGCCATTGCGGCAACCACATGGGTGTTATGGCTAGATAGGAACAATTTTTACTTCCGTGCTTCATGTAATTCTATTTCTGGTAACCTTACCTTCATCATGCATCTGATTTCTTTTTGGGCCACAGCTGCAGCTACAGGGGCGAGAGGGCGGATTGCAAGGGTCTTCTAGGTTGAAGAATTTGATGACGAAGAGGTAGAGTTTGGTCCGACACTGGACTGAGGAGGGACCTGCCACGCTCTGCCAGCAACCACCAGTGGACACTGCTACCTTTTGTATCTTGTTTCACTCTTTTGTACTTTGGGTTGTATGAGGTTTTGGATGTTGTAACCCACCCCCCAGGGAGCTGTTGGGGGGCTTATGTTTTATTTCCTGCATTGTAGTGTTGCTTTCCCGGCTTGCCGGGGTTGTTTATTAATTTCTTATTAATGAAACAGGGTGGCGTTATTCCACCTTTTACCTCAAAAAAAAAAATATACTAATAGAAACATGGACTTTATTTACAACTAATTATTATCATACTATTCAAACTTGAACTACATAATTGTTGTTTTACTGTTTACAGAGTTTTCCGTGTGTTGTATCGTTCCGAAGACGTGCCGTAGGCACGTGCCCACGAGCAAATCTAGTATATATATAATATATGGTGATGGCATTCTGGTAATAATTGGGAATTGCATTAAATGAGATTTGAATTGGCTTTGGCAGCATTGGCTTTGGCAGCTTGCTGTGACGTGGGGATGAGTTGGTGTGGGGCCAGGCACAGGTGAAAGGCAGCATTTCGCAATTTTTTTCCAAAATGATCCTTTTTTTGAAAGTTTTTTCCAAACTGCCCTACCTTTTTTTTTCCTAAACGATCCACTCGCTTTTTGAAAAAAACGAGTCTGGAATTATTCTCCTCGTTTTTTCTAAAAACGAGTCTTGAGATGCTGATTTTCATCATCTCAAGACTCGCTTTTCTGAAAAAACGAAGGGATTTATCCCACACTCGCTTTTTCAAAAAGTGAGTCTTGACTTTTTTTGCCCAGCAACACTCGTTTTCTGAAAAAGCGAGGGGATTTATCCCACACTCGCTTTTTCAAAAAGCGAGTGTCATTTGGGGCCCAACTATCTCCGACCTCGCCTCCCTCCGTTCGTCTCCCCGTCGAACTCCAAACATGAAACATCCCATTACGTAAAACCTAGATGCATCACTTATTCATTTGACCTCAAACCTCATAATCCCCTATTCTTAGTTCTTACATCTTAGTTCTTTAGGCGCATATATAAGCATCCAACTCCTTGAGGGTTTGTTCAGTCACCTCCTTCACTGTGTCAGCCTTCGGCACCTCCTCGCACGCCTTCTCGTACTTGAAGCTCATCTTCACTGCACACCCCTCGCCCTTGGGAACCACCTGATACGTCGCCTTGAAAACTTTGTGACTACTGTGAGTTCACTTATTTTGCTGACACATTTATTAGGCTTAAAACCCACCCACCGCTATCTACTAGTGTACTAATTTTCCTTTGATTTTTGCTCTCTCATTTCATTACTTAAGCAAATTATAGAATGATTTGAAATTTTGAGTGAGATTGACGAAGATTAATGAGTGTGTTAGTCTTTGTCATTGTTCCCAATTTAAGAGCTTGAACTTGTAATCTTGTTTCACTTGCTGTGTTAAGTTCCCAATCTCCCGCTCTCTCTCTCTCTTCCTCCATCTCCCGCTCACTCTTCCTCTATCTCCCAACGACTACAGAACCCACGCCGCACTCCACCTCCTACGCTCGCCTCGTCTTTCTCTCGACACCCCACCATTGAAGTCCCTCCGTTCGCCTTCTCCCTCCATTGCCGAAGCTTCGCCTCCTGCAGTCGAAACCACCATCGAAGAACCCTATCGCCTCCGCCTACAACCCATTGCCGCCTTCTTCCCCATCTTAGCCGCCGCGCTCCTCCTCCGTCGCCATTAACGCGACCCCGAGGTGCCGTCCACTCCTCTCGTCTCAGTCGAGCCTTCTGCTCTTGCAGTCGCGTCGACCATCGCCACCCCGAAGCACCACCCTTCCGCCAGTCGAGCCTTCCGCTCTTGCTGGGTAGAAAAGCTAAAGACTCGCTTTTTGAAAAAGCGAGTCTGGAATTATTTTTCTTGCTTTTTCAAAAAGCGAGTCTTAAGATGTTGAAAATCTGCAACATAAGACTCGCTTTTTGAAAAAGCGAGGGGAATAATCCCAGACTCGCTTTTTCAAAAAACGAGTGGGTCGTTTAGGGAAGAAAAAAAAAGTAGGGCAGTTTGGGAAAAACTTTCAAAAAAAAGGGTCATTTTGTGAAAAAATTCGCATTTCGCTGTGCTCTGCTTGTGAGCTTGCGGGTGACGTGGCGCCCAAGAGGGGGCCCACGTGAAGCAAGAGAGAAAGGTAGGGATGTGTGGATTTAAATAGTCCCATATCGGGAATTAACATATATTAAATAATAATAATAAATAATATAGTCTATGATCAAGAGTCACCAATCCGGTTATCCACCTTTTGAGAGACAGCCTGTGGTGGATAATTGTACTATACTATAAATAATTTGTCTGCTAAATTGTATAAATTGTCTGAGTCTGGGGCTGGGGCATTACATGATATGCAGCTACGAGCATTATTGAGTCTAAACGTGACAAACCTTCAAAATTTTATCTGGAATTCAAACCCATTGTCCACATGTATAGAGGAGTTTGAGCCTTTGAGAAACCTCCAAGATCCACTACTTCTTTTATGGATCAATCGATTTAGTTTTGCTTCATACAGCTATGAGCATTACTGGGTTATTGATTATCCGGATTTTGCTGCCACACCTATCCATACAAAAACTTTGTAGTCTATTAAACTGAAACATTAAATAATTTTATGTAGGATATGAATATCATCTTAGCCTAGGTGATAATTCATCTATATCTTATACTCGTAAGTGAATATAACACAGGAGCTAGTTTTTATTTGAAATGGGAGTGATTATTCTGTTTAATTATTCTACACGCCACCGTCAATCACTCCACCAATTACGCCATCATTTATGCTCCACCTACTTCTCCACTACTTTCTCTGTCAATTCTTCAATCCTTAAATTTAAAATGGGAGTAGTTTACACGTGCGATGCACGTCTTAATAAATATAATTTTTTTAAAAGTAAAAATTCAGACGTAGTCTGGATTTGATCTAAAACCTCATTTACAATAGTTCTGCACGTGCGTTGCACGGATTGGTAGATGGACAAATTACACTAACGCCTTCTCCCATTATAGTAGTAGAGATAAATAGAGGCATCATATGTTATAACAAGATAAGAAAACCTAATCTAGTTTTTTCAATTCTTTAAGATGGTATCAGAGCCTACCAGTTGAAAATTTCAAAACCAAATCCCAAACAAATTCAAATCCAAATCGGATCTCAAATCCATACCAAATCCCAAACAAAATCCAAATCCAAATCAGATCACATATCCAAAATCAAATCCCAAACAAATTCCAGCAAACAAATCCAAAAACTGTACCTTCTGTTGTCGCCGGCCGATGCAACCGTTGTCGCCCTCCGTTGCCTGTTGTAGCTTCGTTACGCTAGCTCCTACAGTTAATTCTTATACATCCTCTCTCTCTCTTTTATGTTTGATTTAAGGTTTCTTTATTTCTCTCTCATCGTCCATTTCAGAAGAAATAAAAAGGGAGGAGAGAGAGAGTGATCTGGATTGTCAGAGTGAAAAGTTAGGAGTGGGGCTTGGTTTTTTTATTAATTATTTTTCTTTTCTCAACTTTTTATCAAGCTAGTAAAAGCCCGAATCCATGCCCAAACAAAATCCTTTCAAAGCCCATAGACATCAAAGCCCACGTGAATTTTTATTTATTTATTTATTTTCTTTTTCTTTTTTTATTTTTTAAAAAAAGAGTGAAAAAAATTCAGAGTCGTTCGGAATTAAATCCATTCTGGTTGTTGTTCATTCCGAAGGGATTTCTAGTGTCGGACTCACTCTTAGTGAATCCTATTACGATATATGGTCTCAGCTGATGGAAATGCAAATTGCTGAAAGGGACAAGATCTCATACATTCGTGATCAGACTACGCCACCAGCAAAATCTGATGAAGATTATGAAACTGGTATGCTGAAAATCAAAAGGTCAAATGATGGCTATTAATGTCTATGTCTCCAGAAATTATGAGGTGTTATTTACGGTTACCTACTTCCTACGACATTTGGAATGCCTTGTCAATGCATTCTACAATGGAAGTGATGAATTGCAAGTTTTTACTCTGAAACAGAAGGCCTTTTCAGCCAACCAAAAGGGCGACTCTTCTCTATGTATTATGAAGAGCTGACTGAAATTTTTCAAGAGTTGGACCATCGTGATATGGTGGTTATGAAGGATCCAGACGATGTCGAAGCCCACCGCAAGTCTATTGAACATTTATGAGTTCACATATTTCTCGCTAGACTGGATGAGGATTTTGATTCACTCCGACGTGAAATCTTGTGAACGACCCAGTACCAAATTTGGATGTGTTACTCTTTGTTTCGACGAAAAGTTGTACGCACTACCACCCTGAAAGGTAATTTTGAAGCATCTGAACCCAGTGCCATGGTGGCTCGGAACCGTTCTAAACAGGATCGAGCACGACCCCACAATGGTAGACCAACTAATGGTATTGACAAGTCTTCCTACAAATGCACTCATTGCAATAAGACTGGTCATACCAAAAGTCGTTGTTCTGAACTGGTGGGATATCCAGAATGGTGGGATCCTAATCACACAAAGAAAAATCCAAGCGGGCATTCCGCTGCAGTAGTTGTTTAAAATAAAGACCGAAGATGACGATACTGACAATGCCTCGGCATTGGTAATAGCTGCAGACAATCATGGTAAGTTTTTAAATATTTCTACACTTGTTTTGAATAATGCATGGATAATTGATTCTGGTGCAACAGATCACATGACATATGATTCTAGACATATCCCATCACTCAATTCCTCCACTCAAAAAATTGTATCTACTGCCAATGGCACTTCGACCCCAGTTCTTGGGGAAGGATCTTTGACTCTTACCGATAAATTATATTTAGATTCTATTTTAATTGTTCCATCTTTATATTATAATCTTTTTTCGGTTTCTCAAATAACCACTACCTTATCTTGTGTTGTCATTTTTTGGCCTGATTTGTGTGTGTTTAAGGACATCAAAACCAAGAGGACGATTGGTTGTGGTATTAGACGGGGGAAGCTGTATTATTTGGACTTGGTAGCAAAGAGTACTGAAAGCCTACGACAAGATCTAGCAGTGGGTAGTTCTGAAGTCACAAAACGGAAAGAAATATGGTTATGTCATCGTCGTCTTGGGCATGCTTCCTTTGGGTATCTCAAAAAATTATTTCCCTATTTATTTGAAGCAGTTGATGTTTCTAGTTTTCTGTGTTATATTTGTGAACTTGCCAAAAGTCATCGTGTCTCATTTTCTTTACGATTGAATAAAAGTTTGATTCCTTTTATGATTATTTATTATGATGTCTGGGGTCCATCTATAGTCACTACTTTGGGTCGGTCAGGTTGGTTTGTAACATTTATTGACGATTGTACCCGAATGACATGGTTATGCTTGATAAAATCCATAAGTGAAGTGAACCTGGTCTTTCAAAAGCTTCATAAACAGGTTGAAACTCAGTACGATCAAAAGATTCAAGTTCTTCGCAGTGACAATGGTGGCGAATATGAAAGTACAGAACTTCAACAATATTTGGAAGTACAAGGAATGATTCATCACACAACTTGCTCCAACACACCCCAACAGAATGGAGTAGCAAAGCACAAAAATCGACACTTGTTGGCTGTTGTCCGTGCCTTGTTAATTGAAGCCCATATGTCATTATCTTATTGGGGAGAAGCACTCACTTCTACAGCTTATTTAATCAATCGGGTCTTCTCTAGCACCATCAATTTCCAAACACCATTCCAAACCCCATTCCTGATGCAGTTGTTGCCCCAACTATCTCCAATTTAACTCCTCATGTCTTTGAGTGTGTGGTGTTTGTACACTTACACAAGCATCAATGCACCAAGTTGACTCCTCAAGCATTGTGGTGCGTTTTTGTTGGGTATGCTGCTCATCAAAAGGGAAATAGGTGTTACCATCCTCCCGCACATCGATTATTTGTCACGATGGATGTTGTTTTCCATGAAGATACAATGTACTTGTAACACCTCGAATTTGTAAAATACCGAAAATGCCTGTTTTATATATTGTGAGTGGTGAAAATTATTTTTGATGTATTTTATTTGAATATTGATATTAGTATGGATATTTGTGGTAGATTGGTATTATTGATATATTGGAGCCATGAGTTGAGATTTTATGTGAATGCATATTGTTTATTTTATTTTATAATTTTGAAGGATTATTATGAGATAGTTTTAATGTATTTTGTATTGTTTATGATCTTAAAGTAGAGAATTGGGATTTATTTGAAATATATTCGGACTTGGGGGCGTATTTGTAATTATCCCTTTATAAATATATTTATATTATACAATTTTTTTTATAAAACACCCCCACCCCTTCTCTCTTCCTTCTCCATTCTTCTCCCGTTTCCTTCCCAGCCGAAAGCACCAGCCGAACCTATCGGCTCTCTCTTTCTCCGCCCAAATCCCCTCCATTTCTTTATCGTTTTCATATTAAATTGAGGGGTAGACTAATTTAAGGGTTCTCTACAACGTGGTAGCGTCGGATTTTCGAAAGGATTTCGGGAAGGTAAACCCCAACTTATTTTAGTGTATAAAATTGAGTTGGGTTAATTTCTATTGAGTAGGAATATTATGGTAGGAAGATTGGGAGATGTTGGAAATGGTAGATGTGAGAAATTAGCAAGTTGTTAGAGGATTTGCAAGTTGACAATAAATTAGGATTTTAGATTTGTAAAAGAGAATTATATATGTAAGAATTAGTTCTCATATGATAGTGGAAAGCATAGTTGGGCCATTAGAATAATTTGGGAGTGGTTCTAGTAATTGTTTGGGGGATAAAAATCCCATAGACATTAGATTATTACGTGCATCGCACGTGTATCCCCGACATTCAATAAAACGTCTGCGTGATATTAAGATAATTAGTATTATTGTTTTCCCGTGACTGGTTTGGATTTTGAGCCTTGATTGTTTTGAAATTTTGATAATAGGAGATGTAAGCGACTTTGGATGCGAGATGGCGAGGTGGTGCTTCGAGTCTTCACGGGCTATTATGTGAGTATGATCTTTTATTTTATGTGCATAATGTGGCAGTGTTAAAATGTGGTTTGCTGTGGGTGAAATGTAAAGTATATTGAATATAGAAAAATTCGTATGTATGATACGGAGTAAATTATGAGGCGTACGAAATTAGTGTATATATATATGTATGGGAGTGTGTTGATGCTTGTAGATAGATATTTATATGCTACGGGGTTTTCATGATCAGATATATGTATGTGAATGTATGTGTATGTGTGATGTATGATCTCATGACTAATGTGATAAGATGGAAAGCATGGTGTGTGTAGATATATATGATATGTGATTTATGATATGTCAATGTGATATGTCAATGTGATGTGATAACATGATGAAATGATGATATGGTGTAGGTGTGTTATGCGGGTGATAAATTGGAAATTTTATGTGATAATATGATGCGAAATTGATATGGTGTGTGTGTGACGTGTGGGTGGTAAATGACAATTTTATATGATATCGGTGAGATTAATGGCTTGTGTATGCTTATGAATTTTTTGGAGTTATATGCATTCATGTTCTATTATAAAGGTGTATACCGAGATATATTATAAAGGAGTTATAGTATAAAGGAGTTGTGTTATAAAAGAGATATATTTCTATATGGAGTTATATTATAAAGGATATATATATATATATATATATATATATATATATATATATATATATATATATATATATATATATGGATAAATATTATAAAGGAGTTATATTATAAATGAATATAAGGAGTTATATTATAAAGGAGTTATATTGTAAAGGAATTATTTTATAAAGGAGTTATATTGTGAAGGAGATATATAATAAAGGAGATATATAATGAAGGAGATATATGTGTATATAAAGGAGATAATTTAATATTGCAGTGTCGCACAATCTCCTAGGGGTTTGGGCTAGACCCCACCGGCCCGGGATACACCCGGGAATAGGAGTTATATTTTGTCCCAAATTTTATATTTGGGGATCAGGAGTTATATATTGCCCAAAATTATATTTGGGGATCAGGAGTTTTCCCTCGCTGGTATAGGGCCAGGAAGAAGACGTAGCCTCAGACGTGTAAGACTCTGTGTGAGTATCGATCCGCGTGTTATATTTTATTTTTGACTAGCCTTTTGGTTTTAGTCTTGGTTGGACAAGCGCGCAACCGTACTTTCAATCCAGCCCACAAATGATAGATATATTGGACACCTGGATCTGGGTGATATGGTGGGTTAGCGGGATTGAAATGTACGGGAAGGGAGGCACAGAGATCCCTGTGTTATACGAGGAGGTCAGTTGTGTGGGCACTGAAAAGGAGAAAATATAAAGGTGTCTATGTGTATTGAAAGAATGTATGTATATATATAAAGATATTGATGATATGATATATTACGGAGATTATTTATATTATGGGAGATATGAATATACTATGGGAGATATATATGTATATATTGGCATTTGGCTTGAAATGTGATGTGATATTACCCAGACTATGTGTTTGGGGTGCGGTGAGTATTACCCAAACTATCGGCTTTGGGGTGTGATATGTGATTGCCCAAAACTATGTTTGGGATATGGAGTATATTGTGATGAGAATGAAAGTGAAGTTAATGACATTTTGTGTTATAAGTGATATGTTAATGATGTGATGAAATGCAAGTAACTTGCCATGTGTACTGAGATGTTATGTTTTATGATTATAAGACAGGAATTAATATGGTATTATGAGAAGAGATGCATATGTTTATGATGTGATACGTGATATAATACAATACGATAAATACCTGTATTATGAGATTGGTTATGAAAATGGTTATTAAAGAAAGTATTATGTGTTATAAGTTTGTGTGCCTTGGAATTGTGACTAGGAACTACCCACCTGCTATTTCGGAGGAAATAGTGGGAACTACCTGCCTAGGCACAATTTTCAGGATGAATGGGTGAGTTGTTGATATGATGCCGGAATTTCAGGTTGGAAATAAAAGAGAAGTAAATTGATATATGTGTTATCTGGGAAAAAGAAAGTAAGTTATAACCATGATGAGTTTGTTGATGGATAGGATGATGTATCGAGAGTGTAAAGAAGATAGTTGTAATGTATGATGAAAGTAAAAGTAATGTATTGTGGGACGTGATAATATGTGTTGTAAGAAATGAATGAATGCGGTATTATGTAATATGAGATTGAAAGTTGATGTAGTACGAAATATTATAATAAGTGTTATAAGAAATGATTGGATGTGGTAATATGAGACTGACCGCTTATGGACTTTATGCCCTGAAGGCGAAGGGATGTAAAGATTTACAGTAGAACAATTATGTGTGATAAAATACAATAATTTATAATGTGAATAAAAGTTAATGTGTTACGTGATGTGTTGTAAATTATGGTTAAGTGTGATATCACGAAATTGGATGAACCTGCTGTTATAGATTGAACCAATGTGGTATTATGAGATGAAATAATGTGAGGATACGTGGGATGAATGTGTCATTACGAGACTAAACATGAGGAAGGTTATGCGATTAAAATGAATGCATATTAGGATATACGATGAAAATGAATATATGATTTAAAGTGGAGTGGATGTGAAGTAATGTTACAAGATAAGTAGGAAAGAATGAGTCGTGTGTATAAATGAAAAGGAATGGTAAATGAAATACGTGGTTGAATAAGTATGAAGAAAAGTAGCAGAGACCATATGTGATTAGTAATGAAAATAAAGAAATGTGGAGGTGGTGGTAATTATGAAATGATGATTATTTGTGTTGGGGATTTCAAAATACAAAGAAATGGAATGTGAATTAGTGTGTTGCTTTGTAATTAAGTATAGAGTGAACGAGTTGTGTATATATGTATTTATATATATGCAGTCATATATTAAGATGATGTATTTAGCGAAGGGTGTGAAGTTATGGATATAGGTAGACGGATGCAGATTTGACAAGTACTTGATACAAAGTGGTATTCTTGATGCTTTAATGTTCAGATTCAGATTGAATCTTTTTACCTTGACATTTGTAAGTTTAATTTATTTTCGTTATATAGTTTGGTTTATTTATTAGATTAGTGAATTATACTCACACCAGAAATGGCTAACCCCTTAGTGTTTGGGGGGTTAGGGAGTTCTCGGACTACCCTAGATTCCCTACTGTTACATGTAACGCCCCGAATCCCAAATTACTGAGTTCGAGATGTTCTTCAGGATCTTTTCACTTTTCTCGAGTACAATTTTACAAGGAAAATCAAACTTTTTCTTTTTACATCAGAGTTACAACGTTTTACATTTTAAATTTACACAGCGGAAGCAAAATATACAATATTTACATAAATGAACAACAACATAATGAAATCTTTATGCATCCATTCCTCTTTACATGTAATTTATCCTGCATACAAAACTGTGGGTACGTCAGTTTATTCAACCGACGATAATTATACATGGCCATCCTCTCTATGCCAGAAACAGTATAATGAATCTCATTTCTTAAAAAAACACAATCTTGTTCATAATAAGCATGTAAAATCAAAAGGGAACTCTTAATGATGTCGTGTCGTGATTGTGCACTTAATCCTTAATGCAATTTATTTAATGTTCACATGACACTAATGCGCACTTGTTCGAATTCTATGCATCCCATACTACATAGGTTCGAGGGCAAGCCTCTTAATCGTTCTTCATTTTTGTAGGGTTCAATCCCCCGCCATGACTTACTCTACTTCTGTAATTCCAATGAGTATCCTAGATGATTCTATGAGTACAAGCATGTATCCTGGCCCCTGGAGTAGAATTTCGCGCCATGTCTTGACTCGTCAAGTATGCATTCTGCGACAATTCAGCCTCCTCCCTGAACACACTCCTCTTGCAGTCACCAAAACATCCCACAAGCGTGACTAGAGTCCGATCATTACTGAGTTGTGCCCGCGCCATGACTTGACGCATCAAGCATGCATTCTGCAGCTCACACACCCGCACCGTACCCTAGCTCTCATACTCATGTTTTTCTCTCACCTTCATCACCTCCACACTATGTATTTAAGTTACATTAGAATCATGAATAAAATCAAGCTCTAGAGTTAGCCTCTCCATCAACCGGACTTATCATTTCATTTCACATGACCAACCTGGTCTATTTCTCAATATCATTTCATTTCACTGTCGGGGAGACTTAGCTACTCTTTCGTTCAATTTCAAATTCACAATATCCAATTGAGCGCCATCAGCTCATCATTCATATTAGAGTCTCACGGACTTTCTCATCATGATTTAGCCTTTCATAATTATTCATTTAATCCTCAATTCTCATCTATGATTCATTGCACATAATTCATACAGCCATAAACAGAATCCATCGATAAAAGCATAAGGTTCATCATTACTCACAGTAAATAACATGAATCAAATTATCAAAAATCCACTCTGTACAGTCGACTTGGAAGAACGCCAGTCGACTTATACAGTCACATACAGGTTCCTCATAAAGCTCGGGATAGTCGACTGTTGCACTCAACCAGTCGCCTGTCCCGCAACCTTCCATATTCACAATATTATCCACATGACAGTCGACTGTTCATTAATCAGTCGTCTGTCCTGGAGATTTCAAACAGCATACTTTCCAAGTCCAGATCAGTCGACTTGCTACATGCATTGGTCGACTGGACAGATCCATTTCAATTAGGGAATTTATTTACAGTTCTTACGTGTACTTGCATCATGATATCAATTAACAGTATACCTCAATTCATGTTTCATAAGCAAAGTTCCTCTTGTTCAGTATCATTCATAGCACAATTTTCCCAGTTATTAACATGCTCTTTTAGAGAAAACTACCCTAAACATGCATTCACATTGCTCATACTTACGACAATGGAGATATAAATCTCAAGTCATCATCATGGGTCTACATAAATAGGATATCTTTATTCAGGGAACTTTCAAACAGTCACATTCAGAACGAAGCACCAGTCGACTTAACACCAAGTCGGTCGACTGCGCCGACAACTTCAGATATTTATCACCATTAGTTCTTTTCATTTGTTTACCTTCCCTCCATCATATGTGTCATAGGGAAAGAATATACATTTAATAATCACACCATCATGGCTATTCACACACATTTTATCAGCACATTATGAAAAGTAGTGTCTCGTACCAGTCGGCTGGCTCATATGGCAGTCGACTGTACCGACAGTCTCGTCTCAACATTACTAGCATGTTCAAGCAATTTCTGCCGCATTCAAATCACTTTGTAACATGGTATCAATCACAATAATTATAGCATTATTCCTATATTAGAAGTCCTGAGAAACACCCACCTTAAATGAAGAAATAACCGAAATCCCGCAAAGTCCTTCAATATAGCGCAGCACTTCTTGTTCCTTTGTTCCACACCGAAATCTCCAGCAATGCTGCTTGCCTCCACAGAAGAGCTCCCACACAACTCACAAATACTCTCTTGAAATCTTAGGAAATTTTAGTGTAAAAGATAGGGATTAGAAGGGGGTATTTATACTAGAATATAGGTGAAATGGAGGGCTGAGATCTATTGGGGAGTTGGAGAATCAAAGGCTGAGATCAAGCCGGGAGTTGAGAAACTACCCACATCCCAAAAGTAACCACCCATGATCTGACCCATAACTCCACCATCCGGCCAAGGGTTGTGTCCAATGCACGTGTATGCGAATGCACGTGCATGCACCAACTACACCCTACAAATTGTATATCAAATACCCGGTCAAAAGAAAAGGTGTCACCCATACCGGTTATACAAATACAATAGAAGGGGTTTTCAATCCAAGGGCTAAAATTAATTGGGCCAAACTAATTATTTTTGTAGAAAAACATTTGGGCTTAAGAAAAATATTACACATGCATACCATATGTAAAATTAAATAATCTTCATATATTAGAAAAATCGGGGTATTACATCACTCCCTCCTTAGAATAGTTCCGTCCCCGGAACTACAACCAAGAGCGAGAAACAGAAAACACAACAACAAGAGATACAAAGATATAAAGATACAAAATACAAAATACAATCAACAAGACAATCAAGCAAAGAGCTCAGGATAGTCCTTCAACATCTTCTCCTCGAATTCCCAAGTAGCCTCTTCAACCAAGTGGTTTCTCCAGACTACCTTGACCATCGGTATCGTCTTATTCCTCAAGACCTTCTCCCTACGGTCAACGATCTCAACAGGAGTCTCGATGTAATTCAGGTCTAACTGCAAACCCTCCGGCACTTCAGGCAAATGATGACTCGGATCTGGAATATAACCTCTCAACATAGACACATGAAAGACATTGTGCACCTGAGACAACTCTTCCGGTAATTCAAGCCGGTAAGCAGTTTTCCCGATCCTTTTCAATATCTTATACGGGCCTATAAATCTCGGGGCTAACTTCCCGCCTTTGCCAAATCGAACCACACCTTTACTGGGTGATACCTTCAGAAAGACGAAGTCACCAACCTCAAACTCAAGGTCCCTTCTCCGGTTGTCTGCATAGCTTTTCTGCCTGCTCTGAGCTTCCACTAACCTTTTCCTGATCAGATCAATCTTCTCAGAAGTTAGCTGCACAAGCTCAGGACCAAACAACTGACGCTCCCCAACCTCATACCAACAAACAGGAGTCCTACACTTCCTGCCATATAAAGCTTCATACGGCGCCATCCCGATGCTAGCCTGAAAACTGTTGTTGTAGGCAAACTCTACCAAAGGTAAATGCCTTTCCCAACTGCCTCCGAAGTCTAGTATACAACATCGAAGCATATCCTCAAGAATACGATTGACTCTCTCGGTCTGCCCATCGGTCTGTGGATGAAAAGCAGTGCTGAAATCTGTTTTGGTACCCAAAGCTGCCTGAAGACTCCTCCAGAAATGCGAAGTAAACCGCGCATCTCGATCAGACACAATAGTCGAAGGAACGCCATGAAGTCGGACAATCTCACCAACATACAACTCAGCCAACTTGTCCATCGAAGCAGTGAGTTTCATCGCCAAAAAGTGAGCGGACTTGGTAAGTCGATCGACTATAACCCAAATAGCATCATTGCCTTTAGAACTCTTAGGCAATCCCGTGATGAAGTCCATACTGATGTTATCCCACTTCCATTCCGGAATAGGTAACGGCTATAATAGACCTTCGGGTCTCTGATTTTCGGCTTTGACTTGCTGACAAACCTCACACTTCGCGACAAATTCGGCCACATCCCGCTTCAAACCTGACCACCAGAAATGCTGTTTTATGTCTTTATACATCTTAGTACTCCCAGGATGTACTGACAAAAGAGTAGCATGCGCCTCCTGAAGAATACTCTCCTTCAGGTCTGCCTGATCTGGAACACACAGCCTATCTCCGAACCACAGCACTCCATCCCTGGTCTGAAATCCGAGCAACCTGCCAGCACTAACCTGCTCCTTCATCTCCAAGATATCAGCGTCAACTTCCTGACTTGCAATGATCCTTGCATTCAAAGTAGGCTGAAGCTTCAACTGAGATAAAGATGCTCCCAATCCTTGCAAGACAACCTCAATACCTGCTCGATCCAACTCCTCAATCAGATGCCTCTGAGTCGTAATCAAACTGGCCAAACTGCTCTTGCGACTAAGTGCGTCAGCAACAACATTTGCCTTTCCATGATGATACTTGATCTCAGGTCGCATATCCTCGAGCACTTCCAACCATCTCCGCTGCCTCAGATTGAGATCCCTCTGCTGGTATATGTACTTCAAGCTCTTGTGATCTGTGTACATATTCAACTTCTCACCATACACGTAGTGCCTCCATTGCTTCAAAGCAAAGATAATCGCAGCCAGCTCTAGATCATGAGTCGGATAATTTTTCTCATGTGGTCGAAGTTGCCTAGACCCATAAGCGATTACTTTACCTTCTTGCATTAAGACACAACCAAGCCCCCGATGTGAAGCATCGCTATAGACGTCATACTCAACTCCTGCTCTAGGCAAAGCCAAAATAGGTGCAGTAGTCAGTCTATCTTTCAACTCCTGAAAACTCGCCTCACATTGCTCGGCCCACTTGAAGCTCACATTCTTCTTGGTCAGTTCAGTAAGCGGTACAGCTATCTGAGCATAACCTTGAATGAATCTCCGATAATACCCAGTCATCCCAAGGAAACTTCTGACTTCCTTCACTGTAGTAGGCCTAGCCCAATCTCTCACTGCCTCTATCTTCTGAGGGTCAGTTGCCACTCCCTCCTTAGAAAGGATGTGACCTAGGAATGCCACTTCAGATTTCCAGAAATCACATTTGGATAACTTGGCATACAACTGCTGCTCTTCCAACTTCTGCAAAACTGCTGCCAGATGCTCGGTGTGCTCCGCCTCAGACTTGGAGTACACGAGAATATCGTCGATAAACACCACGACGAAAGAATCAATAAACGGCCTCAGAACTCTGTTCATCAAGTCCATGAAGATTGCGGGTGCATTCGTTACTCCGAATGACATAACTAAGAATTCGTAATGCCCATGCCGAGTTCTAAACGCAGTTTTGTGCACATCTTCAGCTTTCACTCGCACTTGGTGATATCCTGATCGAAGATCTATTTTGGAGAATACCGCTGCTCCTTGTAAACGATCGAACAAGTCATCAATACGAGGAATCGGATACTTATTCTGAACAGTGACCTTATTCAGCTCTCGGTAATCGATACACATCCTCATCGATCCATCCTTCTTCTTTACCAAAAGCACTGGTGCTCCCCAAGGTGACGCACTAGGTTGAATAAAGCCTTTTCCCAACAGTTCCTCAATCTGCCGTTTCACTTCATCCTGTTCCACTGGAGCCATCCTATAAGGTGCCTTAGAGATTGGTGCACTTCCCGGTTGAATAGTGATGCTGAACTCTACATCACGTTGCGGAGGTAACCCCAGAAAATCTTCCAAGAACACTGTCGGATAGTTCCGAACCACCGGAATCCCTTGCACTTCCACAGGAGTCTCTTCCTTGCGGATAGTTGCCACCAACTTAGAACACTTTAACTTCCCTTGAAAAGTGACTTCAGGTCCACCTGGAGCCTTCACTGTTACGGTCTTGGTCTTACACTCGATGCTTGCACTGTACACCGACATCCAATCAATGCCAATGATAACATCGACTCCCAAGATGGTCAGTTCGATCAGATCAATGCCAAAGATTCGATCCCCAATCACTATCTCGCAATCAGCATAATACCGATCAGTGGTCAAGGTTTCCCCTGATGGAGTAGCTACTGCCAAGATCTTGCCTGGAAAAATCTTCGGTTCAACTCCCAACACTTTAGCAAATCTTGGAGACACAAAAGTAAGAGAGGATCCAGTATCAAACAACACCACAGCTTTCTTTCCATTAAGATAGAGTTCTCCTGTTACATAACATATACCATTACATAACAGTTTCACACTATGAACGGGAAGAAGAAATGACAAAAACCACACTAAACATCAGCTCTCGTACCAGAGATGACCTGGTCCGCCTCCTCAGCATCAGCTTCCGTCAAAGCAAATACTCGCCCTGACTGGTACGACCTCTTCCCAGTCTGCTGTATTGGCACATTGTGATTGCCAGTCCGTGGTTTGAGACATCGAGATTGGTAATGTCCCACTTCACCACAGTTAAAGCAAGTGACTGCAGAAGGTCTCCCTACCTCGTTTCCAGGTCTTCCAGCTACACTGACAGCGTTCGCCCCTGTCGGTTTGAACCTCTGTGCAGATGGTTGCCCCTTGAAACTCCCCGATGATGCAGGCCTCTTCCCGGACTGCCAGTTACTCTTCTGGTGCTGAGCAACATGGAACTGCTCCATATCCGCCTCCGTTGCTGCCGCCCTCTTCACCAACTTATCGAATCTCCTGATACCAAGAGGTATCATACGAGACCTCAAGCTCGGCCTCAGACCATGCTCGAACTTGCGAGCCTTCTTCGCCTCATCCATCACCAGTTCTGGAGCATACCTGGAGAGCTGAGTAAATTTAGTCTCATACTCCCTCACTGACATGCTGCCTTGCTGAAGTGACAGAAACTCCATGGCCTTCTTCTCCTGGACGTCGGAGGGGAAATAATGGCTGCGGAATTCTTCCAGAAAGTCCTCCCAGCCAAGTAACAAGCCGCCCATAGTCCTCTTCATCGACTGCCACCAAACAGCTGCATCCTTCTCCAACTGCAAAGTCGCCAACTTGACCTTGCTGCCCTCCGGTGTCTCCAACACCTCGAAGATTGTCTCCACTTGCCGAATCCAGTTGTCGGCCGCATCTGGGTCTGACTTTCCCTCGAACACAGGTGGTTTCATTCTCTTGAACGATTCCACCAGCTTAATTACCTCGGGTACTGGATTCATTGTCCCCCTTCCTTGATTTGCAGCCACTGCATTCAGCGTCTGGTAAACCCTTGCAAATTCTGCATCCAGGTCCAAACCTTCACCACTCCTGGCTCCCCTTCTCGATATATTCTGATGCAAAAGATCCATCAAATTCGAAGTATAAAACAAGAATTTAAACCAACCTTCATTTCATTGAATTTCAAAGTTTATACATTCGAATTAAAACATTTCTTAACATCAGAATAGAAGAAAATAGAAACTAGGACAATCTAATCTCTGCGGGTCCTCTTCGCTGCTCGAATCTCATCCCGCAGTTCATCCACCTCATCTTTCAGCACATCAGTCAGGTTCTTTTTCTTCTCAAGTTCCCAAATCCGATGGCTAAGAACAGAGTAGTCAGCATTCCGCTTTTCCAGCTGAGCCTCCAAAATACCAACTCTATACTTCAGGGTATCCACTTGCCTCCGAAGAGAAGCCACAGCGCCACTCAGAGCTGGTCCCTTTTCTTCATCGGAAGAAGAAGACTCATCAGGTGAATTTGGCGGTGGGGTGATCTCTCGAGATTCAGGGTACTCCTCGTCATCAGAATCTGCTTGCCCAGGGTGATACTCATCCTCAGAGTCAGCCGGTCCAGGATGGTACTCTTCCTCAATAATATGCCAGTCGTCGCCTCCAGCAGGGTCGAAGTGATCAGCCATCTTAGAATAGAGAGGAAGAACCATAAATCATAGAGCAACACAAATGTAAGTCACTTACATTTAAATCTCTAGACTCAGACACACACTCTAATGTCCACATCTAGGGTGTCGTTCCTTATAAATTTGTACAAGTGTGAAAGTGTAGAAAAAGCGTGGCTCTGATACCACTCTGTAACGCCCCGAATCCCAAATTACTGAGTTCGAGATGTTCTTCAGGATCTTTTCACTTTTCTCGAGTACAATTTTACAAGGAAAATCAAACTTTTTCTTTTTACATCAGAGTTACAACGTTTTACATTTTAAATTTACACAGCGGAAGCAAAATATACAATATTTACATAAATGAACAACAACATAATGAAATCTTTATGCATCCATTCCTCTTTACATGTAATTTATCCTGCATACAAAACTGTGGGTACGTCAGTTTATTCAACCGACGATAATTATACATGGTCATCCTCTCTATGCCAGAAACAGTATAATGAATCTCATTTCTTAAAAAAACACAATCTTGTTCATAATAAGCATGTAAAATCAAAAGGGAACTCTTAATGATGTCGTGTCGTGATTGTGCACTTAATCCTTAATGCAATTTATTTAATGTTCACATGACACTAATGCGCACTTGTTCGAATTCTATGCATCCCATACTACATAGGTTCGAGGGCAAGCCTCTTAATCGTTCTTCATTTTTGTAGGGTTCAATCCCCCGCCATGACTTACTCTACTTCTGTAATTCCAATGAGTATCCTAGATGATTCTATGAGTACAAGCATGTATCCTGGCCCCTGGAGTAGAATTTCGCGCCATGTCTTGACTCGTCAAGTATGCATTCTGCGACAATTCAGCCTCCTCCCTGAACACACTCCTCTTGCAGTCACCAAAACATCCCACAAGCGTGACTAGAGTCCGATCATTACTGAGTTGTGCCCGCGCCATGACTTGACGCATCAAGCATGCATTCTGCGGCTCACACACCCGCACCGTTCCCTAGCTCTCATACTCATGTTTTTCTCTCACCTTCATCACTTCCACACTATGTATTTAAGTTACATTAGAATCATGAATAAAATCAAGCTCTAGAGTTAGCCTCTCCATCAACCGGACTTATCATTTCATTTCACATGACCAACCTGGTCTATTTCTCAATATCATTTCATTTCACTGTCGGGGAGACTTAGCTACTCTTTCGTTCAATTTCAAATTCACAATATCCAATTGAGCGCCATCAGCTCATCATTCATATTAGAGTCTCACGGACTTTCTCATCATGATTTAGCCTTTCATAATTATTCATTTAATCCTCAATTCTCATCTATGATTCATTGCACATAATTCATACAGCCATAAACAGAATCCATCGATAAAAGCATAAGGTTCATCATTACTCACAGTAAATAACATGAATCAAATTATCAAAAATCCACTCTGTACAGTCGACTTGGAAGAACGCCAGTCGACTTATACAGTCACATACAGGTTCCTCATAAAGCTCGGGATAGTCGACTGTTGCACTCAACCAGTCGCCTGTCCCGCAACCTTTCATATTCACAATATTATCCACATGACAGTCGACTGTTCATTAATCAGTCGTCTGTCCTGGAGATTTCAAACAGCATACTTTCCAAGTCCAGATCAGTCGACTTGCTACATGCATTGGTCGACTGGACAGATCCATTTCAATAAGGGAATTTATTTACAGTTCTTACGTGTACTTGCATCATGATATCAATTAACAGTATACCTCAATTCATGTTTCATAAGCAAAGTTCCTCTTGTTCAGTATCATTCATAGCACAATTTTTCCAGTTATTAACATGCTCTTTTAGAGAAAACTACCCTGAACATGCATTCACATTGCTCATACTTACGACAATGGAGATATAAATCTCAAGTCATCATCATGGGTCTACATAAATAGGATATCTTTATTCAGGGAACTTTCAAATAGTCACATTCAGAACGAAGCACCAGTCGACTTAACACCAAGTCGGTCGACTGCGCCGACAACTTCAGATATTTATCACCATTAGTTCTTTTCATTTGTTTACCTTCCCTCCATCATATGTGTCATAGGGAAAGAATATACATTTAATAATCACACCATCATGGCTATTCACACACATTTTATCAGCACATTATGAAAAGTAGTGTCTCGTACCAGTCGGCTGGCTCATATGGC
The DNA here is from genome assembly GCA_017893485.1 of Hemerocallis citrina. Classification (NCBI taxonomy): domain Eukaryota; kingdom Viridiplantae; phylum Streptophyta; class Magnoliopsida; order Asparagales; family Asphodelaceae; genus Hemerocallis; species Hemerocallis citrina. The sequence continues at coordinate 99,782,087 of CM030363.1, read as the reverse complement.
AGTCGACTGTACCGACAGTCTCGTCTCAACATTACTAGCATGTTCAAGCAATTTCTGCCTTATTCAAATCACTTTGTAACATGGTATCAATCACAATAATTATAGCATTATTCCTACATTAGAAGTCCTGAGAAACACCCACCTTAAATGAAGAAATAACCGAAATCCCGCAAAGTCCTTCAATATAGCGCAGCACTTCTTGTTCCTTTGTTCCACACCGAAATCTCCAGCAATGCTGCTTGCCTCCACAGAAGAGCTCCCACACAACTCACAAATACTCTCTTGAAATCTTAGGAAATTTTAGTGTAAAAGATAGGGATTAGAAGGGGGTATTTATACTAGAATATAGGTGAAATGGAGGGCTGAGATCTATTGGGGAGTTGGAGAATCAAAGGCTGAGATCAAGCCGGGAGTTGAGAAACTACCCACATCCCAAAAGTAACCACCCATGATCTGACCCATAACTCCACCATCCGGCCAAGGGTTGTGTCCAATGCACGTGTATGCGAATGCACGTGCATGCACCAACTACACCCTACAAATTGTATATCAAATACCCGGTCAAAAGAAAAGGTGTCACCCATACCGGTTATACAAATACAATAGAAGGGGTTTTAAATCCAAGGGCTAAAATTAATTGGGCCAAACTAATTATTTTTGTAGAAAAACATTTGGTCTTAAGAAAAATATTACACATGCATACCATATGTAAAATTAAATAATCTTCATATATTAGAAAAATCGGGATATTACATTACAGGTCCTCAGCAATGCAGAGATAAGGCGTAGATTTCTTGAGTGAAGTCTTTTACTTTAAAATTTATGTATAAGTTCAGTTATGGGAATAGTAAAATTTATGATTTAAATTGTATTTTAGATATATAAACATGTATATGATGATGATGAATATAGTACGAAGTGGTATGGTATGTTTGTGACCCGTACCCATCTCGTTGTGGTGTACCGGGCCCTGTGGTAGGTTTTACAAAGGTTTTTCTAAAATTCTTACCCTATTTTCAAAGAAATTTATGGTTTTTATTTGATATTTGCTATTCTATTATGAGTTTGGCCCCCAGAGCATGATATTATATTGCCTGTGTGATTCTGCTCATTTTGGCCTGGGGAGCCCATGATTATATTGCCTGTGATGTGAGCTACGGAATTTAGAGCAGAATTCCGTAAGCTTTTTGGGTTTCGGGGCAGAAATTTCAGGGAAAACTCTGCCAAAATTTTCTTTGAAATATAACTTTCTTAGTTTATGTTTAAAGTGATATAGATTTTGAAAGAATTGAATTTGGAGTCAAAAAAAAAAAAATTTGGGGCGGGCGTTACAGTACTTCTCCATGCCTGAATTTCAGGGGGAGTACCAGAATGAAATTCAGATTCTAGATTATGAGGAAAGCAATAAGCAGGATGTGGGGTACTTGGATTCTAGTATCGAGTTTCCAATAACTGAAGAAGTGGGTTTATGTCCAACTCAGGGTCTATCTCCAACTCAGCTTGACATCGATGGTCTAGCTTCAACGTAGCTTGACACTGATGGTCTATCTCCAACTCAGCCCGAAACCCAGTTTCTTGAAAATATGGTTCCGTCTCCAGTTGACATACCACGCCAATTGCTTACTGAAGATGTTCCTGAACCATACAAGAGACAGTTACCACAACGTCACACCAGAGGTATTCCTAAACCCACATATGTACCTGAACTTTCTAGTAAAGTAAAATATCCCATGAGCCACTATGTTTCTAACCATGGTTTGTCAGAATCAAATATGACATTTTTGAATCAACTATCTGTTGTATCTATTCCTAACAGTGTGTAGGGAGCCTTAGATGATCCTAGGTGGAAAGCAGCTATGAACGAGGAAATAAAATCTTTGGGAAAAAATGAAACATGGGAATAGTTGATCCTCCACCAAGAAAGAAATTAGTTGGATGTCGGTCGATTTACACAGTGAAGTACAAGGCTGACGGCACAATTGAACGCTTTAAGGCAAGACTGGTAGCAAATGGATACACTCAAATCTATGGGATTGATTACATAGAAACATTTTCTCATGTAGCCAAAATTAATACAGTTCGTGTTCTGCTATCTTTAGCTGCAAACTTGGATTGGCCATTACAAAAATTTGATGTGAAGAATTCTTTTCTACAAGGTAAATTATCCAAAGAAGTCTACCTGGATCTCCCACCAGGATGCATGATACACAACCGAAAGGTATGCAGGCTAAAAAATTGTTGTATGGACTGAAACAATCTCGGAGAGCATGGTTTGGAAAGTTCACAAAATCTATAATAGCCTTTGGCTACCATCAGAGTAACTCAGATCATACTCTTTTCCTCAAAAAATAGCAAGGTAAAATCAATGCACACATTGTATATGTGGATGAGATGGTGGTTATAGGGAATGATCCTGAAGAAAGGAAGGCGTTATAAAATTACTTATCCAAGGAATTTGAAATGAAAGATCTAGGTCCGCAGAAATATTTTGTTGGGATTGAAGTATCCCATCTAATAAAGGGATAGTTCCGTCTCAAAGAAAATACGCCTTAGATCTATTACAAGAGACTGGTATGGAAGCATGTCAACCAGCTGATACACCAGTAGAAGAAGGTTTAAATCTATGTATTGAGTCCAACCAGGTACCAGTTGACAAAGGAAGATACCAAAGACTTGTAGGGAGATTGATGTACTTATCTCATACCAGACCTGATATGGCTTATGCTTTGAGTATTATTAGCCAGTTCATGCATAATCCTGGAGAACAACATATGAATGTAGTTACTCGCATTTTGAGGTATCTGAAGTCTGCTCCAGGAAAAGGAGTATTATTCACCAAAAATGAAAATTATCAAAGCATAGAAGCATACACTGATGCCGATTGGGCTGGTGTTGTGGATGACAGGTGATCTACTTCTGGTTACTTTACCTTTGTAGGAGATAATCTTGTGACATGGAGAAGCAAGAAACAAAATGTTGTAGCTCGCTCTAGTGCAGAAGCTGAATACAGAGGTTTGGCAAATGTACTTTGTGAAACATTATGGCTAAAACTTCTCTTGTAGAATTTGGGTTATCCATCTGAACAACCTATCCGACTGTTTTGTGACAATAAAGTAACATGTGATATCGCATATAATCCAGTTCAACATGACCGTACAAAACACATCGAGGTAGACAGATTTTTATTAAGGAATAATTGGATGAAAAGATTGTGGAATTACCTAAAACTCGATCAGAGGAACAGGTGGCTTTTTCCCTCACCAAAGTAGTCTCAAATCGAGTGTTCTTAAGATTTTTGGACAAGTTGGGTATGTGCAACATCTATGCACCAACTTGAGGGGGGGGGTTGAATTATTCTACACGCCACCGTCAATCAATCCATTAATCAAACCGTCATTTATGTTCCACCTACTCCTCCTGTAACCCCTGTTTTCCCAAAAATGTATTTTTGTGTAATTTCTATATTTAAAATTTTTGCAAATTATTTTTTTCGGTTTTCAAATTCTTTTGTCAAAATATATTTTTACTCTTCTACGAAAAATCTATTTTCAATCAATAATTTTATTTGTAACAATTTTCTATGATTTTTATACAAATCTTACTATTGTTACTATTAGTATTATTATTATTATTATTATTATTATTATTATTATTATTATTATTGTTATTGTTTTTATTATTATTATTGGTATTTCTATAAAATCCCAAATTGTAAATTTTAATTGTTATTTTATTCTAAAACCCTATAATTTCTTAATGGATTTTTAAACCCATTTGCAATTAACCTATACCCTATTTCATAATTAACCAATACCTAAGTGTACCCATGCTCTGTTTTAGTTAAACCATACCCAACCTCAAAATCCTATTCTGTATACCATATATGCATGCATATCATTACCTTAATCCTATTCCTTATATAAACCCCACCTATTATAATTCCACCCATTAGATCCTATTTACTAACCATGATCTATTATTTTCCCCCAGAATCCATACAAGCCACCATATATCCATTTATTTAATCACCATATACCATTCATTACCTACTTTCCTAATATATATATCCCCACCATAACTTCTTACCTATTTTACAATCTGCCGAAATCAATTACCCCCCCCCCCCCCCCCCCCCCAAAAAAAAAAAAACCCGTGCATGCATAGCCCACCCGATATGCTCTTGCCTGTGCCGCCCATGCTACTAAACCCTAGCCCCCCATGCATATATTAACCACCTTCCATCCTCTCCATGCTGTATACCCTCCCAGCCGCCACCAGAGAATTTTTCCCCTCTCCCGCCTGCAGTTCTTCAACCCCCGAACCCCCCTTGCACTCCGACCTCCACTGCACCATCCTCCTTTGCACCGCGGCTCTCGTCCCTCATCTTTGCCTCCCCCGTCTCTCGTCTCGTGCGAGTGTTGTCGTGGTGTGGGTAGTTTTGTGTTCTCGTTGGATCGTGATTGTACTTGTGGTGGTTCGTAGAGTTCGCCGTTCTTGGGTTTGTTCGTTGTCGTTCGTGAGTTCGTGGGTTGTGTTCGTTGCTCATGGATCGTGATTCTCGTTCGTTTGTATTCGTTGTTCGTGACCCGGGAATCCGTTCCCGTTATTCTTATTCTTGATTTTCATCGGTTTCGTATTCGGTTAAGGTAAGTAACTTGTACTCAAATTCATTTGTATGATACAAGTCCTAAATACTGCTTGTAGTGTAGTTGGGTTCTAGAGACAATTCGTGTGTGAAACCCCTTGTTGATATTGTCTCTATAGTGTTTTGACCATAATTGCCTCACAACACATATGACATGAATTAACTTAGGTTTTGCCCGTTCTTGATTTGATCATGTATGTGGGATTTTGTAAGAATTTGAGTATTTGTGGAGAACCATGTGATAGACTTGTTTTAGATATGTTAATTACCCTATTTCATGATGTTTGGATACTTGGTAGATTCGATTTCATGTTTGGTTGTGTTTGGATCAAGTTTCGTTGAATCTATGTTGATTTTGGTTTTTGAGGAAATTCTGTATTTTGTCGATAATCTGTCTTGATCAGTAATTTAGACCATATTAAGGTCGGTATCTTAATTTTAGTATAAAACATAATTTGTAGAGAAATTTTTCTGCTTTCCAACCCCTCTGACCTTGCTCGATTTCATTTTCGTATGTATGAGATATGACTGTTTTACTACAGAGGTGTAGATCTTTTCCAGATTTCGTTTTTTGGTAATTTTGATGACTAAATTATTTTGATACTTGTGCTACACATATTATTTTGATCTAAAATTTTGGTCAGTATTTCTATATCTATTTAGGAATTGCCCAGAATTTTGGCGGATTTTATTGATGAGTTTTATATGTCGTTTCATGCTTGTTTATAAATTCCGTACTTGCTGTATTTTGCTTGCTGTTTTGTAAAGAATTGTATTTTCACCCTGATTCCTTTTACTGTATGAAAAATATTTGTGAAATATGAAAGTTAGCCATTTCATCTATTTTCATCTTTCTTTGGCGGATTTGGATTTCGTTTCACTGGTTGCGAGATATTATAGTTTTTGTACAGCAGTGTTGGGAATTTCAGATTTGCCAAACTATTGTTTATTGATGTTTCTGATTTTTTGATAACTGATCTAATTTTACTGAAAAATTCTGAAACTTTATATTCTGATACTAGACATATAGAGGAATATCCTAGATTTTTTTATGAATTTAATTATTGAGTTTTGATGCTATTTTCCTGACTGAGAATTGGTTTTACTGATTTCTGACTGAACGTGTTTTCTAGATTAAAATCAGTTTTGAGTTTTGATTTTGTGAATTACTATATAACTTATTTATACTCGCTGGATTCGGTTGGGAGTCTATTTTCTAGAAGTTTTGACAGATTCAGATTTTTATCTTTGTATCACTGGAAATTTCAGTTTTACTACAGTATGGTCTTGATGTCCTGAACTTGAGATTTGGTTATTTTATTCTTGTGTGAGTTATCTTGCACTTGTACGTGTTTATCTTGCAACTTAAACTTATTACATGATCATGCCGTATTATTCTTGATATGTTCTGCACACATACATGCTTGTTTGACATTAATAATAAAATTAACCAAGCCGGGATTTAAGGGAAAGATCTAATAGTGGATAATTCAGAAATGTGTACTCGGAAGGGGATCTATTGATCCTACGTGATACTTGGAGCTTGATATTTGGTTATTTGGAGATTGACACTTGATTACTTGCACTTGCACACTTGACACAGAGCTTGATATATTTTGAGTATTTGGAGCTTGTTTGGAGCTTGTTATTTGGTTATGTGGAGCTTATTTGAAGCTTGTTTAATTGGTTACTTGGAACTTGATACTTATTTACTTGGAGCTTGTCCCTGAGTACACTGTCCTCTATGGTCCACTATGAAATCTAAAGCGAAATTGTTTGTTGTAGCAGCCATGTAAGGTGGGCTGCATGAAGTGCTACTTAGATAGTAATCACTACAAGACTTGAACATGATACTTGAACATGATACTTGAACATGATACATGCTTACTTGATACTTGACTACATGATACATGAGACTTGATATTTGATCATTGACACATGTTTACATGATATTTATTCACTTGACTCTTGATATATGTCATTTACACTTTATCACCTTACCATGCTAGTTATTATATTTTGACGTCATGCTTATTCCATGCTATTAGTTAGTTTTCCCATGTACTTGTATCCTACATTACAAGCGGCCCGTAACTTGCAATTGACAGGTACTTGTTTTCTCTTTTCCTCTTTCCTGCAATTGTTGAATTGCAGATTTTGGAGAACAGGTTCTAGACGGTATTAGTGACATGAAGTATTAGTGCTGGATCTTATTACTATTATTTCTTGTAGCTAGCTTGAACAATATTGTATTTTGATACTTGGATTTATTCTTGTATTTGGGCAATGTGACCCAGGATTTTAACTTATTCGGATCATGATTATTTGAGATTAATACATTTTGGTTTCAAGTATTCTTGTTGGTATTTTGGTTCACATGTGCATGTTGGTTGATACTTTTGTTTCCGACTCTGATTATTTCGTGAGATGTTGTAAAGATTTTTGAACAGCTTATAGATGATAAAAATCATTCGCTGGGCTTTTGTCGCATATCCGTATTTCATATTCTCATTTGGAAAGCAGGGCGTGACACCTCCACTACTTTCTCTGTCAATTCTTCAATCCTTAAATTTGTATAAATAAAGATATCGTATGTTGTAACAAGATAAGAAAACCTAATCTAGTTTCTTTAATTCTTTAAGATATTCTCCATGTTATCGTAAAATTGCAAAACAACAATAAGTTATTGAGTTATTTTTATATCCCAAGTGATTTCCTTGTACTTGTTACTTCGTTCTTACCAATTGTATTACCGAAAGGAGGAATTTGGTGTCTCATAATGCAGGAGTTTGGCTTGATGGACAAGAAGAAGCTTGCCCCTCTTCAGGACCTCATAGATTCCATAATTCTTCCTTATTAGAACAAAAATATGTACCTGTTACATAACTAAATTCTGATGTATAAGCAGTGGCGGAGCCAGGATTTTCATCCAGCGGGAGCGAAAGAATAAAAACCACAAATTTAAAAAAAACTTTAAATTTATCCATAACTGTTTGAATATTGTTAAAATATTAAATTAGTATCAAACAATAGAGTTACGTTGGTCACGCCAGTGCAATGCAAGTCTTTGTGGAGACAATTCAAGTCAGAATTATATCTGCCAACAATGCATTTTCGTTCTATTATTGTTAAAATATTGTTAAAATATTAAATTATAACTGTTTGAATATTGTTAAAATATTAAATTAGTATCAAGCAATTCATTTTTCTTGGTTCAAGTTTCTGCCAACAATGCAAATTGGGGAAACTAATCATAGTGAAATTATAGCTTAATGCCCATGAATCAAAGTTTCAAAAAATTAACTGATACATCAACTATTTATCTAAATGTACTCACCTCAAATTGATTTCTTCTTTTATGGTAATGGGACTAAGTGTCAATGTGTCTTTGAATTTCGTAACCCACTAGCCTCCCATCTTTGATTTGAGCAGCATCAACACCTGAAAGATACACAAACAGCATCAACACCTGAAAGATACACAAACAAAGAGTTGATAATGATGGAACTTTGGTTATCTAGATTCACCTCCAAATTAGCAGTGTTATCTACCCTCATTGATAATGATGGAACTGAGAGTTGCAGTTTATTACCTTGCAATCAATCTTAATATTATCTGCTTCTGTCATCTCTTTCTGTGTTTTTTCAACTGATTGTGATCAATTGTTCCCTTTCTGTGAAACCCTACTTAGATTGTGATCAATTGGTGTCATAAATACCTTACATTGTTTGAAGAATTTTGTTAGCAGAGATGAAATTTGCTGATTTTTCATTGCAATGCACTCCCTATAAGAAACTACATTAAAGCTTATTAGCATGAGCTCGTGTGTTTTGATGAAAGTAGAATTTAAACTTCATCTCTGTTGTGCACTGTGAAGAGACTTGATTCTTTGTTTTCATATATCTTATGAGCAACCATTTCACATGCTGACTGTGTCCTCTACTTGTGGCTTCACATACAAAAGTCCAACTACAAAATATGGGACTCATGTGAATCTTCTGAATTCTCATCAGGTTCATCTATTTCTGGCATCAAATGACAATAATTTGTCTACATTCTTCTGAAGCTCCTCAAGGATCTAATGCACAATTGGAAATTCTTCTTCAATCTCTATTGTCACTAAATCTAGTTGAGGAAGATACACACTGATATATTATTAGGATGACAACTCTCATTTGAGACTAGATTCCTAAAATCTGTATTAAGGTGCAATGCAAAAATCTGTATTAATGATCATGCAAAAACCTGAAAGATAAATTTAAAAAAATCAATAAAAAAAGTCTAGCATCCTAAAATATGTGCAATGAAGATTCTTCAAAACTATATTATTGGATGCAAGATTCCAACTTTGTAAAGGATTACAATTTACAGAGATGACCTGGAAAAAAAAATATATTTTCTAATATAATTCAAAGATGTTATTTTTCTTATCTTAATCAATGCATGATTCAGACTTTTATGCTAAAGAAACAAAATTGGAATTTGACGAAACAAACTTTACGCAATTAAACCCCAAATCAACAATAATTGGATCGGTATATACAATAATACAAATATCTTATGATTTATGAACCCTAATTCTACATAGAATCGCAGAAAAGAAGTAATCTTTACCGATTATAAAATCTGATTGAGTTGGATTCTTCGAATCTTGATAAGAGAGAAACAGATCCAAACCCCAAGGGGATCTAGGGTTTTTTGTATGTGGCCAATTTTTTCGATTGTGGTAAAAAAAGATGAGATTGAAGAGACGAAGGGAAGGGGATCTAGGGTTTTTTTGGATGTGGCCGATTTTTTCTAGAAATGAGGAAGAGAACTGGAGAAGAAGAGAATGAGGAGAAGAAGAGAATGAGTGGAGCGGGTGAACTTTTCCTGGGCCGAAAGAGAGCAGGGAAGTGTGGTATGGGCTTTATGGAAATTTTGAGGGGGAGCGGGAAAAAAAAATGGGCCTATTGCAGACAGGCCTGCCGAGTCCAGAGTGAGCGGCCGCTCACCCTGGCGCAGCAGTGCCTCCGCCACTGTGTATAAGTTGCTTTTCTTCGTGCATGCTTTAAAAATGTTATGGTGTTTGTAACCTAAAACTTCTTTTCTAGTTTACATCAAACAGATTTATAGTTTCTTTGCACTTTGCTCATTTTAAAGATATTATATAATACATATACCTATATATTTATAAACACAAAGAAAGTTATCAAGTGGATTACCTTCAATCTCCCAAAATCAAAGGTCCAGATCTAACCTCACAAAACACATTTTTTTCCCAAAATTTCAAACCCCAAAACCAAACTTGTCCCCCAAAACTAAAAAAACTCATTATTTTATTACTATCTCTCTCTTCTCTCTTCACTTTTTTATATTCTCTCTTTCTCTCTCTCTCCCATTCTTTTATTATTTACTTAGATCTTTAGATTTTAAGATTTCAAGTTTGTAAATTTTCAGAATTTTTATGTTTTTTTATTGCACATGTTATAGTGAAAATAGCAAATATCTCTTCAACAGTTAAATTTCATCATTTTCCACACTTAAAGTTCTAAGAAATTAGATTTTACATTTCCATTTATAATTATTTTTCAACATATACTAATGGAAACATGGACTTTTATTTACAACTAATTATTGTCATACTATTCAAACTTGAGCTATATAATTATTGTCTTACTGTTTACATGGCTTTTCGTATTTTGTATCGTTCCGAAGACGTGTCGCAGGCACGTGTCCATGGACAAATCTAGTACATTTACATTAAGGAATAGATACTTAAAATTAATTGATGTTCGCTGATTTCTAAATTTCTTGATATAGATTTTCATTTGCTTTTAAACTTGATGATAAATTGACAGCACTTGTGTGGGCTTTTCTATATGGAGTTGTTTGTTTCGATAGAAATGAGGTAGAAACCTATGTGCCCAATTTAGTTTCATTTTCTGTTAGAAGGGATTTTTTTCTCTATGTTTGAATATAAAAGTTGACAAGAAAACAATGTGTCCTGTCATATTTGAAGAAAAATTGCTTTCTTTTTAAAAAGTAAGGAAACACTAGAAAATTGTTAACAAAATCTTCTAAAAGATTTCTTGTGCTATACTTTATAAGTAATGCTATACCAACTATCAATTTCACTAAATTTCTCTTCCCTGTCTTAGGTGACACACTTCAATAAGTGGGAGAAGAGATAGTAGGTGGGGCAACTTAGAAGTGTGCCACCTAAAATAGTGAAGAGAAATTTAGTGGAATTGGTAGTGGATGCATTACTCTACTTGTACATATAGTTTACTAAAGTTGCTGTGATTATTCTCCTATCTTCCTCCACCGAACCAAAAAAATAAACAAATAAAAAAAATTAAAAAATTATAGAAAACAATTTTCTTATTTTAAAAATGCCATACAAACAGAAGAAATTGATTTCTAAGGATTGCTTACTTGTTTTCTTATCACAAACAATAAAAATTAAAATCTAAAGTATCAAAACATATTTTCTGGATTTCTATAATTTTATTCTTTTAAAATAAACAGTCCCTAAGGAGAAAAAACAACTAGATGCAGCAGAGCTGATTTACCGATATCGCATCTTACCTGCTTATTTCTTACATTTACCACCAAAGAGGGCCTAATGTTAGGCATTTTGATGACTCCCACATAAAGGTGCAAACTAAGGTGGACAATAATCAAATGGAGACTGATTGTTTATTAGGGGGGTCTTTGGATTTACTTTTTAGGAGAAATTGCAAAATTTAGCATATTTGCATAAAGAGTTGTTTGTTTCGATAAAAATGGGATGGAAAGCTCTGTTTTGTGCCCAATTTGGTTTTTTTTCCATTAGAAGATATTTATATATTTTATAGAAAAATTGACAAGAAAATAATGTGTTCTGTTAGATTTATAGAAAAATTGATTTTCTCTTAAAAAACATGAAAAACGCTAGAAAATTGATAAACATAATATTTTAAAAGATTGTGTGGGCTTTACTGATAGAAATTTAAAATATTTGTGATTACCTTCCTATATTCTTATGCGCGCTAAAATGATTGTGATTACCATAGTGTATTTTTTAAAAATATTTTCTTATTCAGCTTTTCCACCAAACAAATAAAAAATCAAATATGGAAAACTATTTTATAATTTTTTAAATGACATCCGAACAAAATGAATTTGATTTTTTAGGTTTTCCTACTTATTTTCTAGTCAAACAAACAATATAAATTAAAACCTAAACATATCTAATATCGGTAAAAATCGCAACAAATCAGGAATGTACAATTTGGGCACGTATCTCAAAGCCTACAGGGGCAGAACGGTAATTTTATAGCAACAGAAAGGCCACTAGAGAAACATGGGCCACCTCCAGGCCCATCGGTTCAACCAGGCCAGCATATAAGGCTTACTAACTAACTCTATCACTTCACTCTGAGAATATGGAGTTTAATCTCAAAAGATACATTTTTAAGTCTATCTTCGAGAAATAACTGCTAGGCTATAAATACCCTCCACCTCCACCATGGTCCGGTGATCAATCTTTCTCAAATCCAAACCCTAATAATTCTCATTCGGGTACTGACTTAAGCATCAAAGGTTCTCTCGCAGGGGCCAACCCCGGTGCTTAGACTTTGTGTAGGTTCGTCGGACGCCTTCTGCAGACCAACTTTAGATCTGATCGACAGTTCAGACTGTATGTTTTCCCCTCAAAATCCGAACTCATCATCTAATTGCTCCCACACAAAAAAAAAGTAGCAACCGATTGGCGCCGCCTGTCAGAATCTGTAGATCTGCCTCTCCGATTAAATCTTTCCAGTAAAACACCACATTTTCCAGTCATGGCCCCCAAATGGAGGAAGACAGTGTCCACTAATCGTCAAGCCAACGCTCCTCTTCGTCCTCCTCCTCCGGGGAAACCTCCACGACCATCGTCGTAGACCCCTCATTCGCCATCGCATCCTGCCTTCAGCAAGGCTGCGTCGGCGGGCTCCCAACGGCGTCGCTCCGAATGCCACTCCGAACCTTGCCCTCGAACCTCACCCGATTGAGTTTAAGGTATCAATTCACACAGCCTCCTTTCCTATGGTGCCTCATGCTGTGCCCCTGGCACAACCAGATCTCCACCATATCATTAACATTGAACATCAAGGGAAAGAACTCTGTCAATGCTTACAAGAAAAGCACACCTAAGATGAGGTCCCCCGCTTAGAGCACCAAGGAAGTATGAGAAGTTATTCCCCTCAGGGGCGAAGGAACATGAGGATCCCTACTTCGGTCAGCCAACGAGCTCCCCAGAGCAACAAAGAAGAGGAGGCTCCCATCACTAGGGTTGAGTTCGGAGACTTCCAAAATCAAATCCTCATAGCCCTCCAAGCTACCCCGGATAGGAATTGCCAATTAAACGATCACCATCCTCAAACTATTCTAGAAGAAGAGTCTTATGGGTAAACTAAATCTGAAGGACGAGAAGATCCAGTCCTTCATTGCCTCCAAGAGACGGAGGAATGCATTGCTAGGATCAACCGGGAGGAGGGTCGCTAAGATAGAAGTTACCGTCCCATTCTACCTCCCTTCTCCAGGTCGATTCTTGAAGCCCCCATCTCAGAGAACTTCAAGACGCCAGCCTTTGAGTCTTACAATGGTGAGTCCAACTTGGCAGATCACATCAAGATTTTTTCCACCGAGCCTTTAACGTGCTCATATGAAGCACTTTCCCAGCCACTCTAAAGGGATCGTTACAGGACTGGTACTCATGTCTCTCTCTCCAAAGTGTATCTTCTCCTTTAATTAGTTCGAGGAGATCTTACTCACCCACTTTATCAGCAGTCGGAAGATTATAAAGACGGGTTCTTCCTTGCTCGACTTAAAGCAAAGAGATGGGGAATCTTTCAAGAATTTTGTCCGGCGCTTGATAGCTGAAACCTTATCCATTTCCTCCCTTAACTCAGCAGTAGTGGTTGTCTCCTTCAGGCACAATGTCAGCCACGTCGAACTCAAAGCATTCCTTGCTAAGAAGCCTCCTCGAGACTTCCTAAGATCATGTAGAGAAGTGAAAAGTACATTCGGGCTAAAGAGACTCTCCATCCCCATGACCAATGGGGAGCCCTTCTCCGGGAACAAACAGAAGAATACAAACATAGAGGACTGAAGAAGTCCAAGAAGGATGGTTTCGATCAACGTTGCCCTCCTCCAGCACCCTGTTTTGAAAAGTACACTCATCTCAATGCTAGTATATCAGCAATCCTAGTAGAAATTGAAGGGGAAAGGCTACTTTGTCTCTCTCCTAGAAATGAACACGTCAGGAAAGAGAAGGAACAAGGACCTATGGTGCCGATTTTATAGGGATCATGTCCAAAGCGCCGACGACTGCTGAATCTCAAAGAAGAAATTAAGACTCTGACAGCGAGGTCACCTATCTAGATTCATTCAGAAGGACAAGGTTGAGCCTCCTCCGGCTCGAGGGGCTAACACACATGCAGGGAAAGATTCTGAGTCCCAATATTTAGAACACATGGTAGTTTTTCACTCCATCCATGAAGGACCTATGGGCAGAGAGTCTAACTACTCCCGTAAGGCATTTGTCGTATCTTGGTGGACAATGATAAATCAGTAAACATTATATTTCTGGAAGGCCTCAATCTCTCCAGAGACTGAATTAAACCTGCCAGGTACACCATCCATGGGTTCTCCGGGGTTCCAGTCCAAATGAAAGGAATAGTCGCCATCGACGTGACTATAGAAAAAGCCCCAACTACCTGAACTAAGGCCATGGACTTCATGGTCGTTGATGTGAAAGCCTCTTACAACGCCATCCTCGGTTGTCATGACCTAGTAGCTCTTCACGCTGTAGCTTCAGCCTTCCACATGAAGATGAAGTTCCCTATAACAGTCGAGGTGGGAGAAGCTAAAGGGAGTCAAGAAGTGGCTCAGAGGTGCTACACGATAACAATGGGATGCTCGGTCCTCCAACTCGAAGCATTGGAGCTACCCCAAGAAAAGAATCAAGTCGTCTCTGAGCTTATTGATGAACTCGAAGAAATCTCCTTCTCCAAAGATAACCAGACCAAGTGTTTTCGAGTAAGCAAAACTCTCCCCCACCAAGTCAAGGAATAGATTGTTAGATGTATCCAGAAGAACTGAGACTTATTTGCTTGGACTGCCCCCGATATGTCTGGCATCTCAGAAGAATTGATTGTGCACCGCCTCAACGTCAAACCCGATGTCAAGCCGGTTCAGCAAAAGCACCGTAAGTTTGCCTCTGGCAGGCAACGAGCAGTTAAGGAAGAGGTTGACAAACTCCTAGCTGCCCGGTTCATCTAAGAGATTAGCTATCTTGAGTAACTGGCCAATGTAGTCATAGGTAAAGAAAGCAAATGGCAAGTAGAGGACTTGCATCGACTTCACTGGCCTGAACAAGGCATTCCCGAAGGACCATCCTCTCCCTAACATTGATGCCTTGATCAACGCCACATCCGGACATGAGCTCCTAAACTTCATGGATGCCTTCTTGAGATACAATCAGATCCGAATGTTCCCTCCCGACATTTTGAACAAATCTTTCATCACCGACCAACGCCTCTACTACTATCGGATCATGCCCTTCGGGTTGAAGAATATGTCATGCCCCGCTTCCCAAAAACAAATACAGAATACGGATATGAGACACAAGTCCAGTGAATGGTTTTTACCATTCATAAGCTGCAAGGATCTTTACAACATGTATAGGAATAAACAAGAAATATACAGGAAATAACCAACCACGCATGCATGAATAAATTAACATAACCAACATGATTACTTGAAAACAAGAATACTTAATCTCAAATAATCACATCTGGAAACAAGACATAAATCTTGGAACGAAAAATGCCCAATACAAAATCCATGTAGCAATTACAATTTATTCAAACAGGAAATGAACTAATGCAAGAAACTCCAGTTAGCCTATAATACTTGGTCACTTCCTCGGGCAGCTGGTCACCAAAGTCTGCAAGTTTAAAAAATTGCAGGAAGAGAAAAAAGAAATAAAATGCCCGTCAATACAGGTTACGGCCTGCTTGTAGTGCAGGTAATAAGTACAGAAAACGAATAACAAAGATACAGAGTAGCAGCAAGAACAAGTACTGAATAAGTATGGAATGGATGTGACAGCAAAGTAGAGTATCTAACTCCTAATCAAGAAACAGAATCATGTAACATGATGAGATAACAAGGTGCATGTAACATGTGACAGGTATTAGGTAGCATGCAAGTAGGTAAACATGTAACAGGTGTCAGGTATCATGTACAGGTAAACATGAATATGCAAGTGATCATGTTATTCTCGAGTCTTGTATTTAAACTTATATAGGTAGCACTTCATGGGTCCCAAATTTTACTACATGGTTGCTACATTCATGCAAGTTACGTTTAGATCTAGTGGTGGATTTCTATATGGCCGTGTACTCAGGCGTCATGCAGAGGTAACAGGTAACAGGTTCATGAATCAGGTAGTAACATAACAGGTTCATGAATCAACGAGTTCATGAATAAAAGCATAAAGTACAACATGTTCATGAATCAACATAAAGTATAACAGGTTCATGAATCAAACATAAAGTGAAAAACACGGGCTCCCTTCTGAGTACACATACCTATATTGTCCACTACTAAGGTCTTTCCCTTAACCCCGGCTTGGTTACTTGTTATTATTATCAAACAGGCATACGTGCACAAAATAGGGCAAGAAGAACATGGTAAGAACAAGAGACAGGTTCAGGTCGGACAGAAACATGCACGGGTGACAAACAACTCATAAAAGGCTAGGACAACGAGACTTTCAATTCTGGACAGCAAGACATGATGCACCAAATCTGAGATTCCCGTTGCCACAAGAATACAAATCTAGATCCGTCAAAAAATATAGAAATTAGATTCTCAGCCGAATCCAACACATATACACAAGTCATATAACAACTATAGAAATAGAGCTCAAAACAGCGTTTTATACAGAATTCATGTTCAGCCAGAAAATCACAAAGTTGTATTTATCAGCATGAAAATAGCATAAAAACTTACTGATTAAATCTAAGAAAGATCTGGAAGATTTCCTAGTATGTCTAGTATCAGCAAATAAATTTTCATAATATTCCATTACAAATAGCATAGTCAAATAAATTCGAAAAACAGAAAGATACAGCAAGTTTATGAATCTAAAATTTTACACACAGTAGTATTAAAACAGTGATAGGTCGCAAAGTATAACTCGAAATCCAACTTCTTCAAAAGGGTTTCAAAACATACAAAGCAGGCTACATTTCATATTCACAAAGTTTTGATCGAACGCGACTAGAAACAGGTTGAAAATATGGTTCTTTACTGAACAACATGCAGTTTGGAAATATATTGGTTTGCTCACAAGCATGGAATAAATTATAAAATTCATTAAATAAATCTACAAAAATTAGGCGTTGATCCCAGTCATGTTTATTCATACCTAGAAAAATATTAGTTCCAAATTTTACTTTTACACTAGTTTTAAAATAAATAATCATACAGCAAACTCATAAAACAGAATCTGAAAATTTCAACACAACTGTAGTAAAACAGAAATAACTCACACATCACAAATCGAAACTGAGATCTGTCGAAGGTTCTGAAAAATAGACAACGAGGCCTACGAATCATATTCACAAAATAATTTGATTTACTGACCTTAACAGGGTCTAAAATACTGAACCAAAACAGGGCAGCAGCAAAACGAAAACCCTTCTCATGCATTTAATCAAACAACTCATATGCAATACATCCAAATTAGAATATAATGCAAAATATGGTATATTAGATATTCAAAACAACATGGTATGGATATTTAACAAGTCTACTATAAGATAACACAACCAATACACCAAGCATGCAACAAATACACCACATATTATGGATCACGAAGCAACATATATACATGCATCAAGAGTCTAGTTAGATCTAGATTATTTTCATGTCGTGTGTGTGACAACTAAATATGATGGATCAAGACTACGAATGGGTCAACGAACGGATCAAGGTTTAACAAGAGATCCTCATGAGGACAAATCCAAAAACAAAAGCGAGACCACAGGCGGTTTTTGTACTTGTATATACAACAAAAATTATACAAGTTACTTGCCTTAGGGTAGCCTACGAATCCGATGAAAAGATGAGAATAACGAGAATGGATCCCGGGCAATGAACACAACACAAACGAATCTTGATGTTGAAGAAGATGATCAAGATCACGATCGGACGGCTAGATGCGCATGAAGATAAATCACATGCACAAAAACAAGGCCGATAGTAGTCGGGGGGGGGGGGGGGGTGTGCTCTGCGATGGGAGGACGGCGGCGGGCAGGCGGCACAACGGCGAGAGCGACGACATCGAGGCTACTAGCGTCGGGAGTGGGAGTGTGCTGCGCTCGGGAGGAGAAGGGGAGGTCGCGGGGGCATGCTGTTGTGGGTGCAGGGCGACGGTGACAGGGGGGTCCCCGAGGTGGGTCGCGACCGGGGTTGTCGGTAGTCGGAGGGCGACGCGACGGTGGGGTAGGGTCGGCGGTCGGGGCACACGGGGGAGAGGGGGAGAGAGATGAGTTGGAGAGAGAGAGGGAGAGATAGATTAGGGTTTAGGAGATAAAGGTTGTAGATAGCAGTACAACAAATTTTGTTAGGATTTTTATGGGATTTTTGGCAAGTAGGATTTTGGAGAATCAAGAGTAGATAGAGGAAAACATGATCTGCTTGTTAGGCAGATATGGGGAACGTGAAGAAATATCTGGGGGAGACTAAGTAAAAGAAGAGGGTATTGGGTAGCGGGTTAGGATCCAGTAGGACGGATAGAAGGATTTCAATAGGGTAGATTGGGTAAAAACCAAATCCGATAGGGCAGAAACAAATAAATAAACAATTAGTCCATGAAATGAAATAGATTAGAATCAACAAACCATTCAGGGATAAAATAATTAGCAGAAAATTTGAATCAAGGAGATTAAAATCACAACGACAAAACAATAGATGAACTTATATTGAAAATGAAGAAACAATACACGGTCCAGAAGGATGAAAGATATAATCAGGTAGAATACACTGGAAAGATAAATACAGTACAAAAATACAAGAAACAGAAAACAGTATTTACAGAATGTTGGAGCCACTTACCATTGCCTAGTCAACAAAGTCTTCAAAAGACAGATCGACCGAAAGATGGAAGTCTATGTGGATGATGTGCTGGTAAAGAGCCTCGAGAAGGAAGACCATGTTGCTGATCTCCAGGAGGATTTTGACATCCTACAGAAGCACAACATAAGGCTCAACCCCTCGAAGTGCGCCTTTGGAGTCTCCTCAAGAGGGGAATTGAAGCCAACCCAGAGAAGATCCGAGCTATACTCAATATGGCTCCCCCGTCCAACATCAAAGAAGTCCAGAGACTTATAGGGCACATCATTGCCATAAGATGATTTCTCTCCATGTCTGGGGAGAAGTGCTTCCCATTCTTTAAAGCTCTCCGATGAGTAAAAAGTTTTGAGTAGGGGCAAGCGTAGCAAGAAGTCTTTGAACAGCTCAAGGCGTACATCGTCAATCCCCTACAACTAAGCAAGCCCGAGCCAGGAAAGGTGCTCTACCTCTATCTGGCCACTTTAGATCATACCCTCAGTGCCATCCTGGTGAGGGAAAAGGGCATGATCCAAATGCCAATTTATTATATGAGCAAAGTCCTCCATGACGCCGAGCTCTGTTATTCCAAGAGGGATAAGATGGCATATGCTCTGATCACAGCCGCCCACAAATTTTGTCGATACTTCAATCGCACTCTATCATGGTTCTCTCGACCAACCCCTTAAGAAAGTGCTCCACAAGCTGGAGAACTCCGAGTGACTCATGAAATGGTCCATCGAGTTAAGCCAATAAGATGTCAACTACCACCCGAGGACGGCTATCAATGCCCAAGCCTTAGCCGAATTCAATGTTGAAAGCACCATCCCCGATCCCCTCGAAGAGGACGATGGTACCACCTCGAGGGTCTACGTTGATGACTCCTCCTACATCGAAGGGAGCGGGTTTGGTGTCATCTTACTCGGTCTAAACAAGTTCATTCTCCAGTACTCACTCCATTTCAACTGCTAAGGCTCCAACAGCGAGGCCGAGTATGAGTCATTGATCGCCGGCCTCCTCTTAGCTCGTAAAGCAGGGGCCTGAAGAGTTAGAATGTTCATCGACTCTCTGTCGGTGGTGAACCAAATTCATGTAGACTATGAAGCTAGGGACAACAGCATGGCCATATACTTAGCTTGTGTCAAGAAGCTCTTAGCCACATTCTGAGAAGCCAGAGTAACTCGCATCCCTCGTAAAATAAATGGGCAAGCTGATGCCCTCTCTAAGCTAACATCCTCTTCCTTCAAAGGACTTGATGACACAGTGCTCCTTGAAATCATACTCAAGCCGAGCATTCAAGAGGAAACCTTAGAGCTCTTGTTTATCACCTCTCAGACACCCGGAGACAATTGGATGAAACCATTGATCGACTTCCTCGACAACGGAATCCTCCCATTAGATCCAAAAGAGGCAAAGAAGATTCGGGTGAGAGAAGAAAGATACACACTAGCCCAAGGAGTTTTGTTCAAGCGCTCCTACACCTTGGTAAATGGTAGGCCATACCTGTGATGCCTCTCCCCCGAAGAGGCCAAGTATGCTTTGATATGGGTAAAAGTAGAAGGAAAAAAATTGGACCGTTCAAATTGGGCATGAATCTTAAAGCTCTCAGGGGTAAAACGGTAAATTTCACTAGAAACGGGTCTGTAAACGGAAGTTGGGCCTCTTTCGAGCCCAACAAGCCAAAATGGACTTATCAAACTGGGATGTCATAACAGCCCAATATGAAGGAGTTCATGATTATCTAAAAATCATTTTAAACTCATAATTATCCATAAGAAACGGTTCAAAAAATTATATATCTTTATAAGAAAAAAGTCCCTAACTCTATCTCCATAACCACTTCTACATCTTCATGAAAAAGAAAGACAACCAACCCTATTTCTTTGCCAAGATAAAGGTAACCGACCATATCTCTTCATGAAAAAGAGAATAATCGACTCTATAAAAAATACTAGGGAGTAGAGATAAATCATTATCTTGAAACTGGTCTCCAAAGCGACTATAAATACCCTCATGACCTTCATAGGAACCAGGTAATCAGTATTTTACCACTAAAAATCTCTCATATCTTTATGAGTTTTGACTTGAGCATCGAATGGTTTGTCTCTGCGGCCAACCCCTGTCTTTTAGACTTTTGCTGGTCAATCGGAGCAATCGTCACCATCCAAATCAGATCCAACGGCTCAAATGAGTCAAATTCAGGAATCGGGATCAGCTTAAAATAGTCAATATCGGAGAAAACTAAGTGGTTAGTTCTTTTTATTGTTTCTAAAAGAATTCACAACATCTGTTTGCTCACACACAGATAAAAGCAGCAATAGCTATCAAGAAAGTACATGAAGAATCAGTTGTGCTCACATGGGTGTGAGACCACTTACATGGAAAATTCTCAATCATGGGTATTATAGACCCACCCTCCTCAACGAAGCCCAAGTTCATGTCTACCGCTGTGCCTTTTTTCCAGAAGTCTTTTCAATCAAGAGAATCCCCCAAGCTGAACTTAGATCCATGTCAAGCCTGATCCCCTTCGCCACGTGTGAATGGATTTACTTGGACCATTTCCTCCTGCGACTAGACAGTGGAACTTTCTAGTGGTAGCTATCGATTACTTCACCAAGTGGACCGAGGCAGAATCGCTAGCCTCCATCATCGAGCACAAGATTCAACCATTCTTCTGGAAGAACATCGTCTGCAGGTTTGGGACCCCTCGAATCATTGTCACCAACATCAGAACCCAATTTGCAGCTAGGGGGTCCTACAAATTTTGCTCCGACTTAGAGATCGAACGATGCTTCTCAACCATCTCGCACCCCAGACCAATGGCCAAGCCGAGAACGCAAACCGACCGATCCTTGATGGTCTTAAGAAGAAACTAGATGAAGCTCTTTAGGGGATATGGGTCAAAAAGCTCCAAAGTGTGTTCTGGTTCTACAGGACCACTAAAAGGACACCCACATGAGAGTTCCACTTCGACCTTACTTTCAACTCCGATCAGTAATTCCCGTGGAGGCCAGACTCCCTTCCCTCCGCATCCTCTCTTTCAATGAAGAATAAAACTCAAATGACCTCCGAGGCAACATTGATCTCATTGAAGAAGTTCGTGAGTAGTCCGCCTTATGAAGACACATCTATCAGCAAAGGGTGGAGAAGTTTTATAACAAGAAGGTCCGTTCGATAAACTTCATAAAAGGAGACCTCATCCCGTGGAAGCTAAAGATCTCCGACCCTCACAAGAAAGAAAAGCTCACTCCAAAATTGGAAGAACCGTACAAGGTCTCCAAAGTCGTCCGCCCAGGAGCTTACCGAATTGAAGACCTAGGGAGCAAGACGATATCAAGGACCTAGAACATCGAGCATTTGATGAAATCCCACGAGGGTTCTTAACACCCTTCATTAGCAGTAGGTTTTTTTTCCCAATAAGGCCGACGTCTACAACAACCAAAATATGTAATAAAGGCTAGCCACCATCAAGGCAACCACTCAGGTTTATTTTTCAATAAAATTTAGCATTTTCTTTTGTAAAATCCTTGTACTAATCTTTGGATGCGAGCAAGATGTCAACAATGCATGACCCAACTCCTTCTCTGAGTTGGTTTAACAACTAATCAAGCTCTTTAAACAAGAAGTTCAAAGTCCAAAATCGTGGCTCGACGCTGCTCCAACAACTTGCAAAGAAGCAAGCTCAATCTCGGCTCACCATGAACTTCTCCTGAAACTCGTTGACCCCCTAAAAACAAGTTTGGAGTCCAAACTCGTGGCTCTAAGTCGCTCTCGTAACTCACGAATAAGCCTATCGAAGCTCAACTTGCCACTCGAAACTGCTCCTGCAACTCATTAATTCCTTTAAAACCCAGTCCGGAGTTCAAAATCGTTGGCTCGATGTCACCTCTGCAACTTTCAAATATACAAGTTTGGAGCTTGACTCACCACTTGAACTGCTTCTAAAACGTGTTAAATGATCAACGACAAGTTAGGAGTCCAACTCTTCCCTGGAGCTGCTCTTATAACTTGCTAAAACAAAGACAAATTGCAAGTACAAAGTGTTCTACATTTGACACATAAAATCTGTAGAAGGAACTTTCTTTCATTACTTCAAAAGGTGATACATAGCGGTGATCAGTACGCAGTCAGGCAATTACAAAAGAACAAAAACAAGAAAGGGAAAATCAGGGGTCTTCCTTCAGGCTCTCCACCTCAGCCCCCTCTAACTCCACCAAGGACTCCTCCTTGCTATTTACCTCCTCTTCAGCATCTTCCTCGACATGCGGCTCATCTGGTTGCAACTTAATGAGACACAATATTCCTAAACAAAACCAGGGACTCGCTCAGCCACATCCACAATAGCCTTGACATATGACTGCTCATCACATTATTAAGGTGGGTCTTCGCCTCAGCGTCCACCTTTACCACCGCAGCTTCCGTATCCTTGTATGCCCCTCTAACTCCTTCTTGAGGCGATTGATCTCATCAAGATAAGCCATCTCCCGACTCTCCAACACCGCAAGCTCCTTGGTGATTCTATTCTTCTCAGTTTTCTCTTGAGTAGCCTTCTCTATGCACCGCTTCTCCTCTGACTTGATCTCCTCGATCAATTTGTTGATATGGAAAGAGAGCTAAAAGGAAGAAAATTCAAACAACTCGGAAACAAGTGAAAGAGAAAATTGCACTACAAATGAAAAGATGTACCGCTTCATCGGCTCGAGCAAGTTCTAGGAGAGAGGATTCCATTGGGGCGTCTGAGAGATCCACCCGATCCCTCGAGGTGGGAAGACTCTTTGCCACCTGAAGGCAACCCACTGAATCTCCAAGGATGGCATCACACCTCTGGATGCTCCAATTGGGTGTATAGATCCTCTTCTCCTCCTCAGGATGATCTGATCGACATCGACAATCAGGGCAAGGAACGCGCCATTAAGAAGTGCGCTCAAGGAAGAACCACAGCGGTCAGGCCCAATGCCCCCAGGGCTACCACTGGCATGGAGGCCAAAGAACTCCTCATCACCGTCTGGCTCGTGGTTCTCTTCCTTTTCCTATCCCCGGGCCCCTTGTTATGCAGGCCAGTGCGAGCTGCGAGGAGGCTGTTGAAGTTAATGCCTTCTGATTCTGCAAAAAAAATAATTAAAAATTAAAAAAATTTAAAAAAATGAAAGGATATAAGAACAAGAGATAAAAAAAAATTAATAAAAAAAGAACGAGAAAGACAAGGAGTTGGGTAAGAATGAAGTTAATGTCGTACTAGGGTCCATCAGACATAGCCCTCTATTAAAGAGCACCTCCTCCATCACCTCTCTCCACTTCAGCTCTCCATACCCAATGAGGACATCACTCAAGCCTAGCTTTCTTCGCTCACATCCGGATCGATCTTCACACTCTTGGAAACGTCTTCCCATCATCTAGTGGGGAACACCCACGGCTCGGGACTATAGACAATGAACAACTTATTGTTCCAGAACTTGATCGAATCCAGATTCTCTATAACACCTCTCTCAGGATAAGGATAAAGATAGTACTAGAATTTCCCCGTCCTCTGCCTTTGGAGGGTGAAGTGCTTCCTCCAAACCATCAGACTCGGTTCGGCCCCCATAGTCTGGCAACACAGGATAAAACCTGTCCTGTCGCCACAGGTTTGGCATGAACTACATCAAGCTGAGCTAATACCAATTTACAACTTGCTTCATGACTGGGTGCATTGGGAAACACATCCCAGAGTAGAAGGCGTCGAACAAAAAAAAACACAGTACTCAGCAGACATCTCCGTGCAAAGCCCTAATCCTGGGGCCTGACAATAGCAACTCATACCCTGAAGGATCCCAAAAGTGGCAATGATTAAGCGAAGGTCATCCTTTGTGAAGATGGTCTCGATATGGGAGGATTCATGAGTAGGTTGGAGCTCCGGTTCATGGTACCGAATGCCATAGTACTAGATCCTCTACGTCCTCGGGGTTAGCACTGTCACATTTACCCGATACCCGGACCCGACATTGGACCGGATCCGATCTGATCTATACGGGTTCGGGTCCAGGTCCTAAAATAAGACCCAATGCACTTCCGGGTCCGGGACCGGGTCGAGTCCCCTCAAAATAGAACCGACCCGGACCCGGACCCATACCAGTTAAAAAATATCCAAAAAATATAGAAATTGAATAATAGAGTTATAGGAATATACATATAAAAGTAATTGTGGAAGATAGATGTGTAAATATAATATTTGTTCATGTACTTAAGTGCAAAAATTGTTGGAACCGTAGGGTATTCAGTACAAAAATACTTAAGTGCAAATATTTATTCCCCGCTACTGGACCCGATGGGTAGATTTTTTAACTAGGACCCGGACCTGGTTCTTACAAGTCCAGGTCCGGGTCCAATTTTTGGACCCGTGAGGTACCGGGTCCAGTTCCGGGTCTGGGTAGTGGAGGATCCGACCCGATAGGACCTGATACCAGCTATACTCGGGGTATGATGAACTAGAAGATATTGTCCTTATCCATCGTCACGCTTCCCATCTTAAAGGCGGCTGAAGACTTGACATCCCCATTCTCTTTCTCCCAACTAAAGAAATGAGTCAGGCGAGCGGGTCGCACTTCAACCGCATCACTACCTAAAGAAGACGTGGAGTCGTCCCGATGAACCCTGAACATAGCTTTTTAAAATAAAAAGTTACCTAGCTTACGACGACTCAAAGATGAAGAGAGATTCCCAGAACACTTGCCAAGGCCAAAACTAGGTGGAAGTGAAGTGTGGAGTAAAGGAATGAAGAAGAGAGGGTTGAGATTTATAAGGCCACAAAATGGCGTAAAAACAACATTTCAAAATGGCATAAAAACTGCATACAAAACACGTGTAAAATGCATGCCAGAAAAAATAGCCTAAAAAGGCATGCAAAACGCATAAAAGCATTGCGGCTTGCAGGCAGCACGCTCAAAACGTGTAAAATTTGTGTTGCCTACTACAAAATGCCAAAACACGCCCGCACAGCGTACCCGGGCCACGCTCACTCCACGTGGCGAAGTGCGGGCATCGCTAGACAAGCCCACGTTCATGCCACATGGCAAAGCACGTGCCAGCCAAGTCCAGGCCGCGCTCATGCCACGTGGCAAAGCGTGGGTGCCGCTAGTCGGGCCCATACGCACGCCACATGGCAAAGTGCGTGCCAGCCTGGCATGGGTAGCTGAGTGCATTATGCTCAATGCACGTGGCACAAGTAGCTGAACATATTATGCGCTATGCATGTGTCACATGTAGCTTGGTGACAAATCTGTTAACCGAGCTGCTCCGCGAAAATGGGCTGCACTCCACTGTCCGATCTTGGGGAAAAGCATGCCGATGATCGATCCGACCAAAAATTCAAGCCCTGGTATGATTTTTTAATTAAAAATTACATTTAATAATTATAAATTTAGAAAAAGTAGTTAAAAATTCCAAAAAAATTTAAAATTTTGGAAAAAATATTAA
The DNA here is from genome assembly GCA_017893485.1 of Hemerocallis citrina. Lineage (NCBI taxonomy): Eukaryota > Viridiplantae > Streptophyta > Magnoliopsida > Asparagales > Asphodelaceae > Hemerocallis > Hemerocallis citrina. The sequence continues at coordinate 99,755,860 of CM030363.1, read as the reverse complement.
ATTTTCTAAAAAATGATTATAATTTCCGAAAAATAATAAAATATTTAGAGAAGTAATTATGAATTAGGAAAATGTAATTACAAATCCAAAAAATAAATATAAATTCTGAATAATTAAATAAAATTATGAAACTAATTAAAATTTGGAAAATTTAATTAAAAATTCTAAAATTCCATAAAAATAGCTACTGCTCCACAAGCTTCGAGCAAGGCTTCTAACGTCTCCCATCGCTCACGAAATTCAGCCAAGCTCTCTAGATTATCTGAAACAGCATGAACTGCTTCTCGATGGCAGCGAAATATGACCTTCAGGAGTGGCGGTCTTACGATATTGGTAAAAATCACAATAAATTAGAGCTGCACGATTCGGGCATGCATTTCAAAGCTTTTAGAGGCAGAACAATAATTTTACAGCAACTGCAGGCCCACTAGAGGAACATGGCTACCTCCAGGCCCATCAGCTCAATCAGGGCGGCATATAAGGCTTACTTATAGTCTGAGCAAGAGGGGATTTCCAGCCTATTAGGGTTGTAAGTTAAATCCTCCCTAGAGCAACTAACTCTATCTCTTCAACAAGGGAAGAACAACTAATTTTATCTCTTCAACAAGGATAGTAACTCCATCCCTTCATCAAGAGAATCTGCAGTTTAATCTCAAAAGATGCATTTTAAAGTCTATATTCGAGAACTAAATCCCATGCGATGAATACCCTCGATGTAACACCCCGAATTCCATTTACATGTAATTAGTAGTACAACAAGATCTTTTACTTCATTTCGTACAATTTTACAAGGAAATTAAAACTTATCTACATGACAATCTATCAATTAACAGGCATTTTCATTTTAAACATCATCATCACAAATTAACCATTACTCATATATACAATCAATTTTATATATCAATTTTCCTACACATGCATGATACTAAATTTTAGAAAGTTCAAAAAGTCACCCACCTTATTTGAAGAAAGAAAATGAACTCCTAGTAGATGGCTCCTAGCTCCAAGAATGGAACTCCCCTGTTTTCCTAGCAAGCTTCCTTCCTTCAAGCAAGAACTCAAATAACTCTCTTTTTCTTTTCCTCTCTTTTTTTTCTTATCTTTCTTATCTTTTGTTTCTTTTGATTTTTGGTGAAAGATTTCATGAGAAAGGGGATGATATTTATAGGGTTTGAGAAGACTCTTCTATTACCCAAATTAAGTGTTCAAATTTATAACATACATAACCTCCTTCACTAATTGCCCACTCACCATTACTATACAAACTCCTAACTCTTCTTCTTCCTTCATGAATTGGCCAACCATTAGATTTTCCACATGTGCACACTTCTCATTTAGTTAGTTGCTATTTATTTGATTGTACATGTTGTTACATGACAAGTTTAGGATAAAAAATGTTTATTAAAAATGTAGATTAACTAATGGACTTTTCTTTTAAATAATTTTTTTAATGGGCTTTAAGATGATCTTTAGGCCTTTGGTTTTTTATTAAAAATAAATAAATAAAATCAGAAGAAAAGTGTGCATGACATCTTAGAAAATTTTAGAAATAAAATGCACATAAAATTTTACGTGCAATGCACATGCCAAATATTAAAAATTAATTTGAGAGAACAATAAGCAGTCAAAAATACAAAACATGTATATTTAATAATGTTACGGATATTTCATGTAACACCCCGTAATTTTCAAAGAGTATAAATATTATATAATATATGTTGAAAAAAGTAAAGTGACAGATTGTATATATGCAGGATGGTATATATAGTAAATATGTTGATGTTGTATAGTGCTGGAGGGCCCCACGTTGAAGAGAAAGCATCATTGGAGCTGCTTGACTTGGTCAAGGCTATGATGACATGGATGTTGGGGTGGGGCCCACTGGGTTCTTTCTCTCAGGAGAGAGAGAACGAAAATAGGTAAAAAGTGAATTGCCCCATATCGGATTTCAAAATGAATATAATCATATATAAATATAATAGCCTATGATCAAGAGTCACCAATTCGGTTAACCACCTTTTGAGAGGCAGCCTGTGGTGGGCAGTTGTACTACATAGTATCTAATTTGTCTTCTAAATTGTATAAATTGTCTAAGCTAGGGGCATGGGCGTTACAAATGGTATCAGAGCCGTCTTTCAACACCGAGTGTGGGTAAGAGTGGGTGAGATGTATGCCCGAGATGGAGCTAGCAGATGTACAGGTATGCCTGAGAGGGAGCGAGGCTGCGGCCTAAAATAATGGACAACCCTCAGAATCGGGGTACAGTGCAGCTAGAACAACCAGGGTACTCCACTCCACATTGGCTAGAAAGGAGATCCTGCACTAGATTGTGCATGCCCCGTGCTCAGCGAGGACGCTGAATTCTGAAGGGAGGTGCACACCCCGTAATTTTCAAAGATTATAAATATTATATAATATATGTTGAAATTAATAAAGTGATAGATTGTATATATGCAGGATGTTATATATAGTAAATATGTTGATGTTGTATAGTGCGGGAGGGACCCACGTTGAAGAGAAAGCAGCATTGGAGCTGCTTGACTTCGGTCAAGGCTATGATGACGTGGATGTTGGGGTGGGGCCCACTGGGTTCTTTCTCTTAGGAGAGAGAGAACGAGAATAGGTAAAAAAGTGAATTGTCCCACATCGGATTTCAAAATGAATATAATAATATATAAATATAATAGCCTATGATCAAGAGTCACCAATTCGGTTAACCACCTTTTGAGAGGCAGCCTGTGGTGGACATTTGTACTACATAGTATCCAATTTATCTTCTAAATTGTATAAATTGTCTGAGCTAAGTGTAGCGCCCCGAATTTTCAGATTAATAACAAAGAAATTTCGTGGCACATTCCCAGTGATCCACTTCAACATAATATTAAACATAAACAATACCACTAAAATTTTCAACATTTATCTCAACAAACCTTTTACAATGCACAGCGGAACTCAAAATAACTCAACTCAATATTCCCTTCATTTACAACACTAATTTATCTCAAAAAACTGATATTACAAATTTACGCAATCTCTTATATGTCAATTAATTCTCAAACCAACTTAAGCGTTCCATCTCCAACTCTAAGCATCTACCTGCAACAAGTGAGGCTAGAGATGATCCCTAACCCCCAAACTAAAGGGGTCAGCCATAAATGGTGTGAGAAATATAAAAATAAACAAACAACAACAAAAGGTCATATCTCACAAATTCTTAAACAACAAGTACTAAATGAATATGGGAAGTACGAAATGGAAGGTAACATAAAACATCAAGTGATACTAAGCTAAGTGTCATGTGTGGAAAACAAGAAAAACTACATGCATAAAACCAAGCCAAGAAAACACAAGTTCTAAATGCAGACTCTATAATGCGTACTTGTCGAAGTCTATGCATCCCATTCTACATATGTTCGGTGCAAGCCCTTAACGTCTTCACTTCATAGGGTTCAATCCCCACGTTATGAACTAATCTTAACACGATGACTACTACGAGATAAAGATAAACTATGGATAGTATCGCATGCCCGATAATTCCGGAGATGGATCCCACACCCAAGATATTTCACTTGAATAATTCCGGAGATCATCCCACACCGAAACATTGACACTTCACCACAATATACCACATGTGCTTCACCTCGACTCCGATAATTCCGGAGATCAATCCCACACCACAATAGTTACCGTGATAATTCCGGAGATTGTCCCACACCACAAGACTGTGATAATTCCGGAGACATCCCACACCTACTAATAATCTACTGTGATAATTTCGGAGATTAAATCCCACACCGAAAGCCATACTGAGGTTCGTGACTCATGTTCCCGTTCATCATATCACCACTAGTGCCTGTCCTTAAAATTTTGGTTAAATGATTACTTAACGAATCTCCTAGAGTGATATACCCTACCGGCCTAAATTTAAATTCAAATAACTGAAATGCCTCAATGGGCCTCAACCAAATACTCAACACCGGTATACTAGGGTCACACGCCTCTAGAGACTCAAACTCAAAAGTCTAAACTAAAGTCCCACTAAACAAAGTGGCTCAACTAAATGTCTCTATGACATACTCAGCTGAATATCTCAAGGTCAATTGCTTAATTATATACTGAACTGAATAACAAATATATTAGAAACTAATCATTCGAATTAACACTGAAGTTTACAAATATCCTTCAGTACCAGTCGACTCGTACTGAGATAAGTCGACTGTCCAGAGGACCAAATTCAAGATTTGACAAAAATAAACTAAGTCTCGTATCAGTCGACTTACAAGAGGGTCAGTCGACTTACCCGAGGAAAATTCCAGTAATCCTCTCAAAAATATTCTAAGTGTTTAAGTCGACTTAACTGGGTTATAGGTCGACTGTCCAGAAGGACAAATAATTCTTACGAAAATAACTTCTACAGTGGACCAGTCGACTGCCTAGGGGCTAGGTCGACTGTCCAGAGCAACTATTTCAACGGATTCAAATAAAGTATCAGGCTCGTACCAGTCGACTGCACCGTAGGCCAGTCGACTGTCGGCCTACAGAATTTCAAAATCAGGTCTGATTACAAAATCGAATTTGGAGTTTCTAATGAACTAATGATCATGTAAATAGTACTTAATTAGGGAAAAATAATGATTCTCAACGAATCTCATCAGGTATATGTATATTTCACCCAAAACATTAATGTGTCAAGATCTCAACTCTCATATTCTAAATCACAATTCCTTGGTTAGGGTTTTACAAGATCTAAGTTTCTTTCACAAAATCAATAAGAATCTGATTTATAATTCTAATGTCCAGGTGTTCATGCACAAATCTCAACATATTTTTAGCAAATAATTTTAATATTAAAGATCTACTATTTCATCCACATTTATTCACATGATTCACATCACATTACGAGATCTAAATTGTTCACCACAACCAATCATTACATCATGATATTGCACGCATAGATCAACCACAAGACAAATTTCTTCCATGCATGATATCAAATCAAACAACAAACATACATCAAACAACAAAAAAATTTTTATATTACTCACCTTAGAATTTGAGAATAGTCCATAAAGAAATCCTCTTTTGCTAGATCCAAAAAGCTCTTGCTCCACCCAAAAAGATCTCCAAAATTTTGTGTATTATCAGTAATGACGGCTGGGAAAAATCCCTTAAATATGCCGGGTTGATTATTAGGGTTTTACCCGCAACTTTGCAAAACAACCCTTCCCAAAATATAATTTGCATGTATAGATCTTTCTTTGGAAATTCCCTCAAAACTCATTTAAATTTGGATTCATAAGAAAGTATACACTCTAAATCTCAATTTGTGCTGTTCAAAACGTCCAGAAATTGTATTTTGCATTTTAGCCCCTAAAATTGTCGAATTTGCAAAAAGGTCCTTCTTTTCTTAAAAATTGCAAATAGCTCCAATAAATTGCAGAAAAATCTGGAAAAATACTAAATAAATATCAATTATTAAATAAAGATTTTTCATAAAGAAAACTAAATTTTCACACTTCTCATGAAAGCATTTGCACGTGTTTAGCACGTGTACAAAAGATAAAGTTTCTGAAAATACTCATTAAATCCCCAAAATAAATTGAAATTCATTTTCAAATATAAAAATAATATTTGAAAATACGGGGTTCTACATCACTCCCTCCTTAGAAGAGTTCTGTCCTCAGAACTACTACTAATGAGTTCAAACAAAATATCATCAAAGAAATAATATCCCAAAAATAGAACATAGTCCAAACAATATATCAACAAGGAAATCAACATCTCATAATGGAAACATAATTTCAAACAATTGTATAAGACATCTCAATCAAAATAAGAGAAATACAATTCAATTCAAGTACTACCATTCAAAATTTACAATCACATAACAGAAATACACTCATGCAAACAATTCAGGAAAATCCTTCTGCATGCCGATCCTCAGGCTCCCAAGTAGCCTCCTCAAACTGCTGATTCCTCCACAATACCTTGACCATAGGTATCACCTTGCGCCTGAGAACTTTCTCTCTACGGTCAACAATCTCAACAGGCTGTTCCTTGTAACTCAAGTTCACCTGTAATTCTTCAGGAATCTCTGCCAACTGATGACTCTGATCTGGCACATACTTCCTCAATAATGACACATGGAATACATCATGCACTTGTGCCAACTCTTCTGGAAGCTTCAATCTATAAGCGGTCTTGCCAATCCGCTCCAAGATCCTGAATGGACCAATGTACCTTGGCACCAACTTGCCTCCCTTACCCAACCTGATCAACCCTTGGTCGAAGAAACCTTGAGAAAGACTGCATCCCCAACCTCAAACTCTAAGTCTCTTCGTCGTGTATTAGCATAACTCTTCTAACGACTCTGAGCTTCGACCAACCTCTTTCGAATCAGCTCAATCTGCTCGGATGTCTGCTGTACGATCTCAGGACCATACATCTGCCTCTCGCCAACCTCATACCAACAAACAGGTGTCCTGCACCTCCGCCCGTACAAAGCCTCATATAGTACCATCCCAATACTCGCATGATAACTGTTGTTATAAGCAAACTCAACCAATGCCAAGTATCTCTCCCAACTACCACCGAAATCCATAACACAAGCTCTCAACATATCTTCCAGCACTCGATTCACCCTCTCAGTCTGACCATCTGTCTGTGGATGAAATGCAGTACTGAAATCAGTTCTGGTGCCTAAGGCTGCTTGTAGGCTCTTCCAAAACCTCGAAGTAAACCTTGCATCTCTGTCGGAAACAATCGACACAGGAACTCCATGAAGTCTCACAATTTCTCCAATGTACAACTCAGCCAATTTCTCCATCGACCAAGTAATCTTCATGGCTAGAAACTGAGCCGACTTAGTCAAGCGGTCCACAACAACCCAAATCGAGTCATTGCCCTTTGAACTCCTCGGCAAACCCGTGATGAAATCCATGCTGATATTCTCCCACTTCCACTCCGGAATGGGTAACGGCTGTAACAAACCTCCAGGTCTCTAATTTTTTGCTTTGATCTGCTGACAAGTCAGACACCTTGCCACAAAATCTGCTACATCCTGCTTCATACCAGACCACCAAAAGTGTTGTTTGATGTCCCTGTACATCTTCGTGCTTCCTGGATGAACTGAGAACAATGTGCTGTGTGCTTCCTGCAAGATACTCTCTCTCAAATCTGCATCATCTGGAACACACAACCTCTCACCCATCCAAAGAACTCTATCTTGGACACGAAACTCTGATAGCTTGCCTTCTGAAACCTGTTGCAACATCTTCTGAATCTCTGAATCTGATCTCTGACCTTCCACAATCCTCTCTCTCAAGCACGGCTGCAGCCTCAACTGATCCAAAGATGCCCCTAAACCTTGCAGTACCATCTCGATACCTGCCTGATCAATCTCTGCTGCCAACTCTCTGCGAGTAGTAATCAAACTCGATAAACTACTCTTCCTGCTAAGTCCATCAGCCACCACATTCGCCTTGCCCGGGTGATACTTGATCTCGGGACGAATGTCTTCCAATACCTCCAACCACCTTCTCTGCCGAAGATTTAGATCCCTCTGCTGATAAATGTACTTCAGGCTCTTGTGGTCGGTGTATATATTGACCTTCTCACCATAGACATAATGTCTCCACAGCTTCAAGGCATAAATGATAGCTGCTAGCTCCAAATCATGCGTCGGATAATTCTTCTCATGCGGACGCAATTGCCTCGAACCATAAGTAATAACCTTGCCTTCCTACATCAAGACACATCCCAAACCCCTGAGAGATGCATCACTGTAGATATCATAATCCTTCCCTGCTTGCGGCAAAGCTAAGATAGGTGCAGTAGTCAACCTTTCCTTTAACTCAAGGAAACTCTCCTCGCACTTATCTGTCCACACAAATGCCACACTCTTCGGGTCAAACCTGTCAAAGGAACTGCGATCTGGGAATAACCCTGAATAAACCTCCTGTAGTATCCAGCTAATCTCAAGAAACTCCTGACTTCCTTTATAGATGTTGGCCTGTGCCAATCCTTCACTGCTTCCACTTTCTGAGGATCAGTAGCTACTCCCTCCTTAGAAAGAATATGCCCAAGGAAAGCTACCTCAGATTTCCAAAACTCACACTTCGACAACTTGGCATACAAGCTATGCTCCTGCAATTTCTGCAATACTGCTGTCAAGTGCGTAGAATGCTCCTCCTACGACTTCGAATACACCAAAATGTCGTTGATGAAAACCACCACGAAGGAGTCGATAAATGGCCTCAAAACCCAATTCATCATATCCATGAAAACTGCTGGCGCATTCGTCAATCCGAATGGCATTACCAGAAACTCATACAGTCCATGACAAGTCCTGAAAGCTGTCTTACTCACATCTTCCTACTTGACTCGTACCTGATGATACCCTGACCTCAAGTCAATCTTCGAAAACACCGCTGCTCCTCGAAGCCTGTCGAACAAATCATCAATCCGCGGCAACGGATACTTGTTCTGAATGGTCACCCTGTTCAACTCCCGATAGTCAATGCACATCCTCATTGACCCATCCTTCTTCTTGACCAACAATACTGGTGCTCCCCACGGAGAAGAACTCGGCCTAATAAGTCCTTTGCTCAACAGCTCCTCAATCTGCTTCTTCACTTCATCCTGCTCTACAGGTGCCATCCTGTACGGAGCTTTAGAAATCGGCGCACTCCCCGGCTGAATATTAATGCAGAACTCCACGTCTCTCTGCGGCGGTAATCCTGGAAAATCATCCAAGAACACCTTAGGAAAATCCCGAACGACCGGAATGCCCTCGACTTCAACTGGAACTGCCATCTTAGATACCATTGCAGCTACCTTCGGAATCTTCTTCTTCCCTTGAAAAGTCACTGTAGGTCCACCTGGTGCTTTCACCATCACCTCCTTCAGCTTGCATTCGATTGTGGCATCATATATTGCTATCCAATCAATGCCCACGATGACATCCACACCCAAAACTTTCAGCTCGATCATATCAATGCCGAACAACCTCCCACCAATCTTGATATCACAGCCTTCGTAATATCGATCCGCAATCAGCTCTTCACCTGACGGCATTGCCACCGACAGAACCCTGTCTGGAAACAACTTAGGTTCCACACCTAAGGTCTTTGCAAAACTTGGCGATACAAATGTATGCGATGAACCAGTGTCAAATAAAACCTTTGCCTTTATTCCATTTATTAAAACAACTCCTGTTACAATAATAATGATACTCAATCTTAAATTGTTCTCAAATAAAGGTTTCATTTATTACATTGATTCAAAATAAAATTTAAAATTTTTGCATACCCTGTATTACATTTTCCGAGTTACCAGCGTCCTCCTCGGTTAATGCAAATACTCGCCCTTGCCTCTTCTGAAATTTGCTCCCACCAGAACCATCCTTCTTCTGTTGTGGACAATGTGGCTGAGTATGTCCTGTCTGCCCACACTGGGAACAAACCTGCTTCGCCAACTTTGGACATGCTGACCTGTAATGTCCTGCCTCCTTGCAGTAATAACAGGTCACTCCTTGAGCTGCAGGTGCCTTCTGCACTGGATCACTGAATTTGGCCTGCTTCGCCGGGAATCCTTTCCCACTCTGGCCTGATGCTGGCCTCTTGTTCCGGTTCCGTGTATCCTGCTTCTTCTGGAACTGGTCCATATCCTCCTCAGTCATCGCTGCTCTCCTGACCAGCTTGTCGAACCGTCTGATACCCAACGGAATCATCCTCGACCTCAAGCTTGGCCTCAAGCCCTGCTCAAACTTTTTGGCCTTCTTAGCCTCATCAACAACCAACTCTGGCGCATACCGCGAAAGCTGAGCAAACTTGGTCTCATACTCCCGCACGGTCATGCTACCCTGCTGAAGGTTCAAGAACTCGGTCGCCTTTTTCTCCTGAACATCTAGGGAAAAGAAGCGATCTCTGAACTCCTCCAGAAAAGCTTCCCAAGTCAACTGCTGATCTCCCAAAGTCCTTTTGAGCGACTCCCACCAGACACCAGCATCCTTCTCAAGCTGCATCGACGCTAACTTCACCTTGCTGGCTACTGGAGTCTCCGATACCTCGAAGATCGTCTCCATCTTCCGAATCCAATCGTCCGCTGCTGTCGGATCAGCTTGCCCCTCAAAGACTGGCGGCCTCATCCTCTTAAAGGATTCAATCTGCTTAATTGGATCGGCGTTCACCAATCCATGTCCAGCTCCATGATTCGGCTGCGGATTATGCTGCTGTGCTTGCTGCTGCGCCACATTGAATGCCATCAGCGTATTCAACGTCTGATATACTTTGGCAAATTCAGCCTCCAGGTCGATCCCATTTCCTCGGGAACTACCAGATCCATCCTCATTGTTGCCACCATTCCTGCCTCTGGGTGCAACCATTTTGAATACTGCAAAACGAGGGAAAAGTTAGAGCATCACACACACAATTCAAATTCACATCAATATCCTTTGGCAATATCTCTATTGAATCCCAAAGGTAAAACATCTTATTCAATTCTATGTGATACTCACTCTTTAATGTCCACACCTAGGTTACTCACACTCTAGTGTCCACACCTAGGTTACTCACACTCTAGTGCCCACACCTAGGTTATTTTTATGTCATGTTTAGTATTACTATTGAAGCGTCGCTCTGATATCAATCTCTGTAGCGCCCCGAATTTCCAGATTAATAACATAGAAATTTCGTGGCACATTCCCAGTGATCCACTTCAACATAATATTAAACATAAACAATACCACTAAAATTTTCAACTTTTATCTCAACAAACCTTTTACAATGCACAGCGGAACTCAAAATAACTCAACTCAATATTCTCTTCATTTACAACACTAATTTATCTCAAAAAACTGATATTACAAATTTACACAATCTCTTATATGTCAATTAATTCTCAAACCAACTTAAGCGTTCCATCTCCAACTCTAAGCATCTACCTGCAACAAGTGAGGCTAGAGATGATCCCTAACCCCCAAACTAAAGGGGTCAGCCATAAATGGTGTGATAAATATAAAAATAAACAAACAACAACAAAAGGTCATATCTCATAAATTCTTAAACAACAAGTACTAAATGAATATGGGAAGTACGAAATGGAAGGTAACAAAAAACATCAAGTGATACTAAGCTATGTGTCATGTGTGGAAAACAAGAAAAACCACATGCATAAAACCAAGCCAAGAAAACACAAGTTCTAAATGCAGACTCTCTAATGCGTACTTGTCGAAGTCTATGCATCCCATTCTACATAGGTTCGGTGCAAACCCTTAACGTCTTCACTTCATAGGGTTCAATCTCCCACGTTATGAACTAATCTTAACACGATGACTACTACGAGATAAAGATAAACGATGGATAGTATCGCATGCCTGATAATTCTGGAGATGGATCCCACACCCAAGATATTTCACTTGAATAATTCTGGAGATCATCCCACACCGAAACATTGACACGTCACGACAATATACCACATGTGCTTCACCTCGACTCCGATAATTCCGGAGATCAATCCCACACCACAATAGTTACCGTGATAATTCCGGAGATTGTCCCACACCACAAGACTGTGATAATTCCGGAGACATCCCACACCACTAATAATCTACTGTGATAATTCCGGAGATTAAATCCCACACCGAAAGCCATACTGAGGTTCGTGACTCATGTTCCCGTTCATCATATCACCACTAGTGCCTGTCCTTAAAATTTTGGTTAAATGATTACTTAACGAATCTCCTAGAGTGATATACCCTACCGACCTAAATTTAAATTCAAATAACTGAACTGCCTCAATGGGCCTCAACCAAATACTCAACACCGGTATACTAGGGTCACATGCCTCTAGAGACTCAAACTCAAAAGTCTAAACTAAAGTCCCACTAAACAAAGTGGCTCAACTAAATGTCTCAATGACATACTCAGCTGAATATCTCAAGGTCAATTGCTTAATTATATACTGAACTGAATAACAAATATATTAGAAACTAATCATTCGAATTAACACTGAAGTTTACAAATATCCTTCAGTACCAGTCGACTCGTACTGAGATAAGTCGACTGTCCAGAGGACCAAATTCAAGATTTGACAAAAATAAACTAAGTCTCGTATCAGTCGACTTACAAGAGGGTCAGTCGACTTACCCGAGGAAAATTCCAGTAATCCTCTCAAAAATATTCTAAGTGTTTAAGTCGACTTAACTGGGTTATAGGTCGACTGTCCAGAAGGACAAATAATTCTTACGAAAATAACTTCTACAGTGGACCAGTCGACTGCCTAGGGGCTAGGTCGACTGTCCAGAGCAACTATTTCAACGGATTCAAACAAAGTATCAGGCTCGTACCAGTCGACTGCACCGTAGGCCAGTCGACTGTCAGCCTACAAAATTTCATAATCAGGTCTGATTACAAAATTGAATTTGGAGTTTCTAATGAACTAATGATCATGTAAATAGTACTTAATCAGGGAAAAATAATGATTCTCAACGAATCTCATCAGGTATATGTATATCTCACCCAAAACATTAATGTGTAAAGATCTCAACTCTTATATTCTAAATCACAATTCCTTGGTTAGGGTTTTACAAGATCTAAGTTTTTTTCACAAAATCAATAAGAATCTGATTTATAATTCTAATGTCCAGGTGTTCATGCACAAATCTCAACATGTTTTTAGCAAATAATTTCAATATTAAAGATCTACTATTTCATCCACATTTATTCACATGATTCACATCACATTACGAGATCTAAATTGTTCACCACAACCAATCATTACATCATGATATTGCACGCATAGATCAACCACAAGACAAATTTCTTCCATGCATGATATCAAATCAAACAACAAACATACATCAAACAACAAACAAATTTTTATATTACTCACCTTAGAATTTGAGAATAGTCCACAAAGAAATCCTCTTTTGCAAGATCCAAAAAGCTCTTGCTCCACCCAAAAACATCTCCAAAATTCTGTGTATTATCAGTAATGACGGCTGGGAAAAATCCCTTAAATATGCCAGGTTGATTATTAGGGTTTTACCCGCAACTTTGCAAAACAACCCTTCCCAAAATACAATTTGCATGTATAGATCATTCTTTGGAAATTCCCTCAAAACTCATTTAAATTTGGAATCATAAGAAAGTATACACTCTAAATCTCAATTTGTGCTATTCAAAACGTCCAGAAATTGTATTTTGCATTTTAGCCCCTAAAATTGTCGAATTTGCAAAAATGTCTTTCTTTTCTTAAAAATTGCAAATAGCTCCAATAAATTGCAGAAAAATCTGGAAAAATACTAAATAAATCTCAATTATTAAATAAAGATTTTTCATAAAGAAAACTAAATTTTCACACTTCTCATGAAAGCATTTGCACGTGTTTAGCACGTGTACAAAAGATAAATTTTCTGAAAATACTCATTAAATCCCCAAAATAAATTGAAATTCGTTTTCAAATATAAAAATAATATTTAAAAATACGGGGTTCTACACTAAGGGCAGGGGTGTTAAAAATGGTATTAGAGCTGACTTTCAACACCGAGTGTGGGTAAGAGTGGGTGAGATGTATGCCCGAGATGGAGCTAGCAGATGGATAGGTATGCCTGAGAGGGAGCGAGGTTGCGGCCTAAAATAATGGATAACCCGCAGAATCGGGGTACGGTGCAGCTAGCAGAACCAGGGTACTCCACTCCACATCGGCTAGAAAGGAGATCCTGCACTAGATTGTGCATGCCCCGTGCTCAGCGAGGACGCTGATTTCTGAAGGGGGGTGCACACCCCGTAATTTTCCAAGAATATAAATATTATATAATATATGTTGAAATTAGTAAAGTGACAGATTGTATATATGCAGGATGGTATATATAGTAAATATGTTGATGTTGTATAGTGCTGGAGGGACCCACGTTGAAGAGAAAGCAGCATTGGAGCTGCTTGACTTCGGTCAAGGCTATGATGACGTGGATGTTGGGGGGGGCCCACTGGGTTCTTTCTCTCAGGAGAGAGAGAACGAGAATAGGTAAAAAAGTGAATTGTCCCATATCGGATTTCAAAATGAATATAATAATATATAAATATAATAGCCTATGATCAAGAGTCACCAATTCGGTTAACCGCCTTTTGAGAGGCAGCCTGTGGTGGGCAGTTGTACTACATAGTATCTAATTTTTCTTCTAAATTGTATAAATTGTCTGAGCTAGGGGCAGGGGCGTTACATTTCACGTAACGGAATATATACGTAATCAACACGTGTATTGAAAGCACGTGTAATGTATGTAAAACACAAAGATTAAAATAAATGTTTGATTTGGCCAAAGATAGGATTGAAATGAGTTTTGAGAAAACAGAAAACATATAAATAATCAGAAGATAATATTTATATAAAAATAAGTTACGAATATTACTCGTAACGATACAAAATACACGTGCGTAACACACGATGGCAAAATTGTCAGTACTCAATTTTGCGGGGTGTTACACTCGACCTCCATCATGGTCAGGTGATCAATTTTTCTCCACCCAAAACCTTAATTCTCATTCGGGTACTAACTTGAGCATCATAGGGTCATTCGCCGAGGCCAACCCCTGTGCTTAGACTGTGTGCAAGTTCGTGGGATGCCTTCAGCCGACCAACTCTATATGTTGATACCTTCAATTGTAGGTAAATATGAAATAAGATCCAAATTTTTAGGGGAAAATATTAAAATACAAATTTGTGAGGATCATATGTGATATTAGCATATTTGTTTTGACATATACGTGTTAAGACCCCTTTTTATATATCAAATTGTGAATAGATAATGTGCATGATATACGAAATGTGGTTCTTGTATCTAAAAAATACGGAGGTCAAACACATGAATTACATAATGTTCACCAGTGTACCCTTGTGCAATATTGCACAAATTTATATAATATAATATAATATAATATAATATAATATAATATAATATGTAGTATAACATATGCAATATTGCAAATGATTTTTAAAAAAATAAGGAAATAATAAAACATTTTTTGAAATTTTTTTAATAACATTTATATAATAATGCACGATTTTTAAAATTTGATAAAGGGATATAATTCTAATTCAAAATTTGAATGGAGAAAGAGTATAATTTTTATTTCAAACTTCTTTTGCTCACATTTTTTTATTTATAAAACAAAAAGGAGAAAAATCATGAAACCAAAAGTTGGTTTAGCATATTATGTTGTATAAATAGCATAACGAACCGGTTTTATAAATCCACCTCACACTGCTTTACAGTCCGTCCACAACTCATGAGTGGATTCTATCTCCCTTCCACGTGTCCAAACCCCCCTCTATAAATACCCCTAAAACCCCTTACTCTCTCATTTCAAATTAGGTTTTCCCCCAAAATCTCCAAATCAATGGCGAATTTTTTACCAAACTATCCCACTTTTTGTAAGTATGTACGAAACTATTCCTGTTTGAAAATTTAATACCAAAACATCCCTGTCGCTAACTGAGTTAGCATGCCTAGTAATTTTTTTCACACTAACTCAGTTAGCGTGCTGCAAGGGATACAACTTTCTCCTCTGGTTTGGGTGTGGCAAAAAAACTCACCCAATATAGACACGCTAACCCCGTTAGCGCGTCTCTTTATTCCAAGGTCGTTAACAGGGTTAGCGTGTGTCGATTATTAGTCTG
The DNA here is from genome assembly GCA_017893485.1 of Hemerocallis citrina. NCBI lineage: Eukaryota > Viridiplantae > Streptophyta > Magnoliopsida > Asparagales > Asphodelaceae > Hemerocallis > Hemerocallis citrina. Next base: position 99,740,182 of record CM030363.1, on the reverse strand, counting down.
TTTGTGAAGATAGACATATATGTTAACTCAGTTAATGGCCTTGGTAAGACAAGGCATGTTAACTCAGTTAACGGCCTTGGTAAAATAAGGCACGTTAACTGAGTTAACGTGTGTGAGTATCTCCAATTTCCAGAAAGTTTCAACTTTCTGAAAACTTAAAATCTTCACAGTCGTTCACTCAATTAACGGCCTTGGTAAGAATAGGCACATTAACTGAGTTAATGTGTGTATCTTCAATTTCCAAAAAGTTTCAACTTTATGGAAACTGGAAATCTTCACAGTCGTTAACTCAGTTAACGACCTTGGTAATAATAGGCACGTTAACTGAGTTAACGTGTCTATACATAGTGATTTTTTACACACACCCCTCTTTGAGGTAGTGCCCCATAGTGTCCCAACTACAGACGTTAACCTCGTTAACACGAGTAGTTTAAATACTACCGCTAACGGGGTTAACAAGTCTATATTGGATGAGTTTTTCTGCAAATCTCCACTCAAGGGAAAAAGTTGTATCCCCATCAGTACACTAACGGGGTTAATGCTAGGGAAAATACTAGACTCGTTAACCCCATTAGCGATAGGGATATTTTGGTATTAAATTTTCAGACAGGGATAGTTTCGTACATATTTACAAAAAGTGGGATAGTTTGGTAAAAAATTCATCAATGGCGACCCTCACCTCAATTTCCCGATCCATCTCCTCCTCCCTCCGCTCTCCTCTCCTCCTATCCAAATGCCTCCTCTTCACCTCCTCCACCTCCCCCCCCCCCCCCCCCTCCGTCCTCTGTCCGCCTCCGCCGCCCTCCCACCACCCTCCTAGCCCGCTTTGCCATCCCCGCTGCCCCCGCCCTCTTCACCCCCGTCCACTGCTGTTAGGAACCCAGGAGAAGTCACCCTTAAAAGCTAGCTGTTAAAGGGAGAGAGCTCAAGTTTATAACTACATTCCACCACGCTTCCGTAACCTGCCGCCCTCAGCGGTATTCATTCTAGCGACACTGGCCCGATCCAGACTGTAATACCCTAAACTTTCATTTCAGTAAAAATATTTTTTTTTCACGTGTTGTGCATGTACAAACTTCATGTGTATATTATCTATTTATTTTATATAAAATCTCATTTTTGTATGAACCATTATTTTCCTTTATTTTTCTAAAAGCTTGTTTTCTAAAAGCCTAAACACTATTTAATTGTTTTAGCCCACTTTAATTAATTATTAATTTGGTTGTCTTGGCCCACGAGCCTAAGCCCACTATTTATGAAGCCCACCAATTTAATAAATCAATTAAATGGCCACATTTGTCATGTAGAGATAAATAGTAAACATTTTGATTAATTAAATTATACAAACTTCTACATAGGGGTACTAGGTGGCTCGTGTGAAGCACATAGTGTGCAATGCACACTAATTTGGCGGTTTTGTTCTTGGAGAGATGGAGAGTGTTGGTATGTGTTCATGGGTAGTTATTTGTGTGTGGGTGGTTACTATAACTCCTACTCCTATCCTAGCCTTCCATTCTATAACCATCCATTGAATCCTAGCCCTCCAATCTACTTCAAAACTAGTATAAATACCCCCCTTTCCTACTTGTACTCTACAAAATATTAAAGGACATACATATACATATTATTGTGTAAGTTGTGTGTTGTGTTCCCTATTGGAGGCCGGCCATCCATCACTTGGAGCTCTCGGTTATGGCAAGGAGCAAGGAGAAGAGTTCGTGCATTGCAATCTAGGAGGAGAATGCACTCGCTCGCAATCTAGGAGGCTCTAAGGAATTTTTCTAAATTGGGTTTTTCTTCAAAAGATGTGAGTTTCTCATGACTTCTAGAGTAGAACTCATGCTAGGGAATGATAATTGAATTATTATTATTAACAATTAGTTGAAATGAAATACATGCTTGTCTAGTTAGAAGAAAATTTTTAATTAGCAAATGTGTGTTGATTTATTTCTAGATTTATTAACTATGAGTAAAAGTGTATGTTTCTCAGTGTTATAAACATAAGAATGCATGTTAGTTATGGTTAAATTGGAATTATGAGAAATTCACTAGTAAGAAATTAAGCTATGCTTATTGATTATAATACTAAATTAGAATAGTGTGTTAATTGAATTGATTGAATGATTGTTAATAGATGTAATGATTGGGGAAAGTGGAAGTTACTCACTTATAAAGTTGATTTTTGTGCTCTCAAAATATCTTAGTTATCAATGTGTAAGCAAACATCATTGTGGTAAATTATGTGTGAGAAATCACCCTTGGTTATGAACAAATATGCAATAGTCTTCAACGTCGAAATAGTATTCATAAAATGCAAACTATGGCTAAACACATGTTTTAAAAGAGGAAAAAAATATCTTTAAATATACTGGTTATTGTTAAATTAAATGTATTTTTTTGTCTCTGGAAATTTTGATTTAAAAGAGAAGAAAAAGAAATGAAAACATGTTTTGAAATTGAAAACTCAGTAGCATGGTCGACCGATCTCGATGAAACAGTTGACTGGTCTGAGAAAAATAAATAAATAAATAAATAAATAAATATATATATATATATATATATATATATATATATATATATATATATATATAGTTCGGATCTTTTAGAGAACAGTTGACCTATTATTGAAACAGTCGACTTCCCTGATCGTTTTTGAGTTTAAAAATCATCGCAGAACAGCTGACTGATCACATTTAACAGTCGACTGCCCTGACCTTCTTATTTTAGAAATTTTACATTGTTGCGGAACAGCCGACTGATCATATTCGACAGTCGACTTCGCCGAAGTTTCAAGTAAATCTATATTTTCTTGTTAGATAATTTCTGTGACCTATGTCCTAGTATAAATGAGAATTTGAAAATGTTTTACAAAGAGGAACTTATTCTTAACTTTCTTTTTTATAAAGGAAATCGAATGGATTGTTTAAGAAGTTTAAAATTGAGATTTTTTGGTAATGAGAAATTTGAAAGGTGTGAATTGTGAAACCAATTGAAAATGTGAACTGTGGAATTGGAATGGATTGAGATAGAATTATATGAGCTTATAAACTAGTGATTGTGACATGTTTGAAGAATTTTCAGTTTTTAAGTATCTATACATTGAATTATTGATTGGGATGAATTATGAAAGAGGTGAATACATGAATATTGTGCTATTGAAAAAAACAATTATGATTAATCATGAAAAGATCTTATGAGCATGACATTGTAATTATGATTTGAAATTGAGAATAAGGGTATAGCCAAGCCTTATATCGGCAATGAAAGAATCGTGAAATGATATTTTGAAATGAGAAGACCAAGGTTTTGGTCATGTGAATTGAATGAATAAGACCGGTATAGTGGAAGTGCTACATTCTAAGAGATTGATTTTATTCATGATTCAATTAAACTAAGGATTAGATTCATAGTGAAAGATGTGAAGAAAGTAAGAGAAAAACATTGAGTATGAGGGCCATTGGATTGGCGGCGTGAGAGTATTCACAGGATGTCCCATGATGAGTCATGATAGGGCGTGGATACTGCTCCAGAGTACCGTCCCGGTAGCGATGCTCGTGGGGTGTTTGACGACTGCGGGTGGTGTCATGTCTATGGTAGGAGCTGAATTACCACAGGATGCCTGCATGATGAGTCATGTGTCAGTGCATTGGGATTCCCTCCAGGGTGCTTGGACATGAGTTCGTAGGTCAGAAAACATCTGTGATACTTACCGTAGTTACAGTAGTAGATTAAGTCATGGCGAGAGATTGAACCCTACAAGATGAAGAACGGTTAAGGGCTTGCCCTCGGACCTATGTGGTATGAGCTGCATAGACTCTGAACAAGTGCGCATTAGTGTCATATAATACAAATAATTGCATTAAGGACTAAGTGCACACTCACAAAATGACATCAATAGAATAGTTCCTTTAGTTCTGTTTGTGACAAGTTTGTGGTTTGTTAAGAAATGAGAATTGTTATACTATTTTCGGCATAGAAAGAATGGTCGTGTATGATATTTCGTCAGTTGAATGAACTGACGCGCCCACAGTTTTATATACCGGGCCAAGATGCTTGACAATTGAAGTATACATACTGCACAGAATTGAGTTAAATATTGTTTCATGTAATTTATTATAATATTGCTTCCGCTGTGATAATGTACAAGTGTAAATGTAACTCTGATAAAAGAAAAGTTTTTATTTCCTTGTAAAATTGTACAAAAGAAGTGTAAAGATCCTGTGGAACTCGAATTCAGTTGTATTTTGGAATTCGGGGTGTTACAGAGTGCTATCAGAGCTAGGTTCTAAGTAGTATAAATTTATAAGGAACGACAACCTAGAAGTGGACATTGGAGCGTGTGTTGAGTCTAGAGATTTAAATCTAAGTCACTTACATTTGTGTTGCTCTATGACTTATGCTTCTTTCTCTCTATCTTTAAGATGGCAAACCATTTCGACCCAGCTGGAGATGATCATTGGCATATTATTGAGGAAGATTATTACCCGGGGCAAGCTGATTCAGATGAGGAAGATCCTGAAGCAGTGGAAGAGGAATGGCCTTAGTCCCGAGAAATCACCCCACCTCCGAATTCATTTGATGATTCTTCTGACGAAGGGGAACCAGTTCCGGGTAATCTCATTGTGTCTCTTCAGAGACAGGTTGAGACTCTGCGGGAGAGAGTCGGACTACTAGAGGCTCAGTTGGCAAAGCGCAAGGATGATTTTGCAGTTCTCAGTCATCGTGTGTGGGAACTCGAGAAGAGGAAAAATATGACCGATGTACTGAAGGAGGAAGTGGAGGAACTACGGGGAGAGCTTCGTGAAGCCAAGAGGAACAGTAGGAGTTAGACTGTTGTATCATCTACTGCTTTCATTTTGATGTCAGAAATGTTTTAAATTCGAATGTATAGAGTTTGAAATTCAATGAAATGAAAAGTTGATTTAAAGTTCATGTTTTATACTTTGAATTTAATAGCTCTTTTGCATCAGAATATGGTTGGAAGACGAGCTTGTAACGGTGAAGGTCTGGACTTGGAAACGGAACTAGCTAGGATCTATCAGACACTCAATGCCGTTGCCATGAATCAGAACCAAGGAAGGGGGCCTGCAAATCCAGTATCCGAAGCAATCAAACTTGTGGAATCATTTAAGCGGATGAAACCATCGCTGTTTGAGGGAAAGTCGGACCCTGATGTGGCTGACAATTGGATCCGTCAGGTAGAGACCCAGGAAGGCAGCAAGGTAAAGTTGGCGACTCTGCAACTCGAGAAGGATGCGGCTGTGTGGTGCAATCGATGAAGCGGACGATGGGAGGCTTGGTTCTTGGTTGGGAGGAATTTTTGGAGGAATTCCGCAGTCATTATTTTCCCTCAGATGTCCAGGAGAAGAAGGCTATGGAGTTTCTGTCGCTGCAGCAGAGCAGCATGTCGATCAGGGAGTATGAGACCAGATTCACTCAGCTCTCAAGGTATGCTCCCAAATTGGTGATGGATGAGGCGAAGAAGGCTCGTAAGTTCGAGCATGGGTTGAGGCCGAGCTTGAGGTCCAGGATGATACCCGTCGGTATCAGGAGGTTTGACAAGCTGGTCAAATGAGCGGCAGCCACAGAGGCGGACATGGAGCAGTTCCATGCTGTTCAGAATCGGAGGAACAACGGGAATGCGGGGAAGAGGCTCGCAGTTACTGGCAATGTCAGGGGACAGCCACCGGCTCAAAGGTTCAAGCCTACAGGTGCGAATGCTGTTCAAGTGGCAGGAAGACCCGGGAATACTTGGGTGAGACCTCCAGTGACTTGTTTCAACTGTGGAGAGACAGGCCACTACAAGTCGCATTGCCCCAAACTGCAGGATGTCGTCCGTAATGGACCAACTCAGCAGACCGGGAAGAAGCCGTACTAGTAGGGACGAGTATTTGTCTTGACTGAAGCTGACGCTGATGAGGTGGATCACGTCATCACTGGTACGAGTGGGGGAGTGTAGGAGTGTTCTTTTTTCTGTTGTTTCTCCTTCCCGTTGATTAGTGAACTGTTATATGACGAGTGTGTGTTATGTAACAGGAGAACTTATTTTGAATGGAAAGAAAGCTGTTGTTTTGTTCGATACTGGATCCTCTCATACTTTTGTGTCACCTAAATTTGCTAAAGTGTTGGGAGTTGAACCGAAGATTTTTCTAGGCAAGGTTTTAGCGGTAGCTACTCCGACAGGAGAAACTCTAACCACTGATCGGTACTATGCTGACTGCAAGATCGTGATTGGAGATCGAACTTTTGGGATCAATTTGATCGAGCTGAATGTTTTGGGAGTCGATGTTATCATTGGCATTGATTGGATGTCGGTGTACAGTGCAAGCATAGCAAGACCAAGATAGTAACAGTGAAGACTCCAGGTGGACCTGAAGTCACTTTCCAAGGGAAGAGAAGATATTTAGATTTGGTTGCTGCTATCTGCCAGAAGAGAGAGATTCCTGCAGAGGTGCAGCAAATTCCTGTGGTTCGAGATTATCCGACTGTGTTCTTGGAAGATTTGCCTGGGTTACCCCCGCATTGTAATGTGGAGTTCAGTATCACTGTTCAGCCAGGGAGTACACCTATTTCCAAGGCACCGTATAAGATGGCACTTGTGGAGCAGGATGAGATCAAACGGCAGATTGAGGAACTGTTGGAGAAAGACTTTATTCAACCGAGTGCGTCACCTTGGGGAGCACCGATGCTTTTGGTAAAGAAGAAGGATGGTTCAATGAGGATGTGCATCGATTACCGAGAGCTAAATAAGGTCACTGTTCAGAATAAATATCCGATTCCACGAATTGATGACTTGTTCGATCATCTACAAGGAGCAGCTGTTTTCTCCAAAATAGATCTTCGATCGGGATATCATCAAGTTCAAGTGAAAGCTGAAGACATGCATAAGACTGCATTCAGAACTCGACACTGGCATTACGAATTCTTAGTTATGCCGTTCGGAGTGACGAATGCGCCTGCAATCTTCATGGACATGATGAACAGAGTTCTGAGGCCGTTCATTGATTCTTTCATCGTGGTATTTATCGACGATATTCTCGTGTACTCCAAGTCGGAGGAGGAGCACACGGAGCATCTGGCAGCAGTTTTGAGGAAGCTTCAAGAGCAGGAGTTGTATGCCAAGTTGTCCAAGTGCAATTTCTGGAAATCTGAAGTGACATTCCTAAGTCGCATCCTTTCTAAGGAGGGAGTAGCAACTGATACTCAGAAGATAGAGGTAGTGAGAGATTGGGCAAGGCCTACTACAGTGACGGAAATCAGAAGTTTTCTTGGGCTAACTAGATATTACAGGAGATTTATCCAGGGCTACGCTCAGACAGCCGTGCCGCTCACTGACCTGACCAAGAAGAATGTGAACTTTAAGTGGACTGAGCAGTGCGAAACAAGCTTTCAGGAGTTGAAAGAGAGGCTAACTACTGCACCCATTTTGGCTTTGCCTAGAGCAGGTGTTGAATATGATGTCTACAGCGATGCTTCACATCGTGGGCTTGGTTGTGTCTTAATGCAAGAAGGAAAAGTGATTGCTTATGGGTCTAGGAAACTAAGACCGCATGAGAAAAATTATCCAACTTATGATTTGGAGTTGGCGGCGGTTTTCTTCGCCTTAAAGCAATCGAGACACTATGTATATGGTGAGAAGCTGAACATGTACACAGACCATAAAAGCTTAAAGTACATCTATCAGTAGAAGGATCTGAACCTGAGGCAAAGGAGATGGCTGGAGGTACTTGAGGACATTCATCCAGAGATTAAGTATCACCCTGGAAAGGTAATGTTGTTGCTGATGCACTTAACCGCAAGAAGTCTGGGAAGTTTGATTACAACTCAAAGGCAACTGGCAGAGGAGTTGGATCGGGCTGGTATTGAAGTTGTTCTGCAAGGCTTGGGATCATCCTTAGCTCAGTTGAGGCTTCAACCGACGCTGAACGGAAGGATTATTGCAAGTCAGAAGGAAGATGCAGAGATTCAGAAGATGATGGAGCAGGTTGGTGCTGGCAAGTTGCCCGGATTTCAAATCAGGGATTAAGTGCTGTGGTTTGGTGAGAGGCTGTGTGTTCCGGATCAGTCGGACTTGAAAGAAAGTATTCTTCAGGAGGCACATGCTACTCTTTTGTCTGTACATCCCAGGAGTACCAAGATGTATAAAGACATTAAGCAGCATTTCTGGGGGTCAGGTTTGAAGCGGAATGTGGCTGAATTTGTGTCGAGGTGTGAGGTTTGTCAGCAAGTCAAAGCCGAGAATCAGAAACCCGGAGGTCTATTGCAACCGTTACCTATTCCGGAATGGAAGTGAGATAATATTAGTATGGATTTCATCACTGGTTTGCCCAAGAGTTCTAAAGGCAATGATGCGATTTGGGTCATAGTCGATCGACTAACCATGTCCACTCACTTATTGGGGATGAAACTTACTACTTCGATGGACAAGTTGGCTGAGATGTATGTTGGTGAGATCGTCAGGCTTCATGGCATTCCGTTGACCATTGTGTCTGATTGAGATGCGCGGTTTACTTCGCATTTCTGGAGGAGTCTTCACACAGCTTTGGGTACCAAGACAGATTTTAGCACTACTTTTCATCCCCAGACCGATGGGCAGACCGAGAGAGTCAACCGTATTCTTGAGGATATGCTTTGGTGTTGTGTACTAGACTTTGGGAGCAGTTGGGAAAGGCATTTACCTTTGGTGGAGTTTGCCTACAACAACATTTTTCAGACTAGCATTGAGATGGCATCGTACGAAGCTTTGTATGGCAGGAAGTGCAGGACACCTGTCTGTTGGTTCGAAGTTGGAGAGCAACAGATGTTTGGGCCTGAGATTGTGCAGCAGACTGCTGAAAAGATTGATCTGGTCAGGAAGAGGTTAGTGGAAGCTCAGAGTAGGCAGAAGAGCTATGCAGACAGCCGAGAAGGAACCTTGAGTTTGAGGTTGGTGACTTTGTCTTTCTGAAGGTATAACCTAGCAAAGGCGTGATCCGATTCGGCAAGGGTGGAAAGTTAGCCCCGAGGTTCATAGGCCCATATAGGATATTGAAAAGGATCGGAAAAATTGCTTACCGGCTTGAGTTACCGGAAGAGTTGTCTCAGGTGCACAATGTCTTTCATGTGTCTATGCTGAAGGGTAACATTCCAGATCCAAGTCATTATTTGCCCGAAGTGCCAGAGCGTTTGCAGTTAGATCTGAGTTACATTGAGTTTCCAGTTGAGATTGTTGATCGTCGGGAGAAAGTCTTGAGGAATAAGACAATACCGATGGTCAAGGTAGTCTGGAGAAACCAGTTGGTTGAAGAGACTACTTGAGAATCTGAGGTGAGGATGATGAAGGATCATCCTGAGCTTTTTGCTTGATTGGATTTTCTTATTGTGTTTTGTTTTCTCACTCTTTAATTGTAGTTCCGGCGACAGAACTATTCTAAGGAGGGAGTGTTGTAATACCCTAAACTTTCATTTCAATAAAATTTTTTTTTTCTCACGTGTTGTGCACGTGCAAACTTCATGTGTATATTATCTATTTATTTTATATAAAATCTCATTTTTGTATGAACCATTATTTTCCTTTATTTTTCTAAAAGCTTGTTTTCTAAAAGCCTAAACACTATTTAATTGTTTTAGCCCACTTTAACTAATTATTAATTTGGTTGTCTTGGCCCACGAGCTTAAGCCCACAATTTATGCAGCCCACCAATTTAATAAACCAATTAAATGGTCACACTTGTCATGTAGAGACAAATAGTGAACATTTTGATTAATTAAATTATACAAACTTCTACATAGGGGTACTAGGTGGCTCGTGCGAAGCACGTAGTGTGCAATGCACACTAATTTGGAGCCGGTTTTGTGCTTGGAGAGATTGAGAGTGTGGGTATGTGTTCTTGGGTAGTTATTTGTGTGTGGGTGGTTGCTATAACTCCTACTCCTATCCTAGACTTCCATTCTATAACCATCCATTGAATCCTAGCCCTCCAATCTACTTCAAAACTAGTATAAATACCCCCTTTCCTACTTGTACTCTACAAAATATTAAAGGAGATACATATACATATTAGTGTGTAAGTTGTGTGTTGTGTTCCCCATCGGAGGCCAGCCATCCATCACTTGGAGCTCTCGGTTTTGGCAAGGAGCAAGGAGAAGAGTTTGTGCATTGCAATCTAGGAGGAGAATGCACTCGCTCGCAATCTAGGAGGCTCTAGGGGATTTTTCTAAATTGGGTTTTTCTTCAAAAGGTGGGTGTTTCTCATGACTTCTAGAGTAGAACTCATGCTAGGAAATGATAATTGAATTATTATTATTAACTACTAGTTGAAATGAAATACATGCTTGTCTAATTAGAAGAAAATTTTTAATTAGCAAATGTGTGTTGATTTATTTCTAGATTTATTAACTATGAGTAAAAGTGTATGTTTCTCATTGTTATAAACATAAGAATGCATGTTAATTATGGTAAAATTGCAATTATGAGAAATTCACTAGTAAGAAATTGAGCCATGCTTATTGATTAAAAATACTAAATTAGAATAGTGTGTTAATTGAATTGATTGAATGATTGTTAATAGATGTAATGATAGGGGAAAGTGGAAGTTACTTACATATAAAGTTGATTTTTGTGCTCTCAAAATATCTTAGTTATCAATGTGTAAGCAAACATCATTGTGGTAAATTATATGTGAGAAATCACCCTTGGTTATGAACAAATATGCAATAGTCTTCAACGTCGAAATAGTATTCATAAAATGCAAACTATGGCTAAACACATGTTTTAAAAGAGGAAAAAAATATCTTTAAATATACTGGTTATTGTTAAATTAAATGTATTTTTTTGTCTCTGGAAATTTTGATTTAAAAGAGAAGAAAAAGAAATGAAAACATGTTTTGAAATTGAAAACTCAGTAGCATGGTCGACCGATCTCGATGAAACAGTCGACTGGTCTGAGAAAAATATATATATATATATATATATATATATATATATATATATATATATATATATATATATATAGTTCGGATCTTTTAGAGAACAGTTGACCTATTATTGAAACAGTCGACTTCCCTGATCGTTTTTGAGTTTAAAAATCATCGCAGAACAGCTGACTGATCACATTTAACAGTCGACTGCCCTGACCTTCTTATTTTAGAAATTTTGCATTGTTGCGGAACAGCCGACTGATCATATTCGACAGCCGACTTCGCCGAAGTTTCAAGTAAATCTATATTTTCTTGTTAGATAATTTCTGTGACCTATGTCCTAGTATAAATGAGAATTTGAAACTGTTTTACAAAGAGGAACTTATTCTTAACTTTCTTTTTTATAAAGGAAATCAAATGGATTGTTTAAGAAGTTTAAAATTGAGATTTTTTGGTAATGAGAAATTTGAAAGGTGTGAATTGTGAAACCAATTGAAAATGTGAACTGTGGAATTGGAATGGATTGAGATAGAATTATATGAGCTTATAAACTAGTGATTGTGACATGTTTGAAGAATTTCAGTTTTTAAGTATCTATATATTGAATTATTGATTGGGATGAATTATGAAAGAGGTGAATACATGAATATTGTGCTATTGAAAAAAACAATTATGATTAATCATGAAAAGATCTTATGAGCATGACATTGTAATTATGATTTGAAATTGAGAATAAGGATATAGCCAAGCCTTATATCGGCAATCAAAGAATCGTGAAATGATATTTTGAAATGAGAAGACCAAGGTTTGGGTCATGTGAATTGAATGAATAAGACCGGTATAGTGAAAGTGCTACATTCTAAGAGATTGATTTTATTCATGATTCAATTAAACTAAGGATTAGATTCATAGTGAAGATGTGAAGAAAGTAAGAGAAAAACATTGAGTATGAGGGCCATTGGATTGGCGGCGTGAGAGTATTCACAGGATGTCCCATGATGAGTCATGATAGGGCGTGGATACTGCTCCAGAGTACCGTCCCGGTAGCGATGCTCGTGGGGTGTTTGACGACTGCGGGTGGTGTCATGTCTATGGTAGGAGCTGAATTACTACAGGATGCCTGCATGATGAGTCATGTGTCAGTGCATTGGGATTCCCTCCAGGGCGCTTGGACATGAGTTCGTAGGTCAGAAAACATCTGTGATACTTACCGTAGTTACAGTAGTAGATTAAGTCATGGCGAGGGATTGAACCCTACAAGATGAAGAACAGGTTAAGGGCTTGCCCTCGGACCTATGTAGTATGAGCTGCATAGACTCTGAACAAGTGTGCATTAGTATCATATAATACAAATAATTGCATTAAGGACTAAGTGCACACTCACAACACGACATCAATAGAATAGTCCCTTTAGTTCTGTTTTGACAAGTTTGTGGTTTGTTTAGAAATGAGAATCGTTATACTGTTTTCGGTATAGAAAGGATGACCATGTATAATATTTTCTCAGTTGAATGAACTGACGCGCCCACAGTTTTATATGCAGAGCAAAGATGCTTGACAATTGAAGTATACATGCTGCGCAGGATTGAGTTAAATATTGTTTCCCTGTAATTTATTGTAATATTGCTTCCGCTGTGATAATGTACAAGTGTAAATGTAACTCTGATAAAAGAAAAGTTTTTATTTCCTTGTAAAATTGTATGAAAGAAGTGTAAAGATCCTGTGGAACTCGAATTCAGTTGTATTTTGGAATTCGGGGTGTTACACGGACCTACTAGTAATTTTAATCCAGCCTCTAGGTAGCCCTTTCCGACTCTCGGGGCTTTCACTCTAGCGACACTAGCCCGACCCGGGTCTACCAGTAATTTTAATCTAGCTTCTAGAGCAAATTAAGAAGCATGGGGTTAGCTCTGATACCAATTGTTAGGAACCTAGGAGAACTCACCCTTAAAAGCTAGCTGTTAAAGGGAGGGAGCCCAAGTTTATAACTACCCAACATTGGTTCCCCATATAACCGATGTGGGACTAAATTTGGATCATAACAGCTGCCGCGTCGGTCACTCTAGCGACTCGGCCTACTCGCCGCTGAACTCTGGAGGTGGTGGTGGCGGCGGGTACAGCGACCGGCCGCCTCGGAGATGGCGTCGCTGTTTTCGGGGTGCGATTACGAGCATTGGCTGATTGTTATGGATAAGCCGGGAGGCGAGGGGGCGACCAAACTGCAGATGATTGATTCTTATATTAAAACCCAAGCGCAGGTTCTTGGAAGGTATAATAAAGTATGGTCTTTTTAGGGGGTTTTGGTTTGAGTTGTTTGTACATGCATTGCATGTGTTTATTTGTAATTTTGGTAGGGATTGAATTTGGTGGTTCTTTGAGATTATAGGTTTATGAAAAGTTCGTTACTTTGGCAAATGTGGTAAAGATTGGTAGAGTTTTGACTGTTTGTCGGGGTAAAATCATGTAATGGTCAATTGTACTAATGGCTTAGGGTTGTTTGGCAAGAGCGAGGTTAAATTCTTCTTTATTAGTCTTGTTGGTCTCGTAACGAATTGCAATGCTTTGATAATCCTATTCCTGACATCCATTATTCTCTCAATGCCGATTATCATAGTCAATTTTTGTGCTATAATTGGAAAATCAATAGAAATGCGAAAACATGTATATTATAAAATGCTGGGCAATTGCAAAGGATAGTGCTTTCACTTAGGGCATTAAAAAACAAGAGACATATACATGAAATGGAAGTACGCTAACGATATGAGTTTTTTGGAACTTTTTGTAAATAATCAAACTAGTGAAGATATTCTTGAAAAAAGGTATATTTGGTCAAGGGCTTATTTAAATCAAAAGATATCAAGTCTGTGGTCTTTTCCTATGAAGTAACTGCTTGTGAGAGGAACTGAACTTAGAATGGTCCGACTTCAGGTGCAAAGATTAAACCACCTTGTCATGCTATGCATGCAAACCTTTACCCTATTGAAAAGTACTTAAAACGTTTTTGAAAGTCTAAAGTGGGTGGCCGCTCATGCTGGAATCTATGTAGGTTACCCTGGCCCTCAAAATAGCCTTTTGCAATCATATGATTAATTTTATTGATTCTCCGTTAACTTTTGTTTTGCAGTTCTGATGTGTGGTTTGAGATGTTTAGAGGGAAATTGATTCGACATTGGTTTCTTGCCTAATAGAGTAAATTCTGTTTGCTGTATGTTTGGGAAGATGATAGATTGTCATATTTAAACTTTAGCAAAGTTCATTTCACTGTACAGAAGTCATTTTTTACGTTATCTTATTGGGTATATATATATATATATGCAACGACTAAGTAGATTCAAAATGTTTGTAATAGTTTTGTGCATAATGTAATTTTGCATTGTTTATGGAAAAATCTCATTAAAATGAAATGCTAAATGTTGAAAAAAAACATGGCCCTTTGTAAAATATTTTGCTTATTTTTAGGTTGTTTTTTTGGGGACAGACTTCAAGGTGTTTAGCCAACAAGTCCGTTGAGGCTCCAACTTTAGTAAACCACAATAATATTTGTTTTGCTGTGGTACAATTTTTATTGCGCTAAATCTAGCAGAATGGAAAACTAAACCAGGATTCATGTACTTGTTGTCGTTGTTGTATTATAATTTGATAACTGTGTAAAATTTTCTTTTTTTAGTCCCATTTCTAAAATATTTTTGACTAAATAATTAGTCCACTATTTTCTTCAAGTCTTCCAATTTAGTCAAAACAAAATTCCAGAATTCTATACTTTATTTCCACCAATTTGTGCTGCGTACTTGTACTAACCTCTCTAAGTTGAACGATTCTTTGCATTCAGTGAAATGCTAAAATTGAAAAAAAATTGTTTCTTCACATTATCGTAGTTCCTAGCACTTCACGACATGCTGAATCAGCTAAACCAAAGAGTTATAAATTATGCATGAATTGTATTTGTTCTGATTTCTTTGCTGAAACCTTTTGGGGACAGGGTCTGCTATCAAGTTTCTCTCATGTTAACAGAACAGAAGACCTGCTGTTTTTAAGTATACATCTGATTCTAACTGTAAACAGTTTATGGACATAATGATCGTGGATCAGTAACTTTCATGATTTTCTTGGCAACCCAACATACCTATATTAATACTTCATTGTGCGGGTTTACACGAATTTTCAAAAATTGTATCCAAAATCTAGTTAGAGAAAGCCAATTAACTACATAATTGTTGGATTTAGAAGACTAAATTCTAGGAACTAATGAGTATTACCTGTTTGGCATTTATATAACGTTTGTTCTAATTAGTCAAGTTTGATTTTATATTTATTAGAGTTACTAATTATCCTGTTGTGAATTCTTCGTTCAATTTGATTATGTGGTTTGCAGGATTGTTAAGAGTATGCAGAGATTTTTTTTCCCTTTTTTCATGTATTTTATCATTTATATCTTTAGATGGTTCTTTCAAATTGTAGAGATGCTTGGATACATGATGGATGATTCTAGAATTGTTACCTTGAGTTGATTAGTTACAACTTTATGTTGGTTCTACTTTCTTACATTTCCAATTGTGTTTTTTTTTTTCTGTTCCAAATTTCTGCTGCGGCAAATTAGCGAAGAGGAGGCAAAGAAGAAGATTTACAATGTCTCTTGTGAGCGATATTTTGGTTTTGGATGTGAGATTGGTGAGGAAACATCAAACAAACTTGAAGGTATGTGGTGTTAACAGTTCCTACGACAAACAAGGGTTTCTTTTCGGTGTAGTCTCTGTTAGTAAAGTTATGGGCAGAAGCTACCACACAACTAAAGTGAAATTGAGAAAGTGAAAATAAAGTGGATACAAATATTTTACGTGGAAAACCACCCAAAGGAGAAGGGGTACCACGAGCAAGGTAGTGAAATTTTACTGTTGAAAGTAGGGATTACAACATTCTCTCTAAATATAAGGAGAGTACAATTTTCACTCTCTCTTATAATAGGAGAAACACCCTCTCACAAATTTGAGGAAAATACAAGTATACAAATTATCTCTAAGGGGATACAATTTTATCCCTCTTAAGAACACTCTTGTAATACTCTCTTTCTTTTCTTAATCCCTATTTCTTTTCTTAATCCTCACTGAGCTCTTGTTACTTTGCTGCTGCACTCTCTTCCATTCCCTTAATCCCTATTTATAGGGAATGGATTGTCACCAACCCCGGGTCATCACCAACCACAGCCACGCCATTTTTTTTCTTCTTCTTTTCAAATTGCATCTGTCAAAAGGTTGCCTAATTTTTCAAAAGGTGGTTGGTGCTCTTTGACCTTTTCTGCCGACATTCTCCCACTTGGAGATTTGATTAAGGATTAATCATGTCTCCACACAATCCTTTCTACCTTGCCATTCTCTTGCTGCTTATGTTACTACTAGGCCACACGAGGATCTACACCATTCGAACTTGTCAGTGTTGATTGGCTTGGTCATAACATCTGCTAGATTCTCGTTAGTGTGAATTTTGTGCATATCCACACTTCCTTCCTCCACTACTTCTCGAACGAAGTGATACTGGACTCTTATGTGTTTTGTCTGTGATTTAAAGGCTGGATTCCTTGCGATGTGCAAGGCACTCTGACTGTCACAAAACAGACAATCTTCTCTTGCTTGTGCCCGAGTTCCTCCAATAACCTTTGAATCCAGACTGCTTCCTTGCAAGCTGCTATAGCCTGCCATGTATTCTGCTTCTGTTGTAGATAGTGCCACAACAGTCTGCAATTTCGAAATCCAGCTTACAGCTCCTCCTGCAAGTGTAAACACATAGCCCTAGTGGATTTCCTTTTGTCAATATCACCTGCAAAATCTGAGTCCACATAGCCTCTGACAGTTAATTCTGATCCTCCATAACATAATACAACATCTGAGGTTCCTCTGATGTATCTCAGAATCCTCTTCACTGTGCTCTAATGCTCTCTACCAGGATTCGTCATGTGTCGACTAACCGCTCCCACTGCTTGTGCAATGTATGGTCTTGTACATATCATAGCGAACATCAAACTTCCCACGGCTGATGCATATGGTACTCGAGACATCTCCTTCCTCTCTGCTTCATTGCTAGGACACATCTTGGAGGATAACTTGAAATTAACAGGAAGTGGGGTTAAAGATTGGCTTACAATCTTGCATGTTGAAGCTCCACAAGATCTTGTTGAAGTAATTCTTCTGGAAAAGCCAAATCTTCCTATTATTTCTGTCTCGGTGAATCTGCATCCATAGAATCTTGTTTGCCTGTCCCAAGTCCTTCATGTCAAACTCCCTAGCCAGCTGTGCCTTCATTTCTTGGATTCGATCTTTGTTGGGGCCTTGCTATCAACATGTCATCCATATACAATAGGAGGGTAATGAATTCATCATCACTATCAAACCTTTTGTAGTACGTACAATGGTCTGAACTAAGTCTGTTGTATCCAAGGCTAATAATGAAGGAATAAAATCTCTTGTACCAATACCTTGGCGCCTGTTTGAGACCGTACAGAGATTTGTTCAACCTGCAAACCAAGTTCTCTTTGCCTGTTTCAGCCAAACCTTCTTATTGGAGCATATAGATTTATTCTTCAAGATCTCCATGAAGAAAAGCAGTCTTCACATCTAACTGCTCTAGATGTAGGTCAAGCGTAGCACACATCGCCAAGACTACTCTGATTGTCATGAGTCAAACCACAGGTGAAAATATTTCATTGAAGTCGATACCTTCTTTCTGAGCATATACTTTCACCACCAATCTTGCACGATACCGCTCCACTTGGTCATTTCCATCGCGCTTGATCTTATAGACCCATTTGTTGCCGATGGCCTTCCTTCCTTGTGGTAGCGTAACAAGATCCCATGTCTTGTTCTTGTGTAGAGCTTCAATTTCTTCCTGCATTGCTGTCATCTACAAGGATACATCTGAGTCTATGATTTCCTCCTGGAAGGATGATGGCTCCCCATCCTCTGTTAGAAGATAGTATGCAACATTGCTCTCCGTAACATACTCCGAGTGCCAAGTTGGCGGTCTTCTCTCACGAGTTGACCGACGAACTTTTGGAGCCTCGGACTCGCCTAGTTCTTGTTCATCGTGCTCTGGTGCTGCTTCAGAAGAAATTGAATCTTCATCTGGCTTATTTTCTACCTGAACTGTAGTAGTCTCTGGATTCTCCTTTGACATGCTATCGCTTCCATCTTTCTTTTGTAGCTGATTTCCTACAAAGATCACATCCCAGCTGACAACAACCTTGTGGGCAGTGGGATCCCACAGACATACCCCTTTACTCCGTCAGCATACCCCAAGAACATGCACCTCCTGGATTTTGGATCCAGCTTCGTTCTTTCTTGGATATTGTACATCACGTACGCGGGACATCCGAACCAATGTAAAGTAGAGTAATTTGCTGGCTTGCCAGTCCACATCTCCATCGGTGTCTTCAACTCAATTACTGTTGATGGCAATCGATTTATGACATAACAGGTGGTTCTGGCTGTTTTTGCCCAAAAAGAGTTGGACTGGTCTGCAGTCCGCAACATAGCTCTCATCCTTTCTGTAAGAGTCTTATTCATCCGTTCTGCCACGCCATTTTGCTGAGGTGTATATGGGACTATGAACTGTCTTGTGATACCTTCTTGCTTACAAAGTGCAAGAAACTCGCCGTCTGTGTACTCCCTTCCATTATCTGTCCTCAAGCACTTGATCTTCTTCCCAAATTCAAGTTCCACCTGCGCTTTGAAGTCTTTGAGCACTGGAAATACATCTGACTTCTTCTTGATTGGATACACCCACAATCTCCTGGAGTAATCATCAATAAAAGACACAAAGTATTTTGCTCCTCCTAGGGATATTTCTGGTGATTCCCAGACATCAGAATGAATCAAGTCTAGGATGCATTTACTCCTAGATTCAGATCTGCTGAACTGCAATCTGTGCTGCTTACTCGTAACACAATGCTCATAAAATGGTAGATTCACCAATTTGAGCCCTGGAAGCAACTTCCGGTCAGAGAGAATCTTCAAACCTCATTCAGACATGTGGCATAGTTTGAGATGCCACATCATTACTGACTCTTCTCCCTTGCTAGATGATGCGACACACACATCAGCTTCCTGCAGTGTTTCTCCATTAAGTATGAACAGATTTGTCGCGATCTTTTCTGCCTTCATGACTACAAGCGCGCCTCTGACAATCTTCATGATCCCATTTTCGATATGGGTCTTGCGTCCAAGACTATCTATTTGTCCCAAAGACAATAGATTCTTCTTCAAGCCCTTTACATGCTGTACCTCCTGGATGGTGCGAACCGTACCATCAAATATTTTGAGCTTGATAGTACCAATACCAGCAATTTCTAAAGCATGATCATCTCCCATGTGTACAGAACCTCGTATGTGTGGAACCACTCTCTCCAAGAAGTCATGTGCCATGTTGCTCCTGTGTCCTAGTAACCAGACGTCAGAGAACTACTTTCTGCCTCCAACCACCGTTGTTGCCTTGCTGTATAGAAATTCACCATCATACCCGGGTACTTGCCACATTCTCTTGAGCATTTGATGACTTAGGGTCTCCACTCTTCTTCTTGAACCAACAATCCTTCTTGAAGTGTCATTTCCAGCCACAGTTGTGGCACTTGTAAGTCTTCTTACTTCTGGATTTTGATCTACCATGATTCTGACTCCTACTGGGGCCACGTTCCGTCGATCTTCCTCTCATCACCATCAAAGCTTCCACTTGCTACGAACTTTCCTGTCTGTCTTCTTGTTCTTGCACCTGGTTTCTTCTTCCAAAACAGCAGCTGCAACTTCGTCGAAGATTAGATAGTCAGTCAGGATATTATTCGTCAGGTTGATGATGAGTTGATCATACGAGTCAAGTAGACTTTGAAGTAGAAGCTCCGCACGTTCAGTTGTCTCTATTTTGCAACCCATTGATGTAAGTTGCAAAAATAGGGTGTTCAGCATGTTGATATGGTCGGTCACCGATGTCGATTTCGTCATTCGAAGAGTGTACAATCTTCTCTTTAAGAAGATATTGTTGTGAAGTGACTTGGCCTCATATAACCTTATCAGAGTATCCCAAATCTCCTTTGTTGTCTTCTTTTCAGCCATACTAGATAACACACCATCAGCTAGTGCCAAGTGCAGATCGGCAATTGCGTTGCTGTCCATCTCATTCCACTTGCCATCGTCGGTGATCTCCGCAAGTTTATCTCCGATTGCTGCCAAACAATTGTCCTTCCTCAAGATCACCTTGATCTTTATTTTCCACAACGAGAAATTGCTCCCGTTGAATTTCTCAATATCGAACTTTGTTGTAGTCGACATTTCTGCTCCACCCCCGACAATCAAAGCTCTGATACCACTGTTAGGAAAGTTATGGACAGAAGCTATCCCACAACAAAAGTTAAATTGATAAAGTGGAAATAAAATGGACAAAAATATTTTACGTGGAAAACCCCCAAAGGAGAAGGGAGTAAAAACCACGGGCAAGGTAGTAGAATTTTACTGCTGAAAGTAGGGATTACAACATTCTCTCTAAATATAAGGAGAGTACAATTTCCACACTCTCTTATAATAAGAGAAACACGCTCTCACAAATTTGAGAAAAATACAAGTATACAAATTATTTCTAAGGGGATACAATTTTATCACTCTTGAGAACACTCTTGTAATACTCTCTTTCTTTTCTTAATTCCTATTTCTTTTCTTAATCCTCACTGAGCTCTTGTTGCTCTGCTGCTGCACTTTCTTCCATTCCCTTGATCCCTATTTATAGGGAATGGATTTTCACCAACCTCAGGTCATCACCAACCACAGCCACTCCATTTATTTTTCTTCTTTTCAAACTGCGTCTGTCAAAAGGTTGCCTCATTTTTCAAAAGGTGGTTGGTGCTCTTGACCTTTTCTGCCGACAGTCTCTACCTAGTTTCTGTTAGATGTTCAGACCAATATTGCTAGGTTCTCCCACCCCCCTCTGAACCACTATCTACATCACTAGATCTTGTGATCTGATTGATGGTGGGTTTGCGATCAAACAGACCAAAACTCTTGAACAAGCAAGAACCCGCCTACAGCTTTTTCCATATCCTAAGAATAACCACCTTTATTCATTGATCTACCAACTTCTCTTCAGACTCCTCAATTCATCATGGTGTTTAAATTGAAGCAATTCAAGTGACTAATGTATTTAAGTATCAGTCTAGCTCTATCTCTGCACACACAAATACTCATCCATATGATGTACCGCTCAAGGTATTTTATCGTGATCCCATACCACAAACCAAAATGTACTTTGGGGGGGGACTTTGAAACACTAGTCCAGACCATCTTGTGAATACTTGCTGTATAATGGGAGATTGGTTACTACAGTCGATAGCCTGCATTTTTGTGTCTTCCAACTGGCAGTAAAGCTAATATGATTTTTTTTACTTTTCATTTTCTTGGTCTGCCATCTGAATAGCAATTAAGAGGAATTAATAAATAGTAATGAAATGCAAGTGAAAACTAACCTAAATAAAGTAGGGGTGGTATACCGTACCGTACCATACCATCATCGCTCTACCGTCTACTGTACCAGAGTACTTGGTACACAAATTTTTCTGCCATTACCGTGCCAAGATTTTGGTACTACCGAGTTCGGTAATACCGAAATGTCGATATGGTAATGGTAGTACCATGGTAGTACCAGACATCAATTAGGTCCAAAAATTAACATTCACATAAAAGACAAATAAATGAAAAAATAAGACAAATAAGCTTAACATAAATATATATATGAAGAAGTTTTAGTATACACAGAGTTTATACTGTCAACATAGAGAACTCATTTCTATTAGAAATTTAGAATCACTACAAGCATATCAAAATTAATATATATAGAAATAACGAAAGGAGTGGGTGTTAGAGATGATATGAAATAGGGAATTACCTGATCATCAAACCATCTAAAGTTTAAAATTGACTTCATCCTTAGAATCTCTATGCTGATCACTTAAGAACCTAGGAAATAGAAGATGAACTTTTGCAGGCAACCTTGCTGTTAAATCTTCTTCCCCATAACTAGTACTGGTATGCCCTTACTGGTATGCCCTTCACCATTAGGGCTTTCACCATATCGCAACCTCTTCAGTTCATACAGAATCACTGTCTCATTACTGTTCTCCATTACGTTCGCTAATATGTTATTTGATCTCTCCTCCCAGCTCAGTTGTAGGGTCATTATAAAAGACACCTTCACTTTCCATGGAGATGACCTGAATTCCTATTCTGTTGGCACTGCCACTTCTGCTGATATCCATACCTGTTAATCAAGTGAAGGAATGGTTTAACAAAATTATACGATATGCAAGAACTTGTACGATGTCATTTAGGATTTCATGTACAGTTAGTTACATTTAATCTGATCTGAAGTTAAGGGTGAGACTAATGCTCGACTACACCCGAGGTGTTGATAAGTTGTAAGAAAATGAGTTGGGGGGGGGGGGGGGGGGGGGGGCAATAGCTCCGACAGCATGTCTTCCTCCAGAGTCATCCCCTAAATTTATCTCCATGCAAGTCAGAATACATTAGGCAACCAGTTTATGCACATAAATTGGAGAAAATAACATATGTTTCTACAGTTTCCATAATGTCAACAAGATAGATTCAGTTTAGAGCCTATATGAAGTTGATAGCAATTAAAAACCAATTAAGAAACATTTACAATGTCCAAAGGCTTAAAATAAGTTATAATCAAGAATTTTACCAACTCAGATGAAATTATGCTTGTGAAAAATAAATAAAACAAAGATTTACCTGATAAGTGTCTTCATTCTTCACATTTTTTGACTATTTCGTCATCTCTATTCTAAATTTCTAATATTTTTTGACTGAGAAACAAATAATTCATAGATCATACCAAAATACAAATTAAATTGGCTTTCTCAACCTCATTTAAGATAACAAGCAACTCTCAGAAATTTTTAACAAGTGTATAACATGATAACAGATACATCTATTTTATAAGTGTCCTTCTCTCAGTCGTACTCGTACTCTCTCTACAGAAATACATTTGAGTCTATCATATAGCTCAAAACTTTAGGGCAATGTGAACAAACCCTTCAATAGAATCAATACTCATTACCACTCCATCTCAACCCACATGGAAAAATCAAATTAGAAGATCTTGTACATCCTAAATTCTTAATTACTTGTGAATAATATAATTAGCAATTTACAATACCCAAGATCTCAAGAAAACTCAACAAGAACAAGAAGAAAATGGATCTTATATTAATACACCAGCAAAACCGCAAATATCCCTAATTCGTCGAAAAGTTTCCTCCAAAAATATAAGTATGATTTCAAGAAATTGATCTTTACCTTCGCTAGAGCTTTAGAAGTTGGCTATCCTTTTTGAGGGCCGATGGTGCTGAAGAAGGCAGGTGGCACGGGGTGCGTCGGAGCGTGAACCATGGATTCAAAGAAGAAAAAAAGGAAGAAGAACAAAAGAAAAGGTATACCATACTATGGTGAAAATTGAAAAAGAAATAAGAAATAGGCATGGTACTGGGACTGGGCCTGGACCTAGGTCGAGGCTTGGGTTTTTAAATTAAATATATATTAAATATACTTGGTACGGTACAGTATACCATGGTATCAATATTGGGTACCAGTACCATACCATATAATTTCGGTACGGTATTACCAAGTTTTCGGTAATGTTTGGTATGGTAATGGTATGGTATGGTATGGTAATATGGTATTTTTTGACACCCCTAAAATAAAGTAAGAATAGAAATTGAAAAGCTTTGTACAAATGCAAAATTTTCTTCTTCAAGGGTGGATGACTAGCTAGGTTTATCCCATTTTAGAAGTGTGAGTGATGAGGACATAAGTTTAAGATGATTCAGACGTTTCTATAAGTGCAAACATCGTCTATGACAATTGCTTCGTTAGTTTAGTATTTTATTCAGTACTCAAATTTGTTTTTAGTAATTATAGTCATATGTAGTAGTTTTAAGATTTGCATCTTTTCTTTTATGCATTAGAATATTTTTTAGATTTGTATCAAGATTTGTTTTGAGCCTATATATAGGCCTTGAGAATAATGAAAAGTTATGCTATTCTTGATTAAAAAATTATTATGTTGAGTTATTGCTCTTCATCCCTATTTTTGTGTGAGACAATTGAGAGAAGTATTAGGGTGTGATAAACTCTAAAAGTACACCCCAAATTCTCCAAAATCAACTAATTAAACCCTAAACTAACTCCCCTCCAACTTCTTCTTCTTGTTCCTCTGCATCTCGAAACCCTAGCCCCTTCGACGCCGCCATCACCCCGCACCCGTCAGCCCACCGTCGACCTCCTCCTTCACCCACCATCGCCTCAACCCCGACCCACCACCATAGCATCACCCTCATCACGCCCTCTCACTTCCGTACCACCACCGCTCTCCCTCGCTCCGCACCCACCACCATCGCTTTTCCCCGACGACCTTCTTTCATCTTCCCACTAACCTCTGTTGCTCCTGCCCGTCGCCAACCGCACAATCGTCGCCTCTGTTACTGGCGCCACAGCCGATCATCGGTGCCCTTTCCCACACCACAAGCTGCCACCATCGACCTCCCTCTCCTTCTTCCCGAGTGCACAACAACGAACAATTTGATCAGGGTGAAGAGACTAGACTGATAAGCAGAAGGCGGGCTATTATGAGATGGGACACTAAGTCGGATCAATTAGTCTAACTTTCTCTTTTACAGCTGGTTGACCAAAATGAGGATCCCAAATTGCTTCTCTTCTCCTAGTGAACGCCCTTCATCGGCAGCTTCTTTCTCTATATGATTGATCATCTGGTGCTTTATATTTCAACCTGTTGTTCCTGCTCCTCTCTCTTCGCTTCGGGCTCGAATGGTACGATCCCTTCGTCACCCCAGCACCGGAGATAATATTGTTTCCATAAAGTAAAGACCCAGAAACAGGTTCACGAATACCATCAATATCTACTAGAGGAGCAGCAATGAAGGCGATAATAAATACAGACGCAAGTAATCAAGCAGCAATGGATTCTCAAAGAAGGAATATCTTTGAAGCGGAGACTATTGGTAGTGAGAGAAATGTCAGCAATTCTTGCTTCAAAGGGGACTCCACTTCTGATGAAGAAATGGAAATACAATTTTTTCAATATTCCAATTTGAAATGTTATGATATGTCCTTTCTTGATTCATTCCCATCCAATTGAAAAGAGATATTTTCCCCCATTTTTTGGAACTCATAACTCTTTCCCTCGTACACTACTGTTTGAATCTAGCGAAGCCTGCCACCTTGTGATACACTTCTTCGATTTAGGTTCCAGTTGTTGTTCCCCTCTCAGGGTAGGTTCTTACGCGTTACTCACCTGACCGCCACTGGAAACTGACTCTGTTTCACGTTCTTTCTTATATTCCTAATCTCCCCTGCAGTTTTGAAATGGGTAAGAGGTCCGATCATTGTACTTCCACTTTGCCTCCACAAGCTGCGAACTCTTCGTAAGATCAGATCTAATTCGATATGATTGGATAGCTTTGGTGTTTTGTGTTTGGGGCAAGAGATTGGATCTTTGTGTGAGAAGCAGAACACGTAGTATTACGTTCTTCGAACTCCCGGTAAACTCTTTTCACTTCTCAAATACTGAAATAGTTGAGAGTGTGTGCTTCTACTCGCCAATTAGAGTACAAATCATTATTGCATCTTTTACTTGCAAAAAACGTTTAGGTATAATTATTGATTGTTAGGATTGAATCTTTAATTGGGCTTGTTAAACATAATTCAATTCTTGAAAATCTACCCTAACCGATTAACTGTTTTAATTTTCTAACTTGATCCGCATTACATGTTGGTAAACTTAATCTTTAGTATTCTTGAAAATTCTCTACTCAGGGTTAAGTTTACATCATTTTTGTATCAGAGCGAAAGTTCTTAAGTAATTTAGATCCCTCAAGGAATTATTTGCATGGGACATATACGGATTATATACGGATTCACTAAATATCAGAGCGAAAGTTCTTAAATTTACATCATTCTTGCATCATTTAGGCATCATTTTTTGCATTCATTAATGAATTATTTGCATTCAACACTTTTAGTTCATTAAAAGAATTAAAAAAAAAAAAAACAAAACAAAAAACTTAGGTGCATTTAGGACATGTTTTCCCAAATTTCAGCAAACATACGTCACCACGACCCTTAGCTTTCCACCGTTGGTGAATCCGTCATCGCATCACCATTACAAGTCCCGAAGAGCCTTTCTTTTCCTCCCTAAACCACCCAATTAGGAACCCTAGACTTCCGTGCGCCCCTCCCCAAATTGAGATGGTCAACTCTGATATTTCCACTACTCTAGTTGCCATTCAAGCAACTCTTGCCAATATCAATCAGAGACTTGAGAATATAGAATTGAATCAAAATATTGTCCCTGAGCTTCTTCGTCAGATCCCTCAAGGAAATGATCGTGACGACCGACGTCAAGATCGTGACCCTGACGAACAATACATGAAGAATGTCAAGACTGACGTTCCCCACTTTAAAGGCCGTATGGAACCCCAAGCTTATCTCGATTGGATTCGTGCCTTGGACCACTGCTTCGTATGGTTTGACATGAGTGAAGCCTTAAAGGTTAAATTTGCCACTATGAAATTGACTGGTAAAGCTCAACAATATTAGACCAATCTTGAACACGCCTATAGAAGCTGAGGCCTGACACTCATAGCCATTTGGGAGGCCATAAAAGAGAAGCTCATTGAGAGATATGTGCCCTTATCTTTCTACATCCGAATGCTTGATTCGTGGAATCAACTCTATCAGGGAAGCAAATTCACCAAAGAGTATGTGGATAAGTTCGATGACTTCTTCATTCGGTACAATGCTTTAGGTAATGAAAGCGAAGAACAAACCCTCTCTAGGTTCAGAGCTGGAGTATGAGCTAACCTTAGGAAAAAGCTAAATCATAGAAATGTAAACTCATTGGCAGCAACTTATGCCCTTGTCCTCGATATGGATTTTCTTAAAGCAAGTTTACACTATAAGTCCAGCGATTCGAGAGATCATTCCTCTAGAATGATCTCCATTGACCCCTCTAGGCCTAAGCCCTATTCTTCTCAGTACCCCAATAAATCTTACTCCAGCAAGCCTAATTCAAATTTCTATCTACTTAGAAATGATAATAAGGGTAAGAACACCAAAAAAGACTACTCTAAGATTGATCTTCTTACTAAGTGCTACAAATATAAGGGATACGGTCATGTTGCTGGCAATTATCCCAGTCCCAGTAGGATAAATGTAGTAGAGGGTACCGCTGTCATCGCTGATGATTCCGATAATGAGTTTTTCTATGAGCCTATTGAAAGCGATGACTTCGGCAAAGAAGATGATGACCAATATCTCCACTGCATTTGGTCGATCCAATCACCTCACTCTAATGTAGTCGATGTGCTTTATCCCAACCAAAAGAAGAACATGATTGGAAGCGCACTGTTATATTTCATACCTTTACGACTATATGTAGCAAAAACTGTAAGGTGATTGTTGATAATGGGAGCTACGTCAACACTGTGTCTTTTGCAGTCTTAGCTAAGACCAGACTTAAAGCTGATCCCCATCCACGCCCATACAAAATAACTTGGATTGATGTGACAGCTCTCCAAGTAACACATCGATGTTTGGTCCGTGGACTTCAAAGCTTACAAATAGCAAATATGGTTTGATGTGCTCAAAGTGGATGTGAGTCAAGTCATTTCAGGGAGACCTTGGTTATTCGACCATGATGTGATTATATACGGTCGATCCAACCAATGTGTGTTCCAGCATGACAGACTAAAAATAAAACTCGTACTCGTAAAACTGCGAACTAGTCCGGCTAAAACAATACCAGCTCTCTCGAGAAAGGGCAAGGAAGTAACGTATATGGGTAAAAAGAACTCACAAAAGAAATTGACAAAGGGATTACAATTCTTCTACTCACAGCGAGAGAAGTCCTTAAAGATCCTATCCTTAAAGATCCTAAGTCACTCATCTCGCCTCAAGTTACTCCTATCCTTTAGAAATTTGCAAATGTGTTTCCTGCTGACCTCCCATGCTAGTTGCCCCCATTGCGTGACATCCAACATGCTATTGATCTAGTTCTAGGAGCTAGTCTACCTAACTTGCTATATTATCATATGAATCCGACAGATATACTGAGTTGAAAAGAAGTTGATAAGTTATTTGCAAAGGGCTTCACCAGAGAAAGCTTAAGTCCTTGTGCTGTTCCTGCTCTATTGACACCAAAGAAAGATGGAACCTGGCGTATGTGTGTGGATAGCCGTATCGTAAACAAGATCACGGTAAAGTACCATTTTCCCATTCTCCATTTGGATGGCATATTGGATATGATGTCTGGTGCCACAATCTTTTCCAAGATTGATCTTAAAAATGGCTACACTAAATACGTATTCGTCCTGGTGATGAATGGAAGACCGTCTTCAAGATGAAGGATGGCCTGTACAAAGGGATGGTCATACCATTTGGAATGACGAATGTCCCAAGCACGTTTATGAGAATCATGACGCAAGTACTCCGTCCCTTTATGGGCAAGTTCCTTGTGGTGTACTTTGATGATATTCTCATTTACAGCCGATCCGTTGGGCAACATCTTAACCATTTGAGACAAGTCCTCGGTGTTTTGAGGAAGGAACAACTTTATGCTAATCCTACCAAATATCCTACCAGATGTACCTTCCTCTCCGATTAGACTATCTTTTTGGGATTTATTATTTCTGCCAGAGGAGTATCCGCTAACCTAGAAAAGATACGAGTTATTACTAAGTGGCCTGAGCTCTGCAATAGTCGTGATGTACAGAGTTTTTATGGTCTTGCCACTTCTATCGTCGGTTTGTGTAAGGATTTAGCACAATTATGGCTCCGATAACCAACTGTTTGAAGAAAGGTGGCTTCGTCTGGTCGAGGAGATCAAGAAAAGAGTGACTCAAATACCTGTCATGAGGTTGCCTGATTTCACTAAAATCTTCAAAGTAACGTGCGGTGCTTCTGGTATTGGTATAGGTGGAGTCCTCAGTCAATAGAGTCATCCTGTAACTTATTTCAGCACGAAGCAAAACAAAAATACTCCACTTATGACAAAGAGTTGTATGCGATAATTCAGTCACTTCTCTATTGGCGACATTACTTCGTACCGCAAAAATTCGTCATTTTCTCATACCATGAGGCTTTAAGATTACTTAATTCTCAACAAAAGTTGAATCTGAGACATGCTTGTTGGGTAGAGTTCCTACAAGAATATTCGTATACCATTAGGCATACAAAAGAGATTAATAATAAGGCCACTGATGCGTTAAGTCATTGTCACATGATCTTATCTACACTGCGCACAAAAATTATTGGTTTTGAGAGATT
The DNA here is from genome assembly GCA_017893485.1 of Hemerocallis citrina. Taxonomy (NCBI): domain Eukaryota; kingdom Viridiplantae; phylum Streptophyta; class Magnoliopsida; order Asparagales; family Asphodelaceae; genus Hemerocallis; species Hemerocallis citrina. The sequence goes on along the minus strand of CM030363.1, from coordinate 99,710,894 downwards.
AAAAGATGAGTGCCTCTTGCCAATTTTCACTAGATCTACACCTCTTTGAAGGATGGCATCATTCGAGTGATAGATGACTATTTCTTGAATGATGATTATCTCTTCTTTCACTCCAAACTGTGCATTCCTAGTACATCATTACGAGAGTATTTTATTTGGAAATTACATGCTAGTGGCCTTGCTAGACACTTTGGGCATATCAATATCATTGATGCTGTGGAACATAGGTTTTATTGGCCTAAACTAATGAAAGACGTTGCGAGACTTGTTAACATATGTCATACTTGTTAATTCGCCAAGCAACAAAAACAGAATACAGGCATGTATACTCCGTTACCTGTTTCCAGTCGCCCTTGGAAAGATGTGAGTATGGATTTCGTGTTAGGCTTACCGAAAATACAAAAGAAACACGATTCCATTTTTGTCGTCGTAAACTGTTTTTCTGAAATGATTCACTTCCTCCCCTGCTCGAAAACTTTGATGCCTCTCGTGTAGCTTAGATTTTCTTTGATAATATTGTGAAGCTACATGGGTTTCCAAAAACCTTTGTGTCCGATAGGGATGTGAAATTCACGAGTTACTTTCGGAAGACCCTATGGCACAAGATGAGTATGAAATTGAAGTTCTCTTCGGCCTTCCACCCACAGACTGATGGACAGACTGAGGTTGTCAATCGGAGTATTGACAGTCTCTTATGTACTATTGTGGGAGAAAACTTAGGAACTTGGGACTTGAAATTGACTGTTGCTGAATTTGCCTATAAGAGCATTCACAATCGTTTGCTATATTTGCCATTTTCTCATATTTTGAGAAACAAGGCGCTGCAGTCGTTTGCTATTTTGCCATATTTTGGCAAAATCGCTACAGTCGCTTCTCATATTTGAGAAACGAACTGGAGATTCTCAAATTATAGGGGACGGAACATGTTCCCTATAATTTGTTGTTCCGTTCCGTCCCTATTTTTTTAAATTTTTTTAATGGGATAAGATGAAACATATTGTTTCGTCTGACACTTTTTTTGTAAAAATGATCAGACGATACAACATCTACCGTCTGGAAAAAAAGAAAAAAAAAGACATGTTGTCCCTTTTCAAGCCTTTTTCGCTTGGACGGGACAACATGTCCCGTCCCACCCAAATCCCTATTTAGGTTAGTGTATAATTAATAGGTTAGTATATAATTATAGGTTAATATATATTTTATTATTTAATTTATTTAATTAACATATTTTAATATATAATCAGTAATTAATTAACTGTAAAAAAAAGGACGAAACAACATGTACCGTCGCTTCTCAAATTTTAACAAATCACCGTTGCACAAGATTTTCTCATTTGCTATTTTCATTTTGCCATTTTTCTATATTTTTAAAAAACGATTGTGGATGCTCTAACACATCTAAAAATAGAACCACCGGCATGAGTTCACTCGAAGTTGTGCATGGTTATCGTCCTAGGCAGCCCATAGATCTTGTCCCCATGTTAGATCATCACAGAGTCTCAGAATCTGCCTTCACATTTGCATCCCGCATTCATGACTTGTATAGATAAATTTTTAAAAAAAATTAATGAGAATAATTTTAACTACAAGCTAAGAGCAGATATTCGAAGGAAATTTAAAACTTTTAATGTGGGCGACGAAGTGATGGTTCGAATTCGGCCGGAACGGTTTCCAACTGGATCCGTTAAGAAGTTGAATGCCCGTGCTACAGGCCCATTTAAAATTCCTTATAAAATCAATGATAATGCCTATGTCGTTGACCTTCCTGAAGGTTTTGGCATAAGTAAGATTTTCAATATTAAGGATCTAGTATCCTATGAAGGCCCAGAATTTAACCCTATAAATTCTCTTATAGATGAGCCTACCCTGTAGTCTACTGGTGATATTCCCACATTATCCCCACTACCTGATACTACTTACCCACCGACAGAAATATTGGATAATATTTTAGATGATCAGATATTCTCTACTAGAGATAGTGGTATTCATAAGTATTTGGTAAGATGGAAAAACAAGCCAGGGTAGGAGAATATGTGGATAGATCGTGAAAAGCTTCAGCGCTTGGATCCAGACCTTTTAGAGTACTATGATAGGAGGACTAGTTTTGACTCGACTGGGTCGAGCCCTCTCCCTCTCGGGGAGAATGATGAGGACATCGGTTCAAGATGATTCGGGCATTTCTATTAGCGCAAGCATCATCTAGGACAGCTGCTTCATTAGTTTAGTATTTTATTCAGTACTCATATTTGTTTTTAGCAGTTATAGCCATATGTAGTAGTTTTACGATTTGCATCATTTCTTTTATGCATTAGAATATTTTTGAGATTTATATCAAGATTTGTTTTGAGCCTATATATAGGCCTTGAGAATAATGAGAAGTTATGCTATTCTTGATTAAAAAATTATTGTATTGAGTTATTGCTCCTCATACCTTTTTTTGTGTGAGACAATTGAGAGAAGTATTAGGGTCTGTGATAATCTATAAAACTACACCCCAAATCCCCCAAATCAATGAATTAAACTCTAAACTAATTTCCCCAACTTCTTTTTCTTCCTCTGCATCCCGAAACCCTAGCCCCTTCGACGCCGTTGTCACCCCACACCCGTCAGCCCACCATCAACCTCCTCCTTCACCCGTCGTCGCCTCAACCCAGATCCACCACCACAACATCACCCTCATCACGCCCCCTCACTTCTGTACCGCCACCACCCTCTCTCACTCCGCAACCACCTACCATCGCTTTTCCCCGATGACCCTCCTTCATCTTCCCACTAACTTCTATTGCTCCCGCCCGTCGCCGACTCGCGCCACCGTCGCCTCTGTTACTGGTGCCACAGCCGATCATCGGCGCCCTTTCCCCCACCGCAAGCTGCCACCATCGACCTCCCTCTTCTTCTTCCCGAGTGCACAGCAACGAACGATTTGATCAAGATCGGATCTAATTCATTCTGATTGGATAGCTTTGGTGTTTGGTGTTTGGGGCAAGAGTTGGATCTTTGTGTGAGAAGCAGAACACGTAGCAATACGTTCTTCGAACTCCCGGTAAACTCTTTTCACTTCTCAAATACTTGTGATACTGCTTTATCTTCTCTATAATATTATTTGATTTATCTGTCGTCCACAAATAATTGAGGGTGTGCTTCTACTCGCCAATTAGAGTACAAATCATTATTGCATTTTTTACTTGCTAAAAAATGTTTAGATATAATTTTTGATTGTTAGGAATTGAAACTTTAATTAGGCTTGTTAAACTTAATTCAATTCTTGAAAATCCATCGAACCGATTAACTGTTTTAATTTTCTAACTTGATCAGCATTACATATTGGTAAACATAATTTTTTCGTATTCTTGGAATTTCTCTACTTAGGATTAAGTTTACATCAATGAGGCTCTGCAAATTAGAGGACCTATAGTAAGAATGCTAATATCAACTGACCCTTGGCCTCTTTTCCTTGTTTGCAAGTTTAGTGTAACCTGATCAGATAGACTAACAGCTGATTCCACTGATGCAGTACTCAGTTCCAGGCCACTCTTTTATCGTAGTTGTTCTTTGCGTGTGTAAAGATGCCATCAAAACTAATTATAACCCTTACTACAATATATTTGAATATAAAATCAGTGAAATGTGAAGTACTAGTAGTTTGGTTTAATAGAGTTTTATTTTTTATTCACTATGGTCTAATATCCCTGTTGTATTAGTGTACTATTGACCTGAATTTTGTAAGGAATAATCAAGGTTTATGATTACAGGTCTTCCGGGGGTGTTGTTCGTGCTTCCAGATTCTTATGTGGATGTTGAGAACAAGGACTATGGTGATGAGTTCTTTAGATATTCCTAGCCTTTTTCCTTGATCACTTTTTCTCGCAACTTTTTTGTATTCAAATTTCTTTTGCTAGTAGTCAGAGCTTGAACTGTGTTTTTGAACTTTGCATGTAGCTTTAAGCTGATTGTTGAGAACAGTTCTATATATTGCTAGCTTATTTGTTTCTTAGCCTTTTTATTTGTGTTTATTAGATGATAACATGAAGTAAGTGTTTGCTACTGAATTCATTGTGATTTTGTTCCTTCTTTGAGGAAGTGTTAGCTAATTCTTCACTCTTTCAAGTAGTTTGCAATCCTAGTTTTTAGGAAGAATGAGCAGACCTACTCTACATTAGTAATGGGTAAACAGAAAAACTGTTATAGCAAACAGGGTTGCAGAATTAATGCAGGATTGCGTAACTAGAGATGTTTTTGTGGATTGCCGTGATTAAAATATCTGTGAAGTTCAGCTGAAATTAAGACAGTTATAAGGTCAGCCCGTGTTGAGGATCAGAAGGGTTGCAATTATGAACATGTACAAAGGTGTATATTGTTAAATTTAGAATTATTCCTTTAAAGTTAGATGGATGATAAATTACAAAGTAGAGGTAGTTTCAAGTGAGGATGAGAAGTAGTGTATTTGTGTTTTTGTAGGCGAGGCTGGGCGGTGGAGGTGCTGCTTAGCGCCTTACCTCCTAGGCACTGCCTTGGTGGTTGACTCATTATATGATTAAAATTAATTTTATATTTTACTTTGTAAGATTTAGAAAATACTTTAAAAATCAGGAAAAAAGTCGGAAAAAATTATGTTAAATGTTGAAGAATTTTTTTTAACAAGCAAATATAGAAAACTGTTTAAATTTATTATAATATGAATACACCCATTTAGTTTGAGCACCAGGATGTAGGCATGTGTTCGATCAATCTCCTCTACCCAGGCGGTCTCTAGGCGACTGGCTGGCTACAGACACCTGAGAAGGAAGTTTTACTTATCTTGTTAGTGCATGTAGAAGTGGAACTAGAACTAATGGAAACTGGTTGTCAGTAATAAAAGGACATGGATGGAGGTAGTCAAATATATATATATATATATATATAGAAAGCTTCCGTGAGCACCCGCAGGGAACCGTTCGATTTCAAATCGCATCATCATCTCCATCTAACGGTGATTACTCTCTCCGCTCAAACCAGTAGATGATGGGGACATTTTCGTCAATTCCATTTCTCCTCATGCTCTCAATTCCTCATCAGTTCTCTCGAAATCCCCTTTCTCTATCTTCCTCACGCTTCCTGGTCCCTATCTTCCTCACGCTCAAGTGCTCAACCCAAATCGAAATCCCCAAGCCCTCGAAATCCCCAAGCCGAAGTTCCCTTCTCCTCTTCCCCGTCCTCAAATCTGCGAAACCCCATCTCCTTCTCTTCTCCTCTTCAATTCCGATGCGATCGAAACCCCTACTTCAAATCTGCGAAACCCCAAATCGAAATCCCCAAGTCGGAGTTTCCTTCTCATCTTCTCCTCTTCCCTCTCTATTCCCCCCATTCGAGACCATAATCGAAATCCCCACATCCTCTTTCAGTCGATGCCCCTCTTCCTTACTCGAAATCCCCAAATCCTCTTCACCTCTTCCTACAGATATCACCTCCGACATCAACTCAGCCTCCTAGCTCTGACATCACCTCAGCTCTCCTAGCTCCGACATCACATCAAACTGCTAAAGGTAATTGGCACAAATTTATTTAGTAAACATTTTAAATTTAATTTTGAGTTCCTTATTAGAATTTGTGTTTGTGTTTGTATTTGTGTTTGTGTTTGTGTTTGAGTTTAGTTTGGTTATGGAAGTGTTTGTGTGTTATTTGTATTTGTGTTTGAGTTTAGCTTTCTTTGAATCAATCTTTGAAGTTGAATCAATCTTTGGTCATTGTTTTCTTAAATTTGTAGTTGAATGTGCTTTTTCTTTGCCAGGTGATCAGGCGAACCATGTGGAAATGTTTTATGGTGGTTCTAATTCTTCTTGTAATATTTGCAACTGCATTTTATGGTTACAAAGGAATTTACTGGCTTTCGGACTGGATGAACAAAATCGAGGAAAAACAGCATATAAGAAGAAATCCAAGAGTTTGATCAGAAAAGAAGAAGAAATGAAAGAGTTTACTGTTATTTATTGCTCTTGTTCATATTCTGGTGGATCCAATATAGCATTCATTTGAAATTTTGTACAATGTATTGACCACAGGCAGGAAGAAGAGAAAATAAATGAAATAGAGAAGTGAGAATAGAAGTCTGTATGAACTATTACAGAGTGGTGTGTTTGATTAAACTTCATTGCCTAATATTTTGTTTAAACATGTCAGATGTAACAATATAGTCATGTGTGTAGGTTTGAGTATGTCTATGTAATGTTATGATGGTCACTATCCACATAAGAGCTATTAACCATGAGTACATTATTATGTTCTTTATATTTATATACGATATCAATTGCAATACAAAGAAAGTGCTTGGCCAAGTCTGACTATTTGTATATGATATACAGTTTCCATTTCTATCGGAAAATTCTACAGTCTGACTATTTGTCTGTGGTTTGAGTGAGTTTGGGAAAATGCAACACCTGTATAAGTTTGAGCAGAACATTTTGAAGATTGATAAGGAATCTCTTTTTGTATGATGAAGATGAATGACAAATCTCCTGTTAAAATTTCTTTATGTATGATTGATAAGGATATTAATCTCAAAGGAACATCAGAATATTACTACTGTTATGAGCTAAAAGAGCTCAAGTTCAACAGATAAATAATCTTCAAATTTTTTCTATAGTATATCAGTTTTTTACAGAACACGCATCAGCATAGCAACCAAAGAAGAAATTAAAAATCCACAAGTCATCCTCAAGCTAAACTTTTTCAAAGACACATTACAAATATAGAAAATCCAAATCAGAATATGCTCAGCTAGTTTTTGTTAGTAGAATTTTCCGATAGAAATGGAAACTATATACAAGCAACAATAGATGAGATTACAAGAAATTTGACAAACATTACTTCAAGAAATTTGGCATCTCTATTCAGCAGCCATTGAACAATATTTCACATAAAACATCAACTCACTGCATCTTATCAGATGAATTATCATACCTGCCCTATAAAAGAAACAAAAATAAAAATACAAGGGAAAAGAAACATAGAAATACATGAGTTTGTTGAAAGCCAACTCAATTTCAACAAACTCCTAAATTCCTCCTCTACATGAGAAATACATGAGAACTGAACATTAAATTCAATTTGACTTTGAAGGATAGAAATACATGAGAACTGAACATGAGAAGTGAACACTAAATTCCTCCACTACAATATCAAGAACTTTGACTTTGAAGGAACAACACCAATTGCCGGAAGGCCAACTGAAATTCAGCTAACCAATTTCACCAAAGTCTACTGAGCGACTCATATAGTCAAGAACCGCCTCTTCATGTATGCTACCTGCTTGGAGTAATTCACCTAGCTACCCTATTTGCACTCACCTCCGCTCACATGTATCACCGCTTACATGTATCACCTAGCTACCTTGGAGACTTCTCTTCATCTCCATGATCTATTGCTGGAGCTGTTGCTGCTTCATTCAACTATTCTCTGTTGCAATAAGGAAAGTAAAATCGCATTAGGGGGTTTAGCCACAAAAAGAACTCATTCAAAAAATTTTAAGAAGATAAAATAGTAGGCTCAGAACTGGTTTTTCTAACTAGGGCTGCATTGACGTGCCATGCCAACTAGTTGAAATAAATACATAATAAAATCATTAGTTCAAATCCCATGTCAACTAGTTGAAATAAGTGGGAAATGAAGAAGTGGGTGGGTTTAATCCTCAGGGTAGGGAAATGAGAAAAAAAGTCCCCCATTAGTTACTGGTTTAAATGAAATAACTCAGCAATTAACAGTGAGAATAATACCCCAAATTGCATACTCAGAAAGCTGGGCACAGCAACTAACAGTGAGAATAATACCCCAAAATGCATACTCAGCAAGCTGGGCACAGCAATTAACGGTGAGAATAATACCCCTAAAGAAATTAAGTCAGTGAGAATAAGCCCAAGTGAACATCAAAGTAACTGACCAAAGTGAACCAACAAAGTAACTGACCAAAGTTACTAAGCTAAATAAGTCAGTGAACATCAAACATCAAACAGCAACCTCAAGAATTTTCAGATCACAATTTCATTCATCACTGCCTACACCAAAACAAAAGAATGATAGAAAGACTAATACCCCAAAATACTTAAATCAGAATCGAATACTTCCCTAATCAATTTGTTGGTGTCCATCTTGTTAGAGTATCATCAATATTTTTGTTGGTATGCAAACATTACCTGCCAATTTGAGTAAAAACAAATTGAGTAAAAACTAATTGAATCACCAAACTAATTGAGTAAAACATATAACAACTAACAATACAGAGTAAATTACCTCAATTCGTATAATCGGCAGTGTCCTCAGAGTTTTCGCCAGTAGAGGAATCTACTTCTTGTGCATTGAGGGCACTAAACAAATAAACAATAAATATGAAATTAGTGAAGCGCAATTAAACAAAATTTTTAAAACTTAGATGAAAGTTAACAGACTTAGTCATAGTATACCTAGCGAGTTTCTTTGGGCAAGTTCTCGCATCGTGTCCTTGCCCCCGCAAACCGCAACAATTGCACTTTCTTGGTTTTCCTCTAGTTTTCTCTCGCATTGGCTTCAACCTTTTTCCACTTTGTCTTCCCTTAGTTTTGCATTGGCTTGGCTCTTCAACGACAACTTGAGACAATACCAAATCCTTTCCATAAACTCGTGTTCCACTACCTTCGGCTACTCCACTACTTTGAGGTTGCATAGGAACAAATCCTTCAATACACTTGAGCATCTTATCACGCATAAATGTGTAACCTTCATCGGAAGCTAACCCAATCTCAACTTGTTGTTTTGCTATGTTACTCAACTCACAATAGCGGGATGCAAAATTCTTGCTATTGCCTTCATCAATGCCTCTTATATTTGTGAAGGTGTAGTTTCTTCTAATCACTTCTCGGGACCATCTTCTTAAAATATATTGTTTTGGGAGTTCATTACAATTTAAGTACTTTAGAAAAGCCAAAAGATGCTTGCAAGAGATGCCAACAAATTCAAACATGAGGCATGAACAACTACCAAACTGAGTTCCCTTTGCATAGGTAATCATAGTCTCATTTTCAACTTTACCAACACAACCTCATGCGTAATAAGCATTTGCAGCATTCTCGTGATCTTCCACTAAACAAACATTATACAGTAGGCTTGATTTGAGTTGCCTTTGAAAATCATAGAACATTACCAAAGTGTACACTTGGGCCATTTGTTCCTCCATAAACCATTCGGTCTTCAATTTAGGTTTTTTCTCAAGTGTGCGATGATTTTCTTTAAGTTCTTATTCTCTTTGTTTTCCAATTACCCTCAAAGATTATGGCAAATTCTAGAAGTGAGTACTTCTTGTGAGTATGCTTCTTTAAGAAGAATTCATCGTCTCGCTTCTTTGGCTACTTGACATGTCAGCCCAAAAGTGACGTCTATGATAAACGGGAGCCCATTTCTCACGAAATTCTTTATTATTTTCCGCTCCATATTCTATCATCAATGACTTTCATTTTTCTTCAAAAGAAATGCTATTATAAGAGTTTCAAATAATCTCTTTAAAAGCATCCATAAACTTCACATTTTGCACCAACTGAGGCACCTCTCCAGGTATCTTATCTAAAATATGTCATGCACAATACCTATGCCAAATTTGAGGGAAAACTTGTTTAATTGCAGCACCTATCCCACGGTCTTGATCCGTTATAATCCCAAGTGGAGCATGTTTCATGACTCCTAACCATTTCTCAAATAACCAAACAAAAGATGAAGCTGTTTCATTTGGAATCAAACCACAACCAAGAAAAACTGACTGCCAGTGATGATTTATTCCAACAAATGGAACAAATAGCATACCGTAGCAGTTTGTACTATGTGTTTCATCAAATAAAACTACATCACCAAACTCTTCATAATTCATTCGAGCTATACAATCCACCCAAATACAATGAGACAATCTACCACACTCATCTTTCTCGAATGCATAAAAAAACGAAGGATCTTTTTCCTTTTGCCATTGGAAATAGTCAATTAACAATTGGCCATCGTGACCTTTTAACGACTCCCTCATGTCTCTTTCATGATTTCTAGCATCAGTTTCAGTAAAACCAACCTTATCATATCCCCCACTAGTATTTTCAAAAAAAACTATTTGTTTGCATGTAGGGATATTAGCACCCAAAAGTTGTTCCATTAATAGTTTATCTGAACTTGACACAACACGATTTTTTGGCAACAAATGTCGTCTACTAGGTGAGGTGAAAGCATGATTGTGTACTTCATGAAAAGAATAAAATGACCATGAATTTTCTACTTTGTTTAATTTGACACGAACCAAAGCATTGCAAGCAGTTCTAGATGTAGTTCCCATCCTAACTTCATTATTCTTATTTTTCGACAACCCCGCTTTATTACAAAGAAACGTCTTGTCCACTACCTCACCATCCTTGAGTTTCAGACTTCTCTTACGCATTTGAAAGCCACCACATTTCGCATAACTATTATAAAATTGTTCTGCTTGTTCAAGGGTATCAAATGTCATACCTAGCTTTGGTATTAGATGATCATCAACTATGGGTGTAAAATCACCTTCTTGTACCGACAAAAAATTATCACCAAGTTGTGAGCAGCCTTCCCCACTCTCCATGCCTATCAAGTCAATACCAACAACAGATCAAATGGCAATACAACCTCCAGAATATCCTGCACATAAAGTAGAAATATAAGCAACCTGGTCAACATAAATACCTCTTCCACAATAACACACAAACACTTCCATAACCAAACTAAACTCAAACACAAACACAAGCACAAACACAAACACAAACACAAACACAAATTCTAATAAGGAACTCAAAATTAAATTTAAAATGTTTACTAAATAAATTTGTGCCAATTACCTTTAACAGTCTGATTGATGTCGGAGCTAGGAGAGCTGAGGTGATGTCGGAGCTAGGAGAGCTGAGGTGATGTCGGAGCTAGGAGAGCTGAGGTGATGTTAGAGCTAGGAGAGCTGAGTTGATGTCAGAGGTGATATCTGCAGGAAGAGGTGAAGAGGATTTGGGGATTTCGAGTAAGGAAGAGGGGCGTCGACTGAATGAGGATGTGGCGATTTCGATTATTGTCTCGAATTGGGGGAATAGAGAGGGAAGAGGAGAAGATGAGAAGGAAACTCCAGCTTGGGGATTCCAATTTGGGGTTTTGCAGATTTGAGGTAGGGGTTTCGATCGCATCGGAATTGAATAGGAGATGAGGTTTCGCAGATTTGAGGACGGGGAAGAGGAGAAGGGAACTTCGGCTTGGGGATTTCGAGGGCTTAGGGATTTTGATTTGGGTTGAGCACTTGAGTGTGAGGAAGATAGGGACCAGGAAGCGTAAGGAAGATAGAGATAGGGGATTTCGAGAGAACTGATGAGGAATTGAGACCGTGAGGAGAAATGGAATTGACGAAAATGTCCCCATCATCTACTGGTTTGAGCAGAGAGAGTAATCACCGTTAGATGGACATGATGATGCGATTTGAAATCGAGCGGTTCCCCACGGGTGCTCACGAGAGTGCTCACCAGAAGAGTGAGCAACGGAAGCTTTCTCTCTCTCTCTCTATATATAATGTACTTGCTTTTTTTTTGATAAAAGGATGACTCTCGTCATCGTTCCATTAAAGAGTAATAACGAAACAAAGATAATGTACTTGCTTTGTGAAAAAAATTGAGAAGCAAGAAGACAAGTCTTAGGCTTTTAACGCTTTAGTTGGTCTTTAGCAAAATATCCCTAAATTGATTCAAAAATATAAAACACATAATAAATTAGAAGGCAAATAAAACTCCGTTGAAGTAAATGCGTGACTAATAAGCAATTTATAAATCAACAGAAGAAAAAAATCCAGAATATAAGTATACAAAAGCAATATAGAAGGTAACATCTACTGTAATTTAAAGCATAGCTAAAGTGCTCTAAAAAGCTATAGAACCTGAGACAGTGTTCTAAATGTCCCTTGACTTGTTCCATATATCTGTCAACATGCCATTTTTGGAGGGTCTCCTACTGTCCTACACCGATGTCCTACACAGGTATGCCGTTTAACAATTCCTTGTCCTTTTTGGAGAATGTCCTCGACATATCTGGTGAATTTGATATATTCCCAGACATGTCCCAAGACATGTATGAAAAGTTTCCCAACCTATGGTAGTTGCAAACTTGCAATTCAGACCCAGTATCTTGGTATACCATTTAAACAAAAAAATCACATGGTGGAGAACTGGAGTTCAGATTTGTCCCTAATTACCTGATCTTCATCAATCATAATGTTCGTACCCTTCAGGTTTGTTTATTTTGTTTTCTTTTTTGTTATTATTTTGTGTTTCTGTAAGATAATCTCGTACCAATTTTATTTAGATGCATTTTGGACTCGAGATAATTATCCATCGTCAATCCCTGACAATATTTCAACCAACCCAACTTTGACATTAATTAACCTTGGTATGTTGTGCATCATTGTAGGAAAGTTATGTGCAATAGGTGCATACTTGGATCGCAGTAACCAATACGTATTGCTTTCGATTATGTGTTGGTTATATGATATATGTTAAAACTTTTAAATGTTATGTACTTAGGTCACACTTGAAATATATATATAGAGTAAGTCTATTAAGAGCTGGGAAGCTGGGATCCTTATCGAGAGCTGGAGTTTTCAACCATTCGATCGGGATTGATCCAGATCGAACGGCTCAGAAGAGATCCCGCTTAAGTTGGCTTTGTTGAGGGGCAAAAGGAAAAAATCGAAACCCATATCTCCCTACCGCTCTGTCTCCTCTCCTTCCCGCTCTCTCTTCGTCGAACAATTGAAACCCTAGCTCAAATCCCTAAAATCGAAACCCATATCTCTCTATCTTTCTCGTCTCCTCTCCCTACCGCTCTGTCTCCTCTCCATCCTGCTCTCTCTTCGTCGAACAATTGAAACTCTAGCTCAAATCCCTACTGCCGAAACCCATATCTCTCTATCTTTTTCGCCTCCTCTCCTTCCCGCTCTGTCTCCTCTCCCTCCCGCTCTCTCTTCGTCAAACAAGGGAAACCCTAGCTCAAATCCCTACTGCCGATTTCTCTCTCTCTCTCTCTCTCTCTCTCTCTCTCTCTCTCTCTCTCTTCGAAGAGAAACCCTAGCCCCCAAATCGAAATCGATGAGCTTCTCTTAGAAGCGGCTCCACAAGGAGGTTTCCCAACTCATGACACTCTCATGCCGTAGCTGCAGCTTAACAACTAGTACTATTTTGAGTCAAGAGGACGATGATGATGTTGGTGCTGATGGCTTCATGTTTCCTATGCCCAGTCCCAGGGCCTCTCACTCCCTCAACTTTGTTTCTGATTCCAATTGCCTTGTCTTCTTTGGTGGAGGCTCTGAGGGAGGTTAGCATATTCTTCTTCTTCTTCTTCTTCTTCTTCTTCTTCTTCTTCTTCTTCTTCTTCTTCTTCTTCTTCTATTGCCCTTTTCATTTTTTTGTGTTTCTGCTTTGCTTTATGCTTTTGACTGACTGGGGACTCTGAATGGATGGATCATGGTTGTCGAGTAGATCTGATTGTTCTGGAGTAGCAACACCAATGCAAATTATCATTCATTCATTCATTCATATCGGCTGGAGCGTTGTTCCTAATGATGCATTCACAGTGTTTGTTTTTAAGTTAACAAGCCAAAAAGAATAGGGAACCGTCAATTGAGCTGAATTTCCACCATAATTAATAAACATTCCAATAGATTGGTACCAAAGTCCCATACTTCCATCTACAATGATTCTCATCCTGTTGTGTGCACTAGTTGGGTTGGTGGATTTGATTAAACTCATAACTAGCTTGCTTAGGTGATAGTAATACTGGAATGGGTTTTGGGTACTCTCGGGGTGCATTCTCAAGAAGTGAGATTACTTCTCTTCTTTGCATTTCATTTTTGAACATCAAATCAACAACTTTATTACAGTTGTTCATTAATTGATTTCCATTCACTTGTTCAAACTCTTTATTGTTAATTAATTTGTCAGGTAATGTTTGCATCTCAAGAATAGTGTGTGGAACAAGATGATCAGCTACAATATGTCAGGGAAGTATTCGATTCCCCAAATAGTCTGTTACATTCATGTGATTGTGAGTTTGCTTCCTTGTTGGATAACTTGGTTCTAGTTTTAAAAGTGATGATGAGATGGATTATGTTTATGAAGTTGCACACTATAAATCATTTATTTAATGATTTGTAGGAGTGACTTGTGATGAATTAATCCTATCTGAGCTTTATTTTTCCTAATTGGTTATGAGTGATGATGAGATGGATTATGACTCTGAAGTTGCACACTATGATTTAATGATTAATAGGAGTGACTAGTGATGAAATAATCCTATCTGAGCTTTACGATTGTCACTTCACTGAATGTTGCTAAATTTCCTGACTCATATATAGTTAGTCTATTAAGAGCTGGGAAGCTGAGATCCTTATTGGGAGCTGGAGTTTTCAGTTATTCGATCGCGATAGATCGCGATCAAACGGCTCAGATTTGATCCCGCTTATCTGGGCTTTGTCGAGGGGCAAAAGGGGCAAAATTGTTAATTAATGTTCTTTAATACCAAATAGCACATTTGTTAAATTAATCGTTATGTCTTGCAAACTGATGATGGACATAAAAGAGATACATGACGATACTTGTTTTTGTTTGGTTGGTAGAAATTGACAATCGTGGAGATGATGATGATATATTCTGATCCTATATAACCTTTGCAGTATTGAAAATGACCAAACGCTGGTAAATTTTGGAGATGATGGATGAGGATCCTGTATAACTCAAGTATTGTTTTTTTTATTTTAACAATTTTACATAATGTGTACAATTTCCTTCCTGTTAAGGGTTCAGATTCTACTGATGGCTTATCATGTTATCATGGTTTGTGAAGGCTTTTGTCACTTGATAACTCTGAAGAAATGTAATTGGGGTGTGCATTGAGATGCTTCTGATGTGTTCTCATGCTTTGGGCATTAATAATCAATATGCTAACACAACGGCTTCAATAAATGTTGTTGATGTGCCTTTGAAAAATTTGGAAATGAAGGCTTCTGATCCTGTGTAACTCAAGTGTTGATTTTTTTTACCTTAACAAATTTCCATAATGTGTACTGTTGCCGCTAAATCTGGTGTGGGGGTAAACAGATAGTATTTGTGGATTCTTGGAAAACTTTGAATAGCAACCCTGTTACCTGTTCCGCCGGAGTTTGACCGTTGACTCCCGCCGTTCACCTGCAAAAAATACGAGACACCGGGGTTGATCCTGGCGACGCACCCTCCGACGCTCAAGTCAGTAATCGGGGAGATTATGAAAGAGCGTAAATTGGCAAAAGATTGATTATCTCTTAATGGAGATGGATGGGGGGTATTTATAGGCGCCGCTGGGGTCAGATTAGGACTGTAATCCTGGTGGTTAGATAAGGAATGTAATCCCTAATCCCCAGTGAAAGGATAGATATGAATCAGGGCCATTGATTAGGATTAATTAGAAATCCTAATTCTATCCTTTCTGGACCAGGTTTGCTGTGGGTTGAAACCCGCACCCAGTTGAGGTGGATCCGTTCGCGAGTTAGTGGGTCTTCGAGGAGGAAAACCAGTACCCGCTTCAGACCCATTGGTAAGTGAAATTACCATTTTACCCCCAAGCTTTAAGATTCGTTGCTGCTTTGGACGATTCTGATTTAACCCCATTTTTAGCAATATCACGAGCCCCCCACTCCCGAAGACTGAGCTTGATCAGCCTTTGAGGAGTAGTTTTACTGTTTTAATGACTAGCAGAGTTGTATCGGAGTCCAAATAGAAGGTTTCGAATCTTTGCAGGAGGCAGTATGGTGATTTTTTAAGTTAGTTGCGTGCTCTGAGTTGTTCTTGAACTCTTCTGGATATCTGGTAATTTTTGTCTATTTTTTCGGAATATTTACTTAATTTTGCGAAATGTCGATTCGTCGTTCGGGGGTCTTAATAAATGGTCCTAGGCAATAATTATTTGCTCGGGGGCTCAAAAATATTTTCCCGACTTTATAATTATTTTCTAGGATTTTTAATTAATTTTCCCAAAATTCAAATCATTTTTTAGCAATTTTTAAATAAATAAAACGATTTTAATAAATAAAATACCAAATTATGGTGTGGCGCGATCTGGACCGTTGATCTTGTGCGGGCGCGAATTTCTGAAAGATCGGATGGACAGAATCGCTCGGTAGTAATTTCTCCGCTTGTGAGGGTCGGATTGGCACTTGCTCGGAATCCGAGTGAAGTGGCTCGGTTCTTCCCTCGCGCGAGTGGCTTGGATTGCTGATCGCTCGGCTCGGATTGTCGAGTGACGTGAAGCGATCTGAGCCGTCAGATCTCGGCGCGAATCTCGAGGCGGGCACAGTTCCCAAGAAAATACTATCTTGTCGCGTAGTGGCGTTGGCATGATCTGAGCCGTCTGATCGAAATCTTGCGCGAATTTTGAGGAGAAAGTCGTTTTTCTCCATTTCGTAGCTCGGATTGGCATTTGCTCGGAATCCGAGCGATGTAGCTCGGTATCCCGAGCCATCCTTCTTGTTGCGGGGATCGGATCGCCAGTCGCTCGGGTTTCGGCACCGAGGGACGTAGGGCGATCCTAGCCGTTGGATGGTGGCACAGATCTCGATGCTGGCTCAGTTCCTAAGAAAACACTATCTTGTCGTGTAGCGGTGCTGGAAAGATCTGAGCCATCTGATCGAAATCCTACGCGAATTTTGAGGGAAAAGTTGTTTTTCTCCATTTCGTAGCTCGAATTGGCACTTGCTTGGATTCCGAGTGAAATGGCTCGGATCGCCTATCGCTCGGGTTTTGGATCCGAGGGACGTGGGGCGATCTTAGCCATTGGATGATGGCACAGATATCGAGGCAGACACGGTTCCCAAGAAAACACTATCTTGTCGTTTAGTAGACGTGGCGTAATCTGGGCCGTCTGATCGGGATCTTACGCGAATTTTGAGGAGAAAGTCGTTTTTCTCCATTTTGTAGCTCGGATTGGCACTTGCTCGGAATCCGAGCGAAATGGACCAGGTTGCTGGTTGCTCGGCTTGGGATTCCGAGCTATCCTCCTTGTTGTGGAGGTCGGATTGCCTGTCACTCGGATTTTGTTTCCGAGGTGCCGAGCTGTTTTACCTGTGTCGAAACGTCGCTTCATTTGTTAACAGTCGTGGCTCTTCGTTACTTAGCCGTTTGGGCTTTTGTAACGCTTCAAGTGAGGCCCAAGAGTTGCGCCCTTACGTTACGAGGCCCAAGAGGCATCTCTTTTACTATAAGTTTTCACCCCCTCAACACTTTACCTCATTTCTCACTTTCACTTTCTCACTCTTGGTTTTTACTCTTTAGCGAAGTTTTTAGCTCTCGAGTGGTGCTGCTAGCTATCGCGGCGAGGCGTTCCGAATTCCGGCGATCTTTTTCGATCGTACTAGTCATTTCAAGCTCAGTCCCTCTCCTTACCTTTGTAAAATGGTTAAGATTTCTTCCATGGATGAGACCCCCTCCTCGGACCAAGGCGTCAGCCGAGCGGCCAATCCGAGCAAGGGTAAAGGGAAGGAGGTAGTGGAGCCGACCGAAGAGACTACGGTCAGGCCGAGTACAGACATGGAGGTTGCCGAGCCTCTCCAGGAGGTGTTGGTCCGAGCCAGCAAGGGCAAGAGGGTGGAAACGATAATTGAGCATCCAAAGGCTGCAGGGGAGTTGGGTCGGCAGCCGAGCATTCTGTCAAGCGTTGGCGGTGTGCGGAGCTACTCCGGAGAACTATTGGAGATGGTGACGCAGGGCACCGCCAAGTCGATCAAGGAGAACGAGCCGAGTGAAACGTCTGAGGTGGATCAGATCTCTTCGGTGCTGACCAAGGCGGATTTGCATCGGATCCGGAGCGGGTTCCAAATCCCTACGGAGTACGGGCTCCTTCTCCCTGGCCCTGGCTTCTGAGCGTGCACCTCGTCCTCGGCCGATATATGCATATTTCCTGCCGACTCCCTGAATGCCGGACTTCGGCTGCCACTGCACCCTTTCGTGGTCGAGGTGCTGCAGTGGTACGGCTTGTTTCCGGCTTAGCTAATGCCGAACACCTGGCGACACGCATGGCATTCGTTCTTCAATGCCAGGAGGTCGGCGCTCAGCCCAACATGTTCATCCTTCGGAGTCTCTACCGACCCTGCCAGCCAAGCAAAAATAAGCAGAGGTACTATCTCTCGCCGAGGAAGGGAGTGAAGCTGATCGAGAACCCGGACTCGATCAAGCATTGGAATGAGAAGTATGTCCTCATCCGAGCTCCCGAGCCATGGGTGATCCCGACGGTGTGGTCGAGGGACGGTCTGCCGAAGCTGGCGAAGAAGGAGCCCGTTCTCAGCAACGAGGAGGCGGAAGTCGTGGAGAAGTTGCTCGGGCTCCCGACCCTCAGTTGGAAAGACATCACCGAGGAGGCGCTGTTCCGAGGGGGTCTCAGTCCGATTGACCCTAGTACGCTTCTTCAAATCTTGTTTTGTCTTTGTGGTTTTAGAAAATTTCTCTAACTCTTTTCACTCGGTTTGCGCAGAATCCTCCGGCATGGACTACAAAGGTCTGATGGCTAAGGCCCGAGCGGCTAGGGAGCAGGAGACGAGGAAGAGAAAGAGGACCGTGTCCAGACCTCAAGGCAGCCGAGCGCCCAAGTTACCCTCGATCTCTCCGACCCCTGAGCGTCAGGTTGTTGAGGATACTCCGGTCGAGACCGAACCAGGCCTCGTCGTGCCGACCGTCCCACCTACCTCGAATGCGCCTGACCTCAACGGTGCGAACAGACGCTCCGGGGTCTTCTGGCGGAGCATTTAACATCAGCACGGCACTGGTTCTCAACGTCCCGCCACTTACTGCCGAGGCAGAGCAGATCCTGACCGAGGAGCACAAGTGCATCTTCGTCCCTGATGTGTCGAATTTATATACAAATATTTGTACTCATTTACCAATAAAAATGGCTTGTTTTCGCTGATATTGTCTTTAATTCATCTTATTTCTATATGATTTCATTTAATTAATTATTTTTGAAGAAATAATATTTTTGAGGCAAAAAGTAAAGAATTGTGGAAAAAATCAACAAACAAAGTGAAATAATTGATTTATCGATTTTATTGTTTTGTTGACTTAAAAGTGCGACAAATAATGTTTAAAAGGATTTTTTATACGCTAATATAATTTTTAGTTAGTTTAATTAATTTTAAACTAATAAATTTATTTTATTTAAAAATCCTAATTTCGGGTATTATTTTGTGTATGCAGAAGCACGTGGTGGGCAAAAAAGGCAGAAAAGAAAGAAAGAGAAACAAATAAAATTCTGCATTAAAAAAGGAAGGAAATAAAGAAAGAAGAAGGACAATTCTGCAAAAAGTGCAAACCCTAGCTCCTTCCCGTTCCCTATATATACAAAGCCAAGAAGAGAGAAGAGATTGTAAGAGGTGACGGCTGATCCTAAACAAATAATAAAAAAAAATAAAAAAAGAAAAAGAAAAAGAGAGAGACGATCTCTCTCTCTCTACTTGCGGCACAGAAGCCAAGAAGAAGCAGCAGGTGTGGACCACGTGCTGACCTGGCAATTTATTCTCCTGGTGCACCGATCAAAACGAAGAGAGAAAGAAGAGAAGCATTAGGCTGACTGGCTTCTTCTTCTCAAAACGATTTATTCTCCTGGTGCACCGACCACGTGCTGACTGGCTTCTTCTTCTTCGACGCAGCGTACACGTGACAGCCGATTTCGAAACGACAGCGATGTGACAGGTCGCTGACTCAACTTCGACGCTGACGTGGCGCCTCTGGATTTGGGACACGCGGCCCGACAACGGCAGTGTGACAGACTGATACGTTGATTGACGGCGCGTGACAGCAACACTTTTAGCTCCGACTTTTGAGACAGAAAAGGGGTTTGAATTAAATTTTGTATTTTTTATCTTTTCTTCTCTTTATTTTTTGATGCAATCCCAAACAAATATGAACTGAAGTTATTATTTCTAGAGGCTAAGGTGTAGCCAAGTTTTGAACACAAATTTTAATTCCTTCTTATTTCTCTATTTTTCCTGAATGTGTTTTAATTTTTATTATTTATGCGTACAACATGGTGGATAGACATTTGTATGATTTTTTTAAATCATAAAGAGACCGAATAGGTGATTTGTGATTAATAAAAATTAAGACCGTATATTGGAGGACATGACCGTTAAGAAATCCAATTTCTTAATTAATAATTTGGTGGATAGACGAATGATTAATTGAGAATAACTTTTAGACTACGTTGATAGAATGGTTAATATCTTTAGGATTTTGGTCGACAATTGGGAAAGATAATATTTTTATTTATAAGGAATTATAATTTGTGTGTGTGATAAACGAGGTGAACCAAGAGCCCTAGAACTATTTTTACCCTTAACAAATTACAAGAGCATTCACTGTTTCACAGCCCTCTCCCTCTTCACCAATTTAGTTAGATAATTAGATAAAGATAATTTAGTTGCTTTATTATTTATAAAATTCGACTTTCCAAATAGTGATTCATCTAGCGATATCGGTACTCAGTAAAATATTTAGTCCCTGTGGGTTCGACACTCTACTCATCTATCTATATTACTTGTGCGATTTTGTACACTTGCAAATATCAACATCAAGTTTTTGGCGCCGTTGCCGGGGACTAGTTATTCTTTTATTGATATTGAAAATTGCTAGATTATTGCTAGTTTGGATTTTTTGTAATTATTTTTATTTTATTATCATTTTACATCTTTATTTTCTTTTGACTAACTTTTACTTTTTTTATTTTATTTTTCTTATTTTAGTTTTTTTTTAGTTTTTCTATTTTTTTTCTTTTTTCTTTTTCGATACTTACATTTCAGGACATACAGTGCATTATCATGGGGAACGATGAGAACAGGCCTTTGAGAGACTATGCTATGCCCTCAATTTATGAGTCAAGCATAAAGAAGCCGATTATTGAAGCTAACGATTTTGAAATTAAACCGGCGATGATTTTAATGATTCAACAGACTGTTCAATTTTGGGGACTACCACACGAGGATCCTTACGCTCACATTGCAGATTTTTTTAGAAATTTGTGACACTTTCAAGCACAACGGTGTATCAGACGATGCAATTAGACTGAGACTCTTTCCTTTTTCACTACGAGATAAGGCGAAGGCTTGGCTACATTATCTACCACCAGGTAGTATTACTACTTGGGAGGGACTTGCACAAAAGTTTCTAGCCAAGTATTTTCCACCAGCAAAGACCGCAAGGCTAAGAAATGACATTTGCACATTTACTCAATTTGAGACTGAGTCTTTGTATGATGCATGGGAAAGGTTTAAAGAGTTATTGAGAAAGTGTCCTAATCATGAACTACCGAAATGGCTGCAAATGCAAACATTCTATAATGGTTTGGGAGTTACACATAGATCTATGGTTGACGCAGCAGCTGGTGGTGCACTGATGAGCAAAACTTACCAAGCAGCCTATGATGTTTTAGAGGAGATGGCATCAAATCATTACCAGTGGTCTTCAGAGAGAGCAATGCCAAGAAAAGTGGCTGGAGTTTTTGAACTTAATCCTTTTTCTACTTTAAATGCAAAAAATGATATTTTATATAAACAAGTAGAAAATATAAATTTTAATGTTATGCAATCTAATATGATTTGTGATCTTTGTGCAGGAAATCATTCAAGTTCATATTGTCAAGTGGGGAACCCTTTTGCTCCATCAAATGCCAAACATGAAAATTTTGTGTCAAACTTTCAAATGCAAAACAATCATTATGCAAACACATACAATTCAGGATGGAGAAACACCCCCAATTATCCATGGAACAACAATCAAGAAGCAGTTATACACCCTCAAAATTTTTCACAGGAAGAAAAGAAGTCGACACTTGAAGACATGTTTATGCACTACATGCAAAAGACAGATTTGGCAATTCAAAATGTTACAAATTCAACTTCGACTTCCATTCACAATCTTGAGGTACAAATTAGTCAAATTTCAAATATTCTTAATGAAAAAACTGCAGGAACATTGCAAAACAATACAGTTGTCAATCACAAGGAGCATGTCAAGGCTATAACACTAGGAAGTGGGAGGACAATTGAGCAACCACAAGAAGAAAATGAAGAACATAATGTGGTTGAAAAGCAAAGTGAGATAGAACAATTTGTGGAGGAACAAATTCAGCATGAACAAGTAATGTATGATGTTTTTAATTCTATAAATTTTCCTCCTGAAGAACAGTCATCTTTCCAAGTAAGTAAAATTGATTTAATTGTGGGCGAGAAACATAAGGCTAAATTTGAAAAATCACCAATTGAAGTATGTCCAACAAGTTCAACAAATTTTGAACCTGAAAAAGAAAATATTTTTGAACATGTCATGTATTTGGATGCTGAACCTTCAATTTATTCATTTTTGCAGCATAAATTCAAAGAGGTGGGGGAATCAAAGACATCATCATCTAAAAGGAAACGCCTCAAATTAGAGCTTGAACCTGATCCACATCAAAAGAGAAAAATTAGAAAGGATGTGTTAATGTTGTTGGATCTTGGCGTTACTTAACCATCTCACCCCCGTGTCTGGCTGAAGACTTAAAACTTAGCGCTTCTTGGGAGGCAACCCATGTTTTCTTTTATTGCATTTAGTTTTCATTTATCTTTTAGTTTAATTTATTTTAATTTTTGATTTTATTTTGTAGGATTGCATCAATTTTGAAAGTCACCAAGCGGAGCTGTTTTGAACACCTGCATTGATGGCTGTTTTCGAGCAGTTTAAAGTCAGAATCTGGAAAAGTGATTCAAAGAGAAGTTGTAGACAATTGTCTTAGCTTTCTAGCAAAAAAAATTCAGCCCATTTCGACATCTACAGCTCCAGATATCGCCAAAATACTGAAGGCTGCGCGTGCAGAAATTTAAAGACGAATCAGGGGAGATATTCTAAACTTTTTGCATTTTTTTTGTTTTTCTTTTTCTTTCCCATTGAGGACAATGTGATATTTAAGTTTGGGGGGAAGGTTTACAAAAAATATTTTTATTTTTGAAAAGAAAAACAAAACAAAAGGATTTCAATTAGGCTCACCATTACACATTTTGAGTTCTTTATTGTGATAAGCATTGAAGCAATTTTTTTGGTATAAACAATTTTTTTTTATAAAGCAATATTAAGCATACTTATTTACTTTAGGATTATTGAGTTTCAAAATTCCTTACAAAATTGTGTGGGTCATGCTATTATATATAAAAAAAAAAAAAACAAATGTGATGCTTTTTCTTGTGATTATCCCCTTTAATCTAGTCCTAAACAGAGTTTAAGTAAATAGAGTAATAATGAAAAAAAAAAAAAAAAATTGAATAAAGTCAATCTACTCCAATGTTTTGAGTTGCTTAGTAACTAGGGGTATTCATCACAAATGTCTACACTTACGTAGAACAGCAACTTGAAATATGAGTATGCAAAGCACTTTAAGTTTGTGACTTGTTGAGTAACCGGGTGAATTCATCACAAATGTTTTGCATTCGCGTCAAAAGGCAAGTGACAACTTAAAGAAGAGACTAAAAAAAAAAAAAAAAAAAAAAAAAAAAACAACTCTAGTTTGCTACTCGGTTTGTAGTAGAGAGAAGGGATAATCACAGATTGAGTTGTTGCATACTATAATTACATTAATTGCATGACAAATGCGATTTTTTTTTGGGAATCATGAATAAATAATTGCACTAGAGAAAGTGGGTATGCTTAGTTTTACTTTATTTGTAATTGTTTATATTTTCAATTGAAATTTTGATGCTTGCATGATAAGATTTCTTGGTGTGATGGGTTGAGCCTATTATTATTATTCCCTTGTTCATGATTCTACTTTTTGCTCGAGGACAAGCAAAATCTTAAGTTTGGGGGTATTTGATGTGTCGAATTTATATACAAATATTTGTACTCATTTACCAATAAAAATGGCTTGTTTTCGCTGATATTGTCTTTAATTCATCTTATTTCTATATGATTTCATTTAATTAATTATTTTTGAAGAAATAATATTTTTGAGGCAAAAAGTAAAGAATTGTGGAAAAAATCAACAAACAAAGTGAAATAATTGATTTATCGATTTTATTGTTTTGTTGACTTAAAAGTGCGACAAATAATGTTTAAAAGGATTTTTTATACGCTAATATAATTTTTAGTTAGTTTAATTAATTTTAAACTAATAAATTTATTTTATTTAAAAATCCTAATTTCGGGTATTATTTTGTGTATGCAGAAGCACGTGGTGGGCAAAAAAGGCAGAAAAGAAAGAAAGAGAAACAAATAAAATTCTGCATTAAAAAAGGAAGGAAATAAAGAAAGAAGAAGGACTATTCTGCAAAAAGTGCAAACCCTAGCTCCTTCCCGTTCCCTATATATACAAAGCCAAGAAGAGAGAAGAGATTGTAAGAGGTGACGGCTGATCCTAAACAAATAATAAAAAAAAATAAAAAAAGAAAAAGAAAAAGAGAGAGACGATCTCTCTCTCTCTACTTGCGGCACAGAAGCCAAGAAGAAGCAGCAGGTGTGGACCACGTGCTGACCTGGCGATTTATTCTCCTGGTGCACCGATCAAAACGAAGAGAGAGAGAAGAGAAGCATTAGGCTGACTGGCTTCTTCTTCTCAAAACGATTTATTCTCCTGGTGCACCGACCACGTGCTGACTGGCTTCTTCTTCTTCGATGCAGCGTACACGTGACAGCCGATTTCGAAACGACAGCGATGTGACAGGTCGCTGACTCAACTTCGACGCTGACGTGGCGCCTCTAGATTTGGGACACGCGGCCCGACAACGGCAGTGTGACAGACTGATACGTTGATTGACGACGCATGACAGCAACACTTTTAGCTCTGACTTTTGAGACAGAAAAGGGGTTTGAATTAAATTTTGTATTTTTTATCTTTTCTTCTCTTTATTTTTTGATGCAATCCCAAACAAATATGAACTGAAGTTATTATTTCTAGAGGCTAAGGTGTAGCCAAGTTTTGAACACAAATTTTAATTCCTTCTTATTTCTCTATTTTTCCTGAATGTGTTTTAATTTTTATTATTTATGTGTACAACATGGTGGATAGACATTTGTATGATTTTTTTAAATCATAAAGAGACCGAATAGGTGATTTGTGATTAATAAAAATTAAGACCGTATATTGGAGGACGTGACCGTTAAGAAATCCAATTTCTTAATTAATAATTTGGTGGATAGACGAATGATTAATTGAGAATAACTTTTAGACTACGTTGATAGAATGGTTAATATCTTTAGGATTTTGGTCGACAATTGGGAAAGTTAATATTTTTATTTATAAGGAATTATAATTTGTGTGCGTGATAAACGAGGTGAACCAAGAGCCCTAGAACTATTTTTACCCTTAACAAATTACAAGAGCATTCACTGTTTCACAGCCCTTTCCCTCTTCACCAATTTAGTTAGATAATTAGATAAAGATAATTTAGTTGCTTTATTATTTATAAATTCGACTTTCCAAATAGTGATTCATCTAGCGATATCGGTACTCAGTAAAATATCTAGTCCCTGTGGGTTCGACACTCTACTCATCTATCTATATTACTTGTGCGATTTTGTACACTTGCAAATATCAACATCAGTCCCCGACTGGCGGGTGATGAAGGTCGACGGGTTCTTGGGAGACGGTAACATTTGCATGCAGGCGGTGAAGCACCTGCCGACCCCCAAAGACCGAGCGGCGCTTAAGGCAGGTGACGTTGGGGACTCCGTGATGTTGATCGCTCGGAACACTATGTCAGTAAGTAGTAGATTACTTTCTTGAGAATTTTTCTAAGTTTTTGCGCTCGTTCTTGACTGTTTCTTGTGTTGCTTGTAGACTCTTGCCACTTCAACTATTTGCTCGAGGAATTCGCGAGCAAGGAGAAGGAGATGACTGTTCAGAACAACCAGGAACGGTCGGAGCGGTCTAAAGCGGTGAACGAGCTGGAGGCCGAACAGTTGCGTTCTACTTCGCTCGAGGCCGAGGTCGCCGACTTAAAGGCTCAGCTCGCTGAGGCGCTGAGGTGCTCGGCCGCCGAGGCTTCCAAGGACGAGACCCTTGAAAAGGAAAGGGCTCGGCTCGAAGGAAAGCTATCTCAAGCTCAGAAGGTGACGGAGGAGGCCCTGAGCGAGCAAGCGTCGAAGGTGGCGGCCGCAGAGAAGGCCGTTCGGGACGAGGCCGAGGCCCACATGCTGACGAACATGGAGGAGGCGTACGGCCGAGCTCTGAAGCATATCGTCGCTCGGAACCTCGGGTTCGACGTCTCGCCCTATTTCTTCTACGACTCCGTGGAGGGTGAGGAAGAGCTGCCCTTGGCCGAGTTCGCTCCGAGGCCGGAGGGCGAAGACTCCGAAGGCGAGGGTGGTACCGAGCGTGCGATTGTAGCTGTGCCGACCGATGATGAGGTCGACCCCTGACTTTGTCGTCTCTTCTCTGTTCTCTTTTTTCTTTTGTAATGCCTAACTGCGGACTGGCCAGCGCTTTTTGTAAACTTTTGACTTTCAATGAAAACGGTTTCCTTCTGGCTGTCTATTACAAAATTTCGCAAAATTATTTAACTCTTTTTGCTTGGATTATGTCTTTGAGTATTGAGGACTTCTTTTGATATTCCCCAAATTTTTAGGTCGAGTTGGGCCCAATCACTGAGGTCTCCCATCTTCGTACTGAGCTGGAGAAAACGAAGCAGGATCTTTCTCACTGGCGTGATAAAGCGTTTTTCGACTTCTTGAAGTTGGAGGACATCAAAGCAACCACGAGAGGGTATTTAAGCGAGTTGAGACAACTGCAGAAGCAATCTCGAGAAACTCGTCTCAAAGGTGAGATAGAGTTGCTCCGTAAGGAGCTCTTCGATGTCGACCAAAGAAATAATGAACTACTGGCGGAGATTCGTCACTTGGAGGTGACGGTGAAAGAACATTCGGCGGAGGAAGAGGAGTTAGCTTCGAAGGTGGGGAAGTTGACGTCCGAGCGCAATGAGTTGTCGGCGAGAATTGATAAGCTGAGGAGGATCACAATCGACAGGGGTATCGAAGTGACTCATTTCTGCCGTATTGTGGCCGATAGTACTAACATCGCAAGCTCGTCAAAACTTCCCCGTTTCAAAGTATCGGCGGAAGACGATATTCTGAGAGACAGGATCGTGGAGCTAGAGGAGGAGATTGCAACGCTGAAGCCTCAGCCTGTAAGGGCCAATGTTTGCAGTACGTCGTGTACTCGCGAAGAGAGCGAAAGAGGTATCTCGTTTTACGAACTTGCGACTCGTTCGCGTGTCATTAGGCGGAGCCCAGTTGACGCTCAGAGTGGTGTAGCTGTTTCGTCTAGTGGCGCCTCGGTTGGGGCCACAGCTAAAGTTAGCGGCGAAGGGGGTTCTCGCTTCGCTGGTTTAGAGTCGAGCTCAGAGGTAAGGTGATGCCGCCCTCGTGTGTCTCTGAACCGAAGCATTCCCCTTCCAAAGAAGCGCTAAATAAGTTGTATTATGCTCGTCAAATTATTGTAAAAATCTGTTGTAGTGTCGGCCTTGTCCGGGTCCGTAATATAAAGTTCGTTTTGCTTCTGAAGTTCGAATGCTGTGTTGGTTGGTATTAGTTTAAGTATAACTCCTCCAACTTTTGACAACTACTCAAAATCAGAGGCAAGTCTTCTTTCTTACGGGCGACCCACTCCTAGCTCGAACCAAGTGTTGGACTCCGAACTCGTCGTTAGAGTTTGTTCAACGGTTGTGGGAGCAATTCCGAATGGCGACCCACTCCTAGCTCGCTTAAGAGCGAGCTTGCGGAGCAGAATCGAACCAAGTGTTGGACTCTGAACTCGTCGTTAGAGTTTGTTCAACGGTTGTGGGAGCAATTCCGAATGGCGACCCACTCCTAGCTCGCTTAAGAGCGAGCTTGCGGAGCAGAATCGAACCAAGTGTTGGACTCCGAACTCGTCGTTAGAGTTTGTTCAACGGTTGTGGGAGCAATTTCAAATGGTGACCCACTCCTGGCTCGCTTAAGAGCAAGCTTGCAGAGCAGAATCGAACCAAGTGTTGGACTCCGAACTCGTCGTTAGAGTTTGTTCAACGGTTGTGGGAGCAATTCCGAATGGTGACCCACTCCTGGCTTGCTTAAGAGCGAGCTTGCGGAGCAGAATCGAACCAAGTGTTGGACTCCGAACTTGTCGTTAGAGTTTGTTTAATGGTTGTGGGAGCAATTCCGAATGGTGAACCACTCCTAGCTCGCTTAAGAGCGAGCTTGCGGAGCAGAATCGAACCAAGTGTTGGACTCCGAACTTGTCGTTAGAGTTTGTTCAACGGTTGTGGGAGCAATTCCGAATGGTGACCCACTCCTAGCTCGCTTAAGAGCGAGCTTGCGGAGCAGAATCGAACCAAGTGTTGGACTCTGAACTCGTCGTTAGGGTGAAGAGTAAAAGCAGAGAGATACAAACAATTTTACAAGTAGAATATGAAAAACTTTCTTTATTGATCACTAAAAGTTGGCTACTTCTAAGTTGCGAGCCATTATTACATGAGAAAAATAAAGGAAAAAATACAAGTAAAAGGAGTGGAATGGTTCGACATCCCAGAATACTTAGTCTCTTGGTATTTCAGAAGATGGTCGGCATTCCAAGTCCTGAGGATCTCTCTGCCTTTGAGGTCTTCCAGTCGATATGTCCCGGACCGAACTACTTTGGTGGTCTTGTAAGGTCCCTCCCAATTTGGAGCTAGTTTACTCTTCTGGCCAGGAAAAGAGATTGCTAACTTTCTGAGGACCAAGTCCCCTTCTTTGAGGTCGGTAGGGCGGACTCTCTTATTGTATGCCAACTCGATTCTTCTTCGGTAGCTTTGTTGGCGAATGGCAGCTCTTTCACGGATCTCATCAATCAAGTCTAGATTTGCTCGGAGCTCTCTGGCATTTTGCTCTTCTTCATAAGCCATTAGACGAGGAGAGGGTATACCAACTTCTAGGGGGATCATAGCTTCGGACCCATAAGTGAGATTGAATGGGAACTCTCCTGTGGGGGTCCGTTTTGTGGTGCGGTAGTTCCACAGCACGTTAGGGAGCTGATCGACCCATAAGCCTTTAGAGCATTTATCCAACCTCTTCTTAATACCGGAGAGGATCTGTCGGTTAGCATTCTCCACTTGACCATTCGACTGTGGATGGAAAACGGAGGAGAATCGTTGTTGGATAGCGAGGTCTTCACATAGAGCTCGGAAGGCAGCCCCGGTGAACTGGGTTCCGTTGTCTGTTATGAGGACCCGAGGAACTCCGAATCGACAGATTACGTTCTTCCAGAAGAACTGAAGTACTTTGTTCTCGGTGATTGTTGCCAAGGGCTCGGCCTCTATCCACTTCGAGAAGTAGTCGATTGCCACGACTGAGAATTTGAATTAGCAGGGAGCAAGTGGGAATGGCCCTAGTAAATCCATCCCCCACATAACGAAAGGGATAGGACTTGATAGGGAGGTAAGTGGAGCTTGCGGTAGGCGACGGATGTTGGAGTACTTCTGACAAGAGCTGCATTGCCGAACGTGCAGTTCGGCGTCTTGCAGGAGAGTGGGCCAGAAATATCCATAATTCAACACTTTGCGGGCTAGGGATCTGGACCCTGAATGTGCCCCGCTGATGCCTTCATGGAGCTCTTGCAGGGCGTAATCAGCTTGTTCTGGGGAGAGGCATCTCAAATAAGGCCTGCCATCCACTTGTGTGAAGGAGCAGTTGTACAGGATGCCCCCGATAAGTGTGTATCGCTCTGCTCGGGTTCTCACTCGGCGAGCTTCCTTAGGGTCTTCGGGGAGGAGCCCGTCCCTCAGGAATTCGACGAGGAGTTTCATCCAATCATCTTGAAGCAGGACAGGCAGCGACTCTATCGAGTCGGAAGTTTCATCCTCTATACTTGGCTTCAGGAGTACCTCTATTAAGACGGTCTGCTCGAGACCTTGGAGGGAGAAGGAGGCTAGTTTGGAGAGGGCATCGGCCTGAGAATTCTTTTCTTGGGGGATTCGCTGGATGAGAGCTTCTTCAAATAGGGCAATGAGATTCCTGACCTTGGCTAAATACTTAACCATTCGGTCATCTCGTGCTTCATACTCGCCTAGGACCTGATTTACGACCAGCTGAGAGTCGCTAAAGATCCGGAGGCGCTGTGCCCCTGCATTGCGAGCCATTCCAAGGCCAGCTATGAGTGCTTCGTATTCTGCTTCATTGTTAGAGGCCTTGAAGTTGATACGGAGGGAGTATTAGAGGATGAAATCATCTGGGCCTGCCAAAATGACCCCGGCTCTGCTTTCCTCGTTACAAGAGGATCCATCCACATAAATCGACTAGACAGGTGGTCCCTTCATTGCTTGGCTGAACTCGGGGATGGTACTTTCAACTATGAACTCAGCTAAGGCCTGAGCCTTGATTGCGGTCCGAGGCTGATATGTTATATCATGCTGGCTCAGCTCGATAGACCACTTCATGAGGCGATCGGAGGTTTCTGGCTTGTGGAGGACTTGCTTCAGGGGTTGGTTGGTAAGAACGACCACCGAATGGGACTGGAAATACGGGCGAAGCTTTCTTGCGGCCATGACTAGGGCGTATGCCATCTTCTCTATCCTCGGGTAGCGGAGCTCGGCATCCCGGAGTACCTTGCTCACGTAATAGATGGGCTTTTGGTTCTTATCTTCTTCCCTTACGAGGACGGCACTGAGGGTCTGTTCAGAGGCTGCTAGGTAGAGGTAGAGGGCTTCACCGAGAATTGGTTTGCTGAGGAGAGGAGGATTGACTAAGTAAGCCTTGAGCTGGTCGAATGACTCTTGTTACTGCTGACCCCACTCGAAGCCTTTAGCCCCCCTGAGAGCCTTGAAGAAGGGAAGGCACTTCTCCCCTGACTTGGAAAGGAAACGCCCTATGGCTGCTAGGCGACCCGTGAGCCTCTGAACCTCTTTAACATTCTTCGGGGGAGCCATGTCCAATATGGCCTTGATCTTTTCGGGGTTCGCTTCGATTCCTCTTTGGCTGACCATAAAGCCTAGGAATTTCCCCGACGAGACTCATATTGTGTTGAGTACGTCGAATGCCTCCTGTAGATCGACCATATGATCGGCCCCGTGGATGCTTTTCACAAGCATATCGTCAACATATACCTCCATATTCCGGCCGATTGTGCTTGAAAAACCTTGTTGACGAGGCGTTAATAGGTGGCACCTGCATTCTTTAAACCGAAGGGCATTACCCTGTAGCAGTAGAGGCCCTGGTCGGTTACAAATGAGGTCTTCGGGATATCCGGGGGAAATATACGGATCTGATTATAGCCTGAGAAGGCGTCCATGAAGCTGAGGAGTTAATGGCCCGAAGTGGCGTCTATCAAAGTATCGATACTTGGGAGAGGGAATGGATCTTTGGGGCATGCCTTGTTGAGTTCGGTAAAGTCGATACAAATCCTCCAGGTCCCATTGGACTTCTTCACCATCACGAAATTCGATAGCCATTCGGGATAGTTTACGTCTTGTATGAACCGGGCCTTCAAGAGCTTGTCCACCTCTTCTTTTATAGCTAGCTGGCGCTCGGGGGTGAACTTGCACCTCTTCTGTTGGACCGGTTTGGATCCCAGAGCAACGCTGAAGTGGTGGACCAAGAGCTCTTCGGAAATTCTGGGCATGTCTGCAGCTGACCAAGCAAAGAGGTCTTGGTTCCTTCGGATGCACTGGACTATGTCGGAGCATAGGGCGGATGGGAGGGTCTTGCTAACAAAGAACTTTCAGCTTGGATCCTGCTCAAAGAAGAGCACTTCCTCCAACTCATCCACCGGCTCGGACGTTGGTCGGGCAACATCTTGGGGGATTTCCAGAGTTTCGAGGGAGAGGATCGGACCGAGGGTAGAGGTCATGTAGCATTTGCAGGCCATTTCCTGATTGCCTTTTACTTCCCCTACTCCTGCCCGAGTGGGAAACTTCATCTTGAGGTGATAGGCGGAAGGGACGGCTTCAAGAGCTGCTAAGCCGGGACGACCCAAAATGACATTGTAAGCTGCTGGGACATCTACAACCATAAAGTCCATCGACTCCGTTCGGGTAGTAGGAGTTTTGCCAGTGGTTACATTGAGGGTGATCACCCATTCAATAGTCACTGGCACTCCCGTGAACCCATGGAGTGTGTAGCCGGCGGGCTTTAGTCTGTCTCGGGATAGTTTGAGGCCTTTGAAAGCACGGAGGAAGAGGATGTTAACGGAGCTGCCATTGTCCACCAGGATCCTCTCCACTTTAAAGTTCTCCATGTGGAGGTTGATGACAAGTGCATCACAATGGGGGGTTCAGACACCCTCAAAGTCTTCATCTGAAAATGTGACGGGCACTCCGAGGCCTTTCGAGAGGTGTGGCGCGAACCGAATTGACTTCCCTTATAAACGCCTTTCGAGAGGAGTTGGAGGAGCCCCCCATTAGGCCCTTATGAATGAGGTGCAGGACACGCTCCTCTTCGAAGTCGGGTGTTTCATCGCGTTCAGGATGCTTGTTAGCCCCCCGAGGCGGGGGAGGAAGATCGGCTCGGTCCTTTCTCACGAATCTGGTCAGCTGCCCCCTCTAGATGAGGGCTTCTATCTCGTTCTTCAGGGCCCGGCAATCATTGGTGTCGTGGCCATGGTCCCGGTGATAGCGGCACCATTTCTCTTTATCCCTCTTCTTGCTGGGGGTGTTCATTTTGGGTGTAGGTGGTATCACCCCCTCCTTCTCAAATTCCATGAGAATTGTGGAGATGTTGACGTTAAGGGGAGTAAACTTTTCAAATCTGGGAGGAGGTCGGCGCTAGCCGCCATTATCCTTCTGGAGCTTCTTGGCCCCTTCCTCTTCTGTTCCCTTTCTCTTAGACCCGGAGGAAGACCCCTCCAAGTTGGGACGGTGCTCAGCTTCTTCGGCCTGAATATACTTTTCACTCCGGAGGAGGAGGTCAGAGAAGTCTGTGGGGGCTTCTTGGCGAGGGAGGAGCGGAGGCTGGAGTTGAGGACATTGGATTGAAATGCTGCTGCAGCGACCGACTGGTCGAGGGATGCTATGGACCTGGCTTCCGCTGTGAACCTTTTCACATAGTCTCTGAGCTTCTCACCCTTCTTCTGGTTGAGGTAGAGTAGCGAAATGCTGGTCTTCTCAGTTCGGCAGCTACTCACGAAGTGGGTGACGAAGAGGGTCTCAAATTGCTCGAAGGAGAATATTGAGGAGGGGGCAAGGCGAGAGTACCATTCTCGAGCCGGACCATTGAGAGTTGCGGGGAAGGTCTTGCATAGCCGAGCATCGGAAGCTTGATGGATGAGCATGAGGGTCTTGATGCTTTTGATGTGATCGACGGGGTCAGTTTCCCCGGAATAAGTCTCGAATTAAGGAGGTTTGAAGCTAATGGGTACGGGTGCTTCCATTATGGTTCGGGAAAAGGGAGGCCGACTTGGGCGAAGGGTCCTTCCTCTAAGCTTTTCTTCTTGGTCTAACTGACCCAAGCGCCTCTCCATTTCGTGGAGACGGCGGTAGACAGTGTCATCCCTTCGACAGTAATCAACCGAGCCTCTAGACTCGTCTTCGTAAGAGGGAGAGCGGGGGCTACGACGACGGTATCTCCTGGAGCGGCGAGGACTAGGAATGTGCTGGGGGTTGCTAGGAGCTGGGGGAGGAGTTAGGGACCGTCGGCGAGGACTGCGGACCGGAGGAGGAGTGGGAATCCTTGGCGCATTGGTGTTGTTGGGACGGAGATTGAGAGCTTGTAGGACGGTTGCTTGGAATTGCTGGAACTCGGCACGGGTGATGGGTGCCTCATCGTTCCTTGGATGTTGCCGACCGGCAGGGGAGTGGGGTCTTCTTCTACAATGCTCGGGGGACTCTCTCTGCCCTTTTCGGGTAGGGGACCTTCTGTAGTCTCGGCGGTGAGGAGATCGCTCATCCGGACATTATTAGCGGGAGGCTCCCTCTCGGGCCCTGCTTTTCATGCAGACGGCGGCGAAGATCCTCATCCTTCTGCCGATTAAGGAAGGTATTGCGAAGGTCAGAAGCTCGGGGATTGTAGGAGGCCATAGAATCCGTAGAGGCATTGTGGATTGAGACGTGGTCCTGATGAGATGTTGTTTCTGCAGGTTGGGATGTGAGACCCCTGCACCGGCATTTGGAGGACCGGGGGGACCCTTAGGAGGTTTTTGATTCTGAAGAGGAGGTTGGTCCTGTTGGAGAGGGTCCTCGGCTTGAGGCGAAAGTTGCCCCTGCTGCTGAGCGGGTTGGATGGGAACTTCCTGCTGCTGATCAGGGGATTAGGGTCCACGGTTGGACCCTCGGGATCTTACTTTCCTAGAAGGCATGGCTGGAGAGGATCTGACCAACGGGAAGAGGAGAGGCTGCTATTCGTTTGGTTCCCACATACGGCAACAATCTGTTGCCGCTGAATCTGGTGTGGGGGCAAACAAATAGTATTTGTGGATTCTTGGAAAACTTTGAATAGCAACCCTGTTACCTGTTCCACCGGAGTTTGACCGTTGACTCCCGCCGTTCACCTGCAAAAAGTGTGAGACACCAGGGTTGATCCCGGCGACGCACCCTCCGATGCTCAAGTCAGTAATCGGGGAGATTTTGAAAGAGCGTAAATTGGCAAAAGATTGATTACCTCTTAATGGAGATGGATGGGGGGTATTTATAGGCACCGCTGGGGTCAGATTAGGACTGTAATCCCGGTGGTTAGATAAGGAATGTAATCCCTAATCCCCAGTGAAAGGATAGATATGAATCAGGGCCGTTGATTAGGATTAATCAGAAACCCTAATTCTATCCTTTCTGGACCGGGTTTGCTGCGGGTTGAAACCCGCACCCAGTTGAGGTGGATCCGTTCGTGGGTTAGTGGGTCTTCGAGGAGGAGAACCAGTACCCGCTTCAGACCCATTGGTAGGTGAAATTACCATTTTACCCCCAAGCTTTAAGATTCGTTCCTGCTTTGGACGGTTCTGATTTAACCCCATTTAGCCATATCATGTACAATCTCCTACCTCTGAAAGGTCTCTCATTCTGCACATGGATTATGATGTTATCATGGTTTGTCAAGGCATCTCTATATTTGATAACTGTGAAGATTATTTGGGGTGTGCATTGAGATGCTTCTGATTGGTTCTCATGGATATTTGCAAAAATCTATCAGTATGTTAACGAGTGGTTTTGAATACATTTTGTTGATGTGCTGGAAGATACAATCGTGGAGATGATGGATTCTGATCCCGTATAAAAATCACTTTTGATTTTTAACTTTAACAAATTTCCATACTGTGCACAATTTCCTTTCTGTGCAGGGTTCTGATTGTTGCTTATGGCTTATGATGTTATTGCTGCTTATGGCTTATGATGTTATGAGGGTTTCTTATTGCTGTTCGTAGGTTATAACTATGAAGAATGATAATTTGGGATGTGCATTGGGATGCTTCTGATGGCTTCTCATGCTTCGGGCAAAAAATAATCAAGTATGCTAACACAACTATTTCAACTCTTTTTCTTGTAGATGAGGAGGTTGAAAAAAGTGGAGATGAAGGCTTCTGATCCTGTATAACTCAAGTACTACTATTTTTTTCCCTTAACAAATTTCCATAATGTGTACAATCTCCTTCCTGTGAAGGGTTCAGATTCTGCAGATATTTTATGATGTTATCATTGTTTGTAAAGGCTTTTGATATGTTATAACTGTGAATAAATAATTTGGGGTGTGGATTGAGGTGTAACTGATGGGTTCTCATGCTTTGGACAAAAAACTATCAGTATGTTGACACAAGCTTTTCAATAAATTTTGTTGATGTGCATGACGATACAATCGTTGAGATGATGGCGTAAACTGACTATGAAGTTCAAAATGTGTAAGCTCAGAACAACACAAACTGAGATGAAGTTGAAAATGTGTAAGCTCAGAACAACAAAAAGTGAATATGAAGTTCAAAATGTGTAAGCTCAGAACAGCATAAAGTGAACATGAAGTTGAAAATGTGTAAGCTCAGAACAACACAAACTGAACATGAAGTTCAAAATGTGTAAGCTCTGAACAACACAAATTGAACATGATGTTCAAAATGTGTAAGCTCAGAACAACATAAACTGAACATGAATATCAAAATGAGTAAGCTCTCAACAACAGAAGCTGAACATGATGTTCAAAATGTGTAAGCTCATAACAGAAACTGAATATGAATATCAAAATGTGTAAGATCAGAACAACAGAAACTGAACATGAAGTTCAAAATGTGTAAGCTCACAACAACATAAACTGAACATGATGTTCAAAATGTGTAAGCTCAGAACAACATAAACTGAACATGAATATCAAAATGAGTAAGCTCTCAACAACAGAAACTGAACATGATGTTCAAAATGTGTAAGCTCAAAACAACATAAACTGAACAACACCAACCACCAACCAATGTGTACACCAAATGGAGAATATACAAAAGGATTAATAACCGATTTGTAACCACAAACTAGTTTTAACTTTCGACTTTCATTATTTCCCTTACAATCCATACATGACTAACACAGTAAAAGACATTTAAACTTCCTAACATTTGAAACATTCTCAATGGGTCAAAAATGGGCAGTCGAAGAGAATGTTCTCAAGGCTCTCGGGTTCTCTACTAACATCCTTCTTGTTCTTCCTCTTGAATTCCTGGACAATTTAATTCACCCAATAATATCAGAAGCAAATACGTAAATATATTAATTATAATGAAATGCAAATACGTAAAAATCTGTAGGCTCAGAACAACAACAACAGCAAAGAAAACTGTTGGCTCAGAACAACAACTGCAAAATAATCTGCAAGGTCAGAACAACAGGAGATGCAAAAATCTGTAGGCTCAGAATAACACCACCATAACCACATCATAAAGTGAAAAATGTGTAACCTCAGTACAAGACAATTTGAACATTCAGTGAAGTAACAATCGTAAAGCTCGGATAGGATTATTTCATCACTAGTCACTCCTATTAATCATGAATTCATAGTGTGCAACTTCAGAAACATAATCCATCTCATCATCACTTATAACCAATTAGGAAAAATAAAGCTCAGATAGGATTAATTCATCATAAGTCACTCCTGCAAATCATTAAATAAATGATTTATAGTGGGCAACTTCATAAACATAATCCATCTCATCATCACTTTTAAAACTAGAACCAAGTTATCCAACAAGGAAGCAAACTCACAATCACATGAATGTAACAGACTATTTGGGGAATCGAATACTTCCCTGACATATTGTGGCTGATCATCTTGTTCTACATACTATTCTTGAGATGCAAACATTACCTGACAAATTAATTAACAATAAAGAGTTTGAACAAGTGAATGGAAATCAATTAATGAACAACTGTAATAAAGTTGTTGATTTGATGTTCAAAAATAAATGCAAAGAAGAGAAGTAATCTCACCATGTTCTTGAGAATGCACCCCGAGAGTACCCAAAACCCATTCCAGCACCAACCCAACTAGTGCACACAACAGGATGAGAATCATTGTAGATGGAAGTATGGGACTTTGGTACCAATCTATTGGAATGTTTATTAATTATGGTGGAAATTCAGCTCAATTGACGGTTCCCTATTCTTTTTGGCTTGTTAACTTAAAAACAACCACTGTGAATGCATCATTAGGAACAACGCTCCACCCGAGATGAATGAATGAATGAATGATAATTTGCATTGGTGTTGCTACTCCAGAACAATCAGATCTACTCGACAACCATGATCCATCCATTCAGAGTCCCCAGTCAGTCAAAAGCACAAAGCAAAGCAGAAACACAAAAAAATGAAAAGGGCAATAGAAGAAGAAGAAGAAGAAGAAGAAGAAGAAGAAGAAGAAGAAGAAGAAGAAGAAGAAGAAGAAGCTAACCTCCCTCAGAGCCTCCACCAAAGAGGACAAGGCAATTGGAATCAGAAACAAAGTTGAGGGAGTGAGAGGCCCTGGGACTGGGCATAGGAAACATGAAGCCATCAGCACTAGCATCATCAACGTCCTCTTGACTCAAAATAGTACTAGTTGTTAAGCTGCAGCTACGGCATGAGAGTGTCATGAGTTGGGAAACCTCCTTGTAGAGCCGCTTCCAAGAGAAGCACATCGATTTTGATTTGGGGGCTAGGGTTTCTCTTCGAAGAGAGAGAGAGAGAGAGAGAGAAATCGACAGTAGGGATTTGAGCTAGGGTTTCCATTGTTCGACGAAGAGAGAGCGGGAGGGAAAGGAGACAGAGCGGGAGGGAGGGGAGACGAAAAAGATAGAGAGATATGGGTTTCGGCAGTTGGAATTTGAGCTAGAGTTTCAATTGTTCGACGAAGAGAGGGCGGGAGGGAGAGGAGACAGGGCGGGAGGGAGAGGAGACAGAGCGGTAGGGAGAGGAGAAGAGAAAGATAGAGAGATATGGGTTTCGATTTTAGGGATTTAAGCTAGGGTTTCAATTGTTTGACGAAGAGAGAGCAGGAGGGAGAGGAGACAGAGCGGTAGGGAGATATGGGTTTCGATTTTTCCCCTTTCGATTTTTGCCCTTTTGCCCCTCAACAAAGCCAACTTAAGCAGGATCTCTTCTGAGCCATTCGATCTGGATCAATCCCGATCGAATGGTTGAAAACTCCAGCTCTCGATAAGGATCCCAGCTTCCCAGCTCTTAATAGACTTACTATATATATATATATATATACACATATATATATATATATAATATCTGGATATATCCCTAATATATAATGTTTGACATGAAAATTCTTGGGCTGACACATCATGCCATTTAATACCTTGGAGTAGAGTTAAACTTACAAAAGGTATTGTGTAAGTGCATCCACTATCGTTTGCTAAAAAGTTAAAATATGCATATTTTAGCAATTTCGCTCTCACTATCGTTCGCTAAATACTCATTTTTAGAAAAGTTATGAACAGTTGACTGTTATATTTAGCAGCAAAATATAGCAATGGCCAAATATAGAAGATGGAAGATCTTCCGCCTCTGAATTTTTTTCAATATTAAAAGATGACGGACGAAAGATCTTCTTCCGTCTGCGAACTTTAAATGAAGAAAAGTTGAGAGACGGAAGATCTTCCGTCCTCTACTTTTATTATTTCAAAAAATAATAAAAGATCAACTTTTATTATTTTAAAAAATTAATAAAAGTAGAAAGACGAAAGAAGATCTTTCGTCTCTTTTCTTTTTATAAGAATTTCTTTTGTTAAAGGCCCACACAGATTTAATTAATTTTTTTTGCCTCTGATGGAAAGATCATCTGGGCAATTTTTTCTAAATTTACGAAAAATACCACTCTCTATATGTCACGCCCCGCTTCCCAAAATACAGGAATACGAGCACATGATTGAGGCCCAGCGAATGATGCGAAAACACCATTCATAAGCTGTACAGGTACTCAACAACAAGATAACAAAATAAACCACGTACGCATGTAAAATCACAATATGATAATGAAAGTTCATGACATAGTCCATAACATAACCAACTTATAATAGAGTATATTATAAATTTTTGTAAAATATAAATAGTTACGGGTCAAACAAGTCCGGATTACAATAAAGAGTTACATGAAAGGTGTAGTACCCCGTATTTTTAAATACTATTTTTGAGATTAGAAAATGAATTAAAATGATTTTCAGGAGATTTAATAAATATTTTCCTAAACATTTATCTTTTCGTACGTGCAAAACACGTGCAAATATTTTGGTGTAAATATCTAATTTCATATTTTTAATAAATTCTCCTACTTATAATAGAGTATATTATAAATTTTTGGATTTTTCTGAGTAAAGAAACTATTTTTATAAATATCTCGAAAGAGAGGGGCTTTTATGTAAAAAGCCGTTTTGATCTCAAATAAATAATAAAATTTTATTTTTACTGATTTTTGGGCTTTCCATGGTTATCATTGAAATTAAAATATATTTAAATTTTATTTAGAGTCGATTTGGTAAAGATTTAAACAAATATAGTGTTTTTGCAAATATGGAATTTATGTTGGATCTTGTGCAAATGTTTTCCTGAAAAGTAAAAGTCAGATATTTTAATTGGAAAATATAATATGTATTATTAGATATTATTTCTGAATTTTCTGAATTTTTATGAATATTTTATGATGTATTTGCAAATATTACAAAAAGAGAGACTTTTGAGCAAAATTGCCACCCTGAGTGCAAATCCGAATTTTATTTATTTCTGGGATGTACTGGATTGCTGGACAACTCAGTAGTAAAAGTATTTTATTTGTTTTTAATTTATTTAACTTATTTTAACTCTTTTATAAAGAAAGATTTATATATGTAAAGTTATATTTTGAAAGGATTATTTAGCAAATGTGTTTCAAAACCCTAATCCTTCAATTCCGGCCTATATAAAAGGTGGAGTGCAGCCTTCATTCGCTGTACAACACAAGGTTTATTATTTTTATTTTTCTTGGAGATTGAAAGGGAAGATCTTGGATTTCGCAAAGAAGGGTTTTGCTTATTCAATTGGATTTCTTCATTTGAGGTGAGTGATATAATTATTTTGTTGTTTTGTTTTATGTACGTGAGTGACTTGTTTGTTTTTCTTTTGATTTGTGTATGTTGTATGAGAATGATATGAATGTTTTGATTGATTTTGGATGTTGAATTTCATCTATTAGAAAGCATGCTAGGGTTTCGGTATGAATATGTATGATGGATAGATGAAAAATTGGATCTTTGTTAAGAACCCTATATATTTGCATGTGAATGAATTTAGATTTGTTGGAGAACCTAATATAAATTGTGAGTAGACTTTTTCTTTTGGATTATTGATTTGATTGAGTATGATGGATGTTATGCATTAATTAATTAAAGATGAGATTTTTGGGACTATTGGTGAGTTGGATGAAAACAACTTGGCCATGTGATGATAAATTGGTTTTGTTTATGAATCAACTATTGAGAGTAGTTGAGATTGAGTTCGAGAAATTTTGAGAATGAATAATGGTTTAGAGGACCATGTTTTGAGAATTTGAGTTATGATGACTAAAATTTGAGATTTAGTTGAATTTGAGGAAATATATCCAAATTGGGATTTTTTTCGAGATTTGGTTTTGATATGGTTTGGATCTGAATACGAAGCAATTTCAACGAACAATTAATTTTAGAAACTCTATTTTGATTATATGCACAATTTATGTTTTATTTTGAAGAAGTTCATCAAAAAGTTATTTTTATCAATTCAAGTGGTTTTTGATTGGTTCATATGGATCTTTGTATATCCTATAAGTTGTATTTGATCATATCAAAAATATACTTTTTATAGATTTCATTTTTGTAAAGTAAATCTTCGTGACGGTTGAATTGTGCACAACCAAAAGTATACAGTCTGTAGGTCGACAGTCGACTGGTACGATTTCTCAGTCGACCGATACGACCCGGCTGCTATGTTCCTTAGTATTTCTTGAAATTTCGTCTGGACAGTCGACTGAGGACCTTAACAGTCGACTGGTACCACTTAGAATTATTTTCTCGAAGTTATTGTATTTTTCACTCTGGACAGTCGACCTATACCCTTTTCAGTCGACTGCTATACTTAGAATTATTTCTTAAAGATTATTGAATTTTCTCTCTGGACAGTGGACCGATAGCTTTTGTAGTCGACTGATACTGATGTATATTTTTTAATGTTCTTTCAAATGATTTATTCTCTAAATATTTTGATCTATAACGTACTATTCTAAATATTATTGTTTCTACAGAACATATGTTTTTAAGATATTTCATTGTTGAATTTGGATTATGGAATTTTATAAAGATTTGCATATTTGTTGATTGGAGGGGTTTCTCCCTTTGAACGTTTTGACGATGGATTAGTGAGTTTTGGTCTTGTTGAGATCTCTAGGAGTTGAGTGGGAGTCCTGTGAACCGGCAGTTGAGATTTGTTGAGTTAGACCTGGGGAATCTTGGTTTAGTTGTTGTTGAGTAGTTAAGTCCGGCAAGATACACTAACTCTAGAGATGAGGATTTTTGGTGGTTTAATAATAATCAACTTAAGGATAGGCACTAGTGGGGATGTGATGGAACTTGGGAAACGTAAGTATAGGCTCATGGTTTTGTTAGTCCAATGGATGCGTTCCAGAACTGTTTGTTGTTCTGTCTCGAGAGGACATTTGTGTGTTCGAGTGTCGAGGGTCTGCAGGCTTATTCACGGAGCATGCATGGTGCATTCGCGTGTCGAGGGTCGGCAGGCCTATTCACGAAATGTATCTTGTGTATCTGCACGTCGAGGGCCTTACAAGCCTATTCGTGGGTTACACAATTTGGGAGATGATTCTCCGGTTGTTTTGAGCTATCTTACATGATACTTGCGCATCGAGGGCTGTGGTGCCTATTCGTGGAGTATTCTGGATCTTGTTTTCCCATCACCGTAGTAGAATTAGTTGCATAGCGAGGGGTTATCCCTATAAAGTGGAGATCGTTAAGGGTTTGCACCGGACCTATGTACTATGGAATGCATAGAATCCGACAAGTATGCATTAGAGAGTCAGCATATAGATTGTGTTTTCTTGACTTGGTTTTATGCTCGGTTTTCCTGTTTTTCCTACACTTGACACTTAGTCTAACTTCACTTGTTGTATTCATTCCATGATGTTTTTATGCTTTACTTGTTATTTCTCATTCATTTATTATTGTTGTTAATACATGTTCACTACAAACAGTACTCTAATCGCCGGCGGTTTTTTCTATAATGGCCGGCGCTTTAAAACCGCCGGGGAATCAATTATGGTGTTTCGTGAAGCACCGCCGCAAGCGCCGTCCATACCGCTGCCGGGGAATCTTATTCGAATCCCCGGTGCAAATAAACGCCGTCCATTGTTTTGATGAATCCCCGGCGTTTGAAAAGCGCCGGGGTTGTCCTTTTGAATTTTTAAAAATCTTACCATTATTGAACATACCCCCCGGCGTTTAATCCCCGGCGCAAATGAACGCCGGCCATGTTTTGATGAATCCCCGGCGCAAATTTTATGGATCGATCTAAAAATAGCATTCACTGCATATCTGTGATATTGTCCAGTTGCTTTTCACTCCAAATACGATAATGGCTGAAGTTTTGTAGATTCAACATCTAAATTTGCACAAAGTGGAGACAACTAAAGCTCATCCATAAAAATGAACTACTGGGAAGCTAGCTAATCAGCATATGGTAAGTCATCCATTACCAGTTAAGTTGTTCTAAACACCATCAGCAATAATTACAGCAGTTAAAAACTTACAAAAGAAACAGGGACTGAAACTAAAGCCTTCATTAGAGCGTTGTTCAGCAACATACTTGCAGCAAAAGATCACATAAGCACATAGCACGGTATATAAAGTACAGCTCAGACTAGTGTTTTTGTTCCGCAATATATTTGTATATACAACAAAAAATAGTGAGTAAACAAATAGAGACAAAAAACTAGGCTAGTAATCGATAGTTCTGCTTCCATGATGTATTTCACAATAAAAGTTCACATCCATATCACCAAATTTCTTCTGCTTCCATCCTGTTTTGTCAAAAACACAAAAACAAAAACATAGAACAAAGTTAATATCACAAACGAAATCTCAAATATAACTTTCATAATTTCAAAAAAACAATGACAATTTTTTGCAGTGTAAAAATAAAATTGTCCACAATATGACCAAGAATATGATTTGCATAATCTAGACAGCCATGGGATCCTTGCTTCCCTTCTAAAAAAAAGTATATAGGTCAGAGAAAAGCATGAGTCGGAATCCAACATGCACAAACTGAATACACTGAACTATATGAAAAGATTCTACAGCCCATAGAGATCACCGACTGGGACTTGAACTTGAACTAGTGAGTCAGAATTGCACAAACCAACAAAAATTCAGATAAAGTATTTATTTAGAAAAATCTTTCAGTTTTGCATAGGAAGATCATCACACCAGGAACCAGTTCTGCTTTCTTCAAGTGTAAATGGTTCTACGTACTTGCAAACTGCAACTATATAGCATAGGCAATTGTTACACTATATTAATTAGTGTGAATTTAGACAAGGAGGGGTGGTTGCGCACTGGCGATCTTGGGTATATTGATGAAGATGGAGAACTTTATATTGTGGATCGCATAAAAGAGTTGATCAAGTACAAAGGTTTTCAGGTAAGATTTGATATGTTAAGTTGAACTATATATCACTACAGATACAGTTGACCATATTTATATGATATGGGATGTTAATGTTAAGTTAAACTATCTCTAAGATTGAATAGAAATAATAGGATTAGGAATTAATTGAAGTACTATACTAGTTTATATAACAAAGTTGAGAAAATACAAGCCTACAGTGTACGTCTAGCGATGTCGTCGAAGGGATCACCAAGGTCGTCGACTTCCTCTTCATTCGGACGACTGGATGATGTCGGGTCTCTAACATCATGCTGTATAAGAAATAAGTATGAAAGATGCCATGAGTCGGATTGGTACACACAATTAGTCAGATTCGTATAAAATGCTAATGCTAAGCAATTGGTAGACACAATTAGATAAGAACAATACTCTATATAATTTCTAACCTGTCTCGGTATGTTAGATGGGTTTTGAACATTTGTTTCCCTCACCATCTGTGCTAATTCTACAACTGTTGCCTTAAGCTCTGCGACTGTTGCCTCTAGATTAGCTATCTTCACATCTCTAGGATCCGGCTGTGATGATGAAAAAGCATGAGTACCAGAGGGTGTT
Source organism: Hemerocallis citrina (assembly GCA_017893485.1). Taxonomy (NCBI): domain Eukaryota; kingdom Viridiplantae; phylum Streptophyta; class Magnoliopsida; order Asparagales; family Asphodelaceae; genus Hemerocallis; species Hemerocallis citrina. Next base: position 99,666,196 of record CM030363.1, on the reverse strand, counting down.
GGTCCTAACCCCTTCCCACGCACACGGCCAGGGCGCTCCGGACCAATGCTTTCGACCAACGCCTGGTGTTGATGCTGCACTATATCGGCGGTGGGAGCGGATGACAGTTCGGCATACCTATTCCAAGCAGTTGCCTGTTTTAAAAAAAAATATTCAAATTCATTGTTAAGGCATATTACACATCAAATAAGCAAATTTAAGATAGAAAAACTATTACCGATATCGTCGCAGCCTTTGAGGACGGAAATACGCCTTGTGAGTTCATGTGTGTTGCGTCGAAAAAATCTAAATCACCGTACTGATCCGCACCTCCTCGCTCCACATCCTACATATATTAAAATCAAAATCAATTGAACTCGTTTTGAAAAAACGAAAGTTTTTTGGTATTAAGAGTTACTCTACAAGTATTATAGTGAAGAACAAAACACTTAGATATACCATCATTGCGCGTCGCCGTGCAAAGCTTGTACCTCCTGCAGTGTGCAGCACGTCTTGTGCTTCCCTACTTGCACGACCTCTTTCAGCTCTCTTCTGCACAGACCATAAAATTTAATAAGCCATATATCATATCAAAATATATTGCATCATATACTACAATTTTTTAATTACCTTCCCTTCAGGTGTATTCCAAAAATGGCATAGAAATTCCCAGTCAGCACGCACGACATCTCTTGGGACTGCTCTTGCGTTCTCAGCCATTGTTCGGTTCTCGTCATAATATTTTTCCTTAAGCTCAACCTTATAGTCTCTCCATTTCTTAGACATTGATTTATTCAGCCAATTAGCATCAACAACTGCCGGGAAATCAAATTTTTGCTGCAACAGTCATAAATCAATATCATATATTAAAGAATTTACGTCATAAGATAACTACCTCAAAGCATTAAACTACAAAAAAAGAAGAAGAGCAGTCCCAATATCATATATTCGATGTTTGTATTACCAGAGATTGATAGCACATATGTGAACAGGGTTATGATGCGACTGTAATTTGCAGTGCCCACACCCTGATTTTTTTTTCCTTCAGTAGACTTTAGGCCATCCAAACAGCCCCTAAGAGGGGGTAGGTGGGAGGGGAAGTCAAGGTTCAACAAAGGAGAATTGCTTAAATTATGACATCAGTTTATGTGGACTTGGTGATGAACAGGACATTAAAACGTATTGGAAAAACAGGGCAAGAGACAAGAAGATATTGAAGCTAGTATGTATAACATGCACTCTAGTTTTGGGTTTCATTGAATTCCATTACTTTTATGAGATCTTGGACAATATTTGGAAGTAAGTTGCATAATGTCTACAATTATTTCTTGAAAAAACTAGACATTAGAAATATATCTTCGACAATGCAATTTATTAGTTAATTTTCTTATAAACGACAATGCAATTATTCAACAATCTAATAGAGAAAAGAATGATCAGATGCAATCAATTATTTGAGCCCAATGTACATCAAAGATCAAGTGGCAACATAAGCTTTTAACTTCAAAGAAGCATCCTATGCAAATATGACAGAGCTTAAAATAACAGAGATGGTAAGCAGGTCGAGCAGAGCACTGCACTTCTACAGGGGGAAACAAATCCCACAATACTAGACATTCTGATAGTGTAGAGTGTGAGGAGACTATAACAACAGTTGATGCACAAACATATTCCAGCATCATAATAGAAGACACATGTTGTGATTCCAGTAATGATATTGGTTATGGATTGCACCAAACAAATGCACAACCTAGAAATTGGTTATGGGTTGCACCAAGCATTAAACTACCTCAAAGCATTAAACTACAACTACACCCATGTGAAAGTATAAAAGCAAAACAGAACATAAGAATCAAAATTATACAAACTATTTAAGAAATACCTATAACCAAACTATTTAAGAAATACTGTAAATATAAATGGTACCTTGATAACTTCCATAGCTCTAGTCCTTGTCGCTATGGGGATATTTGTCCATCTATCGAATGATAGTGGAAGATACTCGGAATTCCGAACAACCATCTTCTATGACCCATGTAGCAGAACTTTTTCCCATTATATAGCCATCTTGAAGTAGTTTTATCAGCACAACAAGGACATGCATTACGCCCTTTGGTGCTATAACCGGATAAATTTGCATACGCAGGAAAATCATTGATTGTCCAAGTCAATGCAACTCGAAGACGGAATGATTTCTTCGTTGTTATATCATATGTTGGAACACCCTCCCACAACTGTTGCAGCTCATCTATTAAAGGCTGGAGATAGACATCTATATCATTTCCAGGGCTTTTCGGTCCAGGAACTATTGTGGACAAAATAAATGATGATGGCTTCATACACTTCCAAGGCGGTAGATTATACGGTATCAACACTACAGGCCATATGCTGTATGTACTACTCGTTTGCCGGAATGGGTTAAAACCATCACTGGCTAATCCAAGTCGCACGTTGCGAGTATCTTCAGCAAAATCAGGATATCTTTCATCAAAACTTTTCCATGCAGCAGAATCCGCCGGATGTCTGAGAATTCCATCATTCTTTCGCCCTTCAGCATGCCATCTCATATCAGAAGAAGTCTTAGATGACATAAACAACCTTTGTAGCCTAGGAATCAAAGGAAAGTAGCGCATCTGTTTTGCTGGCTTCTTTTTCCGCCTTGATTTAACTATACCACTTGCATCTTGTTCTTCATTCGGAACACCTTTCCATTTTGAAGTACCACAAATTTCACAGTTCTCCAGACTCTCCTTATCCCCCCTAAATAACATACAATCATATCGACATGCAACTATCTTCTCATACCCCAGATCAAAATATTTAAGGAATTGTTTTATTCCATATGCTGAATTTGGGAGACAAATTTCAGGAAATGCTTCATTCAACAATTTAAGTAACATTGTAAAGGATTTGGCAGACCAACTATTCAAACATTTGATCTGAAATAACCTCACGATGAATGAGAACTTCGAAAATTTGATGCAATCATGATACAAGGGTGTACTAGCATCCTCCAACAACTTACTGAATGCTTCAAATTCTTTGTTAAATTTAGAGTTTTGCCTACCCTCCTCCACTTCACCCTCGTACCCATCAGTGTGCGAAGTTTCGGTCGGTTCATCATGGACTTGAGTTGTTGAACTATTTGTGTGCATTGGATTGTTGTGAATCCCAAAAGCATCCCGCACTAGATTTTGCATCTCATCGGCAAGACTGTCGTCGTCATTCACTAAGGGTTCATTTTCCTCTTCCAACAATTCTTGTCCAACCGGAATCGATGTGTCACGCTCTCCATGGCAGAACCACAGTGTGTACCCTTGCAGAAAACCATTAATCACCAAATGTGTTTGTACTTCGTAGCATGGAAGCAAATGACAGTTTACGCATCGGCGACATGGACAAAGGATAAAGTTGGGATCACGAGAATGTTGCTTGGCAAAGATAATGAAATCTCTAATACCATCTCGATACTCTTTGCATAATCGTGACTTACTCATCCAACTTTTATCCATTTCAATAATATCACTCAATCTGAAAATTAAATTAAATTTCACTTGGTCAATATGAAGGTTTGGTATGCTTTTGAAAACAATCAAATTCATACTTCGCATTGTAGGTGTGATGGTGAACTAAGAGGGAAATAGAAATTGACATAGATGTAATACAAAACTTGATCTGAGTGTTCATCCTAAAACTTTGTTCTACATTAGTTTTTGTAGTCTTGCAATTAGTTCTCTTCTAGTCTAGGATGATTAGCAGTTCATGTGATTTGTGCCTGTATCATCTACTTAAGATCAGTGGGGTGATGTTACTTAAAGCCAAGAATATAATATAGCAATTTAAAACTACAGATTTTTGTTTGTTTTACAGAGCTAATAAATGGCCGTGGCCATCCTGTTTGATGAGATATAAGGAAACTAAAATCATCCAATAATTCAAGTAATAATAAAGAAACACCAAAATGTGAAGCAATTGAAGTAAAAGAGTCTCATAGTCAAAAGCAAACTATGAAACAAGAAAGGTTAAATATGGCGATCATAGTCCCCACTGCGAAAGCAGAAACAATGCCCTTGGTTCCCCAGTCATCATATCTAGCTTACTTTTCGCTTCATCTTTTATTAACAACATCAAAGGTTTATTTACTATTAAATAAATAAGGCTATGAATTAGATAAGTTTTCTTGTATAACGTAATGGAGTATGAATTCTCTCCACATAGATATGAATGAAAATTAAATTAACTGTAGAAATACTCATGAATGCACAAAGAGCTACATCATGCTCAAAACTGACCTTCAAACTTCCAAAGAATGCAGGTTAGTATCAGAAGTCTACACAACCAAAATTACAGACTGTCTATGAGAAATATTTGCCATTGTGTTAGAATTCTCCAAACTATGTCTCCTATTTTGAGCAGGAATTCTATTTCAGAGAAGAATTTGTAATTTCAAAGATATGGTCACATACTATATTATATATTCAAACCAAGATTGCTTGGAGATTTCAAATCAGTAGTAGTTTAATTGGGAACCTTGGAGTACCTGACGAAATTTTTGTTTTATACCTCGCAAGTTAATAGTCACCAGATATGAGAATATTGTTTGAGCCCTATAAGATACAAGTCAAAGTTGACTCCTTTAGAAGTGTCCATATCCAATGCAAGTTTGAATGATCATGCCTAAAAAGTAAATGATTCAGATGTAGTCACAATAAATGTAGAGAGATGACTAGATATTAGGTTATATCTAATTCTTGACCCAACAGGCATTCATTCAGGGTCACTCTCGAGTCAATCTGGTACTGAACCCATTTAACCTAACTATTAATATTGGTCTTTAGCCAAATTTGTACATGCCAAACTTACACTTGTTCATCTCCTTACTTTATATGGAAACGGCTCCAAAACCTACACTCCTCTCAGCTAAACTCACCAATTCATTAAACTAGGTTGTTCTTCGCTACCTTCTAGATGTGAGACGAATTAGCTCCACCTTACCTCCTAATTGGTTAAGCCCAAAAACTAACTATTAGCAAGATAAACTATATTTAATGGGGAAATCAAACCAAGTTATATAGTGGGCTGAATTCAATTCCTATGTCTCTATACCCTACTAACTCACAAATACACAAACCAGGATGTTGTTGTACAATTGATAACATGTGAGGAACACTCAACAAGATGAAATGAAGAGAATGGAACTTTACCAAAATAGCAGTATAATTACCAAAATAGCAGTATAATTACCAAAATTAGAGTCTTAGTAGCAAAAATTTCTAAAGGATTATTTCATGAACATCACAAAATTTTCAAGTAAATGTAGGTAGCGACAAGTTAATGTATGCACCAGAGGGACAGAGTTGATGGCTCCGACTAGAATGGATGACAACCTAATTGCGACAATTGCACCTCCTCCGTAAAGAAAAACTGTCGATTTGTTCTCAATCGCATCCCACTGAAACCATACCATGTTAAGGATCAACTTGTGAATGAAACAAAGTAGTGGAACAAAATGTTCACTTTAATAGGATGATGGTTAATACCTTCTCCTTTAGATCGGAAAACAGCTCATCGGTTTGAATAGAGCTTGTCTCCTCCGACGTGGTATCTCTTACTCGGAGTGATGAATACCTGCACACATCTGTTAGATAACAAAAGGGATTAATCACTGTCATGTTATTCAATAGCATAAACATTCATGTTATTCAATAGCATAAACATTCAATAGCATAAACATTCATTGTGAATAGCATAAACATTCACTATCATGTTATTCAATAACAAAAGGGATTAATCACTGTCATGTTATTCAATACCATAAAACAAAAAAATTCAACCAAAATCAACAAAAATCTACACCGTTAACCAACAAAATTCAAGATCCAAACCAACAAAAAAAATCCACACCATATTGGCAGATTGCATAGTAACTAACTCACCATCTTCACCGATCCAACGGCGGCGGCGACGAGATCCAACGGCGGCAAGCGGCAGATTGAGAACGAAATCGAAATCGAAATCGAAGAACGAAGTGGAGATTGAGAACGAAATCGAAATCGAAATCGAAGAACGAAGTGGAGATTGAGAACGAAATCGAAATCGAAGTGGAGATTGAGAACGAAGTGGAGATTGAGAACGAAATCGAAATCGAAGAAGAAGGAAATAAGGGGCGAACGAAATCGAAGAAGAAGGAAAAAAGATATAGGGTTTTGAGAGAAAGGCGCGGGTGGGGAATTTAGGGCGCGACTAATTTGGGGCGAACGAAAAAAGAGAGAAGGAAGTGGGGAATATAGTGCGTGGGTAGGGGGGTTTTCCCCGGCGTTTTCCAGCGCCGGGGATACCTGGAATGGCCGGCGCATTAATAAAAAGCGCCGGGGAATGTCCCGGCGAAAACCCAAAGCGCCGGGGATTTTACGCCATATATTCTTATTTATTTTGTAGTGGGTGTTGATGACTCAGTGTTTTATGATTTAATTATGTTGTTTGTTTTTATGTCACTCACACCTTTATGGCTGACCCTGTAGAACCCCATATTTTCAAATATTATTTTAATTATTTGAAAATGAATTTAAATAATTTTTGGAGATTTAATTAATATTTTCTAAGAAATTTAACTTTTGTACACGTGCAAAACACGTGCAAATGACTTTTTAGAAGTTTGAAAAATTAAGATTTCTTTATGAAAAATCATTATTTATTATTTGGGAATTATGTAGTATTTTTCCAGATTTTTCTGAAATTAATTGATACTATTTGCAATTTTTGAGAAAAGAAGGACTTATTTGCAAAATTGACATTTTCAAGGGTTGAAATGCAAAATTGGCATTCTGAATGTTTTGAGCAGTATTGGCTGAGGTTTTGAAGGATATTTTCTATTAGATCCTAATTTAAAGGAGTTTTATTGAATTTACAAGACTAATGTATATATATATGTGAGTTGTATTTTGGGAAGGATTGTTTTGCAAAATGTGAGTAAAACCCTAATAATAATTCGGCATATATAAGGGATTTCTTTCCCAGCCGTCATTTACAAAATATTCAGATTTTTGAGAATTGTTTGAGGAGCAAGAAGAGGCTTTTGGATCTAGCAATGAAGAGAGCTTTTCGTGGATTTTCTTCAAACAATGTGAGTGGTTTGTTTTTGTTTTGCTTGTTTTGTTTTTGTTTGTTTGATTGATGAATGACGTAAGATCTTTGTTACACCTTGTTTGAGATCGGTGTGATGTTGTTTTGTTTGTCTCATTGTATGCATGAGATGGATCTTTTATTTTGATATGGATGATGAGAACACTTGTTGATATTTGGACCCGGTATGAGAACTATCAAGATTTGTTGAGGAAATATTGATCTATGGAATCGTATTATTGGAAAGCATGTTAAGAATTGATTAGGTTGTGATCGGATGATAAACATCTAGATCTTATGATTTTTTTTTAAATCAGATTTGATTATGAGTTGAGGAAGAAATTTTGTTGAGAAACCCTAATGGAAGATTAGTGATTTAGATCTTGAGAAGTTGAGATTTGAGGAGTTGATTGATGAGTAATGCATCCGTATTGGAGATTATTTTGAGAGTTATCATTTGGCTTGTGTATGAACTATTGTGTGATAAACAATGAACCATGATTCTTTAGAAATCTTCAGTTTGATTTTGTATCCAGACTTATTTTTGAAAACTGTAGGCCGACAGTCGACTGGCCTACTGTTCAGTCGACTGGTACGACACTACTGATTATTTTCAGTCTTTTGAGAATTGTTAGGGACAGTCGACCTAGGCTATTGTCAGTCGACTGGTCTGCTGATTGTAAATTTGTTCAGTCCTTTCGGGACAGTCGACCTATGAACCTTTCAGTCGACTTAAATACTTAGAATATTTTTCTTGAGAATTATTGGAATTTGTCTCGGGGCAGTCGACTGATGACTTCCCAAGTCGACTGATATGCCTTAGAATATTTTTTGTGAAATTCTGGAGAATTGTCCTCTGGACAGTCGACTTACCTCAGCATAAGTCGACTGGTACCGAGAGATCTGTGTATTTGATTTTGAGATATTTGTTCAGTATTTGATTTTGAGATATTTGTTCAGTATTTGATTTTGAGATATATGTTCAGTATTTGATTTTGAGATGTTCAGTTAAGAACATCATTTTGAGATATTCAGTTGAGCCACTTGTTTAGTGGGAATTTGTTTAGATATTTGATCTTGAGTCTCTAGAGGTACGTGACCCTAGTATACCGGTGTTGAGTTCTTTTGTTGAGGCCCAGTGAGGCAAATTTTCAGCTATTCATATTTTTAGTCCGCTGGGGTACACTACTCTAGGAGATTTGTTCAGTAACCAAAAAATAATAAGGACTTGCACTAGTAGTGTCATGACGAAGGGGACATGAGTTATGCACCTCAGTAAGGCTTTAGATGTGGGACTTAATCTCCTGAATTATCCAAGTGGTTAACTTGAGATGTGGGATTTATCTCCTGAATTATCCAGGTAGACAACCTGAGATGTGAGATATATCTCCTGAATTATCCAAGTAGTCATCTTGAGATGCGGGGTTGACCTACGGAATGATCAGAGTCGAGGCGACACTCTTGGGGTATTATTGTGATAATGAGTCTGTGTTTAGATGTGGGTTGATCTCCTGAATTATCCAGGGAAAATACCTGAGATGTGGGATCTATTCCCGGAATTATCAAGCATGGGCAAATTCTCATAGTTTATCTTCATCTCTTAGTAGTCATCGTTGTCAGCATTTAGCATTTGTGTTTTATTGACTCATCTTTATGCATTCGGATTTCCTGTTTTCACATTCGACATTTAGTTTTGGTATCACCTATTGTTCTTTTGGTATTTTGGTTATTACCTGTTGGACATTACAATTTAAGTTCATTTATGTTGTTGTTTGATTTTTATGCCACTCACACCATTTATGGCTGACCCCTTTAGTTTGGGGGTTAGGGTTCAACTCTAGCCTCACATGTTGCAGGTTATTGCTTAGAGTTGGAGATTGGATGCTTGAGTTAGCTTTTGGGATGAATGGACTATTAATTGCTCAGTGTTAATTTGTAAAGACTTGTTGAGTTAATTTTGAGTTGTTTAGTCTTCCGCTGTGATATGTAAAAGTTTTATTGTAATAAATGTTGAAGATTTTAGTGGTGCTTGGTCGTGTTTATTGTTATATTGAAGTGGATCACTGGGAAAGTGCCGCGTATTTTCTAAGCTCTCATATTAGAAATTCGGGGCGCTACAGAGATTGGTATCAGAGCTCTGCTTCAATGGTAATAATAGACATAGTAAGAAAGCCAACCTAGGTGTGGACACTAGAGAGTGAGTACCTAGGTGTGGACATCAGAGTATCACATAGAGTTAAAATATGATATTTGGTTTGAAATTATGGTTTGAGACATGGTTATGGTTTTGCCATAGGGCATTGATATGAGTTTGAATCGTGTGTGTTACTCTAACTTTACCCTCGTTTTGCAGTATTCAAAATGGTTGCACCCAGAGGCAGAAATGGTGGCAACAAGGAGGATGGATCAGGTAGTTCTCGGGGAACGGGAATTGACCTAGAGGCTGAATTCGCCAAGGTGTATCAAACACTGAATACGTTGATGGCATTCAACGTGACGCAACAGCAGCAAGCTCAGCAGCAGCAGAATCCGCCGCCAAATCATGGGGCTGGACATGGATTGGTGAATGCCGACCCCATCAAGAAGATTGAATCCTTTAAGAGGATGAGGCCGCCAGTCTTTGAGGGGCAAGCTGATCCAACAACAGCAGATGATTGGATTAGGAAGATGCAGACGATCTTCGAAGTGTCGGAGACTCCGGCAGCTAGCAAGGTGAAGTTAGCTTCGATGCAGCTCGAGAAAGATGCTGGTGTCTGGTGGGAGTCACTGAAGAGGAATTTGGGAGATCAACAGTTGACATGGGAAGCTTTTCTGGAGGAGTTCAGAGATCGCTTCTTTCCTCTGGATGTTCAAGAGAAGAAGGCGACCGAGTTCATGAACCTTCAGCAGGGCAGCATGACTGTTCGGGAGTATGAGACCAAGTTTGCTCAACTTTCGAGGTATGCACCAGAGTTGGTCATGGACAAAGCGAAGAAGGCCAAAAAGTTTGAGCAGGGCTTGAGGCCAAACTTGAGGTCAAGGATGGTTCCGTTAGGTATCAGAAGATTCGACAAGCTGGTCAGACGAGCAGCGATGACTGAGGAGGATATGGACCTATTTCAGAAGAAGCAGGATACATGGAACCGAAACAAGAGGCCAGCATCAGGCCAGAGTGGGAAGGGATTCCCCGCAAAGCAGGCAAAGTTCAGTGGATCAGTGCAGAAGGCACCTGCAGCTCAGGGGGTGACCTGTTACTACTGCAAGGAGGTAGGACATTACAGGTCAGCATGTCCAAAGTTGGCAGAGCATATCTATTCTCAGTGTGGGCAGACTGGACATTCCAAGCTCCGTTGTCCAAAATTGAAGGAAGATGGTTCGGGTGGAAGCAAATTCCCGAAGAGGCAAGGGCGAGTATTTGCATTGACTGAGGAGGATGCGAGAAACTCGGAAGATGTAATACAGGGTATGCAGGAATTTTGATTTCTTTCATTTTCGAATCAGTGTAATGAATAAAACTTTTATTTCAGAACAATTTAAGATTGAGTACCATTCTTATTGTAACAGGAGTTATTTTAATAAATGGAATAAAAGCAAAGGTTTTGTTTGACACTGGTTCATCGCATACATTTGTATCGCCAAGCTTTGCAAAGACCTTAGGTGTGGAACCTAAGTTATTTCCGGGTAGGGTTTTGTCGGTGGTAACGCCGTCAGGTGAAGAGCTGATAGCGGATCGATATTACGAGGGTTGTGAAATCGAGATTGGTGGAAGGATGTTCGGCATCGACTTGATCGAACTGCAAGTGTTGGGAGTGGATGTCATCGTAGGCATCGATTGGATGGCTATATATGATGCCACAATTGATTGCAAGCAGAAGGAGGTGTTGGTGAAAGCACCAGGTGGACCTGCAGTAACTTTCCAAGGGAAGAAGAAGATCCCGAAGGTGGCTGCAATGGTATCTAAGATGGCAATCTCAGATGAAGTCAAGGGCATTCCGGTTGTTCGAAATTTTCCTCAGGTGTTCTTGGATGACTTTCCAGGATTACCGTCGCAGAGAGATGTAGAGTTTTGCATCAATGTTCAGCCGGGAAGTGCGCCGATTTCCAAGGCTCCATACAGGATGGCACCTGTAGAGCAAGATGAAGTGAAGAAGCAGATTGAGGAGCTTTTGAGCAAAGGGCTTATCAGACCGAGTTCTTCTCCGTGGGGAGCGCCAGTGTTGTTGGTCAAGAAGAAGGATGGGTCGATGAGGATGTGCATTGACTATCGGGAGTTGAATAGGGTGACTATTCAGAACAAGTACCCACTGCCGCGGATTGATGATTTGTTCGACAGGCTTCGTGGAGCAGCGATGTTTTCGAAGATTGATTTGAGATCGGGATATCATCAGGTTCGAGTCAAGGAGGAAGATGTGAGTAAGACAGCGTTCAGGACTCGTCATGGGCTGTATGAGTTTTTGGTGATGTCATTCGGGTTGACGAATGCGCCAGAAGTTTTCATGGATATGATGAATCAGGTGTTGAGACCGTTCATTGATTCCTTCGTAGTGGTCTTCATCGATGATATCTTGGTATATTCGAAGTCGGAAGAGGATCATTCGACGCATTTGACAGCGGTGTTATAGACGTTGTAGGAGCACAGTTTGTATGCCAAATTGTCGAAGTGTGAATTTTGGAAGTCTGAGGTAGCTTTCCTTGGCCATATTCTTTCTAAGGAGGGAGTGGCTACTGATCCTCAGAAAGTGGAAGCAGTGAAGGATTGGCCCAGGCCGACGTCAGTGAAGGAAGTCAGAAGCTTCTTGGGATTAGCTGGGTACTACTGGAGATTTATTCAGGGGTATTCTCAGATTGCAGTTCCGATGACAGGTTTGACCCGGAAGAATGTGGCATTTGTGTGGACCGATAAGTGCGAAGAGAGTTTCCTTGAGTTAAAGGAAAGATTGACTACTGCACCTATATTGGCATTGCCGCAAGCTGGGAAAGATTATGATATTTTCAGTGATGCATCTCTCAGAGGTTTGGGTTGTGTCTTGATGCAAGAAGGCAAGGTCATTGCTTATGGTTCGAGGCAGTTGCGTCCGCATGAGAAGAATTATCCGACGCATGATTTGGAGCTAGCAGCAATCATATATGCCTTGAAGCTGTGGAGGCATTATGTCTATGGTGAGAAGGTCAATATGTACACTGATCACAAGAGCCTAAAGTATATTTATCAGCAGAGGGATTTGAATCTTCGGCAGAGAAGGTGGTTAGAGGTATTGGAAGACATTCGTCCTGAGATCAAGTATCATCCGGGCAAGGCGAATGTAGTGGCTGATGGACTTAGCAGAAAGAGTAGTTTATCGAGATTGATCACTATTCGAAGGGAGTTGGCAGCAGAGATCGATCAGGCAGGTATCGAGGTGGTACTGCGAGGTTTAGGGGCATCTTTGGCTCAGTTGAGGCTGCAGCCGTATTTGAGAGAGAAGATTGTGGAAGGTCAGAGATCAGATTCAGAGATCCAGAAGATGTTGCAGCAGGTTTCAGAAGGCAAGTTATCGGAGTTTCGTGTCCAAGATGGAGTTCTTTGGATGGGTGAGAGGTTGTGTGTTCCAGATAATGCAGAGTTGAGGGAGAGTATCTTGCAGGAGGCACACAGTACATTGTTATCAGTTCATCCAGGAGGCACGAAGATGTACAGGGACATCAAACCACATTTTTGGTGGTCTGGTATGAAGCGGGATGTAGCAGATTTTGTGGCAAGGTGTCTGACTTGTCAGCAGATCAAGGCAGAAAATCAGAGACCTGGATGTTTGTTACAGCCATTACCCATTCCGGAGTGGAAGTGGGAGAATATCAGTATGGATTTCATCACGGGTTTGCCAAGGAGTTCGAAGGGCAATGACTCGATTCGGGTTGTTATGGACCGATTGACTAAGTCGGCACATTTTCTAGCCATGAAGATTACTTGGTCAATGGAGAAATTGGCTGAGTTGTACATTGGAGAGATTGTGAGACTTCATGGAGTTCCTGTGTCAATTGTTTCTGACAGAGATCCAAGGTTTACTTCGAGGTTTTGGAAGAGCCTACAAGCAGCTTTAGGCACCAGAACTGATTTCAGTACAGCATTTCATCCGCAGACAGATGGTCAGACGGAGAGGGTGAATCGAGTGCTGGAAGATATGTTGAGAGCTTGTGTTATGGACTTCGGTGGTAGTTGGGAGAGATACTTGGCATTGGTTGAGTTTGCTTATAACAACAGTTACCATGCAAGTATTGGGATGGCACCGTATGAGGCTTTGTACGGGCGGAGGTGCAGGACACCTGTTTGTTGGTATGAGGTTGGCGAGAGGCAGATGTATGGTCCTGAGATCGTGCAGCAGACGTCAGAGCAGATTGAGCTGATTCGCAAGAGGTTGGTTGAAGCTCAGAGTTGGCAGAAGAGTTATGCTGACACTCGACGAAGAGATTTGAAATTTGAAGTTGGGGATGCAGTTTTTCTCAAGGTTTCTCCGACCAAAGGAGTGATCAGATTTGGTAAGGGAGGCAAGTTGGCGCCGAGGTATATTGGACCATATAGGATCGTGGAGAGGATTGGCAAGACAGCATACAGATTAAAACTTCCAGAAGAGTTAGCGCAAGTACATGATGTGTTTCATGTGTCGCTATTAAGGAAGTATGTGGCCGATCAGAATCATCAGTTGGTGGAGGTTCCCAAAGATCTACAGGTGAACTTGAGCTACAAGGAACAGCCTGTTGAGATCGTTCATCGTAGGGAGAAAGTCCTTAGGAGCAAGGTAATACCTATGGTCAAGGTGTTATGGAGGAATCAACAGTTCGAAGAGGCTACTTGGGAGCCAGAGGATCGCATGCAGAAGGAATTTCCTGAATTGTTTGTATGAGTGTATTTCTTGTATGTGATGGGAATTCTTTGGATGATTGTGCTATTGACTGACATATGCTGTATTCTTTTGTTTTGATTGTGATATTATAAGAAATTGTTTGGATTATGTTCTATATATATGAAACACTATTTCCTTTTGTTTGGTATGTGTTTGAACACATTAGTAGTAGTTCTGAGGATAGAACTCTTATAAGGAGGGAGTGATGTAGAACCCCATATTTTCAAATATTATTTTAATTATTTGAAAATGAATTTAAATGATTTTTGGAGATTTAATTAATATTTTCTAAGAAATTTATCTTTTGTACACGTGCAAAACACGTGCAAATGACTTTTTAGAAGTTTGAAAAATTAAGATTTATTTATGAAAAATCATTATTTATTATTTGGGAATTATTTAGTATTTTTCCAGATTTTTCTGAAATTAATTGATACTATTTGCAATTTTTGAGAAAAGAAGGACTTATTTGCAAAATTGACATTTTCAAGGGTTGAACTGCAAAATTGGCATTCTGAACGTTTTGAGCAGTATTGGCTGAGGTTTTGAAGGATATTTTCTATTAGATCCTAATTTAAAGGAGTTTTATTGAATTTACAAGACTAATGTATATATATATGTGAGTTGTATTTTGGGAAGGATTGTTTTGCAAAATGTGAGTAAAACCCTAATAATAATTCGGCATATATAAGGGATTTCTTTCCCAGCCGTCATTTACAAAATATTCAGATTTTTGAGAATTGTTTGAGGAGCAAGAAGAGGCTTTTGGATCTAGCAAGAAAGAGAGCTTTTCGTGGATTTTCTTCAAACAATGTGAGTTGTTTGTTTTTGTTTTGCTTGTTTTGTTTTTGTTTGTTTGATTGATGAATGACGTAAGATCTTTGTTACACCTTGTTTGAGATCGGTGTGATGTTGTTTTGTTTGTCTCATTGTATGCATGAGATGGATCTTTTATTTTGATATGGATGATGAGAACACTTGTTGATATTTGGACCCGGTATGAGAACTATCAAGATTTGTTGAGGAAATATTGATCTATGGAATCGTATTATTGGAAAGCATGTTAAGAATTGATTAGGTTGTGATCGGATGATAAACATCTAGATCTTATGATTTTTTTTAAAATCAGATTTGATTATGAGTTGAGGAAGAAATTTTGTTGAGAAACCCTAATGGAAGATTAGTGATTTAGATCTTGAGAAGTTGAGATTTGAGGAGTTGATTGATGAGTAATGCATCCGTATTGGAGATTATTTTGAGAGTTATCATTTGGCTTGTGTATGAACTATTGTGTGATAAACAATGAACCATGATTCTTTAGAAATCTTCAGTTTGATTTTGTATCCAGACTTATTTTTGAAAACTGTAGGCCGACAGTCGACTGGTACGACGCTACTGATTATTTTCAGTCTTTTGAGAATTGTTCGGGACAGTCGACCTAGGCTATTGTCAGTCGACTGGTCTGCTGATTGTAAATTTGTTCAGTCCTTTCAGGACAGTCAACCTATGAACCTTTCAGTCGACTTAAATACTTAGAATATTTTTCTTGAGAATTATTGGAATTTGTCTCGGGGCAGTCGACTGATGACTTCCCAAGTCGACTGATATGCCTTAGAATATTTTTTGTGAAATTCTGGAGAATTGTCCTCTGGACAGTCGACTTACCTCAGCATAAGTCGACTGGTACCGAGAGATCTGTGTATTTGATTTTGAGATATTTGTTCAGTATTTGATTTTGAGATATTTGTTCAGTATTTGATTTTGAGATATATGTTCAGTATTTGATTTTGAGATGTTCAGTTAAGAACATCATTTTGAGATATTCAGTTGAGCCACTTGTTTAGTGGGAATTTGTTTAGATATTTGATCTTGAGTCTCTAGAGGTACGTGACCCTAGTATACCGGTGTTGAGTTCTTTTGTTGAGGCCCAGTGAGGCGAATTTTCAGTTATTCATATTTTTAGTCCGCTGGGGTACACTACTCTAGGAGATTTGTTCAGTAACCAAAAAATAATAAGGACTTGCACTAGTAGTGTCATGACGAAGGGGACATGAGTTATGCACCTCAGTAAAGCTTTAGATGTGGGACTTAATCTCCTGAATTATCCAAGTGGTTAACTTGAGATGTGGGATTTATCTCCTGAATTATCCAGGTAGACAACCTGAGATATGAGATATATCTCCTGAATTATCCAAGTAGTCATCTTGAGATGCGGGGTTGACCTACGGAATGATCAGAGTCGAGGCGACACTCTTAGGGTATTATTGTGATGATGAGTCTGTGTTTAGATGTGGGTTGATCTCCTGAATTATCCAGGAAAATACCTGAGATGTGGGATCTATTCCCGGAATTATCAAGCATGGGCAAATTCTCATAGTTTATCTTCATCTCTTAGTAGTCATCGTTGTCAGCATTTAGCATTTGTGTTTTATTGACTCATCTTTATGCATTCAGATTTCCTGTTTTCACATTCGACATTTGGTTTTGGTATCACCTGTTGTTCTTTTGGTATTTTGGTTATTACCTGTTGGACATTACAATTTAAGTTCATTTATGTTGTTGTTTGATTTTTATGCCACTCACACCATTTATGGCTGACCCCTTTAGTTTGGGGTTTAGGGTTCAACTCTAGCCTCACATGTTGCAGGTTATTGCTTAGAGTTGGAGATTGGATGCTTGAGTTAGCTTTTGGGATGAATGGACTATTAAGTGTTCAGTGTTAATTTGTAAAGACTTGTTGAGTTAATTTTGAGTTGTTTAGTCTTCCGCTGTGATATGTAAAAGTTTTGTTGTAATAAATGTTGAAGATTTTAGTGGTGTTTGGTCGTGTTTATTGTTATATTGAAGTGGATCACTGGGAATATGCCACGTATTTTCTAAGCTCTCATATTAGAAATTCGGGGCGCTACAGACCCCTTTAGTTTTGGGGGTTAGGGATCATCTCTAGCCTCATGTTTTACAGGTTGTTGTTGCATAGAGCTTGGGGGTTTTGATGCTTGAGATAAATTGATGTAATAGAGCTTTTGTGTAAAATTTGTAAAGAAGCGTTGTAAAAGAAAAAGTTTTTAATTCAAGGTGTTTGTATTTTCGCTGTGTTTTGTAAATGATTGTTGTAACAAAAGTTTGAAATAAAAATTATCTGTGTTTTTGGGCTATGTGTACTATTACATTGAAGTTGATGTTGGAAATTGTGCCACGTATTTTCTAAGATATTATATTAGAAATTCGAGGCGCTACAAAATAAACATAAACTAAAGATAACATGATAAACAACAAGGCTAAAATACTTGATCAGCAACACCTTCTGGTAACTCTTCATTCGGGCATGCAAGTATATTATTACAAAAGAAAAGAAAAGAAAACAAGAAGATGCCCGTTAATACAAGTCACGGACCGCAAGTGGTACAAGCTAAGAGAAACAGGTACAAAACAAAATAGAAGAAAAACAGGAAAAGAGCAAGAAATCGAGAGTCATGAATTTGGAGAAATGCAATATGCAAACATGATATGAACAAGGCATTATGGAACAAGTGACGTGTAAACAAGTAAGTGAGTAACAAGTCAACAGGAACATGTACATGTAGTTGGATTATGCAAGTGCACGTGTTAATTTTAAGTCTAATGTTTGATTCTATCTAGGTAGCACTTCATGCATCCATTTTTTTTCTACATGGTTGCTACACACAATCAGTTACGTTTAGGCCTAGTGGTGGATTTTATAAGTCACGTACTCGGAAAAACTTGTACAATCAATATTATATCGAGATATGTGCAATGTGGAACATGTAGAGTGTAAACTTGTAACATGAACATGTAAACTTGTAATTTGCAAACTTGCAACTTGTAAACTTGCAACTTGCATCTGAAAACCATGAGCTCCCGTCCGAGTATGCTCTTCTATATTGCCCACTACTTAAATCTTTCCTTTATACCCCAGCTTGTTATTTTTATTTCAATTTAACATGATCATAATGCAATGAGAACGATGTCAAGTTATGGACAAGAAACATCAAGGAATTATGCATGAAATATGTTCTAAGTCATGAGATACGGAGCCTGTAGTTTTAATGCCATATTGGGTCAAATTTTTATTACTAGTCTGGGTCAACAGTATTTTCGGGTTATATAAAACAATGATGCAACTGCAAAGTGATTGATTACATGTATAAAACTTAACCAAGTATAAAAACGATATTACAACAACATTCAAACTATTATCATGGGTAAAATAATCATTCACACTATCATGTATAACCCTAAAAGTACATATGTTTGTATCATCGTGTTCGTGTAATGCATATGGCATCAAGGTATTCGCGATCATGTGCAAATACGGGATCGATGAATTTTGTATAGCAACAGATTTCAATTCGACTTATGAATGCGAATTAGAGACAAAAAATATACTTGCGGTATTTATGCAAAGAAGCTTGTACTAGATAGAACAAACGAATTTGTACAAGAGGTACTTACCTGATTTGACGATTCAAAAAGAGAATAACCGGAGAACTCTCAAAATCACGTGCGAACTACGTGCAAAGAGTGGCGAAGAAACAACCAGCAAACAGCAACTCAGCAGATCCCCACACCGGATCTGATCCAAACACTGAACAGCGATCAAGATCTAGTGTGGATGGAACACGGGACACCAATTCTGGCCAATAGATGAGCTTCTCCACACAGGATCTGCCCCAAAACAGCGAACACTAATCTTGGATTCGCTACACCAAAACACCAAATGCCGAAACCCACCAATCCCACTTCTTCTTCTTCCTTCCCTTCGGTAGAGAGAGAGAGACAGCTGGCGGGAAAAATGATGGCAACTGCGGCGAGCTCGGGACGAAGACACCACGGTGAGGTGGCGATGCGGACTACGGCGACGGAGCGCTACGGTCGGGAAGCGACGGCAGCGGTGAATCTCCGATGTGGCAAAGCTCTGCTTTCGAGCTCGAAAACAAAGGAAGACGACCACCGCGACCATGGGACGTGGACGGAGATGACTGTGACTGGGATCTTCTGAGATTGCGAGGGGTGAGCGGCGAGGGATCACGACGGCGACGTGCGAGTGGAAGCGACGAGGAGGTTGATGAGGTGGGTTCGGCAATGGCGATGGGTTCGGTTCGAGCGGGAGACTGGGCGAAGCTTTGGTAATGGCGGAAGGAAGAGGATGGCGGTGCTGAGCAAGCGGGAAGAGCTCGAGGGGAAGCTCGATAGGGAGAGGCAGGAGGGGCTCGACAGGGCTTCGGGGGTCTCGAGGTTGAAGACGACTGGGGGTGGTGTTGCGAGGTGCGGCGGCGGAGGAGGTGAACGGAGTCGATGGGAGTTGGGCGATGGATGGGTTCAGAGTGGGCGGTTTGGGAAACAGGGAGAGGGAGAGCGTGAGATGAGATCGGGGAAGAAGGAGAGGAGAGAGGTTTAAGGCTCTGTTGTATAAGGGAGGGGAAGAGAGATAATACACGGGGGGGGGGGGGGGGTAGTTGTATAAAAATAATATAATAATAAAGAGTAGAGAGATTATAGGGAGGAGGGGTTCACTGAATTCAAATGGTTGATTGCGTGGAGGAGAATTAAAGGTAATTAAAATTGTTATAACAGCCATATAGATGAGGAGAGATTATAGGCCTGAAAACTTGGGATTCAAATTTTCAGATTTTTGGGGGTTATAGGATGTGGGGAGTGATAAGGAGAGATTTTGGGGATTTGTTGATCTAGTCAACAAAGAGAGTTGGGTTTGGGTTAGTGGATCAAGATCCAATAGAAGGTGGGCTTGGTCTATGGGCTCAAAACAAACTAATAATTTAATCATAGAAAATTAATCAAATAAATAAAATGTCTTAAAAATAATTGATCAAAATTAAAAGATTCAGCATTTGGGTTTTATATCAAAATCACAAATATAATTTAGGTTAAAAATCAATAAATATTTAAGAATAATTAGTTACAAAATACTAAGAATTTGAAATACAGAAAATTCATGAAAAATACGTATTAACGGAAACAGGGGTTACACTATATACGAAAATGCTATTATAAAAAATTCTTGAGATACGGAAGATCTTCAGTCCCATTACTTTCTTCAAAACTTTTCTTTTCATATTTACGAATTTGCCATTGCATAATTACAAAAATGCCATTTACAAAATTTTTTTAAAAAATTGTTAGACGAAAGATCTTCCGTCTCTTCTATTTTTTGACTTTAACGACTGCAACACTCTTCTTCTATTGCTATTTCCTAAATGTTGTATATGAATATTTTAGCATCAAACGATAGTGGATGTGTGATAAAAAAATTATTGCTTTAAGGGTTGCTTCCGTACATGATTTGAGTAGTCCGAGGATTGCAAGTATTCTGGAATACAAAATATATTGTGCATGGAATGAGTACTTCCATGATTGTTGCATTACTATTTTTGCTATAGCATTACACATTATATTCCAAGGAGTCCTTAAATTCACTACCAGTATTAGCAAGTAGCACTGTCACAGATACCCGGACCGACCCAAATCTGGCATTGGACCGGAACCAACCCGGTCTATTGCGGGATGAGTCCGGGTCCTAAAATAGGGATTCAAAACCTCTACACTCACAAAAAATGAGTGAGAATGATTCACTTACTCAATATTAACCGTCCATCGTTTATCAAGTTTGATGAATGGCCAAAATCAATAAAAATAGTATATAATCAAAATTAAATATGCTTGAACTCAAAGTTAATTAGAATAGTTTCCATAAAAAAAAAGTTTAATAGCAAAATTTGGAGATGCTCTCGTGCAATTATTGTTTATGAAAACCACCCTACATATTTGGCCAGTAATTTTTCTCTATAAAAGTCTCCTTATTAGTAAAATATTTTCGTCTCTAATCTATAAGAATCAAAATTAGGGAAAGAATAAATTTACATTACGTTTTATCATAAATAAGGGCAAAAATTTCTTATCCCTCAATTGCATTTTACAAGATATCTACATTAACCAAGAAAGCAAAGACACTGTTACAGAAAATGATTGTGCAAGTGAAAAAAGTTTCTAATAGTTTCAGGAATGGAAGAAATGAATAGATGGAGATGAAAAAAAAGTTGTTGCAGGGTGCTTTTTAGGAAAAGTTACCCAAAAATTAATGAAAGAATCTCTAATTTCGGCTGTTAATTTTTTTATAGATGGAACCTAGGGTTGGCATTCGGGCTTGCCGGGCCGGGCCCAAACCTGTCAGGTTTGCCCGGAGAGGGGGCAGGCTCCGATCAGGTTGGGACAAGACCCAGTCCGGACGGAGTTGGGAAATCAAAAGGGCGACCAGGTCGACCTGTGAACTAGTTCGAGTTGAACTCGATTCGGGACGGGCCGGGTCACGGGGTGGCTCGGGTTTGTGGTGTTTTAAAAAAAAATTATTTATTTTTTAACTCAAAAAAATTTTAAAAAATGTACAACAGGTACACACGAGTGAAACAAAATTGTATATATTATTCATTTCAACCTCTAATAAGTTTTTACAACATTTTTACATACAAATCTCTAATAATAATATTATAATGGGAGAAGGCCTTAGTGTCATTTGTAAATGTTTTGTCATTCTACCAACCCGTGCAACGCACATGCATAACTATTATAAAGAGGTCCTAGGTTCAAATCAAGACTACGTCTAAATTTTTATTTAAAAAAACTATATTTATTAAAACGTGCATCGCACGTGTAAACTACTAGTACATGTAATGAAAACACAAAAAATCATACAAATTTATTGAATTACATGTTTAAGAGGATAATAGATTTCGAGATAGCCTAGAGTTAGATTAAATAGAGGACATTGGACCACTATCGTGCACCTATACTTAACCTAAATCTAGGATCGCATCGCCCTCACTCAGCTTGTTGATCATTAGGCGAGTTGCTTCCTCTTGTTGAATCTTCAGCTGCTTTTTCTTGAGTCATGTCTGCAGCTTTCATTCAATCTTTGGTACACACGAGCATCTTCAACAAATCCGGCTTTAAGCGATTCCTGTAATCGGTTAATATCATGCCACTTGTAGAAAAATACTTTCTGAAGCCACTGTAGATATAGGAGGGCTTAGTAGATCTCTAACCATATGTGAAAGAATTGGAAAAAGATTTTCATGTTCTTTCCACCATTGTAACACTTCATTCTTAGAACTAGAACTCTCACTATCTTATTGATTATACCAGTTTAATTCATTAGGTGCATTAGTCCTAGGTTATTTTGGATTGAATTTGAATAATTTAGCAGTGTCATCTTCTAATTTACTCTTATCCTTACCCCTAGAAGAAGAAAAAGAATTACTATACTAGTTTGGCGTGTTGTACTACTAGATACACAAGTTTTATCGTAAAATTCATACAAGTTATTCATTGTCGACTCCTATGTTCATTACAATCATATTTAATCTCCAAGTAAAGTAAAATATATTTTAATCAAACTTCTCGTACCCGCTAATTTGATACGAAAATTCATAGCAGTAGCAATACAATATGACATAGGAGGATTAAAATACTTCAAAAATTTCGTGTATGCGGGAATAACAATATGGCTAATGTATTGGTCCGAAATCATATCTTGAAAAATTGCATCATAGCAATTATTGAAATGAAAATACTGAAGTGGAATATGATTTTGAAAAACTTCACAGTTGCAGTTTTAAAAGGTTCTAAAAATCTTAACGACGAATCAGCAAAATGCCATGATTGAGTCATTTCAAAAATTTTCCATATTTTTTTGCAATACAAATATTATTTATAACCATTCTGTATTGATTAACAACATTTAATAAGTCGAAAGTAGATAATTTTCTAAAATGTACTCTCTTAAGATTATACCATTCTTTAAAATATTAAAATATTGTACCATTCAAAGCGATAAAATGTACACAATTTTTTATTGCATTCACCTATGGATCGGCTACTTTCAAACCATCTTGTACACATAAATTTAAAATATGATATGTACATGTAACATGAAAAATTTCACGACATGGAGGAGCTAATTGTTCTTTTAATGAATTAATCAAACTATTGTTGTTAAAAGCATTATCAAAACTAATAGTAAAAAAACATTATCGTGAATTTGAAAAAAATCACAAACTTCTAAAATATGTGTTGCGATAACTACACCACTATAATAATACGGCAAAGCTACAAGTGACATAATTTTTTATTTTTATTTTTTTGGGTTAAAGGCGTCTACGTTCCTACTCTCGGAATATGAAAAAGGTATCTCACCTTTAATAACTAGTTTGACTATTTTCCGACGAACAATCTCGGGATCATAGAGGTGGCTATTTATTTGCTCGGTCCAAGGATTGATTTTTCGTTGTGTTTGTTGGTCAACAACTAGAGGGGTGTATATCCATAATGTGTCGTCTAATTGTACCTGTTCCTTCACCCTTCTTTCATTTGTAACTTTTGTTACAAGTTTTACAAATCTTATGTCATATGCTAGGGTTAAGTTCATTCGGGATAAAGTCATAATAGTTATGCCAATCACTAGTTTTGCCTCTACCTTTCTTACTAGAAGTGGGTTGTGCGAGTTCGATTTTATGTGTTTGTATTTCAATATCATGCATTTCTTGTTGTGTGTCGGTATCATACTCTTGTGGAGGAACATCGTGAGAACCTATGTTAAACATTAACATAGAGTTATATTTGAGCTCTAATTGTGGGATTGTTGGAGGTCGGCGATATGAAATAGTGAAATCTTGTCCACTTTGGCTATGACCGTTACCTCATGATCTAGACATGATAAATGATTTGTAGTAGTAGTGTATGTAAAATAATGATTTCTAGTGTTTTGGTTGTGTAAGTGAAAAAAATATATTGGAGGTATATGTGAAAAATCGAAAAAACAATGGGAGGGTTGAGAGAGAGTAGCAAAAAACCAATAAACAAATATGATCAAAAATAAATTAAAGCAACAATAATGATAAAAAGATGAGAGTTAAGAAATTTTGATATTGTACTTCACGAATAATTGTATATAGAGTTGAGAAAATAATAGTAGAGATGCTCTAGAAGTAGACGTAGTCTAGTGAGTTTGTAATAGACATAGAGAGAGTGAGCTTCTTTGTTGAGAGAATTTGTAGTAAATGTAGTTGAGTCGACATGAATTCGACACGATCGAACTTGTTCACTTCTTTGTTGCTTCTTAGTTGAAGTAGATTGGTAGTTGTAGTAGCAATAGAGAGTACGGGAGTTGATAGATAGAGGTGTGAAAAACATTTGAGTGAAATAACCCCCCCCCCCCCCCCCCCCCCCCCCAAACACACACACACACACAAATCCAAAATTCTGGGGCGAGTTGAGGGCGGTTTGTGGGTTGATTCGGACCGGATCGAGCGGGTTTCGTTTGGTGTAAATCCAACCCGGTTCGACCCGATAAAATTCACGGGATGGACCTGAACTCGGCCCGGGCCACACAGGTTCCAGTTAGTACGGGCGAGTCGACCTGACCCGAATGCCCTCCCTAGTGAAAACTATTATAATTAGCTTATTTCAAGCATGCTTAATTTTAATTATATATAATGTAATTAATTTTGGCCATTCATGAAACTTGATCTATGATGGACAATTAATATTAAGTGATTCACTCATTTTTTATGAGTGTAGATGGTTCAAATCTCTAAAATAGGATCCGTTGAATTTTTTTCGGGTTCGACTCCGCTTAAAATAGACCGGACTGGGACCTGGACCCTACTATATAAATCTCCTACTCTCCCAATTCTCAATTAATCCCAAACCCTGACTTTCCAAAAAGAAACCCCAATCTTCATTTTTTTTTTTCCACCCCCGGCACACTCCACCACCGCCCCAGCTCGCCGCCCCGATCTTCCAAATCCCAATTAAACCCAAACTAACTTTCCAAAAGGAAACCCCGATCTCCATCTCCTGGCCGGCGCCACCGCCAGTGCCACTCTCCGCGCCCACTCGCTGTAAACGACCCAAGCGGCACCGAGCCCAAGTGGGTCAGCCCATCTATCAACTGCAGACGTGGCGGCAGAGAAGCATGTGATGAGGAGAGAGAGAGAGAAAGGTGGTGGTTGGTGGTGGAAGAGATATGGTGTGAGAAGAGACTCATGACAGGTGGTGGTGGTGGTTGGGGGGGGGGGGGGGGGGGGGGGGGGCAAAAAATAGAGTAATTATCATGGTAATTAGAGTTTTAATTATGATGACAAGAAAAAGAAGATGATGGTTGTGGTTGTACAACTCCGGTGTGGTGGAATTGCGGAGGGGATAAAAAGATGGTGGTGAAGGTGGTGGTGGTCTACTTCTTTTAGCGCTACCTGACGGGTAAGATTTTTTTAGCGCTACCTGGACCCCACCTGTGAGAACCGGTTCCGGATCTGGGTCCAACATTTGGACCCGTACAGTATCGGGTCCGGGTAGTGTAGGACCCGACCCGATACCAGCGCTATGAGCAAATGAGGAGAATGTGAGAAGGGGAGAGGTGGGCAGTTGTGGAGGTGGTTCTAGATGGTGAAAGCAATGGTGGTGGGTGGCGAAGACTAGGGTTCGCTGTTGTGGCCGCGGTGACGATGATGGTTGGGTTGGCTGTTACTGTGGTGATAATGATGGTGGTTGCAATAGGTTGTGGTAAAGTTGGACGCATGTGGTGGGAATAAAGTAGTCGCTTGTAACTTCACTCCCATTGGAATAGAGAAATCCTACCTTTTTGTGGGGGGTTATGAAACTGAGGGGTTTGGGAATAGATTTATGAAATTGACGAAGTAGGTGGCCCTTAATAGAACCGAGTGGAGGAAATAGAGGTGGAGAAGGGTTCATATAGGCGTTGTTGTTGTTGGTATCATTCTTACTTTTTTAGGTTGCAGATTAGTGAAGATTGGACTTGGAAATACATGAAAATTGCAACATTATCATCCCTTTTTATTGATAGTAGTGAAGAATGTTGGTTATGCTATATTTTGTTGGATCTATCTTTGCAAGCATCATAAACATATCTGCACACTCCTTTGTGATGCCTTTCTTTCCTAGTTCTCCTTTTTTGTTTTGGACTAAACAAATATGCTGTTGATTGTAGTGCGACCTTTTTCTGATAAGCGATTGAGCTTTTGCCAAAGATGTACTGATAAATAGTACTGCAGTGTCTGGTTTTGAATGTTGCTGAACTTGCAATGTCCTCCCCCATTTTTTTGGAGAATAAGGCCGTAGCCACACACACCCACACTTTACCCCGAACTAATTGGGGATTTTTTGGTGCAACTGGGATTGGAACTCCCGACCTCTTGTTTCTTGCTTACTAGCGAAGAGGCTTATCAATCCACTGACACTTGCCTTGCAATGTCCTCTTGATTGCTCCCATGCTTAAATTTAATTAGGTTGTAGATCAGTGGAAATTTATCCTAGCAAAAGCCGTTGAGCTTATATAAGCAGTGTCTAGTTTTGAATGATAATTGACTTCTATCAATGTTCGCCTGGATGGTCCCATGCTTGAATCTAATCAAATGTAGATCAATGGGGGTTGGACATCACAGTCGTTTGTTTCCATATTTAATTGTTGTGCATGAGGTGCTTTTAATATATAATTTAGTATGGACATGCATACAATTTATATTTGCTGCAATTGTTTTGTCACGCTTCCTTATGAGGTAATTTTTACCTTAAATGTGATGAACTTCCATCAAGTTACAGAAACTGGAGACAATACTAATAGTATAAAACATGGAAAACTTTTTCTGTTGTATTTATTTGACCTTATAAGTTTATAGAGTGCTAAATATGATGCCTGTTTTATTTTATACTTTCTGGCTAAATATTTTTCCTTCTTTTGTACGTTAGTGTCCATCTGTTTCGGACATCACTCTGGCTATATGATCAAGCTTTACAAGGCAACATCTTTTAGTACTAATTGGCTTGATTAAGTGTTAACCTTCTCTCTACTAATGAAGATGGAAAAACCCGTTTCCTTTACAGTTCTTGGGTGAGAGATCTTTTGCAGACTAAGCACTTCCATTTGTACTTTCTTCACCATCATTCTCCCCTTTGATAATTGGGCAATCAGTCATGGTGGCTAGTTTAATGTGCCATTATCCTTTTTAAGTAAATGCATATGCTGTTTACCCAAGTGTCATGTATCTTTTATAGGGTAATTACTGTCTCATTATGGCAGCATATAAAATGTTTTAAATCTCTGTTTTCTGTGTGCTATTACAATGTTTCTTCCGTATAATTTACAGTTTTACTGTTTGCTTTGCAGCTGAACTGTTTGTGAATGGACAAATAGTTCAAAGATCCCCACAGAGACCGAGGAGTGTTGAGCCTGCCCCACAGAGAGCCCAAGATAGACCCACGTACAATGATAGAACCCGATATGTGAGGCGCAGGGAGAATGAACGTTGAAAATTCCTTCAATCATCGTAACTCTGTGCTCGTTCGAAACTAGAGTTGTTAATATTCTAAAAAAGAACAAGGATGTCATAATTTGTATGCAGATATTATGAATCCCTGCATATTTGTGTCCTGATGTCTACGTTCCATATTTTTGGCCTGTAGGACCGAGTAGGAACTGCTTGATGTTTGGGTACAGATATTGTTTCTTTTTTGGCCTGCATCTTTGAATGAAGGACTAAGTTGTGTTCATGCATTAGCCTGCTAGTTTCTAGTTCGGATGTGCTGCTTGAAATGGTTTGGTTTGTCGCTTGATTTGTTTTAGCAAACACTCGGTGTTGCTTTAGTTGCAAAGAACTGGTATTTGTTTCCTGGTTGGGATCCCAACATTTGCTAGGTATCTCTGCTGTCATAGTTAAATGTGATATTATTATCTTTTAGTCTGGTGAAAGAAGAAAATGAGTATTAGGTTATATGTTGCGGTGGGACAACGGTGATGTGCGGTTTTGTGCAGGTACAAATGTTGATGTGCGGTTTTGTGCAGGTACAAACACGTTTTCGGTTATGTTAGGATATGGCCATGAGGACAATTATGTGGGTTTCTCCGGTTTTAGTTACGGTGGGATATAGGCATGAGGGCAAATTATGGATATGGCCATGAGGGCTTATTACGTGGATTACTTGGAGGAGTGTAATAATTGGTTTTCATAATTGGTTTTCAGTAAGAGGCTGTTTGTTTTGATGTAACAATCTTCCTTTGCATTTAGATTTTGATTTTAACGATCTCCTTTTTTCCCTTAACAACTACGTTTGGAGAGATAAAGAAGATTTCTTTTGGCGATGGAATTCGTCTGGGATCTACTCTGTTAAATCCTTATATCATTTTTTTAACTTTAGGGGCACTCTTTCTCCTTTCGCTGACCTCGTTTGGAAATCCTGTGCTTCACTTAAAGTGAAAATTCTTTCCTGACTCACTCTCAACAACAAGTTGCTGACCGTCGAAAATCTCAACAAAAGGAACTTAGCGTGGGATCAATTGTGTCCCCTTTGCTCTAACGAGTCAGAAGATGTGGATCATCTTTTTGTTGTTTGCGAATTCACGCCCCCTCTTTGAAAAATCAGCGCTCTTGCCTGGGAAGTTCCCTCTATTCCTTCTAATTTATCCATTTGCTGGTCTATGCTCCCTTCGAATGTCAAGTTCCACAGATTGTGGTATCTGTCGTTTCAAATTATCGTTTGGATCACATGGATGGAAAGAAATAAGAGGATTTTCACTCTGCATCATCTTCCCGCACTATTATTGAGGAATTCTTATTTCTTTTTGATCTATGGTTCTCGACATTAAATTTCGATGCTAAGGGAATCACTTTTCTTTTGTAGACTGGAAAAGGCATTTCAATGTCTTAGAATCCTGAATGCATTTTAATGTTTTCTTATTGCTTATTGTTGGAGTGTGCTTGGATTGGCTGATGCTTTTTTCATTTCTAAGCTTTCGCTATTTTGTTCGGCTATTTGTGATGCTATTGATTTCCTTTAATGGCTGATGCTGTACTCCGCACTTTTTTATTGCAGGGTTAAGGGGTAGCTGTGGTGTCTCTTTTATTTCACTGCGTTTGTTGAGCAGTGTTGATGGTGTTTTGGTAGTTGGGTTTACTATTTGGGAGATTTGCTTTCCTCTTCCCTCTATTTTGCTCCTGAACCTTTCTGCAAGTGCACTTCCTCACTTTTGCTGATGGTGGTGATGCTATATGCTTCTATGTATATTTTTTTTGATGTTTGAAGGGGTCTTGGCTGATGTTATTTTGTGTAGTCACTACCTCTATTTTTTGTAATGGGACTGGGCTATGTCGTAGGGGCTCTGGTCATGTTATCGACCCCCTTCCCTATCCTGATAATGGACATCTCCGGCTATGTTGTTTTGGTTTTCGCCTGTATTAACGGGAGATGGAGCTGTTCAGCCTTTTCATAGACCTCCATATCTATGTTGAGTTGTGTTTTTATTGTTGCTTTGATCTTCTATCAGTTTCTGTTCTTCCGATGGATTCTTGTGGCTAGTTAGCTGGTTTGTTTGCTGACTATTTTTATCTCGTTTCTGCTGCGGCTTTTTTTCTTTTATAACCACTGTCTGAGCTTGTCCATGTCTACTGTATAGTCGGTGTGGCTGGAGGAAAGGCAACGTTTTAGCGTGGTTTCGTTTCCACTTTTTCGTCGTCGGTGTCTTTTGATTTCCTGCGACGATCGCGTCCAGCGAGTCTTCTCCATTGGGCGGTTGTGCGTCTCCATCGATGGCATTTGTGGGCTCTCCCCTTTTGAGTTCATGGGTGATGCCTCGAAGGGAGTGTTCGGTTCGCGTCCTCTCTCTGGGCGGTGGCTTTGTCGGAAGATCCACTCTCAGTAAACTGCTTCAGTCGCCGGCTCCCTTTTCAATATCCTCTGATGCCTCTTTCCGTATCCCTGTTGTATTGCGAATTAATTTTTTAGTCTGTCGCAGCTAGCTTGGAGATCTGTATTTACTCCGTTATTTTGGCGTTTTCTCTGCTTTCTTGTTTTACTTCTGGTAAAACCCGTTTTGTAATGTTACATTTTATTTATTGATTGACTGGCTGGAGTCGTTAGACTCTATCCGTTTCATCAAAAAAAAGTAATTCTCGTATTCACGTATTTGATTGTAAGTAAAATTTATGAGAATTCATCTTGTCAAAAAGTTTGAATTATTTTCATATTTGAATGCCAGTAATATTTCTGGAAAAATAATTTTACATACCTTTATTTATATTTTTCATGTTTGGTTATAAAGTATTGAGAATCCATCCCAGTATATGGGGCTCACAGTTTTTATTAAAATAATCTAAATTGTAAATTGTCATATTTCCTTTCTAAATCCCGTTCTAAAGAGAAGAATTTAATTTTACCAAATTTATGATGTGGTAGTGGGAATCCACACAATTTTACCTACCATTATTTAGCGCAACCAAATAAAAGAATAATAAGTAATATTGATAATTATGACACAAATAGTGATATGACGATCACTTTTACCTAAAATTTGTAACTTCACATGCAATCAAACAATCCATAAGATGATATCTGGTGCACTACTGTGGCTGTTTGCACTTACCTTCGCTGTTGTTTCTTTTCCTTGATCAAATGTTTGGGAGTGGTTGCATCTCTAGCCAAACGCTTCCAATTGATGCTTGGTGGCGAATAACATTGATCCTTGATCATCAAACCAGTGGGAGTTCCAAGTTTTGTAGTTCTTTGTTATATATATGTAATGCATGTGTATGTTATTACCCATTTGTCCTATGAGGATTTGGTTGATTGCAAATGAAATTTTATAATTTATCTTCGAAACTTTTGAACTCAGATGCCCGAATAATCCATAGTTTTCATCGTGACCTTATTTTATATATTTTAGTCATCATTTTTCTTCAAAATTTAAGAAGATATTATTTGGGTAACAGCGTCCATTAGTTTTGGAGAGAAATTAATTTTTTTTTCACTTGCAACAACTTGCCAACCACCTCAACAACTAATTGTGCATAGAAGTCCATAGTAAATGAGTACAAAAAACATTATTTTAAGGCTAAATTTGAAAAAACCACCCCTCAACAATTGGTATTTCCGATTTATCACCCCTTTTCTATTTTCTTTTTTTGATTTATCACCTCTCAATTTCGGTGGTTGTTGACA
The DNA here is from genome assembly GCA_017893485.1 of Hemerocallis citrina. Classification (NCBI taxonomy): domain Eukaryota; kingdom Viridiplantae; phylum Streptophyta; class Magnoliopsida; order Asparagales; family Asphodelaceae; genus Hemerocallis; species Hemerocallis citrina. Next base: position 99,635,198 of record CM030363.1, on the reverse strand, counting down.
GCGCCTGGATGGCAATCACTGGGCATATGATATGACTGTTTTATCCTCTGCGGCTTATTGGGTCCAAAAGAGCACCCGAATTGTGCCCGAATCCACTTCCAAATAATTACTCATCTCATCCATCTTCTTCATCAAATTTAATCCCCAAAAAAACAAAAAAACAAAAAAACAAAAAAAAGAAGGTTAATGCCCCTTAATACTTTGTAAACGATGTTCAGAAGTCAGCAAAATCCAATATTTCTTTGATCGATCGTGTTCTTTCACCTTTGGATCTTCGTGAGGAGTGGTGGAGCTTAATTTGGAGGTGATTTGTGGTTGTGGACTTAAGAACAACATAAAGTTTATGTATTCTCTCTTTCTCTCCCTATTGTGTTTTGCTATTTTTATAAATGGCAGCTAGGGTTTTTGGGGGACAAAAAAAGATGTCATCTTTTTAATTTTTTAAGGGTACGGTGTGTGTGAGTGATAATAGAGGTGTGATGTGGGGTTTTAATAACTCGTGTGAATTTCTTCTTCACTATAGATATTCTAATATTTATCACATGTTACTAAGTGGTTGTTTGTTGGATTTTTCACAATTTTCAGGTTGAAGGTGACGACTCATTTTGATGCAGCGGAAGTACTGGATTAGTACCATATGGTATTTTGTAAGAGATGAGGGAAAAACTCGCAGCAAATCGGCGCTACACGATGGGTCATGAATCTCGAAGCTTCTAGGGGCTAATTTTACAATGAATACATGCCTGCATGGAGAACATAGTCCGTTTCCAGACCCATTAGCCTAAAACATGCCTATAAGTAAGGAATAATTTGCAGACTCTTGAAAAAATCCTTAATCCAGAAGAGAGTTATCAACTAATCTATCTCCTAACCAGGAGAATCTATAGTTTGAATACAAAAAAAATACTCTTTGAAGCTAATCTTTTGTAACCAATTTCTAGTATATAAATACCCCCACATCTCTCAGAATCAGGTAATCGTTATTTTTCCAACAAAAACTCCAATATTATTTAGAGTTCTGACTTGAGCGTCGGAGGGTCATTCTCCGGGAAACACCCCTGTGTTTAGACTTTTTGCAGGTTTCTTTGGTGCGATCTTTGGCCGTCCAAATCAGATCCAAGCGTCCACAATTGTCAGAAAACCAGATTAAGGAGCGGTTAACGGCAATTAATTCCTGTCAAAGTAAAGGTTAAAATTTGATAATTTCATTAAAGAATTCACATAATCTGTTTGCTCTCACACAAAAAATGGTGGCAACAGATTAACGTTGTTTATGAGAAATTACAATCTAACCAACCGATCAGATTTCGCCACCAGAAAACTACTTTTTCTAGCCATGGCTCCAAGGGAAAATGGAAGGCGGTGACTCCCAACCAATAAGCCAACCCTCTTCCTTAACCTCCTCCGCATGCGGAGGAACCCCTTCCTACTCCTTAGATGGATCAACCTCTCCAACCCGATCAACTTCTTCTTCAGCTGGAACATCCCCTTTAATAGCATGATCAGCCTCCTTCCAAAGGGAATGCACCGGGGGGTTCCCAAAGAAATCGACGCGAACAATGCCTTGTAAGGCATCTGGGAGAAAACAGGGTTCAGTCTACACCTCCACCTCATTTATGGTACCTTCAATTGCACCCCAGACACAACAAGACCTCAACCAGATCATGCTCACTCGGTAGCAGGGGTCTGACCTTCTAGATCACCTAAATTTAAGGTGATTCCTAGACGATGCCCCCCATCCAGAGTGCCTGGAAAGCAAGAGGAGACCCTCTCCTCGAAGACAGAGGTCCCGAGGAACTCCCTCTCCTAGGGGCGAAGAAGATCTCGCCCTCCTACAGGACAAAGAAGGTGTTCTCTCTCTTGGGGGTGGAGAAGTCTGACTCCAATAAGATGATCAGTCCCCACGAACAACAGAGATGGAGAAGCACCCATCACCAAGGAAGAATTCCAAAACTTCAAGGATGCGGTCCTTCAAGCCCTCCACATCGTCTCTAGCAGGACCCAACAAACCAGCATTCGCTGCTGTACTCCTTCACTATAGGAGGAGTCCCATAGGTTTACTAGGTCCGGAGAACACGGCAACGCAGTCCTTTAGCTCCTAAAAGAGATGGACAACTCTTAACACCGATGAAGCAAGGAGATAGACAACATGATAGAACATACCGCCCCATCTAGCCCTCCTTCTCCAGGACAATTCTCTAGGCTCCTGTCCCTACAAACTTCAAATTCCAGCTTTTGAGTCATATAATGGCAAGTCAAACTAGGTAAACCACCTTGAGAGCTTCAAAAGCTTCATGATGATCTATCAAGCCTCCGACCCCTCCTCTGCAAGATGTTTCAGCAACCCTGAAGGGATCAATACTGGAGTGGTTCTCTCATCTCTCTCAAGGGTTCGTCTTCTCTTTCGATCAGCTTGCGGAGCTCTTCCACATGCACTTTATCACCAACAACAAGATAGAGAAGACAAGTGTCTCTCTACTTGACTTGAAGCAAAGGGATGCAAAATCTTTCAAGAGTTATGTTTGGCGCTTCACAGTAGAGTACTGATCCATCCCCTCACTTAACTCAGCCGTAGCTTCCGCTCCCTTCAGGCAAAATATAAGTCACGTCCACTTCAAAGCTTCTCTTGTCAAGAGACCTCCTCAGACCTTCTCAGACCTCCTTCAAAGGATTGAAAAATACATCCAAGTGGAAGATGCCATTCATCCATAAGAACAGAAGATGTCCTCATCCGAGAACAAACATAAAAGTACCAATGGAGAGAGATCCAACAAGACCCAGAAGGATGCCTCGTGCCAGTGTTGCCCTCCTCTAGAATCTCGCTTTAAGAAATAAACTCCCCTCAATGCCATCATTTCCGTAGTCCTCATGGAAGTGGAGAAGGACGGGCTCTTTCAGCCTTCTCCTAAGATGAGCATTTCAAGCAAGAGAAGGGAAAGGAATAAATAATGTGCATTTCACATGGATCATGGACATCTCACCAATGATTGTCGAACCCTTAATAAGGAGCTTGAACCTCTGATATGATGGGGCTACCTTTCCAAGTTTATCCAAAGGAACGACATCGAGCCTCGTCCAGTCCAAGGAGCGAACAAACATCCAGAAAAGCCTTTCGAGTCCTAACACTTAGGACGTATGGTGGTCTTCCACTCCATCCACGTAGGACCAATGAGGGGAGAGTCTAATTCCTCCAGGAAGGCCATCCTCTGATAATTGTACTCGGTGCACAACATCCCCCCTCCTAAGGGCTCTGGGTTCCAATAATTTTCTTAGACAAGGATCTCGAAGGTGTTCAAATACCTCATTGTGACACACTTATAATCAGCATCTGCATGGCAAATCATAAGGTGCATTGTGTTCTGGTAGATAATGGCAGCTCGGTGAACATCCTTTTTCTGGATTTCTTTGAGGGTCTCAAGCTTTCGCAAGACCATCTCAAACCCGCAGTGCTTTCAAGGATTCTTCGGAGTGCCAGTTCAGATTGAAGAAATAGTCACCCTTGATGTAATTATGGGGAAATCTCCAGCCACTCGAATAGAATCACTCGATTTCATGGTTTTCAATAGCTGCCTATAACACCATCTTTGTCCATCCCGGGTTAGTGGCCCTTCACACGGTTGCCTCAACTTTCCACATGAAGATGAAGTTTCCCACAACAGCAAGGGTAGGAGAAGTCAAAGGGAGACAAGAGGCAGTGCGAGCGTGTTACACCATTACAATGGGGCTCGGTCCTCCCCCTCGATGCCATGGAACTCCTACAAGAGATGGGTCAAGTTAACTCTGAGCCCGTGGATGAAGTAGAAGAAATCCCCTTCTCCGAAGAAGATCATGCCAAATATTTTTGGGTAAGCAAGGCTCTCCCCGACCAAGTTAAAGAGAAACTCATTTCTTTCATACGGGGGAACCTAGGCTTGTTAGCTTGGAGCGCCTATGACATGGCGAGCATCTACGTAAATCTAATCATGCACTGTTTAAGAATGAACTCGAATGTCAAGCCCGTACAACAAAAGCACCGTAAGATTGCCCTCGGTAGACACCAAGCAGTCAAGGAGGAAGTCGAGAAGCTCCTAGCCGTATGCTTCATTCAAGAAGTTAGCTACCTTGAGTGGCTAGCGAATGTGGTAATGGTGAAGAAACTCGACAACAAATGGAGAATTTGCATAAACTTCATCGACCTTAACAAGGCGTTTCTAAAAGACCTCTTTCCATTTACGTAGCATAGATGTTTTGATCGTCGCCTCCTCCGGTCACAGGCTCTTAAGATTCATGGACTCCTTGAATGGGTACAACCATATCTAAATGTTTCTGCCAGACATTTCGAAGATGTCATTCTTCACCAACCAAGGACTCTATTGCTATCAAGTCATGCCCTTTAGGTTTAAGAATGCTAGAGCCACATACCAACGCTTGGTGAACTAAGTTTTCAAGGAGCAAATTGGCAGAAACATGGAAGTCTACGTAATTTACATGCTTGACAATAGCCTAAAAAAAGAATACTATGTGCCAAATCTCCAAGAAGTGTTTGATGTAATACGGAGATATAGCGTGAGACTGAATCCCTCAAAATACATCTTCAGAGTCTCCTTAGGGAAGTTCTTAGGTTTCATGGTCAGCGAGAGAGGAAACAAAGCCACCCTAAAAAGATCTGAGCCATACTTGACATGTCTCCTTTGTCCACTGTCAATGAAGTGCAAAAGCTAATGGGACACCTTGCTGCTATTGGGAGCTTCCTCTCCATGTCTAGGGGAAGTGCCTCTCGTTCTCAAAGCTCTCTGAGGAGTGAAGAATTTTGAGTGGAAGAAGAACATCAACTATTGAGTGTCTCAAGGCACACCTCGTCAATCCTACACTACTTAGCAAGCCCAAGCCATGAGAGGTTCTCGATCTTTACTTGGCTACTTCAGATCAGACCGTTAGTGCTGTCTCGGTAAGGGTAGAAGATAGAGTTCAGAAGCCAATCTATTACGTAAGCAAAGTGCACCATGATGCAAAGCTTCAATACTCTAAAATGGAGAAGATGGCCTACACACTGATCAAAGCAATCCGAAAACTCCGTCCCTACTTCCAAGCACACTACATTAGGGTTCTCACCGACCAACCGTTGAAGCAGATACTCCACAAGCTAGAAAGCTCCGAGTGACTCATGAAATGGTTAATTAAGTTAAGCCAGCATGATATCAACTATCGACCGAAGACGATAATCAAAGCCAAAGCCTTGAACGAATTTATTGTTAAAAGAAAAACCCTTATCTCCCTAAGGAAGGAGAAAATCCCCCACTTTGGAACATTTTTATTGACGGGTCTTCCTACCTTGAAGAGAGCAGGGCCGAAGTGATCTTGCTTGGACCAAAACGAGTTCACTCTTCAGTACTCTTTACACCACAACTTACGCACCTAAAAAAAGGGCCAAATATGAAGCACTCATTGCCATGCTCCTCCTAGCATGAAAAGCAGGGGCACAAATGGTCGGGGTGTTTAACGACTCCCAACTAGTAGTGAATCAAATCCGAGGTGACTATAAAGCCAGAGATGACCACATTGTTAAATAATTAACTTGTGTGAAAAAGCTTCTAGGCATGTTCAAGGAAGTCGAAGTCGCTACATCCCTTGTAAGGAAAACAGGCAGGAGGATTACCTCTCTAAGTTAGCCTCCTCCTCTTTCGATGGACCCAACCACATCGTGCTCATTGAGGTCCTACTCAAGCCAAGCATCGAAGAGAAAGTGTTAGAGCTCATGATTGTCACATCCAAACACTTGGAGATTGTTGGATGAAGCCCGTGATTGACTTCCTTGACAAGGGAGTTCTCCATCGGATACCAAAGAAGTGAGAAAGATCTGGGAAGGACTTAAAGATATACACTCGTCGTAGAAATCCTCTACATGCGTTCCTACACCCAGATTGACAACCAACCTTACTTGCGAAGCCACTCCCCCGAAGAGGCAAGTTATGCGTAAAGGGAAGTACATGAAGGAATAGGTGGCAGCCACCTGGGTGCAAGATCCCTCGCACGAAAAATTCTCAATCATAGTACTATTTGCCAGGTCTCTTCAACGACTCACAACCATATGTATGCCAATGCATTCCTTTCTATAAGTACTCCTCCATTAAGTGGGTGCTCCAAGCCAATATCAGTAACATGTCATGCCCCATCAATTTCGGAATGTGGGGAATGGACGTACTTGGACCGTTTTCCCCTGCTACTGGACATCGGAACTTCCTAGTGATAGCCATCGACTTCACAAAGTGGGTTGAGGTGGAACCGCTAGCTTCCATTATAGAGCACAAGGTTCAGAAAATCTTCTGAAAAATCATAGTTTGCCAGTTCGGGATCCTTCGAACACTAATCACCAATAATGGAACACAATTCACCGACAAAGGATTCCATAAATTCTGCACCGATCTGGGGTTTGAACAACACTTCTCCTCTATCTCGCATGCCTATACCAATGGTCAAGCAGAGAGGGTCAATAGACAAATATTGGATGGCCTCCAAAATAAACTTAATGAAGCTCCAAAGGGAATGTGGGCTTGAAGAACTCCCAAATGTGCTCTGGTCCTACAGAACCACAAAGAGAATCCCAACAGGAGAATCCCTATTCAACCTCACTTTTAGCACGAAAGTACTCATCCCCCTAAAGGTTGGATTACCTACCCCTCACCTTATCACTTTCAATTAAGACTAGAACTCAAATGACCTTTGGGGCAATCTTGATCTCATTGAAGAAGTACGAAAAAAGCTCGCCCATCAGAAACATATTTATCACCAGAGGGTGGAGAATTTCTACAACAAGAAGGCCCACCCGGTCAGCCTCAAATAAGGGGACCTCGTTCTTCGAAAGCTTGAAATATCCAACCCATGTAAGAAAGGAAGGCTTGCTCCAAACTGGGAAGAACCATACAAGATCTCATAAGTGGTCCCCTCAAGGGCTTACAGACTTGAAGACAAGACGGGGGGGGGGGGGGGGGGGGGGGGGGGGGAAGAATAACGCTGAGCATCTGATGAAGTACACGAAAGCACTTAACGCCCCTCCCATAGTAGTAGGTTTTCTATTTGTAATAAGGCCGACAACTGTAACAGCACAAGCATGTAATAAAGGCTAGCAATCAAAGCAACCTACATAGGTTTATTTTTAAAAAAAACTTAGTATTTTCTTTCACAATATTCTTGTACAACTCTCTAGATGCAAACAATGCGTTAGACACCTAACCTTTGCTTCAGCAAAACCAACAACTCATTAAGCAATGGCTATAGAAACTTGCAAGAAAGCAAGTTCAGAGCTTAACTTATCATTCAATCTCCTCCCACAACTCATTAAAAGTTCAGGTGTCCATACCAATGGCTTCTCCCGACCACTGGGCTTCTTCCCAACCTTGGGGGCCCACTGGTTGGGAGCCCAACTGCTTAGGAGCCCAATCGATTGCCCCAGCCCTTTATATAACCTTCACCCTTTCTCCACTTCTTTCTCTTCATTTTCAAAATCTCTCTCTCTCTCCTCCGAGGTATCTCTAAAACTTCGACGAATATTTTTTGACTCTGTCGACCTTTCTTTCTTCGGTGAAGCTCCGTCTGACCATAGAGGTCAAATCAAGTCAAAATCCTGGTAATTAATATTTATTTAAAGATGTTTAGGGTCTCTAATTTGGGTGATGACTCATCCACTAGCGGCGATGTAGAAGAAATGTCCGTCTCCATACCCAGAATTTCGGGATTTACCCCTCCACTATTTTAGATTTTACTTGTGTTAGGCAGTACCTCGAAGACTTAGGGGATCTTGTTAAGCATGGGTAATGGTATGATGATCCCGTATATCGAAAGACTACCGATGCAGATTCTACTTTGTCTATCTTGATAGAGGAGGATATGAAGCTAATCCGGAGCTTGTTCGAGATCCCTTCTCAGTTTGAGCTTCCTAGTCTCAGGCTTGTTTGGTTATTCTCAATGAGTACTGCATCTTCCCCTTCGATGCTTTCTACACTGAGCATCGTCTTCCTATGCACCCGTTTGTGAGGGTGGTTTGGTATACTCTTAGTCCGATGTAGTATATGCCGAACATGTTGAGGGAAGTAGTGAGCTTCATCTTGCATTGCCAAAGTGTCGGGATCCAGAAGAATCTAAGCTTGTTCAGACCGCTTTTCAAGCTCAATCAGAAGAACATTTAGGAAGACTGGTACTACCTGTCTCCACAATCAAGCACTGCAAAGAGAAGTTCTTCATTATCCGGACCTGTGGGGGATCCCCACCAAGTGGCCGACCGGCATGGGGAAGAGAGTGCGGGCCAACCTAGCCTTAAGTGAGAGCGAGAAGAAGGCGTGTGAAGTCCTTCAAATGTATGAGCCACTAAGGTGGCAACATATTACAAAAATGGTTCTCTTCGCAGGGGTTTTGAGCCCGATGGACCGTAGTATGAATTAGCTTTTGACTGTCTTCCTTTGCTTTTATTCGTCTTATTTCTTATTATGTTCTTACATCATTCCTTATTTCCCTTTTGTAGAGGTAGAGGACATGGATTTCGATGAGATCATGTCAAAGAGGGTCGGCTCAGCATCAAAGCACCCAATGGGAAGAAGAGGAAACAGACGATGACCTTGCCTGGGTTTGTGAAGGCAGCTAAGAGCTCCTCGACCTTTACTCCTGTGGAGGATCTGGGCTCACCCCAGACCGTATCGATGATTTTCCGCTACAGGTGGCCTCACACTGGACACCATGTTCAAGAGGGAGCGTCCGCCATTGACCACCAAGGCCAAGAGGGTGCTTTCCGATAAGTACAAGTCGACTTATGTGCCGGACAGGACAATCAAGCTGTACAACGAATTTCTCAGGGACATGGATAGCTGGATGCAGGTTATTCGGCACCTCTCTACTCCGAAGGACTGGAGCAGGATGGCTTCAGAGATGATTGGATCTTTTACCGCGGAGATCGCTCAGGCTAATGTGACTGTAAGTCTTATAATAATATATATTTTTTGTAGTTTACCTCTTTTTTTATATATGTTTGTGCATCCAGGAGTTCTCTCTCTTTTTTTGATCACCTGCCACTTTGGCAACCTGTTAGAGCAGGTAGCGGAGGAAGAAAATGAGTGGAAGGTGGCGACCGACAGAGATAACTTGGAGAAGGTGAAGGTGGTCAAGGCACTGGAGGTGTCAGAGACTAGGGAGAGGCCCTTAGGGCTTGGAATGCCTAGCTTGAGGCAAGCTAAGAGGGTGAAGGAGGCAGCGAAAAAGGAGAAGGAGCAAGCGGTGGCCTGGGTGACTGCCAACACCGAGGAGCATGTGTTCTCCAACATGAAGAAGGTGTATGACAAGGCCATCCAGCATGTCGTCGAGCACATCCCCAACTTCGATAGGAAGGGTTACCACCTAAGGTTGGCGCCAGGTGCAGAGCTAGTCTCTAGGGATTCAAATGGTGAGGGAGACGATGGGGGAGAGGTGACGACATGGGGAGAGATAGCATCCGGGGGGGGGGGGGGACAAGTCATGAGGGAGATGCATGAGCGACGGGGAAGGAGGTCGCCTGAACTTCCTCTCTTTCGGCTTCGTCTGCTGAGGTGGAAACTGACTTTTCTCTTGTTCTAGTATCTCTTTCTTTGTTGTTGTACGTGCCTAATAGCGAACTGGCCACCACTTAATGTATCTTCCCTTTTTGAATGAATAAAAATTATTTTTATATCAAACATAAGTGTTTTTTTAGTTGATAATTTATTTTGATGTGTTGGCTTTGAACTGTTGAGTCTTCTTCTCCTTGTGATTGTATTTATTATCACCACAGTGACCCCCTGCTCTCTCCCATTAGCATATTATAGTATACAACATTGGAGATCTTCGAGACAACGAGATTGTCCACCTCCATACTAGGCTGCATGTAATGGGGCTGGAGCTTACTCCTTCGCGGGATAGGTTATCCAGGGTGGAAGTGGAACTTGCTCACCTGAAGATAGTGCTAACCATAAGGAATGTTGAAGTCGAGCGTCTTAGCACTAGACTGCGCGATATTCCTTTCCTCGAAGCAGAGGGAGTTTGCACGGTGGGGATGTTACACTTGTTGGGGGAACTTTTGAGAGGGACTTAGAGATTAATTCTCTTCATTATTCTTTACTTGCGGCTACATCCGAGAGGGATGAGTTGAAGAATGTATTTCTTGATAAGAGCTTAGAGGTAGCTCATCTGAAGGAGGTTGTCCCCAAACTCTCGAGAAAAGCTCATCCGAACTGATTGGCTCACACTTGTACTGTCCGTTTAAAGATTAGGGTCGATGATGCCCATATCATGGAGAGGCTTGTCGAGCAGGAGGTGGAGATCCATCGATTGAAGCTACTTTTTAAGGGAACCCGGACCAGGAGCACCTTTTGCTATCAGGACGAGATAAATCATGAGAGGTCGTTCCACAAACTGGCCTTATGTCCACAAGAGACCTCGAGGAATCTGGGAGATGCCCAGAGTGGGATAACTTATTCATCAAGTATGGCCTCTATTGAAGGGGAGGCATGTGTTCGTGGTTGTTCGACCCAGACTCAATCTACAGGTCTGGTACTTCTCTCGGGTCATCCAAGGCACTGATGTGGTTCTTCCGTAGCACTGGGGAACCATAAGTTATGCGTGTCCCTCAACTGGAATATCCCCTTACATTGAGGGAGTAGATATGACTCTGAGGGAACTTTTATTGATCTTTGCTTTTGATGTACTCTTTTGAATTTGTAATGATATGTTTGTTGTGAAATGAAAAAATCTTCTAAGTGTTCGAGTATTGTATTTTGTCTCTTATGAGTTGTGGCTCTTTGTCTTAAAGTGGTCTGGGGGACTATGGTAGAGAGTTGAACCCTTTTTGTCTTTGTCGTGGCAAGGTGCAGGAATAGCACTAGGGAAGGGTCGGACTCCATACTTGTTAATCGAGGTAGTGAACAAGTTGTGAGATTCGTTTCGAATGGCGAGTAGGGCTCTGAACTTGCTTGTTTGCACATTGCTAGAGCAACTTCGAGCCACGAGTATGGACTCTTAACAAGTTGTTTTAGAGAGTTAATGTAATACCCCTATGGATTATGAGTTTAGGTGGGCTTAAGGATATGTGTGTGTGTGTGTGTGTGTGTGCGCGCGCGCGTGTGTGCGCGTAACCATGCATATATGAAGTGTGATAGTGACATGTTCAAAGATATAGTCCCATATCAGGTTTTAAGAGAGTGAACGAGAGTTTATATAGAATTTCCTATAATCCAAGAGTACCTACTAAGCTTGATCATTTGGTGAGGCTGTGCTCTGTGGTGGGAATGTGGTTAGGTTTTGTTTTAGGCGTCTAGTATGCATACGTGCGCGTAGGCATGTACGAAGCTGAGCGGACTCGGGGTGTTACAGTTAATGAGTTTCTGGAGTAGTTCGAATGACGAGTTGAGCTCTGAACTTACTTACCTGCAAGTTGGTAGAGCAACTCCGGGCCATGGGTATGGACTCCGAACTTGTCGTACGAGAGTTTAACAAGTTGTGAGAGCAGATCGAATGACAAGTTGAGCTCTGAACATGCTTGTTTTCAAGTTGCTAGAGCAACTCCGAGCCATGGGTATGGATTCCTGAACTTTTCTGCGTGGGAGCAAACATATGATGTGAATTTTTTAATGGAAAATATTAAATTTTAACACTTACTTCGATTGGGATTATCGTCGTTATTTTCTCTTTAATATGATTTTATGATGATTGTGGACGCTTGGATCTGATTTGGATGGCCAAGATTGTTCCAAGAAACTTGCAAAAGTCTAAACACAGAGGTGTTTCCCAGTGAAAGACCCTCCGATACTCAAGTTAGAACTCTGAATAAAATTGGAGTTTTGGGTGGCACAATAACGATTACCTGATTCTAAGAGAGGTGTGGGGTATTTATATGTTGTGAGTTAGTTACAGAAGATTAGTTTAAAAGAGCATCTTTTGTGTTTAAATGGCCGATTCTCATTGTTAGGAGATAAGATTAGTTGATAACTCTATTTTGGATTGAGAATTTGGTCAAGAGTTTTAATTAACTAGGATTTCTCTTCTTTGGCTGCAGCTTACTCCTTGCTCGTAGGCCGGTTTTGAGCAGATGAACATGGAGGCACCAACTTAAGAAGATTTCACACATATTTTTATGTATCACTTGAAATTTGCAAGTGTATGCTATCTGAATGCAAGTAATTTGTTATTTAACAGGCTTGTTTTGATCTTATTGTCCGATTTAGTATTTATGGAAGCTTGTAAATGTTTCTGTTTTGCTTGAGTGTGAGATAATCAAGCTTCTGAATGTTTCTGTTTTGTTTTAATGATTTTGGTCTAATTGGTGAGACTTGTGAACAACTGCATATTACTTGTTATGAGGCTGAATGTGATTAGGGTGTGTTATCATTAATATTTGATGGAGTGATTGTTCAATTTTATGTATTATAATATGAAATTTGGGCGTGTTATCACTTCAGTTTTCTTATTCATTATATCTGTTTTTTTGTGTGAATGTTATAGCAGTTTTCTTATTCATTATATTTGTTGCATGTTATAGCTGGCACAAGAGTGTAATCCTAGAGTTGGGATTATATAATTTGTAGACAAACTGTAATTTTTGGACAAACAATCATTTAATCTCAACTACTTATATTTAAGTGAGAGTTATTTTAACCATCTATTTACTCAACTGTTGTCAGTTATCATAATATGTCAAAGTTTAAATATACTTGTCACGCCCCGCTTCCCAAAAAAGATATGGAATACGGATACGTGACAAAAGCCCAGCGAATGATTTTCATCATCCATAAGCTGTCAGGAATCTTTACAACATTTCACAAGAATAATCAGAGTCAGAAGCAAGAAAATCAACCAAGCATGCATATATGAATCAAAATACCAACAAGAATTTACTTGAAACAAAAATATATTAATCTCAAATAAATCAGATCTGAATAAGTCAAATAATCCTGGGCCATATTGCCCAAATACAATAAATCCAAGTACAAGATACATTATTCAAATAGCAACAGAAAATAATAATAATAGTATGAAAATCATAATAGCAAAACACCAGCATCTACTATCTCATCTCGCCTATTCCATCTGGCAGCTGATCTTCAAAATCTGCAATTTAATAAATTGTAGGAAGAGAAAAAAGAAAACCAACTCCCATCAATGCAAGTTACGGGCCGCTTGTAGTACAAGATACAAGTACATGGAAAAGGTAAACAAATAACATGGAATAGGTATGATAATAAAATATAACAACTAGTATGGTAAAGATGAACAAGTGTAAGTGGCATGTATCAAGTGACAAGTAAACAAGTATCATGTAAATAAGCAACAAGTATCACGTGTCAAGTATCAAGTACAAGTAGCAAGTATCAAGTATCAAGTGAACAAGTATCAGGTATCATGTATCAAGTATAAGTAATCAAGTATCAAGTTTCGTGTTCAAGTGTCATGGTCAAGTCTTGTAGTTATTACTATCTAGGTAGCACTTCATGCGCCCCAGCTTTTTATCACATGGTTGCTACAATCAAACAGTTTCGTTTAGGCCTAGTGGTGGGTTTCTATAGAGTCGTGTACTCAGGCATCAAGTCAAGTAACAAGTAACATGTAAACAGGCACGAATCACATAGTGAAATCGTGGCAACAGAAACAGGCATGAATCATGTAGTCATGAAATATGACAACAGGTAGTAACAAGCATGAATCATGTAATCATGAAACATGGCAACATATAATAATAACAGGCATAAATCATGCAGTCGTGAGTTCATGGCATAATATAATAATAACAGGCATGAATCATAGAATCGTGAGTTCATGGCAGAATATAATAATAACACGCATGAATCATGCAAGCATGAAACATGTCAACAAGTAATGGGATCACGGACCCCCTTCTGAGTATACATACCTATATTGTCCACAGGTAAGGTCTTTCCCTTAACCCCGGCTTATTATTTTTTATTATTATTAAACAGGCATGTATATGTACAAAACGTGGCAAGAATAACATGGCATGATCAAGTAATAGGTTCCGGTTGCAAGATAAACATGTACAGGCAAAAGATAACTCATATCAGGATATAACAACGAAAACTCTAGTTCAGGAGAGCAAGACAGTACTGCACTAAATCTGGAATTTCTGTTGCTACAAAAATGCAAACTTGGATCCGTCAAAGAATCTGGAAAATAGACTCCCGGCCAAATCCAGAAAACATATACAAGTCATATAGTATTTCACAAAAACATAACTCAAAACTGAATCGAAACTAGAAAACATGTTCAACCAGAAATCAGAAGATCGTATTCAAAGTCAAAAAAACAGTATGAAAACTCATTAAATAAATCCACAAAAAATCTGGGGTATTCCCCTATATGTATAGTAACAGAAAAACATGTTTCATAATTTTTCAATATAAATAGAGTAGTCAAGAAAAATCAGAAAACATCAAGATGCAGTAGTTTTGTAAATCTAAAATTACAAACACTGCAGTACGAAAACAGCAATATCTCACAAACCATAAATCGAAATCTAAGTCCGCCAAAAGGGTGATAAAATATATACAGTAGGCTAACTTTCATATTCAGAAATATTTTAGAAACAACAAGTAGAAATAGGTCGAAAAATCAGGTTCTTTACCGAATAGTATGAAAAATCTACTAGAATAGTAATTGTTTGAAAACATAGAACGGTTGGTAAAACTCATCAAATAAATTCACAAAAATTCAGGGTTAATCCCAATCGGTCTATAAGTAATGAGAAAAATTTCAGATTAATATAATAATTTTAACACCAGAATAAAAATAGTTTACTCTTCAGAATTCATAGAAAACGCATTCTGAAAATCTTTCTACACCTCAGTAGTAAAATAGACATAACTCACAACTCGTAAATCGAAACTGAGATTCGTCAAAAGGGTTAGAAAATAGACTGTTCATATTCACAAAATATTTTCAAATACTGACCTTAATATGGTCTAAAATACTGATCAGGACGGAAAATCCGGCAAACTGAAAATATCCTTCATGCACAAAATCAACTAGTTCATATAAAACTCATCCAAAACATAACCAAACATGAAATATAGTGTACTAGATATCCAAGCAACATGGTATAGGGTATATCAAAAGTCCACAACAAGTCTACCACGAATAACACGAACAGGCACAAGATAACATATGAATAACACGCATATATGCAACAAGATGTAGTCAATCCTAGGTTATTTCATGTCATGTATGTCGTGAGACAACTATGGTTGAATCAACATAGTAGAGACAATATATAACAGAGGATTCATACACGAATTATCTCTAGAACCCAAGTACACTGCAGGCGGTATTTAGTACTTGTATTACACAAAGAAAAGAATACAAGTTACTTGCCTGAAAGACGATGGCGGGACGAAGCAAAGAGCAAGAATAATGGGAACGGATTCCTGGGGCACGAACTCAACGAACAACCATGAACAAACACATGAACCACGAACAAATCACGAATCCATGAATCCACACACAATCCATGAACACCGTGAGACCAACACACGACCACAAGAGAGCGAGGGGAAACGAGAAACGGCGACGGGTGATGGCAGTGGCTTCGCTGTTGCTGTTTACTGTTGCAGTCGGAAAAGAAGCACCGGGACACCAGCGCTGGCGCTGCTGCTGGTCTATCGTCGGAGGAGGCAGCACAACGATGCAGGAGAGCACTGTCGAAGGGCTGGCACGACTGTGAGGGAGCACAGGGCCAGGGGGTACTGGACTGGTGGTCGGCTGTTGGTGCTGGAAGCTGCTGTCGCTGCAGGCACTGTAGAGCGTCGGGCTATCGAGGTGAGAGGTCGGGTTGCTGTGGCTGGGCGTTGAGACAGGGAGGGAATGAGAGGAAGGTCGGGAGTAGGGTGAAAGGAGGTGCATGGGTGTAAAAGATCAGGATGAAGATGAAAAGGCTCAGGGGATATAAGGTTGCTAGGTTAGATGAGATATACTGGGTAGATGACAACAGTGGGTGGGGATCGGGAGGAAGAGTAGAAGGCGGCTAGGAGATAGAATATGAACAGTCGGGGAGAAAATATATGGGTTATATATATGGTCGAAGCATTTAGGGTAGGGGAAGGGAAAGGCGGCACAGTATGAGGGTGATAACGGGTCGGATGGGAGGCTAAACGGGTTTGGGTTATGTACAGGGTGATGGGTAAGGGTGTATAGGTTTATGGGTTTAGGGTATTTATGAGTGGATAATAGGTTTAATTGGGTAACAGGGTAAACAGGATTTAGGTAGTTGGGTTAAAAAAAAATCCATTAGGGTTTTAAAAATTCAATAAGAAAATAAAATAAAAAATAAAAAGATTGTTTATAATAAAAATATAATTTGCATGACAAAAATAGAATTTATTTAAAATACTACAATACAGTTAGTAGATAAAAATGGATTTTTAATAACCAGTCAAAATATCAATAATAACGATAATAATAATAACAATAATAATAAGAAGAAAATGATAAAATTATAATGGTCATAATAATAACAGTAATAATATTAATAAGAGTAATAATAACAAAAAAAATACGAATTGTGTTACAATATAAAAATCATAGAAATAATTTACAAATAAAATTATTGATCGAAAACAGATTTTGATAGGAGATCCAACAATACATTTTGACAAAAGAATTTGAAAACCAAAAAAAATAATTTGCGAAAATCTTAAATACAAAGAAATACACAAAAATATGTTTTTGGAAAAATAGGGGTTACATACTTATGACATAATTATTTACAAAATAGTCACTCATATAAAATAAAAGTTGGTGCTACTAGAGTTAATTTGTAAAGAGTATGGTAAGAGTTTGAGATAGGTAAAAGAAGGTCTTAGGTTCGATGTCAAACTAAGTCGTAGTCTTTACTTAATCGTTTTTATTAGGACGTGCATCGTACGTGCAGATTGCTAGTACTACTATAACTTAAGAGTTGGAGCTGTGCAATTTGCAGACAAATCACCTTAATTAATCGAATCTCAAACATGATTTTTTAAGTGGAAATTATATTAACCATCAATTTCTAATTAATTAGCTAGTTACCATAATATCTTCAAACTTCAAATTTAGTTACGACATAATTAATTACGAAAGTACAATTCGTATAAAATAAATGTTCATTCTCTTGGGGATAATTCATGAAGGGTGGGAGCTTAAAAAAAGAAGGCGTGCTTTGCACGTGCAAATTACTAGTTGTATTTGATATAAACCTGAATGCTAAGTCTTGAATCATGTCTGTCCATATTTTCGTGTATGGCTTTCATAGTTGTGTGTGTGTGTGTGTGTGTGTGTGTGTGTGTGTGTGTGTGTGTGTGTGTTGATGGGGAGGGGGGAGAGGAGGGGGGGGGGGGGGGGGGTTCTAGCATAAACAAGAAGTTGAACGTTTGTTTTGTTAGAAAATGGGTATTTTATACACCATTTACGAACCAGTTTTTGAGCAATTTTTTTGCGTAAGATCCTCTTTGAGGCAAAATTTATTTCAAGGACATTGTGTGATACACAAGCTTCGACACAAATCAGTTTGGTTTTATTGTTTATCATTTTCCTTTAATTTTACTGGTTTTATTCCTCTCATCCTTCTCTGATTTTTGTGCATCTCAAACATACTTGGATTTATTGCAAATATTTTGTAACCAAAGTTGTAACAAAGCAAATAAATTTCTCAAAGTTGGTTTTATTGTGATACAAATATTATAACAAACTTAAAACAGATTTTGATTTTCTTCCTTTCTGATTTTCAGGCACTTCTTTTAATTTTCTTTTCATTCTGAAAAGTTTACACTCATGTTGTGTATTTTTTAGATTAAAAATGACAAATGCATCAGAGAATGCTGTTGTTGCTGATGAGGCACAAGTACCGACTGTTGCTGTGTACGAGTGCCAATGCCAGCCGTTGTACCTATTTCAGTCTTCCATGGGGAGAAGAAATCTGAGAAGTTCAACGGGCAGAATTTCGAAGGTGACAACAGAAAATGATGTTCTACTTGACCACCTTGAATCTCGCAACATTCTTGAACGAAGAAGCTCCAAATATTAAGGAAGACGAGCAAGACTACCAAGTTATCGCCGCTGTGGATGCTTGGAAAATTTCTGATTACCTACGTAGGAACTACATAATGAACGAATTAGCCGATTCCTTGTACAATGTTTATGTTGACAAGAACTGCTAAAGAACTTTGGGAATATCTAGATCATAAATATAAAACTGAGGATGCCAGCGCCAAAAAATTCATTATGGGCCGCTTCCTAGATTATAAAATGGTAGATTCTAAAATGGTAATCATTCAGTTTCAAGAAATTCAACTGATCCTGCATGATATACATGCTGAAGGTATGAACATAAGTGAAAGTTTTCAAGTTGCTTGTATTATTTAAAAATTGGCAGCAAGTTGGAAAATTTTAAAAAACTCCTGGAAGCATAAGCAAAAGTAAATGGGCATTAAGGATTTCATTGTCAGGCTTCATATTGAAGAAGACAATAGAGGATATGAAAAATTGGAGCCATCAGTCATGCGGCCAAGGCAAACGTGGTGGAACATAGTCAATGATCCAAAAAGCACAACAACAAGGGGTTCAAGTTGGGGACTAAGGGAGGAATCTCCAAGAAACTAAAGTTTCAGGGCAAGTGCTTCAACTGTGACAAAATAGGTTACAAGTCTACTGATTGCAGACTACCCAAGAAGAATGTGAACAGAGAAGCAAATATTATTGAAGGCATTGCTCAAGACGTTTCTAATATTAACCTCTCAGCTGTGGTATCAGAGGTGAACATGATGGGTTTAAACCCTAAGAAATGATGGATTGACACTGGAACTACTCGACACGTGTGCTCCAATAGAAGTATGTTATCCACTTTCGGACCAGATGTTTATGGGGAACTCGGCTACTTCAAAATCAAGGGCCAAGGTAAGGTGATCTTGAAGATAACTTCTAGAAATGATCTAACTCTGAACAATGTTGCATATGTTCCTCAAATCCGTAAGAATCTGGTATCTAGTTCATTGCTTAATAATCACAGTTTCATTTAGTGTTTGAGTCAAACAAAATTTTTTTCTTCTCGAAGAGTGGAATGTATTTTGGTAGAGGATACATGAGTGGTGGAATGTTTAAACTCAATGTAATGACCATGGTCAAGAATATCAATAAAGCTAGCTCTTCTACTTATATGCTTGAGTCTTCCAATTTATGGCATGGTATACTGGTCATGTTAATTATGATACTTTACATAGATTAATTAACTTGAATCATATACCAACATTCTAAATTGATTCCAAACATAAGTGTGAAACTTGTGTTGAGGCAAAACTAACAAAATCATCCTTTAAAAGTGTTGAAAGAAACACTGAACCTCTTGATTTAATTCACACTGACATTTGCGATCTGAAAATGACACAAATAAGAGGTGGTAATAAATATTTTATTAGTTTTATTGATGATAGCACAAATAT
This sequence comes from Hemerocallis citrina, assembly GCA_017893485.1. Taxonomy (NCBI): domain Eukaryota; kingdom Viridiplantae; phylum Streptophyta; class Magnoliopsida; order Asparagales; family Asphodelaceae; genus Hemerocallis; species Hemerocallis citrina. Next base: position 99,615,747 of record CM030363.1, on the reverse strand, counting down.
TTCTATGTGTATTTGCTTAAAAGCAAGGACAAAGTTAAAGAAAAATTTGTTCTCTATAAAAATGAAGTTGAGAATCAACTTAACAAGAAAATTAAGGCGCTAAGAAGTAACCGAGGTGGAGAGTATGAATCGTCATTTACTGAAACTTGTGCTAAGCATGAGATTATACATGAAACCACAATGTCTTATTCTTCTCAGTCCAACGGTGTTGCTGAGCGAAAGAATCGTACCTTGAAGAAAATGATGAATGCAATATTAATAAGTTATGGTTTGTGACCAAACTTTTGGGGAGAAGTTATTCTTTCAGCTAACTATTTTTTGAATAAGGCGCCCAAAAAGAAAGAAAAGAAAACTCTATATGAATAAAGGAAAGGAAGAAATTCATCCTACAATTATTTGCGAATGTGGGGATGTCTTGCTAAGATGGTAGTACTTCCACCTAAGAAAATGAAAATAGGATCCAAAACGGTTGATTGCATTTTCAACAGCTATGCATAGAATAGTTGTGCTTATCGGTTCGTGGTGTACAAATCCGATATTTCTGAGATACCAAAGAACACGATAATAGAATCCAGAAATGCCTCGTTATTTGAAGATGTATTTCCATGTAAGCCTAAGAAAGTACCAAGTTCTTCCAAACGAACACATGAGACTATCAGTGAAGATAGTGAAATCCAAGATGGAGAAGTTGAAGAGGAACCTAGACGTTGTAAAAGAACAAAAACTGAAAAATCCCTTGGTCCAGGTTTCTTGTCCTTTATGCTTGAAGGTGAACCTCAAACTTTCAAAGAAGTGGTGAGCTCTAGTGACGGTCCTCTATCGAAAAAAAGCCATTAAGACTGAAATTGACTATATCTTACAAAATCATATTTGAGAACTAGTGGACCTTCCACCTAGCAGTAAACCTTTAGGTTACACGTGGATTTTCAAGAGAAAAATGAAAGCTGATGGATCAATTGATAAATACAAGACAAGACTTGTTATCAAAGGATATAGACAAACAGAAGGTCTGGATTACTTTGATACATATTCTCATGTGACGAGAATAAATTTCATTAGGATGGTACTTGCAATACCAGTCTTGCGCAATCTTTAAGTACATCAAATGGATGTAAACATAGCTTTTTTTAATGGAGATTTAGATGAAGAAATCTACATGGAACAACCTGAGGGTTTTTCAGGTATAAGACAACAAAAGAAAGTTTGTAAACAGGTGAAGTCGTTATATGGCTTAAAATAAACACTAAAGAAACGACATAAGAAATTTGATCATGTTATGATGAAAAATGGTTTCAAGATCAATTAATGTGATAAATGTGTATATGTCAAAGACACTAAAAGTGGATATGTCATAATATGCTTGTTTGAAGATAATATGCTTATTATTGGAAGCAATGAAAGATGATTAAATCTACTAAAAACATGTTGAATTCAAGGTTTGACATAAAAGACATGGGACTAGCTATTGTTATATTGAAAATTAAAATTACAAGAATATCATATGAGCTTATTTTAAGCCAGTCACATTATATTGATAATATTCTTGAAAATTTTGGTAAAGACAATTCTGGAATTGACAGAACTCTAAAAGATCTAACTTTACATGTATCCAAGAATAAATGTGAGAGTATTTCTCAAGTTGAATATTGTAGAATCATAGGCAGTCTAATGGACTTAATGAGTTGTACAAGACCGGACACAGTCTATGCAGTCAGTAAACTAAGTAGATATATGAGTAATCCTGGAAGCGAGCATTGACAAGCAATTACAAGAGTACTGAAGTACTTTCGTTTTACTCGTAACTGTGGGCTGCATTATACGAGATATCCAGTTGTACTTGAAGGATACAGTGATGCAAACTGGATATCTAGTGATAATTCAAAATTTACTGGTGGCTATGTGTTTACACTAGGTGGTGCAACAGTTTCTTGGAAATCCGTGAAATAAACAGTGATCGCTAAATCCACGATGGAATCTAAATTTATCGCACTGGACAAATATAGGGAAGAGGCTGAATGGTTATGCCACTTCCTTAAGGATATTCTAAGGTGGACAATGCCTATGCCTTCAATCTGCATACATTTAGATAGTCAATCTGCAATTTGTAGAGCACACAGAAAATGTATAACAGTAAAGATCTAGACATATTCGTGGAAAACATAATACCATTAAACAACTAATATCTATTGGGCTTATCTCTGTGGATTATGTAAAATCAAAGGATAACAATGCGGATTTGCTAACCAAAGAGTTAAACAGAGAGTTTGTTGATAAATCATCGAGGGGAATGAGACTAAATCCCATGAAAGAATAAGTCGATACAATGGATGCCCAACCTAGTTGACTGGAGATCCCAAGATTTAGGTTCAAAGGGACAACTAAATTGTCAAGATCATGCTGGATCATTGTGGGGATTTCCCCATGTCCATTCCTATGATGAAACAGTGATTCCCGTAAGGTAAATGGTTGAGCTAGACTTTTAATGATTCGTATGCGTCCAAAATTCGAGTAGAGTAATGTGGGTTATTCTTAACTAAGATATCACCTATGTGAGAAGGAAGAAGATTTGCATCCAAGGGAATAATGTAGGATAATATTCCTGTTAAACTCATGCAAAACCAGACGTATGTTCATGGCCAAAATGAACATAACAGTAAGAACTGAAATGAGTTAGGAAGATTCATGTGTGAGATATGTCATCATTTACACAAATGACAGAATATTTCAAGGACATCGCGTTTACTGTTTAGTTAGTAAAGTAAACAGATTTTCATAATAGAAGGTTCAAAGGGTAACACCTACCTATCCTATGCAGGTCTCGACCGCTGAATTCTATTACCACGTCTGTCGTGTCAGTCTGTCGTGTCTGTGGTTGTTAATTTCATTCATGTGGGGAATGTTAGAAAAAAGGGTATTTTATACACCATTTACGAACCAGTTTTTGAGCAATATTTTGAGTAAGATCTTCTATGAATTTGTGAAAGATCTTTATAGATTTGTGTTCTCATTCGTGAGTAGATCAAAATCATATATTTACTTGCTCAAAACGGTTATCAGGTGAATGAGAAATTGTCACTCAAAATGAGGCAGTTTTATCTCTGAAAATAAGTTAAGGGATTTTAGTCCCACATCGGAAAAAACAAAGAAAATAGAAGAGGATATATAATAGCCTCTTTCTTGGTAATGTAAGATAGCAAGGCAAGAGGCTCTCTCTTGCGTGCGCAGGGAGGGGGGTGCAAATCTCGGACTGGAACATGCGACTTGTATGCGCCCGCACATCCTCCGGACCGACGTGAACCCACCCCGTGCAGAGCCAATTTTTTACTACAGTTTTATTTTTCCGATCTATAATAGCTAAAATAAATGCAGAAACTATTTTGTCAGCCATTTATTCGCGTAACAGTTTTGTCCGCTATTACAGTAGTGCATTCAAGCTTTTGTCTGCCGTTATAGCCGGTGCATTAAAGGAGTTGTTTGCCGTTACAGTGGATGCAGTCAATACATTGTCTGCCGTTACAATTCTTAACCTGGCCTTATAAATAGATGCCCCTCTCCCCTGAATCAACACACCAGAAACTCTTCTCTTCCCCAAACTCTCTGTTCTGTGCTTGTTCAATTCTTTGGTCGTGTGGTGATAGATTTCAAACGGTGTCCAGTTCGAGAGCGTGATGTGGTGCCTACGCCAGCTCCTCTTATCATTGCATCTTGGGGGACAGACGCCTACGTAAATTCCAGCACCGAACGATGCAAAATATATTTTAAGGATATTGTGTGATACACAAGCCTCGACACAAATTGGTTCGATTTTATAGTTTCTCATTTTCCTTTAAATTTACTGGTTTTGTTCTTCTCCTTTTCCTCTAATTTTTATGCCCCTCAAACATATTTGGATTTATTGCAAATATTTTGTAACCAAAGTTGTAACAAAGCAAATAAAATTTTCCAAGTTGGTTTTATTATGATACAAATATTATAACATGTTTTTTCCGGAAAGAGTACATAGTTCAAGTTTTTTTTTCTTTCAGAAAGAGTACATAAGGGTGTTTTTTCAGCAACAGAATATAGTTCATGGGAGTTTTTCCAGGACAATTGTACGGGAAAAAAATTTGCTTGTTTCTAACATGAGTTGCTGACATTGTTTAAGTGCATTTCACTTCGTACATTAGAAAGAGCAGTACAATGCAAGCCAGTAATCATAATATACTGAAATGGTATTACAACATCAAGAAGAGTAAAATATCATTCCAATCACACACACACAATGTTCCTTATTGCTTATATCCATTTCAATGATTCATAGGTAACGACAACAGCTCAAACAACATTCAATTGAAGGAGTAAATTCGGAAAAAGTCAAATTTCATTGCACATGAACAACCGACTTGATACATCACGACTTTGGAGAGATTTACATACATATACATCTAATCCTAATAAACCAATTAAAAGAACTCTCTTATTCTCATTTCCTTCCTTCTACTACCAAGCACCAATTCATGATATTGAAGTGGCTCTATATCTGATACAAACCCTGATGCAACCTTTTCCTTGTAAGAGGTTTTCAGACTTGGACTCAACCTCAAATTGGCAGCCCCATGATGTAGTCCCAAGTATTTGAGAGACTGAATCACAGTTGGGAATGGATCGCAATAACACCGGCATTATTCTCTGCAATAAAAAACAATCTCACAAGAACAAAGAACTAAAGTAAACGTGGAAAACAAGTAAAGGAAAGAAAAGGAAATAAGGAAATGAGAGAATTAATTCATCTCTCATTTATCATACCTTTTCTTACAACCATTTCCCTATATATAGACAACAGAGAGGGAAGATGAAGAAGAAAGGCTAAGGCGTGTGCAATGCACGTGCTTGCAACAGTGAAAACGGACTGCTACCACCAACTGTCTCCACCACTGTAGCGGGGTGTTATTACAAAATACCCATAAAACTTTGCATTTAAACCCACAATACCCTAGGACTGATATGTATATAGAAGGATTGATACGGGAAGATCTTTTGGAGGTGTGAAAAGATACAGTTCTTAGTAGAACTGAATCAATCATTTCCCCTTAAAAATGAGCCACCATACATTTCTGAGAATGCGATGAATCACATACATTCTTCCTGTGTCTTCCTGATAATGCCCCACAGAGAAAAGTGCATCAGTACTGAATCCCTACAAGTAAGATTTCAGACGGCAAACATTAGTTTCCATGGAAAACAAGTAAAGGAAAGAAAAGGAAATAAGGAAATGAGAGAATTAATTCATATCTCATTTATCATACCTTTTCTTACAACCATTTCCCTATATATAGACAACAGAGAGGGAAGATGAAGAAGAAAGGCTAAGGCGTGTGCAATGCACGTGCCTGCAACAGTGAAAACGGACTCCTACCACCAACTGTCTCCACCACTGTAGCGGGGTGTTATTACAAAATACCCATAAAACTTTGCATTTAAACCCATTAAGAAAGGAAATACCCTAGGACTGATATGTATATAGAAGGATTGATACGGGAAGATCTTTTGGAGGTGTGAAAAGATACTTGAGAACTGAATCAATTATTTCCCCTTAAAAATGAGCCACCATACCTTTCTGAGAATGCGATAAATCACGATACATTCTTCCTGTGTCTTCCTGATAATGCCCTACAGAAAAAAGTGCATCAGTAATGAATCCCTACGAGTATGAATTCAGACGGCAAACATTAGTTTCCATGATGACTTGTAGCTTCTTTGGTCTTTTCCACCTTTCTCGCATCACATAAAGCTTGTATAAAAGCATTGTAGGTGTAACTGTATGGAGTGATACCAATCTCAAAGTAGAATGAAAAAAGTTTTGCGCTCTCTCCATCTTCTGCATCTTACAGAAGCTTACAATGAGAGGATTAAAAGAGAAAATGTTCTGGTCAATGCCTTCTGACTGCATCTTTTGAAATAGCTTCACAGACTTGAGAACATCTCCTTTGGTACACAAAGCACGAATCAATATGTTGTATCTAATAGTATTCGGAGTAACACCCCACCCTGTCATCTCACCAAAACAAGCAGAGGCATCATCTATATGATGAATTCGATAAAGATCATCTATTAAGGAGCTAAAGGTACCGACATCGGGCTTAAAACCATGCACTGATAACATCTTCAATACATCCCTACCAACGATGGCCCGAAGTCCAACACTTGGCTCGATTCCACTTCGCCAGTTCGCGAGATTGAGTGACCGAAGCACAGTTCGGCACCACCGGCCGAACGCTCATGTCGCCGACCCCCACACGAGCAAAAGACTAGCTCAGGGACCTCGGCACGACGAACACAGTCACAAACGAAACAACTACACAAAGCTACGAAAAACACGCAAGTTTGAGAAAGAAATATTATTGATAATTGGGACGCAGTACAAAGCAACTCTTCCATACAACAAGATTACAAGGCCTTAAAGAGAAAAAATTACAAGGCCGACTCGCTACACTTAGACTAAACACAAAGGCTTCAAAAATGATCATCAATGCCTCCGTGGCGCAGGAATGCTCCTCTTCAAGGACACTCGATTTCGGCGACGTTTGCTTCCGGAGCCCGACCCCAAACCAGCGAATTGGGACGTGTCCTCGGCGCTGCTCCTAGCAGCCGCACCGACGGATGCCCCGCTCAACGAAATGGCCACCGAGCTCTGCGCATCCCCCGGGCTAGGATGGCCGATAGGCAGACGGGTCGCGAGCTCATAAAACGTGATGCCCCGATCACTCTCCGCGCGAGTACAAAAAGTGCTCCTGACGTTGATCGGCCCTGGGCGCGGTTTGAGGCAAGCCACCTCCGCCTCTAGCTTCAAGATCCGCTCCCTCAGAGAATCGTCTTTTACATCGACCTCGAAGCGAGGGGGTATTGCGGAGTCCGGCACGCCAGAGCGACTGGCTATAAGACGGCGAAGATGAGTGACTTCGATGCTCTTGTCTACCGTGGCTTTCTTCAGTGCGTCGACCTCGGCAATCAGCTCGTCTCGTTCCGTCGTCAGTTTGGCCACCTCGGCCGTCAGTCCCTCTCCCTCCGTCCGAAGCTCCGTCTCTACAGTTTGCAAGTGACAGATCTCAAAAAGCAGATCGTCCATTTCCGCTGTTATTTTTGACAAATTGTGCCGAATGCACTGGATCCGAAGCTCGTTGCTAAAGGCGGTCGACGAACCTTCGTCCTCTCCTAAGGGGGTCATCTCGGCGATCCTGCTCTCCAGACGCCGGATCTCGATGTCCCGCCGACCTAGGATGAGTTGAAGATGGTTCCGCTCACTTTCAGCTCGGCGCAGTCCCAACTCGACTTCGTAGAGCCGCTCCCGGCACCTCGCCAAGCACAGCCTCATCGCCCCTAAGCCAGCCTCAGCCCGAGCGTTGTCATCCGAGCGAGTGGGCTCGACGACTTAAGTTACCACCGCAAGCTGAAAAGAAGTCGAGACAAACAACAAGTTTTTAAACGCACTGCCGAAGTCCTACACTTCAAAAAATTTCAAACAAACTTCCAAGAATTGTTGAGAAAAGATAGACACACAGAGTCGAACCCAAAAAGTTTTTCATTCATACCAAAAAAGTGGTGGCCAGCACGCGATTAGGCATTACAAAAAAAAAAAGAAAGAAAAAGAAGAACAGAAGTAATGGAGTCAAGGCACGACCTCTTTCCCGGGGCGACGGGAGGGGGTCGGGGTCGACGTCTCCGAAGGGGGCACCACCGCCAGCGGGGTAACCACGGAGTTCGAGACCTCACCGATGACTTCGACTTCAGTCTCGGCTTCATCCTCCCCTTCTTCTTCTTCCCCCTCTAATTCGGGGTCAAAGCCCTCGACGTGGCCCGGAAACAGTCTCCATCCCGAGCAGTCCACGTCTAGGTACGTCTTCGTCACCCGGGCGATGGCTTCGGCGTAAGCTTTGGCCATGTTTTGGGTGAGGAAACCTTGCGCCTTCGCCAGGGTCGCATCCTTTGCCGCCTTCACCGCCGCTGCCTTGGCCTCTTCAGTTTCGGCTAATTGTTTGGCCGCCTCCTCCTTCTGGCAAAGAAGGTCGCCCTCCAGCTTCACCACCTTGCCCTCGAGGTACTCGACCCTCGCCATCTTCCCTTCGTGCTCGTCCAGAAGCTTATCGAGCTCGTTCCCCATTCGGGCCTTCTCCTTCCGAGCCTGGTCGGACTCCTGCTTCAGCTCCTTCTCCAGAGCCGCCAACCTCTCGGTGAGGTGCCCAAAATGGACAATGATCTGCGACAAGGAAAGAAGAACTAAAAGAGTTAGAAAAATTACAGCTAAAGAAATTCAACGATAGAAAAATTCCGATTCTTACCGAGACGGCCGAGCGAGCAATCTCGATGACGTCGTCACCTTCTTGCCCGGCCTCCATGGCGGCGCGATCCTTCGGCGTCGCCAGATGCTTGACGGCCTCCATGCTCGCCAAGGAGTTGCCGAGGAATCCATCATATTTTCGAACTTGCCAGTCCGGAATATGGATCCTCCTGTGCTCCTCGGTCATGAGCTCCTCGGCCGCCACGGACAACGGGGGGGTCTTCATCCCCAGGGCTGCGGCGATGGGGAACTTGCCGCTAGCATTTGATGCCGAGGTGCCTGCACCGGCAACGACCGGGCTACTGAGGGTCTCCGTCTCCTCGATCGTCTCCGTGACCCTCGGAGTCTTTGGGGTCGGCAACTTGGTGGCCATCCTCTTGCGCTTATTCGGCGCCTTGCTGGCAAGGTCGGCTCTCAAAGCTAGCACCGCGTCGTAGTCCATCGCCTCTGCATTAAAACAAAGTTCGTTAGCACAATACAACTCATGCAAAATAAAATATGAAAAACAAAGCATAAAAGAAGCCGCGTACTGGGATCTACGCGGCAGAGCCCTCCCTTGAACAAGATGTCCTCGGTCAGCTCCTTCCAATCGTACTTCGGCCGATCGAGAAGTGTCCGGACTGCCTCTTCTTCTTCAGGACGAAGCTTGGGCAGCGCCCTCGCCCTCTTCGGCACCCCTTCCACCCAATCGGAGGGGATCGGCCAGGCCTCCGGACCCCGCACTATCAAGAACTTTTCACGCCAGTGCTTGATGGAGTCGGGGCATATGACGAGCCTGCCTCTATGCCTCAGAGCCAAATAGTATCGGTACTCCGACTTGTTCCCTTGGTGTAGCCGATAGATTGTCCGAAGTACGTTCAGCTCCGGCACGATCCCAGCGGCTTGGTAGTGAAGTACGAAGCTGTTTATGACTCTCCATGCGTTCGGCATGAGTTGGATGGGGCTGACCCCGAACCAACTCAGGATGAAGACAGCGAACTGATGGAGAGGTAGCCGAGCCCCGACGATAAAGGCGTCAACCGGCCAGCAACACATGGTCACTGGCAGCGGCGAGTTGGCCCTAACCCCGGGACCCGGCAGCATAAGCTCGTACTCCTCCGGGATCTGGAAACAATCCCGGATCACTCCCAAGTCCTCTTCGCGAAGGATCGATACCGTCTCGTCTGCCTCCGTCATCTCCCTCGCCGCATTCTCCTCGAAGGACCTCCCCCTCCCATGAACTATGCTCTCGGCGTGCTCCTCCGGAAGCTCCCGAACTCTGTGGAGACCCGTCAGCTGCCCCGGCAATCTGCCACACTCCCCCTTACGCTTCGGATCCTCCACGATCGAATCTTTGCCGAACACCTTCTTGGCCTTGTCTGGCCGACTCGGAGTATGGGCTTCGACAAATTCAAGGGAGGGCTCGGACAAAGAGGTCGACTCCGAGACAGAAGCAAGAGACATAGTTTATGAAATAAACTAAGTATAAGTTACCTTAAAAGATTAGCTGCCGGAAACTCCACCAGAAAACGAACGGCGACCACCGGAAACACTCGCTTAGCACAAAAGATCGCCTGAGCAAAAGAGAAGAGAAGTGAAAAATGAGAGAGGGGGGTGGGGTTTTATAGAGCGAGGCACGCAAAACGAGGTTAATGGGCCTGTACTA